>JAZKLR010000169.1:620069-1240139 GCA_037103525.1 Ganaspis brasiliensis | reverse complement strand
GTTTTAGCAAAAGTTCAAAATCGCACAAATTGAAGACTTTCTCATTTAGGATGAGAATGTAAAAATGAATTTATTCAAAATTTCCAAAAATTTTTAGAAAAGTCAATATTTTTTGATGCAGTTTTATTAGTTGTGATCAATGGAAGTAAACAGGAAGAAAAAACCGGAAGTTTTTTCATTTTTTTTTAAAATAATAGAGTTTTTGTATAGGATTTATCCACTTTCAGTACCCCTTTTTGCACATGTAAACTTAAAAAATTCATAGCTTTGTGGGGTTGCATTATATCGGAAACTTTTATAAACAAAATTTGTTCGATTTTACTTGTAGTTTAAGAAAAAAATTAGAGAAAATTTTTTTTTGAAAATTTTTTTTTTTTTGAATTTTGAAAATATTCTATTTTTGATAATTTTGGACGAAAATTGCTGGCTAACGAACTCGACCTGTATTTTGGTACCAAAAAAAAGTATACCAAAGTTGAAGTTGATACGACAATTTTTACTCAAGTTATCCGATTTCAAAATTTTGATACAGACAGACAGACAGACAGACAGACAGACAGACAGACAGACAGACAGACAGACATCTTCGTAAAACCCATTTTTTTGGAATCAGGAGGTCTCAAAACGTCGAGAAATGTATGTTTTAGCAAAAGTTCAAAATCGCACAAATTGAAGACTTTCTCATTTAGGATGAGAATGTAAAAATGAATTTATTCAAAATTTCCAAAAATTTTTAGAAAAGTCAATATTTTTTGATGCAGTTTTATTAGTTGTGATCAATGGAAGTAAACAGGAAGAAAAAACCGGAAGTTTTTTCATTTTTTTTTAAAATAATAGAGTTTTTGTATAGGATTTATCCACTTTCAGTACCCCTTTTTGCACATGTAAACTTAAAAAATTCATAGCTTTGTGGGGTTGCATTATATCGGAAACTTTTATAAACAAAATTTGTTCGATTTTACTTGTAGTTTAAGAAAAAAATTAGAGAAAATTTTTTTTTGAAAATTTTTTTTTTTTTGAATTTTGAAAATATTCTATTTTTGATAATTTTGGACGAAAATTGCTGGCTAACGAACTCGACCTGTATTTTGGTACCAAAAAAAAGTATACCAAAGTTGAAGTTGATACGACAATTTTTACTCAAGTTATCCGATTTCAAAATTTTGATACAGACAGACAGACAGACAGACAGACAGACAGACAGACAGACAGACAGACATCTTCGTAAAACCCATTTTTTTGGAATCAGGAGGTCTCAAAACGTCGAGAAATGTATGTTTTAGCAAAAGTTCAAAATCGCACAAATTGAAGACTTTCTCATTTAGGATGAGAATGTAAAAATGAATTTATTCAAAATTTCCAAAAATTTTTAGAAAAGTCAATATTTTTTGATGCAGTTTTATTAGTTGTGATCAATGGAAGTAAACAGGAAGAAAAAACCGGAAGTTTTTTCATTTTTTTTTAAAATAATAGAGTTTTTGTATAGGATTTATCCACTTTCAGTACCCCTTTTTGCACATGTAAACTTAAAAAATTCATAGCTTTGTGGGGTTGCATTATATCGGAAACTTTTATAAACAAAATTTGTTCGATTTTACTTGTAGTTTAAGAAAAAAATTAGAGAAAATTTTTTTTTGAAAATTTTTTTTTTTTTGAATTTTGAAAATATTCTATTTTTGATAATTTTGGACGAAAATTGCTGGCTAACGAACTCGACCTGTATTTTGGTACCAAAAAAAAGTATACCAAAGTTGAAGTTGATACGACAATTTTTACTCAAGTTATCCGATTTCAAAATTTTGATACAGACAGACAGACAGACAGACAGACAGACAGACAGACAGACAGACAGACATCTTCGTAAAACCCATTTTTTTGGAATCAGGAGGTCTCAAAACGTCGAGAAATGTATGTTTTAGCAAAAGTTCAAAATCGCACAAATTGAAGACTTTCTCATTTAGGATGAGAATGTAAAAATGAATTTATTCAAAATTTCCAAAAATTTTTAGAAAAGTCAATATTTTTTGATGCAGTTTTATTAGTTGTGATCAATGGAAGTAAACAGGAAGAAAAAACCGGAAGTTTTTTCATTTTTTTTTAAAATAATAGAGTTTTTGTATAGGATTTATCCACTTTCAGTACCCCTTTTTGCACATGTAAACTTAAAAAATTCATAGCTTTGTGGGGTTGCATTATATCGGAAACTTTTATAAACAAAATTTGTTCGATTTTACTTGTAGTTTAAGAAAAAAATTAGAGAAAATTTTTTTTTGAAAATTTTTTTTTTTTTGAATTTTGAAAATATTCTATTTTTGATAATTTTGGACGAAAATTGCTGGCTAACGAACTCGACCTGTATTTTGGTACCAAAAAAAAGTATACCAAAGTTGAAGTTGATACGACAATTTTTACTCAAGTTATCCGATTTCAAAATTTTGATACAGACAGACAGACAGACAGACAGACAGACAGACAGACAGACAGACAGACATCTTCGTAAAACCCATTTTTTTGGAATCAGGAGGTCTCAAAACGTCGAGAAATGTATGTTTTAGCAAAAGTTCAAAATCGCACAAATTGAAGACTTTCTCATTTAGGATGAGAATGTAAAAATGAATTTATTCAAAATTTCCAAAAATTTTTAGAAAAGTCAATATTTTTTGATGCAGTTTTATTAGTTGTGATCAATGGAAGTAAACAGGAAGAAAAAACCGGAAGTTTTTTCATTTTTTTTTAAAATAATAGAGTTTTTGTATAGGATTTATCCACTTTCAGTACCCCTTTTTGCACATGTAAACTTAAAAAATTCATAGCTTTGTGGGGTTGCATTATATCGGAAACTTTTATAAACAAAATTTGTTCGATTTTACTTGTAGTTTAAGAAAAAAATTAGAGAAAATTTTTTTTTGAAAATTTTTTTTTTTTTGAATTTTGAAAATATTCTATTTTTGATAATTTTGGACGAAAATTGCTGGCTAACGAACTCGACCTGTATTTTGGTACCAAAAAAAAGTATACCAAAGTTGAAGTTGATACGACAATTTTTACTCAAGTTATCCGATTTCAAAATTTTGATACAGACAGACAGACAGACAGACAGACAGACAGACAGACAGACAGACAGACATCTTCGTAAAACCCATTTTTTTGGAATCAGGAGGTCTCAAAACGTCGAGAAATGTATGTTTTAGCAAAAGTTCAAAATCGCACAAATTGAAGACTTTCTCATTTAGGATGAGAATGTAAAAATGAATTTATTCAAAATTTCCAAAAATTTTTAGAAAAGTCAATATTTTTTGATGCAGTTTTATTAGTTGTGATCAATGGAAGTAAACAGGAAGAAAAAACCGGAAGTTTTTTCATTTTTTTTTAAAATAATAGAGTTTTTGTATAGGATTTATCCACTTTCAGTACCCCTTTTTGCACATGTAAACTTAAAAAATTCATAGCTTTGTGGGGTTGCATTATATCGGAAACTTTTATAAACAAAATTTGTTCGATTTTACTTGTAGTTTAAGAAAAAAATTAGAGAAAATTTTTTTTTGAAAATTTTTTTTTTTTTGAATTTTGAAAATATTCTATTTTTGATAATTTTGGACGAAAATTGCTGGCTAACGAACTCGACCTGTATTTTGGTACCAAAAAAAAGTATACCAAAGTTGAAGTTGATACGACAATTTTTACTCAAGTTATCCGATTTCAAAATTTTGATACAGACAGACAGACAGACAGACAGACAGACAGACAGACAGACAGACAGACATCTTCGTAAAACCCATTTTTTTGGAATCAGGAGGTCTCAAAACGTCGAGAAATGTATGTTTTAGCAAAAGTTCAAAATCGCACAAATTGAAGACTTTCTCATTTAGGATGAGAATGTAAAAATGAATTTATTCAAAATTTCCAAAAATTTTTAGAAAAGTCAATATTTTTTGATGCAGTTTTATTAGTTGTGATCAATGGAAGTAAACAGGAAGAAAAAACCGGAAGTTTTTTCATTTTTTTTTAAAATAATAGAGTTTTTGTATAGGATTTATCCACTTTCAGTACCCCTTTTTGCACATGTAAACTTAAAAAATTCATAGCTTTGTGGGGTTGCATTATATCGGAAACTTTTATAAACAAAATTTGTTCGATTTTACTTGTAGTTTAAGAAAAAAATTAGAGAAAATTTTTTTTTGAAAATTTTTTTTTTTTTGAATTTTGAAAATATTCTATTTTTGATAATTTTGGACGAAAATTGCTGGCTAACGAACTCGACCTGTATTTTGGTACCAAAAAAAAGTATACCAAAGTTGAAGTTGATACGACAATTTTTACTCAAGTTATCCGATTTCAAAATTTTGATACAGACAGACAGACAGACAGACAGACAGACAGACAGACAGACAGACAGACATCTTCGTAAAACCCATTTTTTTGGAATCAGGAGGTCTCAAAACGTCGAGAAATGTATGTTTTAGCAAAAGTTCAAAATCGCACAAATTGAAGACTTTCTCATTTAGGATGAGAATGTAAAAATGAATTTATTCAAAATTTCCAAAAATTTTTAGAAAAGTCAATATTTTTTGATGCAGTTTTATTAGTTGTGATCAATGGAAGTAAACAGGAAGAAAAAACCGGAAGTTTTTTCATTTTTTTTTAAAATAATAGAGTTTTTGTATAGGATTTATCCACTTTCAGTACCCCTTTTTGCACATGTAAACTTAAAAAATTCATAGCTTTGTGGGGTTGCATTATATCGGAAACTTTTATAAACAAAATTTGTTCGATTTTACTTGTAGTTTAAGAAAAAAATTAGAGAAAATTTTTTTTTGAAAATTTTTTTTTTTTTGAATTTTGAAAATATTCTATTTTTGATAATTTTGGACGAAAATTGCTGGCTAACGAACTCGACCTGTATTTTGGTACCAAAAAAAAGTATACCAAAGTTGAAGTTGATACGACAATTTTTACTCAAGTTATCCGATTTCAAAATTTTGATACAGACAGACAGACAGACAGACAGACAGACAGACAGACAGACAGACAGACACATCTTCGTAAAACCCATTTTTTTGGAATCAGGAGGTCTCAAAACGTCGAGAAATGTATGTTTTAGCAAAAGTTCAAAATCGCACAAATTGAAGACTTTCTCATTTAGGATGAGAATGTAAAAATGAATTTATTCAAAATTTCCAAAAATTTTTAGAAAAGTCAATATTTTTTGATGCAGTTTTATTAGTTGTGATCAATGGAAGTAAACAGGAAGAAAAAACCGGAAGTTTTTTCATTTTTTTTTAAAATAATAGAGTTTTTGTATAGGATTTATCCACTTTCAGTACCCCTTTTTGCACATGTAAACTTAAAAAATTCATAGCTTTGTGGGGTTGCATTATATCGGAAACTTTTATAAACAAAATTTGTTCGATTTTACTTGTAGTTTAAGAAAAAAATTAGAGAAAATTTTTTTTTGAAAATTTTTTTTTTTTTGAATTTTGAAAATATTCTATTTTTGATAATTTTGGACGAAAATTGCTGGCTAACGAACTCGACCTGTATTTTGGTACCAAAAAAAAGTATACCAAAGTTGAAGTTGATACGACAATTTTTACTCAAGTTATCCGATTTCAAAATTTTGATACAGACAGACAGACAGACAGACAGACAGACAGACAGACAGACAGACAGACATCTTCGTAAAACCCATTTTTTTGGAATCAGGAGGTCTCAAAACGTCGAGAAATGTATGTTTTAGCAAAAGTTCAAAATCGCACAAATTGAAGACTTTCTCATTTAGGATGAGAATGTAAAAATGAATTTATTCAAAATTTCCAAAAATTTTTAGAAAAGTCAATATTTTTTGATGCAGTTTTATTAGTTGTGATCAATGGAAGTAAACAGGAAGAAAAAACCGGAAGTTTTTTCATTTTTTTTTAAAATAATAGAGTTTTTGTATAGGATTTATCCACTTTCAGTACCCCTTTTTGCACATGTAAACTTAAAAAATTCATAGCTTTGTGGGGTTGCATTATATCGGAAACTTTTATAAACAAAATTTGTTCGATTTTACTTGTAGTTTAAGAAAAAAATTAGAGAAAATTTTTTTTGAAAATTTTTTTTTTTTTGAATTTTGAAATATTCTATTTTTGATAATTTTGGACGAAAATTGCTGGCTAACGAACTCGACCTGTATTTTGGTACCAAAAAAAAGTATACCAAAGTTGAAGTTGATACGACAATTTTTACTCAAGTTATCCGATTTCAAAATTTTGATACAGACAGACAGACAGACAGACAGACAGACAGACAGACAGACAGACATCTTCGTAAAACCCATTTTTTTGGAATCAGGAGGTCTCAAAACGTCGAGAAATGTATGTTTTAGCAAAAGTTCAAAATCGCACAAATTGAAGACTTTCTCATTTAGGATGAGAATGTAAAAATGAATTTATTCAAAATTTCCAAAAATTTTTAGAAAAGTCAATATTTTTTGATGCAGTTTTATTAGTTGTGATCAATGGAAGTAAACAGGAAGAAAAAACCGGAAGTTTTTTCATTTTTTTTTAAAATAATAGAGTTTTTGTATAGGATTTATCCACTTTCAGTACCCCTTTTTGCACATGTAAACTTAAAAAATTCATAGCTTTGTGGGGTTGCATTATATCGGAAACTTTTATAAACAAAATTTGTTCGAATTTACTTGTAGTTTAAGAAAAAAATTAGAGAAAATTTTTTTTTGAAAATTTTTTTTTTTTTGAATTTTGAAAATATTCTATTTTTGATAATTTTGGACGAAAATTGCTGGCTAACGAACTCGACCTGTATTTTGGTACCAAAAAAAAGTATACCAAAGTTGAAGTTGATACGACAATTTTTACTCAAGTTATCCGATTTCAAAATTTTGATACAGACAGACAGACAGACAGACAGACAGACAGACAGACAGACAGACAGACATCTTCGTAAAACCCATTTTTTTGGAATCAGGAGGTCTCAAAACGTCGAGAAATGTATGTTTTAGCAAAAGTTCAAAATCGCACAAATTGAAGACTTTCTCATTTAGGATGAGAATGTAAAAATGAATTTATTCAAAATTTCCAAAATTTTTAGAAAAGTCAATATTTTTTGATGCAGTTTTATTAGTTGTGATCAATGGAAGTAAACAGGAAGAAAAAACCGGAAGTTTTTTCATTTTTTTTTAAAATAATAGAGTTTTTGTATAGGATTTATCCACTTTCAGTACCCCTTTTTGCACATGTAAACTTAAAAATTCATAGCTTTGTGGGGTTGCATTATATCGGAAACTTTTATAAACAAAATTTGTTCGAATTTACTTGTAGTTTAAGAAAAAAATTAGAGAAAATTTTTTTTTGAAAATTTTTTTTTTTTTGAATTTTGAAAATATTCTATTTTTGATAATTTTGGACGAAAATTGCTGGCTAACGAACTCGACCTGTATTTTGGTACCAAAAAAAAGTATACCAAAGTTGAAGTTGATACGACAATTTTTACTCAAGTTATCCGATTTCAAAATTTTGATACAGACAGACAGACAGACAGACAGACAGACAGACAGACAGACAGACAGACATCTTCGTAAAACCCATTTTTTTGGAATCAGGAGGTCTCAAAACGTCGAGAAATGTATGTTTTAGCAAAAGTTCAAAATCGCACAAATTGAAGACTTTCTCATTTAGGATGAGAATGTAAAAATGAATTTATTCAAAATTTCCAAAAATTTTTAGAAAAGTCAATATTTTTTGATGCAGTTTTATTAGTTGTGATCAATGGAAGTAAACAGGAAGAAAAAACCGGAAGTTTTTTCATTTTTTTTTAAAATAATAGAGTTTTTGTATAGGATTTATCCACTTTCAGTACCCCTTTTTGCACATGTAAACTTAAAAAATTCATAGCTTTGTGGGGTTGCATTATATCGGAAACTTTTATAAACAAAATTTGTTCGAATTTACTTGTAGTTTAAGAAAAAAATTAGAGAAAATTTTTTTTTGAAAATTTTTTTTTTTTTGAATTTTGAAAATATTCTATTTTTGATAATTTTGGACGAAAATTGCTGGCTAACGAACTCGACCTGTATTTTGGTACCAAAAAAAAGTATACCAAAGTTGAAGTTGATACGACAATTTTTACTCAAGTTATCCGATTTCAAAATTTTGATACAGACAGACAGACAGACAGACAGACAGACAGACAGACAGACAGACAGACATCTTCGTAAAACCCATTTTTTTGGAATCAGGAGGTCTCAAAACGTCGAGAAATGTATGTTTTAGCAAAAGTTCAAAATCGCACAAATTGAAGACTTTCTCATTTAGGATGAGAATGTAAAAATGAATTTATTCAAAATTTCCAAAATTTTTAGAAAAGTCAATATTTTTTGATGCAGTTTTATTAGTTGTGATCAATGGAAGTAAACAGGAAGAAAAAACCGGAAGTTTTTTCATTTTTTTTAAATAATAGAGTTTTTGTATAGGATTTATCCACTTTCAGTACCCCTTTTTGCACATGTAAACTTAAAAAATTCATAGCTTTGTGGGGTTGCATTATATCGGAAACTTTTATAAACAAAATTTGTTCGAATTTACTTGTAGTTTAAGAAAAAAATTAGAGAAAATTTTTTTTTGAAAATTTTTTTTTTTTGAATTTGAAAATATTCTATTTTTGATAATTTTGGACGAAAATTGCTGGCTAACGAACTCGACCTGTATTTTGGTACCAAAAAAAAGTATACCAAAGTTGAAGTTGATACGACAATTTTTACTCAAGTTATCCGATTTCAAAATTTTGATACAGACAGACAGACAGACAGACAGACAGACAGACAGACAGACAGACAGACATCTTCGTAAAACCCATTTTTTTGGAATCAGGAGGTCTCAAAACGTCGAGAAATGTATGTTTTAGCAAAAGTTCAAAATCGCACAAATTGAAGACTTTCTCATTTAGGATGAGAATGTAAAAATGAATTTATTCAAAATTTCCAAAAATTTTTAGAAAAGTCAATATTTTTTGATGCAGTTTTATTAGTTGTGATCAATGGAAGTAAACAGGAAGAAAAAACCGGAAGTTTTTTCATTTTTTTTTAAAATAATAGAGTTTTTGTATAGGATTTATCCACTTTCAGTACCCCTTTTTGCACATGTAAACTTAAAAAATTCATAGCTTTGTGGGGTTGCATTATATCGGAAACTTTTATAAACAAAATTTGTTCGAATTTACTTGTAGTTTAAGAAAAAAATTAGAGAAAATTTTTTTTGAAAATTTTTTTTTTTTGAATTTTGAAAATATTCTATTTTTGATAATTTTGGACGAAAATTGCTGGCTAACGAACTCGACCTGTATTTTGGTACCAAAAAAAAGTATACCAAAGTTGAAGTTGATACGACAATTTTTACTCAAGAATTTTTACTCAAGTTATCCGATTTCAAAATTTTGATACAGACAGACAGACAGACAGACAGACAGACAGACAGACAGACAGACAGACATCTTCGTAAAACCCATTTTTTTGGAATCAGGAGGTCTCAAAACGTCGAGAAATGTATGTTTTAGCAAAAGTTCAAAATCGCACAAATTGAAGACTTTCTCATTTAGGATGAGAATGTAAAAATGAATTTATTCAAAATTTCCAAAAATTTTTAGAAAAGTCAATATTTTTTGATGCAGTTTTATTAGTTGTGATCAATGGAAGTAAACAGGAAGAAAAAACCGGAAGTTTTTTCATTTTTTTTTAAAATAATAGAGTTTTTGTATAGGATTTATCCACTTTCAGTACCCCTTTTTGCACATGTAAACTTAAAAAATTCATAGCTTTGTGGGGTTGCATTATATCGGAAACTTTTATAAACAAAATTTGTTCGAATTTACTTGTAGTTTAAGAAAAAAATTAGAGAAAATTTTTTTTTGAAAATTTTTTTTTTTTTGAATTTTGAAAATATTCTATTTTTGATAATTTTGGACGAAAATTGCTGGCTAACGAACTCGACCTGTATTTTGGTACCAAAAAAAAGTATACCAAAGTTGAAGTTGATACGACAATTTTTACTCAAGTTATCCGATTTCAAAATTTTGATACAGACAGACAGACAGACAGACAGACAGACAGACAGACAGACAGACAGACATCTTCGTAAAACCCATTTTTTTGGAATCAGGAGGTCTCAAAACGTCGAGAAATGTATGTTTTAGCAAAAGTTCAAAATCGCACAAATTGAAGACTTTCTCATTTAGGATGAGAATGTAAAAATGAATTTATTCAAAATTTCCAAAAATTTTTAGAAAAGTCAATATTTTTTGATGCAGTTTTATTAGTTGTGATCAATGGAAGTAAACAGGAAGAAAAAACCGGAAGTTTTTTCATTTTTTTTTAAAATAATAGAGTTTTTGTATAGGATTTATCCACTTTCAGTACCCCTTTTTGCACATGTAAACTTAAAAAATTCATAGCTTTGTGGGGTTGCATTATATCGGAAACTTTTATAAACAAAATTTGTTCGAATTTACTTGTAGTTTAAGAAAAAAATTAGAGAAAATTTTTTTTTGAAAATTTTTTTTTTTTTGAATTTTGAAAATATTCTATTTTTGATAATTTTGGACGAAAATTGCTGGCTAACGAACTCGACCTGTATTTTGGTACCAAAAAAAAGTATACCAAAGTTGAAGTTGATACGACAATTTTTACTCAAGTTATCCGATTTCAAAATTTTGATACAGACAGACAGACAGACAGACAGACAGACAGACAGACAGACAGACATCTTCGTAAAACCCATTTTTTTGGAATCAGGAGGTCTCAAAACGTCGAGAAATGTATGTTTTAGCAAAAGTTCAAAATCGCACAAATTGAAGACTTTCTCATTTAGGATGAGAATGTAAAAATGAATTTATTCAAAATTTCCAAAAATTTTTAGAAAAGTCAATATTTTTTGATGCAGTTTTATTAGTTGTGATCAATGGAAGTAAACAGGAAGAAAAAACCGGAAGTTTTTTCATTTTTTTTTAAAATAATAGAGTTTTTGTATAGGATTTATCCACTTTCAGTACCCCTTTTTGCACATGTAAACTTAAAAAATTCATAGCTTTGTGGGGTTGCATTATATCGGAAACTTTTATAAACAAAATTTGTTCGAATTTACTTGTAGTTTAAGAAAAAAATTAGAGAAAATTTTTTTTTGAAAATTTTTTTTTTTTTGAATTTTGAAAATATTCTATTTTTGATAATTTTGGACGAAAATTGCTGGCTAACGAACTCGACCTGTATTTTGGTACCAAAAAAAAGTATACCAAAGTTGAAGTTGATACGACAATTTTTACTCAAGTTATCCGATTTCAAAATTTTGATACAGACAGACAGACAGACAGACAGACAGACAGACAGACAGACAGACAGACATCTTCGTAAAACCCATTTTTTTGGAATCAGGAGGTCTCAAAACGTCGAGAAATGTATGTTTTAGCAAAAGTTCAAAATCGCACAAATTGAAGACTTTCTCATTTAGGATGAGAATGTAAAAATGAATTTATTCAAAATTTCCAAAAATTTTTAGAAAAGTCAATATTTTTTGATGCAGTTTTATTAGTTGTGATCAATGGAAGTAAACAGGAAGAAAAAACCGGAAGTTTTTTCATTTTTTTTTAAAATAATAGAGTTTTTGTATAGGATTTATCCACTTTCAGTACCCCTTTTTGCACATGTAAACTTAAAAAATTCATAGCTTTGTGGGGTTGCATTATATCGGAAACTTTTATAAACAAAATTTGTTCGAATTTACTTGTAGTTTAAGAAAAAAATTAGAGAAAATTTTTTTTTGAAAATTTTTTTTTTTTTGAATTTTGAAAATATTCTATTTTTGATAATTTTGGACGAAAATTGCTGGCTAACGAACTCGACCTGTATTTTGGTACCAAAAAAAAGTATACCAAAGTTGAAGTTGATACGACAATTTTTACTCAAGTTATCCGATTTCAAAATTTTGATACAGACAGACAGACAGACAGACAGACAGACAGACAGACAGACAGACAGACATCTTCGTAAAACCCATTTTTTTGGAATCAGGAGGTCTCAAAACGTCGAGAAATGTATGTTTTAGCAAAAGTTCAAAATCGCACAAATTGAAGACTTTCTCATTTAGGATGAGAATGTAAAAATGAATTTATTCAAAATTTCCAAAAATTTTTAGAAAAGTCAATATTTTTTGATGCAGTTTTATTAGTTGTGATCAATGGAAGTAAACAGGAAGAAAAAACCGGAAGTTTTTTCATTTTTTTTTAAAATAATAGAGTTTTTGTATAGGATTTATCCACTTTCAGTACCCCTTTTTGCACATGTAAACTTAAAAAATTCATAGCTTTGTGGGGTTGCATTATATCGGAAACTTTTATAAACAAAATTTGTTCGAATTTACTTGTAGTTTAAGAAAAAAATTAGAGAAAATTTTTTTTTGAAAATTTTTTTTTTTTTGAATTTTGAAAATATTCTATTTTTGATAATTTTGGACGAAAATTGCTGGCTAACGAACTCGACCTGTATTTTGGTACCAAAAAAAAGTATACCAAAGTTGAAGTTGATACGACAATTTTTACTCAAGTTATCCGATTTCAAAATTTTGATACAGACAGACAGACAGACAGACAGACAGACAGACAGACAGACAGACAGACATCTTCGTAAAACCCATTTTTTTGGAATCAGGAGGTCTCAAAACGTCGAGAAATGTATGTTTTAGCAAAAGTTCAAAATCGCACAAATTGAAGACTTTCTCATTTAGGATGAGAATGTAAAAATGAATTTATTCAAAATTTCCAAAAATTTTTAGAAAAGTCAATATTTTTTGATGCAGTTTTATTAGTTGTGATCAATGGAAGTAAACAGGAAGAAAAAACCGGAAGTTTTTTCATTTTTTTTTAAAATAATAGAGTTTTTGTATAGGATTTATCCACTTTCAGTACCCCTTTTTGCACATGTAAACTTAAAAAATTCATAGCTTTGTGGGGTTGCATTATATCGGAAACTTTTATAAACAAAATTTGTTCGAATTTACTTGTAGTTTAAGAAAAAAATTAGAGAAAATTTTTTTTTGAAAATTTTTTTTTTTTTGAATTTTGAAAATATTCTATTTTTGATAATTTTGGACGAAAATTGCTGGCTAACGAACTCGACCTGTATTTTGGTACCAAAAAAAAGTATACCAAAGTTGAAGTTGATACGACAATTTTTACTCAAGTTATCCGATTTCAAAATTTTGATACAGACAGACAGACAGACAGACAGACAGACAGACAGACAGACAGACAGACATCTTCGTAAAACCCATTTTTTTGGAATCAGGAGGTCTCAAAACGTCGAGAAATGTATGTTTTAGCAAAAGTTCAAAATCGCACAAATTGAAGACTTTCTCATTTAGGATGAGAATGTAAAAATGAATTTATTCAAAATTTCCAAAAATTTTTAGAAAAGTCAATATTTTTTGATGCAGTTTTATTAGTTGTGATCAATGGAAGTAAACAGGAAGAAAAAACCGGAAGTTTTTTCATTTTTTTTTAAAATAATAGAGTTTTTGTATAGGATTTATCCACTTTCAGTACCCCTTTTTGCACATGTAAACTTAAAAAATTCATAGCTTTGTGGGGTTGCATTATATCGGAAACTTTTATAAACAAAATTTGTTCGAATTTACTTGTAGTTTAAGAAAAAAATTAGAGAAAATTTTTTTTTGAAAATTTTTTTTTTTTTGAATTTTGAAAATATTCTATTTTTGATAATTTTGGACGAAAATTGCTGGCTAACGAACTCGACCTGTATTTTGGTACCAAAAAAAAGTATACCAAAGTTGAAGTTGATACGACAATTTTTACTCAAGTTATCCGATTTCAAAATTTTGATACAGACAGACAGACAGACAGACAGACAGACAGACAGACAGACAGACAGACAGACATCTTCGTAAAACCCATTTTTTTGGAATCAGGAGGTCTCAAAACGTCGAGAAATGTATGTTTTAGCAAAAGTTCAAAATCGCACAAATTGAAGACTTTCTCATTTAGGATGAGAATGTAAAAATGAATTTATTCAAAATTTCCAAAAATTTTTAGAAAAGTCAATATTTTTTGATGCAGTTTTATTAGTTGTGATCAATGGAAGTAAACAGGAAGAAAAAACCGGAAGTTTTTTCATTTTTTTTTAAAATAATAGAGTTTTTGTATAGGATTTATCCACTTTCAGTACCCCTTTTTGCACATGTAAACTTAAAAAATTCATAGCTTTGTGGGGTTGCATTATATCGGAAACTTTTATAAACAAAATTTGTTCGAATTTACTTGTAGTTTAAGAAAAAAATTAGAGAAAATTTTTTTTTGAAAATTTTTTTTTTTTTGAATTTTGAAAATATTCTATTTTTGATAATTTTGGACGAAAATTGCTGGCTAACGAACTCGACCTGTATTTTGGTACCAAAAAAAAGTATACCAAAGTTGAAGTTGATACGACAATTTTTACTCAAGTTATCCGATTTCAAAATTTTGATACAGACAGACAGACAGACAGACAGACAGACAGACATCTTCGTAAAACCCATTTTTTTGGAATCAGGAGGTCTCAAAACGTCGAGAAATGTATGTTTTAGCAAAAGTTCAAAATCGCACAAATTGAAGACTTTCTCATTTAGGATGAGAATGTAAAAATGAATTTATTCAAAATTTCCAAAAATTTTTAGAAAAGTCAATATTTTTTGATGCAGTTTTATTAGTTGTGATCAATGGAAGTAAACAGGAAGAAAAAACCGGAAGTTTTTTCATTTTTTTTTAAAATAATAGAGTTTTTGTATAGGATTTATCCACTTTCAGTACCCCTTTTTGCACATGTAAACTTAAAAAATTCATAGCTTTGTGGGGTTGCATTATATCGGAAACTTTTATAAACAAAATTTGTTCGAATTTACTTGTAGTTTAAGAAAAAAATTAGAGAAAATTTTTTTTTGAAAATTTTTTTTTTTTTGAATTTTGAAAATATTCTATTTTTGATAATTTTGGACGAAAATTGCTGGCTAACGAACTCGACCTGTATTTTGGTACCAAAAAAAAGTATACCAAAGTTGAAGTTGATACGACAATTTTTACTCAAGTTATCCGATTTCAAAATTTTGATACAGACAGACAGACAGACAGACAGACAGACAGACAGACAGACAGACATCTTCGTAAAACCCATTTTTTTGGAATCAGGAGGTCTCAAAACGTCGAGAAATGTATGTTTTAGCAAAAGTTCAAAATCGCACAAATTGAAGACTTTCTCATTTAGGATGAGAATGTAAAAATGAATTTATTCAAAATTTCCAAAAATTTTTAGAAAAGTCAATATTTTTTGATGCAGTTTTATTAGTTGTGATCAATGGAAGTAAACAGGAAGAAAAAACCGGAAGTTTTTTCATTTTTTTTTAAAATAATAGAGTTTTTGTATAGGATTTATCCACTTTCAGTACCCCTTTTTGCACATGTAAACTTAAAAAATTCATAGCTTTGTGGGGTTGCATTATATCGGAAACTTTTATAAACAAAATTTGTTCGAATTTACTTGTAGTTTAAGAAAAAAATTAGAGAAAATTTTTTTTTGAAAATTTTTTTTTTTTTGAATTTTGAAAATATTCTATTTTTGATAATTTTGGACGAAAATTGCTGGCTAACGAACTCGACCTGTATTTTGGTACCAAAAAAAAGTATACCAAAGTTGAAGTTGATACGACAATTTTTACTCAAGTTATCCGATTTCAAAATTTTGATACAGACAGACAGACAGACAGACAGACAGACAGACAGACAGACAGACAGACATCTTCGTAAAACCCATTTTTTTGGAATCAGGAGGTCTCAAAACGTCGAGAAATGTATGTTTTAGCAAAAGTTCAAAATCGCACAAATTGAAGACTTTCTCATTTAGGATGAGAATGTAAAAATTTTACGTAAAAGCTTCAATTTCAAAAGTTAATTATGCAATGAAAAACGTTTAAAAATTTAGAAACTTTAGATATTTATGACAGTTTTTTGTAAATAACTATATCTCCTAAACAGATTTTCTAGGTTTATTTAATAATCACATTACATACCTTACTATTACATTATCTCTTGAGGCAGCTGTTGTCATCATAACTTTTTTTTAAATTATCCGAGTTTCAAGATTATGATAAAACTTTCTAGATCTTGTTTATTAATAAAGACATTCTTTAATGGAATTTAATTAATTAACACCTGATGCTTATGTGGAGTATTATTGCAACATGCTCGTTATTATATTATCCACGAATGACCTAAGTGCAAAAACTATTTTTTATCAATGGAAATAAAGCAATTACCAAAAATTAGACTGAATTAACTATTCAGAGAATGTTTTAGCATCACAAATATATCAGTCGGCAATTCCTATCAAGAAACGGTCTCATCAATCTTAGTAGAAAAGTATGAATTTATAAGTAATTATGAACAATAAAATAATATCTATTACATGTATATCAATTGTAATTTCTAATAGAATTCCAAAAAAAGCTTTCAGTAAAATTAAAAAGAAAAATTTTACGTATAAGCTTCAATTTCAAAAGTTAATTATGCAATGAAAAACGTTTAAAAATTTAGAAACTTTAGATATTTATGACAGTTTTTTGTAAATAACTATATCTCCTTAACAGATTTTCTAGGTTTATTCAATAATCACATTACATACCTTACTATGACATTATCACTTGAAGCAGCTGTTGTCTTCATAACTTCTTTGTAAATTATCCGAGTTCCAAGATTATCATAAAACTTTCTAGAACTTGTTTATTAATAAAGATATTCTTTAATGGAATTTAATTAATTAACACCTGATGCTTATGTGGAGTATTATTGCAACATGCTCGTTATTATATTATCCACCAATGACCTAAGTGCAAAAACTATCTTTTATTAAAGGAAATAATGCAATTACCAAAAATTACATTGAATTAACTATTCAGAGAATGTTTAAGCATCACAAATATATCAGTCGGCAATTCCTATCAAGAAACGGTCTCATCAATCTTAGTAGAAAAGTATAAATTTATAAGTAATTATGAACAATAAAATAATATCTATTACATGTAAATCAATTGTAATTTCTAATACAATTCCAAAAAAAGCTTTTAGTAAAATTAAAAAAAAAAATTTTACGTATAAGCTTCAATTTCAAAAGTTAATTATGCAATGAAAAACGTTTAAAAATTTAGAAACTTTAGATATTTATGACAGTTTTTTGTAAATAACTATATCTCCTTAACAAATTTTCTAGGTTTATTCAATAATCACATTACATACCTTACTATGACATTATCACTTGAAGCAGCTGTTGTCTTCATAACTTCTTTGTAAATTATCCGAGTTCCAAGATTATCATAAAACTTTCTAGAACTTGTTTATTAATAAAGATATTCTTTAATGGAATTTAATTAATTAACACCTGATGCTTATGTGGAGTATTATTGCAACATGCTCGTTATTATATTATCCACCAATGACCTAAGTGCAAAAACTATCTTTTATTAAAGGAAATAATGCAGTTACCAAAAATAACATTGAATTAACTATTCAGAGAATGTTTAAGCATCACAAATATATCAGTCGGCAATTCCTATCAAGAAACGGTCTCATCATTCTTAGTAGAAAAGTATGAATTTATAGGTAACTATGAATCATAAAATAATATCTATTTCATTTAAATCAATTGTAATTTCTAATACAATTCCAAAAAAAGCTTTTAGTAAAATTTAAAAAAAAAATTTTACGTAAAAGCTTCAATTTCAAAAGTTAATTATGCAATGAAAAACGTTTAAAAATTTAGAAACTTTAGATATTTATGACAGTTTTTGTAAATAACTATATCTCCTTACCAGATTTTCTAGGTTTATTTAATAATCACATTACATACCTTACTATTACATTATCTCTTGACGCAGCTGTTGTCATCATAACTTTTTTTTAAATTATCCGAGTTTCAAGATTATGATAAAACTTTCTAGAACTTGTTTATTAATAAAGATATTCTTTAATGGAATTTAATTAATTAACACCTGATGCTTATGTGGAGTATTATTGCAACATGCTCGTTATTATATTATCCACGAATGACCTAAGTGCAAAAACTATTTTTTATCAATGGAAATAAAGCAATTACCAAAAATTAGACTGAATTAACTATTCAGAGAATGTTTTAGCATCACAAATATATCAGTCGGCAATTCCTATCAAGAAACGGTCTCATCAATCTTAGTAGAAAAGTATGAATTTATAAGTAATTATGAACAATAAAATAATATCTATTACATGTATATCAATTGTAATTTCTAATACAATTCCAAAAAAAGCTTTTAGTAAAATTAAAAAGAAAAATTTTACGTATAAGCTTCAATTTCAAAAGTTAATTATGCAATGAAAAACGTTTAAAAATTTAGAAACTTTAGATATTTATGACAGTTTTTTGTAAATAACTATATCTCCTTAACAGATTTTCTAGGTTTATTCAATAATCACATTACATACCTTACTATGACATTATCACTTGAAGCAGCTGTTGTCTTCATAACTTCTTTGTAAATTATCCGAGTTTCAAGATTATCATAAAACTTTCTAGAACTTGTTTATTAATAAAGATATTCTTTAATGTAATTGATTAATTAACACCTGATGTTTATGTGGAGTATTATTGCAACATGCTCGTTATTATATTATCCACCAATGACCTAAGTGCAAAAACTATCTTTTATTAAAGGAAATAATGCAATTACCAAAAATTACATTGAATTAACTATTCAGAGAATGTTTAAGCATCACAAATATATCAGTCGGCAATTCCTATCAAGAAACGGTCTCATCATTCTTAGTAGAAAAGTATGAATTTATAAGTAACTATGAACAATAAAATAATATCTATTACATGTAAATCAATTGTAATTTCTAATACAATTCTAAAAAAAGCTTTTAGTAAAATTAAAAAGAAAAATTTTACGTATAAGCTTCAATTTCAAAAGTTAATTATGCAATGAAAAACGTTAAAAAATTTAGAAACTTTAGATATTTATGACAGTTTTTTGTAAATAACTATATTTCCTTAACAGATTTTCTAGGTTTATTCAATAATCACATTACATACCTTACTATGACATTATCACTTGAAGCAGCTGTTGTCTTCATAACTTCTTTGTAAATTATCCGAGTTCCAAGATTATCATAAAACTTTCTAGATCTTGTTTATTAATAAAGATATTCTTTAATGGAATTTAATTAATTAACACCTGATGCTTATGTGGAGTATTATTGCAACATGCTCGTTATTATATTATCCACCAATGACCTAAGTGCAAAAACTATTTTTTATCAATGGAAATAAAGCAATTACCAAAAATTAGACTGAATTAACTATTCAGAGAATGTTTTAGCATCACAAATATATCAGTCGGCAATTCCTATCAAGAAACGGTCTCATCAATCTTAGTAGAAAAGTATAAATTTATAAGTAATTATGAACAATAAAATAATATCTATTACATGTAAATCAATTGTAATTTCTAATACAATTCTAAAAAAAGCTTTTAGTAAAATTAAAAAGAAAAATTTTACGTATAAGCTTCAATTTCAAAAGTTAATTATGCAATGAAAAACGTTTAAAAATTTAGAAACTTTAGATATTTATGACAGTTTTTTGTAAATAACTATATCTCCTTAACAGATTTTCTAGGTTTATTCAATAATCACAACATACCTTACTATGACATTATCTCTTGAGGCAGCTGTTGTCTTCATAACTTTTTTGCAAATTATCCGAGGTCCAAGTTTATCATAAAACTTTCTAGAACTTGTTTATTAATAAAGATATTCTTTAATGGAATTTAATTAATTAACACCTGATGCCTATGTGGAGTATTATTGCAACATGCTCGTTATTATATTATCCACCAATGACCTAAGTGCAAAAACTATTTTTTATCAATGGAAATAAAGCAATTACCAAAAATTATACTGAATTAACTATTCAGAGAATGTTTTAGCATCACAAATATATCAGTCGGCAATTCCTATCAAGAAACGGTCTCATCAATCTTAGTAGAAAAGTATAAATTTATAAGTAATTATGAACAATAAAAAAATCTCTATTACATGTAAATTAATTGTAATTTCTAATACAATTCCAAAAAAGCTTTTAGTTAAATTTTAAAAACAAATTATACGTAAAAGCTTCAATTTCAAAAGTTAATTATGCAATGAAAAACGTTTAAAAATTTAGAAACTTTAGATATTTATGACAGTTTTTTGTAAATAACTATATCTCCTTAACAGATTTTCTAGGTTTATTCAATAATCACATTACATACCTTACTATGACATTATCACTTGAAGCAGCTGTTGTCTTCATAACTTCTTTGTAAATTATCCGAGTTTCAAGATTATCATAAAACTTTCTAGAACTTGTTTATTAATAAAGATATTCTTTAATGTAATTGATTAATTAACACCTGATGTTTATGTGGAGTATTATTGCAACATGCTCGTTATTATATTATCCACCAATGACCTAAGTGCAAAAACTATCTTTTATTAAAGGAAATAATGCAATTACCAAAAATTACATTGAATTAACTATTCAGAGAATGTTTAAGCATCACAAATATATCAGTCGGCAATTCCTATCAAGAAACGGTCTCATCATTCTTAGTAGAAAAGTATGAATTTATAAGTAACTATGAACAATAAAATAATATCTATTACATGTAAATCAATTGTAATTTCTAATACAATTCTAAAAAAAGCTTTTAGTAAAATTAAAAAGAAAAATTTTACGTATAAGCTTCAATTTCAAAAGTTAATTATGCAATGAAAAACGTTAAAAAATTTAGAAACTTTAGATATTTATGACAGTTTTTTGTAAATAACTATATTTCCTTAACAGATTTTCTAGGTTTATTCAATAATCACATTACATACCTTACTATGACATTATCACTTGAAGCAGCTGTTGTCTTCATAACTTCTTTGTAAATTATCCGAGTTCCAAGATTATCATAAAACTTTCTAGATCTTGTTTATTAATAAAGATATTCTTTAATGGAATTTAATTAATTAACACCTGATGCTTATGTGGAGTATTATTGCAACATGCTCGTTATTATATTATCCACCAATGACCTAAGTGCAAAAACTATTTTTTATCAATGGAAATAAAGCAATTACCAAAAATTAGACTGAATTAACTATTCAGAGAATGTTTTAGCATCACAAATATATCAGTCGGCAATTCCTATCAAGAAACGGTCTCATCAATCTTAGTAGAAAAGTATAAATTTATAAGTAATTATGAACAATAAAATAATATCTATTACATGTAAATCAATTGTAATTTCTAATACAATTCTAAAAAAAGCTTTTAGTAAAATTAAAAAGAAAAATTTTACGTATAAGCTTCAATTTCAAAAGTTAATTATGCAATGAAAAACGTTTAAAAATTTAGAAACTTTAGATATTTATGACAGTTTTTTGTAAATAACTATATCTCCTTAACAGATTTTCTAGGTTTATTCAATAATCACAACATACCTTACTATGACATTATCTCTTGAGGCAGCTGTTGTCTTCATAACTTTTTTGCAAATTATCCGAGGTCCAAGTTTATCATAAAACTTTCTAGAACTTGTTTATTAATAAAGATATTCTTTAATGGAATTTAATTAATTAACACCTGATGCCTATGTGGAGTATTATTGCAACATGCTCGTTATTATATTATCCACCAATGACCTAAGTGCAAAAACTATTTTTTATCAATGGAAATAAAGCAATTACCAAAAATTATACTGAATTAACTATTCAGAGAATGTTTTAGCATCACAAATATATCAGTCGGCAATTCCTATCAAGAAACGGTCTCATCAATCTTAGTAGAAAAGTATAAATTTATAAGTAATTATGAACAATAAAATAATATCTATTACATGTAAATCAATTGTAATTTCTAATACAATTCCAAAAAAAGCTTTTAGTAAAATTAAAAAAAAAAATTTTACGTATAAGCTTCAATTTCAAAAGTTAATTATGCAATGAAAAACGTTTAAAAATTTAGAAACTTTAGATATTTATGACAGTTTTTTGTAAATAACTATATCTCCTTAACAGATTTTCTAGGTTTATTCAATAATCACATTACATACCTTACTATGACATTATCACTTGAAGCAGCTGTTGTCTTCATAACTTTTTTGTAAATTATCCGAGTTCCAAGATTATCATAAAACTTTCTAGAACTTGTTTATTAATAAAGATATTCTTTAATGGAATTTAATTAATTAACACCTGATGCTTATGTGGAGTATTATTGCAACATGCTCGTTATTATATTATCCACTAATGACCTAAGTGCAAAAACTATTTTTTATCAATGGAAATAAAGCAATTACCAAAAATTAGACTGAATTAACTATTCAGAGAATGTTTTAGTATCACAAATATATCAGTCGGCAATTCCTATCAAGAAACGGTCTCATCAATCTTAGTAGAAAAGTATAAATTTATAAGTAATTATAAACAATAAAATAATATCTATTACATGTAAATCAATTGTAATTTCTAATACAATTCCAAAAAAAGCTTTTAGTAAAATTAAAAAGAAAAATTTTACGTATAAGCTTCAATTTCAAAAGTTAATTATGCAATGAAAAACGTTTAAAAATTTAGAAACTTTAGATATTTATGACAGTTTTTTGTAAATAACTATATTTCCTTAACAGATTTTCTAGGTTTATTCAATAATCACATTACATACCTTACTATGACATTATCACTTGAAGCAGCTGTTGTCTTCATAACTTCTTTGTAAATTATCCGAGTTCCAAGATTATCATAAAACTTTCTAGAACTTGTTTATTAATAAAAATATTCTTTAATGGAATTTCATTAATTAACACCTGATGCTTATGTGGATTATTATTGCAACATGCTCGTTATTATATTATCCACCAATGACCTAAGTGCAAAAACTATCTTTTATTAAAGGAAATAATGCAATTACCTAAAATTACATTGAATTAACTATTCAGAGAATGTTTAAGCATCACAAATATATCAGTCGGCAATTCCTATCAAGAAACGGTCTCACCATTCTTAGTAGAAAAGTATGAATTTATTAGTAACTATGAACAATAAAATAATCTCTATTACATGTAAATTAATTGTAATTTCTAATACAATTCCAAAAAAGCTTTGAGTTAAATTTTAAAAACAAATTATACGTAAAAGCTTTAATTTCAAAAGTTAATTATGCAATAAAAAACTTTTAAAAATTTAGAAACTTTGGATATTTATGACAGTTTTTTGTAAATAACTAAATCTCCTTAACAGATTTTCTAGGTTTATTCAATAATCACATTACATACCTTACTATGACATTATCACTTGAAGCAGCTGTTGTCTTCATAACTTCTTTGTAAATTATCCGAGTTCCAAGATTATCATAAAACTTTCTAGAACTTGTTTATTAATAAAGATATTCTTTAATGGAATTTAATTAATTAACACCTGATGCTTATGTGGAGTATTATTGCAACATGCTCGTTATTATATTATCCACTAATGACCTAAGTGCAAAAACAATTTTTTATCAATGGAAATAAAGCAATTACCAAAAATTAGACTGAACTAACTATTCAGAGAATGTTTTAGTATCACAAATATATCAGTCGGCAATTCCTATCAAGAAACGGTCTCATCAATCTTAGTAGAAAAGTATAAATTTATAAGTAATTATGAACAATAAAATAATATCTATTACATGTAAATCAATTGTAATTTCTAATACAATTCCAAAAAAAGCTTTTAGTAAAATTAAAAAGAAAAATTTTACGTATAAGCTTCAATTTCAAAAGTTAATTATGCAATGAAAAACGTTTAAAAATTTAGAAACTTTAGATATTTATGACAGTTTTTTGTAAAAAACTATATTTCCTTAACAGATTTTCTAGGTTTTTTCAATAATCACATTACATACCTTACTATGACATTATCACTTGAAGCAGCTGTTGTCTTCATAACTTCTTTGTAAATTATCCGAGTTCCAAGATTATTATAAAACTTTCTAGAACTTGTTTATTAATAAAAATATTCTTTAATGGAATTTAATTAATTAACACCTGATGCTTATGTGGAGTATTATTGCAACATGCTCGTTATTATATTATCCACCAATGACCTAAGTGCAAAAACTATTTTTTATCAATGGAAATAAAGCAATTACCAAAAATTAGACTGAATTAACTATTCAGAGAATGTTTTAGCATCACAAATATATCAGTCGGCAATTCCTATCAAGAAACGGTCTCATCAATCTTAGTAGAAAAGTATAAATTTATAAGTAATTATGAACAATAAAATAATATCTATTACATGTAAATCAATTGTAATTTCTAATACAATTCCAAAAAAAGCTTTTAGTAAAATTAAAAAAAAAAATTTTACGTATAAGCTTCAATTTCAAAAGTTAATTATGCAATGAAAAACGTTTAAAAATTTAGAAACTTTAGATATTTATGACAGTTTTTTGTAAATAACTATATCTCCTTAACAGATTTTCTAGGTTTATTCAATAATCACATTACATACCTTACTATGACATTATCACTTGAAGCAGCTGTTGTCTTCATAACTTCTTTGTAAATTATCCGAGTTCCAAGATTATCATAAAACTTTCTAGAACTTGTTTATTAATAAAGATATTCTTTAATGTAATTTAATTAATTAACACCTGATGTTTATGTGGAGTATTATTGCAACATGCTCGTTATTATATTATCCACCAATGACCTAAGTGCAAAAACTATCTTTTATTAAAGGAAATAATGCAATTACCAAAAATTACATTGAATTAACTATTCAGAGAATGTTTAAGCATCACAAATATATCAGTCGGCAATTCCTATCAAGAAACGGTCTCATCATTCTTAGTAGAAAAGTATGAATTTATAAGTAACTATGAACAATAAAATAATATCTATTACATGTAAATCAATTGTAATTTCTAATACAATTCTAAAAAAAGCTTTTAGTAAAATTAAAAAGAAAAATTTTACGTATAAGCTTCAATTTCAAAAGTTAATTATGCAATGAAAAACGTGTAAAAATTTAGAAACTTTAGATATTTATGACAGTTTTTTGTAAATAACTATATTTCCTTAACAGATTTTCTAGGTTTATTCAATAATCACATTACATACCTTACTATGACATTATCACTTGAAGCAGCTGTTGTCTTCATAACTTCTTTGTAAATTATCCGAGTTCCAAGATTATCATAAAACTTTCTAGAACTTGTTTATTAATAAAGATATTCTTTAATGGAATTTAATTAATTAACACCTGATGCTTATGTGGAGTATTATTGCAACATGCTCGTTATTATATTATCCACCAATGACCTAAGTGCAAAAACTATTTTTTATCAATGGAAATAAAGCAATTACCAAAAATTAGACTGAATTAACTATTCAGAGAATGTTTTAGCATCACAAATATATCAGTCGGCAATTCCTATCAAGAAACGGTCTCATCAATCTTAGTAGAAAAGTATAAATTTATAAGTAATTATGAACAATAAAATAATATCTATTACATGTAAATCAATTGTAATTTCTAATACAATTCCAAAAAAAGCTTTTAGTAAAATTAAAAAAAAAAATTTTACGTATAAGCTTCAATTTCAAAAGTTAATTATGCAATGAAAAACGTTTAAAAATTTAGAAACTTTAGATATTTATGACAGTTTTTTGTAAATAACTATATCTCCTTAACAGATTTTCTAGGTTTATTCAATAATCACATTACATACCTTACTATGACATTATCACTTGAAGCAGCTGTTGTCTTCATAACTTTTTTGTAAATTATCCGAGTTCCAAGATTATCATAAAACTTTCTAGAACTTGTTTATTAATAAAGATATTCTTTAATGGAATTTAATTAATTAACACCTGATGCTTATGTGGAGTATTATTGCAACATGCTCGTTATTATATTATCCACTAATGACCTAAGTGCAAAAACTATTTTTTATCAATGGAAATAAAGCAATTACCAAAAATTAGACTGAATTAACTATTCAGAGAATGTTTTAGTATCACAAATATATCAGTCGGCAATTCCTATCAAGAAACGGTCTCATCAATCTTAGTAGAAAAGTATAAATTTATAAGTAATTATAAACAATAAAATAATATCTATTACATATAAATCAATTGTAATTTCTAATACAATTCCAAAAAAAGCTTTTAGTAAAATTAAAAAGAAAAATTTTACGTATAAGCTTCAATTTCAAAAGTTAATTATGCAATGAAAAACGTTTAAAAATTTAGAAACTTTAGATATTTATGACAGTTTTTTGTAAATAACTATATTTCCTTAACAGATTTTCTAGGTTTATTCAATAATCACATTACATACCTTACTATGACATTATCACTTGAAGCAGCTGTTGTCTTCATAACTTCTTTGTAAATTATCCGAGTTCCAAGATTATCATAAAACTTTCTAGAACTTGTTTATTAATAAAAATATTCTTTAATGGAATTTCATTAATTAACACCTGATGCTTATGTGGAGTATTATTGCAACATGCTCGTTATTATATTATCCACCAATGACCTAAGTGCAAAAACTATCTTTTATTAAAGGAAATAATGCAATTACCTAAAATTACATTGAATTAACTATTCAGAGAATGTTTAAGCATCACAAATATATCAGTCGGCAATTCCTATCAAGAAACGGTCTCACCATTCTTAGTAGAAAAGTATGAATTTATTAGTAACTATGAACAATAAAATAATCTCTATTACATGTAAATTAATTGTAATTTCTAATACAATTCCAAAAAAGCTTTGAGTTTAATTTTAAAAACAAATTATACGTAAAAGCTTTAATTTCAAAAGTTAATTATGCAATAAAAAACTTTTAAAAATTTAGAAACTTTGGATATTTATGACAGTTTTTTGTAAATAACTAAATCTCCTTAACAGATTTTCTAGGTTTATTCAATAATCACATTACATACCTTACTATGACATTATCACTTGAAGCAGCTGTTGTCTTCATAACTTCTTTGTAAATTATCCGAGTTCCAAGATTATCATAAAACTTTCTAGAACTTGTTTATTAATAAAGATATTCTTTAATGGAATTTAATTAATTAACACCTGATGCTTATGTGGAGTATTATTGCAACATGCTCGTTATTATATTATCCACTAATGACCTAAGTGCAAAAACAATTTTTTATCAATGGAAATAAAGCAATTACCAAAAATTAGACTGAACTAACTATTCAGAGAATGTTTTAGTATCACAAATATATCAGTCGGCAATTCCTATCAAGAAACGGTCTCATCAATCTTAGTAGAAAAGTATAAATTTATAAGTAATTATGAACAATAAAATAATATCTATTACATGTAAATCAATTGTAATTTCTAATACAATTCCAAAAAAAGCTTTTAGTAAAATTAAAAAGAAAAATTTTACGTATAAGCTTCAATTTCAAAAGTTAATTATGCAATGAAAAACGTTTAAAAATTTAGAAACTTTAGATATTTATGACAGTTTTTTGTAAAAAACTATATTTCCTTAACAGATTTTCTAGGTTTTTTCAATAATCACATTACATACCTTACTATGACATTATCACTTGAAGCAGCTGTTGTCTTCATAACTTCTTTGTAAATTATCCGAGTTCCAAGATTATTATAAAACTTTCTAGAACTTGTTTATTAATAAAAATATTCTTTAATGGAATTTAATTAATTAACACCTGATGCTTATGTGGAGTATTATTGCAACATGCTCGTTATTATATTATCCACCAATGACCTAAGTGCAAAAACTATTTTTTATCAATGGAAATAAAGCAATTACCAAAAATTAGACTGAATTAACTATTCAGAGAATGTTTTAGCATCACAAATATATCAGTCGGCAATTCCTATCAAGAAACGGTCTCATCAATCTTAGTAGAAAAGTATAAATTTATAAGTAATTATGAACAATAAAATAATATCTATTACATGTAAATCAATTGTAATTTCTAATACAATTCCAAAAAAAGCTTTTAGTAAAATTAAAAAAAAAAATTTTACGTATAAGCTTCAATTTCAAAAGTTAATTATGCAATGAAAAACGTTTAAAAATTTAGAAACTTTAGATATTTATGACAGTTTTTTGTAAATAACTATATCTCCTTAACAGATTTTCTAGGTTTATTCAATAATCACAACATACCTTACTATGACATTATCTCTTGAGGCAGCTGTTGTCTTCATAACTTTTTTGCAAATTATCCGAGGTCCAAGTTTATCATAAAACTTTCTAGAACTTGTTTATTAATAAAGATATTCTTTAATGGAATTTAATTAATTAACACCTGATGCCTATGTGGAGTATTATTGCAACATGCTCGTTATTATATTATCCACCAATGACCTAAGTGCAAAAACTATTTTTTATCAATGGAAATAAAGCAATTACCAAAAATTATACTGAATTAACTATTCAGAGAATGTTTTAGCATCACAAATATATCAGTCGGCAATTCCTATCAAGAAACGGTCTCATCAATCTTAGTAGAAAAGTATAAATTTATAAGTAATTATGAACAATAAAATAATATCTATTACATGTAAATCAATTGTAATTTCTAATACAATTCCAAAAAAAGCTTTTAGTAAAATTAAAAAAAAAAATTTTACGTATAAGCTTCAATTTCAAAAGTTAATTATGCAATGAAAAACGTTTAAAAATTTAGAAACTTTAGATATTTATGACAGTTTTTTGTAAATAACTATATCTCCTTAACAGATTTTCTAGGTTTATTCAATAATCACATTACATACCTTACTATGACATTATCACTTGAAGCAGCTGTTGTCTTCATAACTTTTTTGTAAATTATCCGAGTTCCAAGATTATCATAAAACTTTCTAGAACTTGTTTATTAATAAAGATATTCTTTAATGGAATTTAATTAATTAACACCTGATGCTTATGTGGAGTATTATTGCAACATGCTCGTTATTATATTATCCACTAATGACCTAAGTGCAAAAACTATTTTTTATCAATGGAAATAAAGCAATTACCAAAAATTAGACTGAATTAACTATTCAGAGAATGTTTTAGTATCACAAATATATCAGTCGGCAATTCCTATCAAGAAACGGTCTCATCAATCTTAGTAGAAAAGTATAAATTTATAAGTAATTATAAACAATAAAATAATATCTATTACATGTAAATCAATTGTAATTTCTAATACAATTCCAAAAAAAGCTTTTAGTAAAATTAAAAAGAAAAATTTTACGTATAAGCTTCAATTTCAAAAGTTAATTATGCAATGAAAAACGTTTAAAAATTTAGAAACTTTAGATATTTATGACAGTTTTTTGTAAATAACTATATTTCCTTAACAGATTTTCTAGGTTTATTCAATAATCACATTACATACCTTACTATGACATTATCACTTGAAGCAGCTGTTGTCTTCATAACTTCTTTGTAAATTATCCGAGTTCCAAGATTATCATAAAACTTTCTAGAACTTGTTTATTAATAAAAATATTCTTTAATGGAATTTCATTAATTAACACCTGATGCTTATGTGGAGTATTATTGCAACATGCTCGTTATTATATTATCCACCAATGACCTAAGTGCAAAAACTATCTTTTATTAAAGGAAATAATGCAATTACCTAAAATTACATTGAATTAACTATTCAGAGAATGTTTAAGCATCACAAATATATCAGTCGGCAATTCCTATCAAGAAACGGTCTCACCATTCTTAGTAGAAAAGTATGAATTTATTAGTAACTATGAACAATAAAATAATCTCTATTACATGTAAATTAATTGTAATTTCTAATACAATTCCAAAAAAGCTTTGAGTTTAATTTTAAAAACAAATTATACGTAAAAGCTTTAATTTCAAAAGTTAATTATGCAATAAAAAACTTTTAAAAATTTAGAAACTTTGGATATTTATGACAGTTTTTTGTAAATAACTAAATCTCCTTAACAGATTTTCTAGGTTTATTCAATAATCACATTACATACCTTACTATGACATTATCACTTGAAGCAGCTGTTGTCTTCATAACTTCTTTGTAAATTATCCGAGTTCCAAGATTATCATAAAACTTTCTAGAACTTGTTTATTAATAAAGATATTCTTTAATGGAATTTAATTAATTAACACCTGATGCTTATGTGGAGTATTATTGCAACATGCTCGTTATTATATTATCCACTAATGACCTAAGTGCAAAAACAATTTTTTATCAATGGAAATAAAGCAATTACCAAAAATTAGACTGAACTAACTATTCAGAGAATGTTTTAGTATCACAAATATATCAGTCGGCAATTCCTATCAAGAAACGGTCTCATCAATCTTAGTAGAAAAGTATAAATTTATAAGTAATTATGAACAATAAAATAATATCTATTACATGTAAATCAATTGTAATTTCTAATACAATTCCAAAAAAAGCTTTTAGTAAAATTAAAAAGAAAAATTTTACGTATAAGCTTCAATTTCAAAAGTTAATTATGCAATGAAAAACGTTTAAAAATTTAGAAACTTTAGATATTTATGACAGTTTTTTGTAAAAAACTATATTTCCTTAACAGATTTTCTAGGTTTTTTCAATAATCACATTACATACCTTACTATGACATTATCACTTGAAGCAGCTGTTGTCTTCATAACTTCTTTGTAAATTATCCGAGTTCCAAGATTATTATAAAACTTTCTAGAACTTGTTTATTAATAAAAATATTCTTTAATGGAATTTAATTAATTAACACCTGATGCTTATGTGGAGTATTATTGCAACATGCTCGTTATTATATTATCCACCAATGACCTAAGTGCAAAAACTATTTTTTATCAATGGAAATAAAGCAATTACCAAAAATTAGACTGAATTAACTATTCAGAGAATGTTTTAGCATCACAAATATATCAGTCGGCAATTCCTATCAAGAAACGGTCTCATCAATCTTAGTAGAAAAGTATAAATTTATAAGTAATTATGAACAATAAAATAATATCTATTACATGTAAATCAATTGTAATTTCTAATACAATTCCAAAAAAAGCTTTTAGTAAAATTAAAAAAAAAAATTTTACGTATAAGCTTCAATTTCAAAAGTTAATTATGCAATGAAAAACGTTTAAAAATTTAGAAACTTTAGATATTTATGACAGTTTTTTGTAAATAACTATATCTCCTTAACAGATTTTCTAGGTTTATTTAATAATCACATTACATACCTTACTATTACATTATCTCTTGAGGCAGCTGTTGTCATCATAACTTCTTTGTAAATTATCCGAGTTCCAAGATTATCATAAAACTTTCTAGAACTTGTTTATTAATAAAGATATTCTTTAATGGAATTTAATTAATTAACACCTGATGCCTATGTGGAGTATTATTGCAACATGCTCGTTATTATATTATCCACCAATGACCTAAGTGCAAAAACTATTTTTTATCAATGGAAATAAAGCAATTACCAAAAATTAGACTGAATTAACTATTCAGAGAATGTTTTAGCATCACAAATATATCAGTCGGCAATTCCTATCAAGAAACGGTCTCATCAATCTTAGTAGAAAAGTATGAATTTATAAGTAATTATGAACAATAAAATAATATCTATTACATGTATATCAATTGTAATTTCTAATACAATTCCAAAAAAAGCTTTTAGTAAAATTAAAAAGAAAAATTTTACGTATAAGCTTCAATTTCAAAAGTTAATTATGCAATGAAAAACGTTTAAAAATTTAGAAACTTTAGATATTTATGACAGTTTTTTGTAAATAACTATATCTCCTTAACAGATTTTCTAGGTTTATTCAATAATCACATTACATACCTTACTATGACATTATCACTTGAAGCAGCTGTTGTCTTCATAACTTCTTTGTAAATTATCCGAGTTCCAAGATTATCATAAAACTTTCTAGAACTTGTTTATTAATAAAGATATTCTTTAATGTAATTTAATTAATTAACACCTGATGTTTATGTGGAGTATTATTGCAACATGCTCGTTATTATATTATCCACCAATGACCTAAGTGCAAAAACTATCTTTTATTAAAGGAAATAATGCAATTACCAAAAATTACATTGAATTAACTATTCAGAGAATGTTTAAGCATCACAAATATATCAGTCGGCAATTCGTATCAAGAAACGGTCTCATCATTCTTAGTAGAAAAGTATGAATTTATAAGTAACTATGAACAATAAAATAATATCTATTACATGTAAATCAATTGTAATTTCTAATACAATTCTAAAAAAAGCTTTTAGTAAAATTAAAAAGAAAAATTTTACGTATAAGCTTCAATTTCAAAAGTTAATTATGCAATGAAAAACGTTTAAAAATTTAGAAACTTTAGATATTTATGACAGTTTTTTGTAAATAACTATATTTCCTTAACAGATTTTCTAGGTTTATTCAATAATCACATTACATACCTTACTATGACATTATCACTTGAAGCAGCTGTTGTCTTCATAACTTCTTTGTAAATTATCCGAGTTCCAAGATTATCATAAAACTTTCTAGATCTTGTTTATTAATAAAGATATTCTTTAATGGAATTTAATTAATTAACACCTGATGCTTATGTGGAGTATTATTGCAACATGCTCGTTATTATATTATCCACCAATGACCTAAGTGCAAAAACTATTTTTTATCAATAGAAATAAAGCAATTACCAAAAATTAGACTGAATTAACTATTCAGAGAATGTTTTAGCATCACAAATATATCAGTCGGCAATTCCTATCAAGAAACGGTCTCATCAATCTTAGTAGAAAAGTATAAATTTATAAGTAATTACTAACAATAAAATAATATCTATTACATGTAAATCAATTGTAATTTCTAATACAATTCTAAAAAAAGCTTTTAGTAAAATTAAAAAGAAAAATTTTACGTATAAGCTTCAATTTCAAAAGTTAATTATGCAATGAAAAACGTTTAAAAATTTAGAAACTTTAGATATTTATGACAGTTTTTTGTAAATAACTATATCTCCTTAACAGATTTTCTAGGTTTATTCAATAATCACAACATACCTTACTATGACATTATCTCTTGAGGCAGCTGTTGTCTTCATAACTTTTTTGCAAATTATCCGAGGTCCAAGTTTATCATAAAACTTTCTAGAACTTGTTTATTAATAAAGATATTCTTTAATGGAATTTAATTAATTAACACCTGATGCCTATGTGGAGTATTATTGCAACATGCTCGTTATTATATTATCCACCAATGACCTAAGTGCAAAAACTATTTTTTATCAATGGAAATAAAGCAATTACCAAAAATTAGACTGAATTAACTATTCAGAGAATGTTTTAGCATCACAAATATATCAGTCGGCAATTCCTATCAAGAAACGGTCTCATCAATCTTAGTAGAAAAGTATAAATTTATAAGTAATTATGAACAATAAAATAATATCTATTACATGTAAATCAATTGTAATTTCTAATACAATTCCAAAAAAAGCTTTTAGTAAAATTAAAAAAAAAAATTTTACGTATAAGCTTCAATTTCAAAAGTTAATTATGCAATGAAAAACGTTTAAAAATTTAGAAACTTTAGATATTTATGACAGTTTTTTGTAAATAACTATATCTCCTTAACAGATTTTCTAGGTTTATTCAATAATCACATTACATACCTTACTATGACATTATCACTTGAAGCAGCTGTTGTCTTCATAACTTTTTTGTAAATTATCCGAGTTCCAAGATTATCATAAAACTTTCTAGAACTTGTTTATTAATAAAGATATTCTTTAATGGAATTTAATTAATTAACACCTGATGCTTATGTGGAGTATTATTGCAACATGCTCGTTATTATATTATCCACTAATGACCTAAGTGCAAAAACTATTTTTTATCAATGGAAATAAAGCAATTACCAAAAATTAGACTGAATTAACTATTCAGAGAATGTTTTAGTATCACAAATATATCAGTCGGCAATTCCTATCAAGAAACGGTCTCATCAATCTTAGTAGAAAAGTATAAATTTATAAGTAATTATAAACAATAAAATAATATCTATTACATGTAAATCAATTGTAATTTCTAATACAATTCCAAAAAAAGCTTTTAGTAAAATTAAAAAGAAAAATTTTACGTATAAGCTTCAATTTCAAAAGTTAATTATGCAATGAAAAACGTTTAAAAATTTAGAAACTTTAGATATTTATGACAGTTTTTTGTAAATAACTATATTTCCTTAACAGATTTTCTAGGTTTATTCAATAATCACATTACATACCTTACTATGACATTATCACTTGAAGCAGCTGTTGTCTTCATAACTTCTTTGTAAATTATCCGAGTTCCAAGATTATCATAAAACTTTCTAGAACTTGTTTATTAATAAAAATATTCTTTAATGGAATTTCATTAATTAACACCTGATGCTTATGTGGATTATTATTGCAACATGCTCGTTATTATATTATCCACCAATGACCTAAGTGCAAAAACTATCTTTTATTAAAGGAAATAATGCAATTACCTAAAATTACATTGAATTAACTATTCAGAGAATGTTTAAGCATCACAAATATATCAGTCGGCAATTCCTATCAAGAAACGGTCTCACCATTCTTAGTAGAAAAGTATGAATTTATTAGTAACTATGAACAATAAAATAATCTCTATTACATGTAAATTAATTGTAATTTCTAATACAATTCCAAAAAAGCTTTGAGTTAAATTTTAAAAACAAATTATACGTAAAAGCTTTAATTTCAAAAGTTAATTATGCAATAAAAAACTTTTAAAAATTTAGAAACTTTGGATATTTATGACAGTTTTTTGTAAATAACTAAATCTCCTTAACAGATTTTCTAGGTTTATTCAATAATCACATTACATACCTTACTATGACAGTATCACTTGAAGCAGCTGTTGTCTTCATAACTTCTTTGTAAATTATCCCAGTTCCAAGATTATCATAAAACTTTCTAGAACTTGTTTATTAATAAAGATATTCTTTAATGGAATTTAATTAATTAACACCTGATGCTTATGTGGAGTATTATTGCAACATGCTCGTTATTATATTATCCACTAATGACCTAAGTGCAAAAACAATTTTTTATCAATGGAAATAAAGCAATTACCAAAAATTAGACTGAATTAACTATTCAGAGAATGTTTTAGTATCACAAATATATCAGTCGGCAATTCCTATCAAGAAACGGTCTCATCAATCTTAGTAGAAAAGTATAAATTTATAAGTAATTATGAACAATAAAATAATATCTATTACATGTAAATCAATTGTAATTTCTAATACAATTCCAAAAAAAGCTTTTAGTAAAATTAAAAAGAAAAATTTTACGTATAAGCTTCAATTTCAAAAGTTAATTATGCAATGAAAAACGTTTAAAAATTTAGAAACTTTAGATATTTATGACAGTTTTTTGTAAAAAACTATATTTCCTTAACAGATTTTCTAGGTTTTTTCAATAATCACATTACATACCTTACTATGACATTATCACTTGAAGCAGCTGTTGTCTTCATAACTTCTTTGTAAATTATCCGAGTTCCAAGATTATTATAAAACTTTCTAGAACTTGTTTATTAATAAAAATATTCTTTAATGGAATTTAATTAATTAACACCTGATGCTTATGTGGAGTATTATTGCAACATGCTCGTTATTATATTATCCACCAATGACCTAAGTGCAAAAACTATCTTTTATTAAAGGAAATAATGCAATTACCTAAAATTACATTGAATTAACTATTCAGAGAATGTTTAAGCATCACAAAAATATATCAGTCGGCAATTCCTATCAAGAAACGGTCTCATCAATCTTAGTAGAAAAGTATAAATTTATAAGTAATTATGAACAATAAAATAATATCTATTACATGTAAATCAATTGTAATTTCTAATACAATTCCAAAAAAAGCTTTTAGTAAAATTTAAAAAACAAATTTTTACGTAAAAGCTTTAATTTCAAAAGTTAATTATGCAATGAAAAACGTTTAAAAATTTAGAAACTTTAGATATTTATGACAGTTTTTTGTAAATAACTATATCTCCTTAACAGATTTTCTAGGTTTATTTAATAATCACATTACATACCTTACTATTACATTATCTCTTGAGGCAGCTGTTGTCATCATAACTTTTTTTTAAATTATCCGAGTTTCAAGATTATGATAAAACTTTCTAGATCTTGTTTATTAATGAAGACATTCTTTAATGGAATTTAATTAATTAACACCTGATGCTTATGTGGAGTATTATTGCAACATGCTCGTTATTATATTATCCACCAATGACCTAAGTGCAAAAACTATTTTTTATCAATGGAAATAAAGCAATTACTAAAAATTAGACTGAATTAACTATTCAGAGAATGTTTTAGCATCACAAATATATCAGTCGGCAATTCCTATCAAGAAACGGTCTCATCAATCTTAGTAGAAAAGTATAAATTTATAAGTAATTATGAACAATAAAATAATATATATTACATGTAAATCAATTGTAATTTCTAATACAATTCCAAAAAAAGCTTTTAGTAAAATTAAAAAGAAAAAGTTTACGTATAAGCTTCAATTTCAAAAGTTAATTATGCAATGAAAAACGTTTAAAAATTTAGAAACTTTAGATATTTATGACAGTTTTTTGTAAATAACTATATCTCCTTAACAGATTTTCTAGGTTTATTCAATTATCACATTACATACCTTACTATGACATTATCACTTGAAGCAGCTGTTGTCTTCATAACTTCTTTGTAAATTATCCGAGTTCCAAGATTATCATAAAACTTTCTAGAACTTGTTTATTAATAAAGATATTCTTTAATGGAATTTAATTAATTAACACCTGATGCTTATGTGGAGTATTATTGCAACATGCTCGTTATTATGTTATCCACCAATGACCTAAGTGCAAATACTACATTTTTATCAAAGGAAGTATAGCAATTACCAAAAATTACACTTTATTAACTAGTCAGAGAATGTTTTAGCATCACAAATATATCAGTCGGCAATTCCTATCAAGAAACGGTCTCATCATTCTTAGTAGAAAAGTATGAATTTATAGGTAACTATGAACAATAAAAAAATCTCTATTACATGTAAATTAATTGTAATTTCTAATACAATTCCAAAAAAGCTTTTAGTTAAATTTTAAAAACAAATTATACGTAAAAGCTTCAATTTCAAAAGTTAATTATGCAATGAAAAACGTTTTAAAATTTAGAAACTTTAGATATTTATGACAGTTTTTTGTAAATAACTATATCTTTGAAACAGATTTTCTCCGTTTAATTAATAATCACATTACATACCCTACTATTGCATTATCTTTTCGGGCAGCTGTTGTCTTCATAACTTTTTTGCAAACTATCCGAGGTCCAAGTTTATCATAAAACTTTATAGATCTTGTTTATTAATGAAGACATTCTTTAATGGAATGTTATTAATTAACACCTGATACTTATGTAGAGTATTATTGCAACATTCTCGTTATTATGTTATCCACCAATGACCTAAGTGCAAATACTACATTTTTATCAAAGGAAGTATAGCAATTACCAAAAATTACACTTTATTAACTAGTCAGAGAATGTTTTAGCATCACAAATATATCAGTCGGCAATTCCTATCAAGAAACGGTCTCATCATTCTTAGTAGAAAAGTATGAATTTATAGGTAACTATGAACCATAAAATAATATCTATTACATTTAAATCAATTGTAATTTCTAATACAATTCCAAAAAAAGCTTTTAGTAAAATTTAAAAAATAAATTTTACGTAAAAGCTTCAATTTCAAAAGTTAATTATGCAATGAAAAACGTTTAAAAATTTAGAAACTTTAGATATTTATGACAGTTTTTTGTAAATAACTATATCTCCTTAACAGATTTTCTAGGTTTATTTAATAATCACATTACATACCTTACTATTACATTATCTCTTGAGGCAGCTGTTGTCTTCATAACTTTTTTGCAAATTATCCGAGGTTCAAGTTTATCATAAAACTCTCAAGATCTTGTTTATTAATGAAGAAATTCTTTAATGGAATTTAATTAATTAACACCTGATGCTTATGTGGAGTATTATTGCAACATGCTCGTTATTATATTATCCACCAATGACCTAAGTGCAAAAACTATCTTTTATTAAAGGAAATAATGCAATTACCAAAAATTACATTGAATTAACTATTCAGAGAATGTTTAAGCATCACAAATATATCAGTCGGCAATTCCTATCAAAAAACGGTCTCATCATTCTTAGTAGAAAAGTATGAATTTATAAGTAACTATGAACAATAAAAAAATCTCTATTACATGTAAATTAATTGTAATTTCTAATACAATTCCAAAAAAGCTTTTAGTTAAATTTTAAAAACAAATTATACGTAAAAGCTTCAATTTCAAAAGTTAATTATGCAATGAAAAACGTTTTAAAATTTAGAAACTTTAGATATTTATGACAGTTTTTTGTAAATAACTATATCTCCTTAACAGATTTTCAAGGTTTATTCAATAATCACATTACATACCTTACTATGACATTATCACTTGAAGCAGCTGTTGTCTTCATAACTTCTTTGTAAATTATCCGAGTTCCGAGATTATCATAAAACTTTCTAGAACTTGTTTATTAATAAAGATATTCTTTAATGGAATTTAATTAATTAACACCTGATGTTTATGTGGAGTATTATTGCAACATGCTCGTTATTATATTATCCACCAATGACCTAAGTGCAAAAACTATTTTTTATCAATGGAAATAAAGCAATTACCAAAAATTAGACTGAATTAACTATTCAGAGAATGTTTTAGCATCACAAATATATCAGTCGGCAATTCCTATCAAGAAGCGGTCTCATCAATCTTAGTAGAAAAGTATGAATTTATAAGTAATTATGAACAATAAAATAATATCTATTACATGTATATCAATTGTAATTTCTAATACAATTCCAAAAAAAGCTTTTAGTAAAATTAAAAAGAAAAATTTTACGTATAAGCTTCAATTTCAAAAGTTAATTATGCAATGAAAGACGTCTAAAAATTTAGAAACTTTAGATATTTATGACAGTTTTTTGTAAATAACTATATCTCCTTAACAGATTTTCTAGGTTTATTCAATAATCACATTACATACCTTACTATGACATTATCACTTGAAGCAGCTGTTGTCTTCATAACTTCTTTGTAAATTATCCGAGTTCCAAGTTTATCATAAAACTCTCTAGATCTTGTTTATTAATGAAGAAATTCTTTAATGGAATTTAATTAATTAACACCTGATGCTTATGTGGAGTATTATTGCAACATGCTCGTTATTATGTTATCTAACAATGACCTAAGTGCAAATACTACATTTTTATCAAAGGAAGTATAGTAATTACCAAAAATGACACTGAATTAACTATTTAGAGAATGGTTTAGCATCACAAATATATCAGTCGGCTATTCCTATCAAGAAACGGTCTCATCATTCTTAGTAGAAAAGTATGAATTTATAGGTAACTATGAACCATAAAATAATATCTATTACATGTAAATTAATTGTAATTTCTAATACAATTCCAAAAATGTTTTAGTGAAATTTAAAAAAAAATATACGTAAAAGCTTCAAATTTAAAAGTTAAATATGCAATGCCACACGTTTAAAAATTTAAAAACTTTAGATATTTATGACAGTTTTTTGTAAATAACTATATCTCCTTAACAGATTTTCTAGGTTTATTTAATAATCACATTACATACCTTACTATTACATTATCTCTTGAGGCAGCTGTTGTCATCATACCTTTTTTTTAAATTATCCGAGTTTCAAGATTATGATAAAACTTTCTAGATCTTGTTTATTAATGAAGACATTCTTTAATGGAATTTAATTAATTAACACCTGATGCTTATGTGGAGTATTATTGCAACATGCTCGTTATTATATTATCCACCAATGACCTAAGTGCAAAAACTACATTTTTATCAAAGGAAGTATAGCAATTACCAAAAATTACACTTTATTAACTAGTCAGACAATGTTTTAGCATCACAAATATATCAGTCGGCAATTCCTATCAAGAAACGGTCTCATCATTCTTAGTAGAAAAGTATGAATTTATAGGTAACTATGAACCATAAAATAATATCTATTACATGTAAATTAATTGTAATTTCTAATACAATTCCAAAAATGTTTTAGTGAAATTTAAAAAAAAATATACGTAAAAGCTTCAAATCTAAAAGTTAAATATGCAATGCCACACGTTTAAAAATTTAAAAACTTTAGATATTTATGACAGTTTTTTGTAAATAACTATATCTTTTAAACAGATTTCCTAGGTTTATTCAATAATCACATTACATACCTTACTATTACATTATCTCTTGAGGCAGCTGTTGTCTTCATAACTTTTTTGCAAATTATCCGAGGTCCAAGTTTATCATAAACCTCTCTAGATCTTGTTTATTAATGAAGAAATTCTTTAATGGAATTTAATTAATTAACACCTGATGCTTATGTGGAGTATTATTGCAACATGCTCGTTTTTATGTTATCCACCAATGACCTAAGTGCAAAAACTATCTTTTATCAAAGGAAATAAAGCAATTACAAAAAATTACACTGAATTAACTATTTAGAGAATGTTTTAGCATCACAAATATATCAGTCGGCCATTCCTATCAAGAAACGGTCTCATCATTCTTAGTAGAAAAGTATGAATTTATAGGTAACTATGAACCATAAAATAATATCTATTACATGTAAATTAATTGTAATTTCTAATACAATTCCAAAAATGTTTTAGTGAAATTTAAAAAAAAATATACGTAAAAGCTTCAAATTTAAAAGTGAAATATGCAATGCCACACGTTAAAAAATTTAAAAACTTTAGATATTTATGACAGTTTTTTGTAAATAACTATATCTTTTAAACAGATTTCTTAGGTTTATTCAATAATCACATTACATACCTTACTATTAGATTATCTCTTGAGGCAGCTGTTGTCTTCATAACTTTTTTGTAAATTATCCGAGTTCCAAGATTATGATAAATCTTTCTAGATCTTGTTTATTAATGAAGACCTTCTTTAATGGAATTTAATTCATTAACACCTGATGCTTATGTGGAGTATTATAGCAATATGCTCGTTATTATGTTATCCACCAATGACCTAAGTGCAAATACTACATTTTTATCAAAGGAAGTATAGCAATTACCAAAAATTACACTTTATTAACTAGTCAGAGAATGTTTTAGCATCACAAATATATCAGTCGGCAATTCCTATCAAGAAACGGTCTCATCATTCTTAGTAGAAAAGTATGAATTTATAAGTAACTATGAACAATAAAATAATATCTATTACCTGTAAATTAATTGTAATTTCTAATACAATTCCAAAAATGTTTTGGTGAAATTTAAAAAAAAATATACGTAAAAGCTTCAAATTTAAAAGTTAAGTATGCTATGCCACACGTTTAAAAATTTAAAAACTTTAGATATTTATGACAGGTTTTTGTAAATAACAATATCATTGAAACAGATTTTCTCCGTTTAATTAATAATCACATTACATACCCTAAAGATAATGCAATCATTATCTTTTCGGGCAGCTGTTGTCTTCATAACTTTTTTGCAAACTATCCGAGGTCCAAGTTTATCATAAAACTTTATAGATCTTGTTTATTAATGAAGACATTCTTTAATGGAATGTTATTAATTAACACCTGATACTTATGTAGAGTATTATTGCAACATTCTCGTTATTATGTTATCCACCAATGACCTAAGTGCAAATACTACATTTTTATCAAAGGAAGTATAGCAATAACCAAAAATTACACTTTATTAACTAGTCAGAGAATGTTTTAGCATCACAAATATATCAGTCAGCAATTCCTATCAAGAAACGGTCTCATCATTCTTAGTAGAAAAGTATGAATTTATAGGTAACTATGAACCATAAAATAATATCTATTACATTTAAATCAATTGTAATTTCTAATACAATTCCAAAAAAAGCTTTTAGTAAAATTTAAAAAATAAATTTTACGTAAAAGCTTCAATTTCAAAAGTTAATTATGCAATGAAAAACGTTTAAAAATTTAGAAACTTTAGATATTTATGACAGTTTTTTGTAAATAACTATATCTCCTTAACAGATTTTCTAGGTTTATTTAATAATCACATTACATACCTTACTATTACATTATCACTTGAAGCAGCTGTTGTCTTCATAACTTCTTTGTAAATTATCCGAGTTCCAAGATTATCATAAAACTTTCTAGAACTTGTTTATTAATAAAGATATTCTTTAATGGAATTTATTTAATTAACACCTGATGCTTATGTGGAGTATTATTGCAACATGCTCGTTATTATGTTATCTACCAATGACCTAAGTGCAAATACTACATTTTTATCAAAGGAAGTATAGTAATTACCAAAAATGACACTGAATTAACTATTTAGAGAATGGTTTAGCATCACAAATATATCAGTCGGCTATTCCTATCAAGAAACGGTCTCATCATTCTTAGTAGAAAAGTATGAATTTATAGGTAACTATGAACCATAAAATAATATCTATTACATGTAAATTAATTGTAATTTCTAATACAATTCCAAAAATGTTTTAGTGAAATTTAAAAAAAAATATACGTAAAAGCTTCAAATTTAAAAGTTAAATATGCAATGCCACACGTTTAAAAATTTAAAAACTTTAGATATTTATGACAGTTTTTTGTAAATAACTATATCTCCTTAACAGATTTTCTAGGTTTATTCAATAATCACATTACATACCTTACTATGACATTATCACTTGAAGCAGCTGTTGTCTTCATAACTTCTTTGTAAATAATCCGAGTTCCAAGATTATCATAAAACTTTCTAGAACTTGTTTATTAATAAAGATATACTTTAATGGAGTTTAATTAATTAACACCTGATGCTTATGTGGAGTATTATTGCAACATGCTCGTTATTATATTATCCACCAATGACCTAAGTGCAAAAACTATCTTTTATTAAAGGAAATAATGCAATTACCTAAAATTACATTGAATTAACTATTCAGAGAATGTTTAAGCATCACAAATATATCAGTCGGCCATTCCTATCAAGAAACGGTCTCATCATTCTTAGTAGAAAAGTATGAATTTATAGGTAAGTATGAACCATAAAATAATATCTATTACATGTAAATTAATTGTAATTTCTAATACAATTCTAAAAATGTTTTAGTGAAATTTAAAAAAAAATATACGTAAAAGCTTCAAATTTAAAAGTGAAATATGCAATGCCACACGTTTAAAAATTTAAAAACTTTAGATATTTATGACAGTTTTTTGTAAATAACTATATCTTTTAAACAGATTTCCTAGGTTTATTCAATAATCACATTACATACCTTACTATTACATTATCTCTTGAGGCAGCTGTTGTCTTCATAACTTTTTTGCAAATTATCCGAGGTCCAAGTTTATCATAAACCTCTTTAGATCTTGTTTATTAATGAAGAAATTCTTTAATGGAATTTAATTAATTAACACCTGATGCTTATGTGGAGTATTATTGCAACATGCTCGTTTTTATGTTATCCACCAATGACCTAAGTGCAAAAACTATCTTTTATCAAAGGAAATAAAGCAATTACAAAAAATTACACTGAATTAACTATTTAGAGAATGTTTTAGCATCACAAATATATCAGTCGGCTATTCCTATCAAGAAACGGTCTCATCATTCTTAGTAGAAAAGTATGAATTTATAGGTAACTATGAACCATAAAATAATATCTATTACATGTAAATTAATTGTAATTTCTAATACAATTCCAAAAATGTTTTAGTGAAATTTAAAAAAAAATATACGTAAAAGCTTCAAATCTAAAAGTTAAATATGCAATGCCACACGTTTAAAAATTTAAAAACTTTAGATATTTATGACAGTTTTTTGTAAATAACTATATCTTTTAAACAGATTTCCTAGGTTTATTCAATAATCACATTACATACCTTACTATTACATTATCTCTTGAGGCAGCTGTTGTCTTCATAACTTTTTTGCAAATTATCCGAGGTCCAAGTTTATCATAAACCTCTCTAGATCTTGTTTATTAATGAAGAAATTCTTTAATGGAATTTAATTAATTAACACCTGATGCTTATGTGGAGTATTATTGCAACATGCTCGTTTTTATGTTATCCACCAATGACCTAAGTGCAAAAACTATCTTTTATCAAAGGAAATAAAGCAATTACAAAAAATTACACTGAATTAACTATTTAGAGAATGTTTTAGCATCACAAATATATCAGTCGGCTATTCCTATCAAGAAACGGTCTCATCATTCTTAGTAGAAAAGTATGAATTTATAGGTAACTATGAACCATAAAATAATATCTATTACATGTAAATTAATTGTAATTTCTAATACAATTCCAAAAATGTTTTGGTGAAATTTAAAAAAAAATATACGTAAAAGCTTCAAATTTAAAAGTTAAGTATGCTATGCCACACGTTTAAAAATTTAAAAACTTTAGATATTTATGACAGGTTTTTGTAAATAACAATATCATTGAAACAGATTTTCTCCGTTTAATTAATAATCACATTACATACCCTACTATTGCATTATCTTTTCGGGCAGCTGTTGTCTTCATAACTTTTTTGCAAACTATCCGAGGTCCAAGTTTATCATAAAACTTTATAGATCTTGTTTATTAATGAAGACATTCTTTAATGGAATGTTATTAATTAACACCTGATACTTATGTAGAGTATTATTGCAACATTCTCGTTATTATGTTATCCACCAATGACCTAAGTGCAAATACTACATTTTTATCAAAGGAAGTATAGCAATAACCAAAAATTACACTTTATTAACTAGTCAGAGAATGTTTTAGCATCACAAATATATCAGTCGGCAATTCCTATCAAGAAACGGTCTCATCATTCTTAGTAGAAAAGTATGAATTTATAGGTAACTATGAACCATAAAATAATATCTATTACATTTAAATCAATTGTAATTTCTAATACAATTCCAAAAAAAGCTTTTAGTAAAATTTAAAAAATAAATTTTACGTAAAAGCTTCAATTTCAAAAGTTAATTATGCAATGAAAAACGTTTAAAAATTTAGAAACTTTAGATATTTATGACAGTTTTTTGTAAATAACTATATCTCCTTAACAGATTTTCTAGGTTTATTTAATAATCACATTACATACCTTACTATTACATTATCACTTGAAGCAGCTGTTGTCTTCATAACTTCTTTGTAAATTATCCGAGTTCCAAGATTATCATAAAACTTTCTAGAACTTGTTTATTAATAAAGATATTCTTTAATGGAATTTAATTAATTAACACCTGATGCTTATGTGGAGTATTATTGCAACATGCTCGTTATTATGTTATCTACCAATGACCTAAGTGCAAATACTACATTTTTATCAAAGGAAGTATAGTAATTACCAAAAATGACACTGAATTAACTATTTAGAGAATGGTTTAGCATCACAAATATATCAGTCGGCTATTCCTATCAAGAAACGGTCTCATCATTCTTAGTAGAAAAGTATGAATTTATAGGTAACTATGAACCATAAAATAATATCTATTACATGTAAATTAATTGTAATTTCTAATACAATTCCAAAAATGTTTTAGTGAAATTTAAAAAAAAAATATACGTAAAAGCTTCAAATTTAAAAGTTAAATATGCAATGCCACACGTTTAAAAATTTAAAAACTTTAGATATTTATGACAGTTTTTTGTAAATAACTATATCTCCTTAACAGATTTTCTAGGTTTATTCAATAATCACATTACATACCTTACTATGACATTATCACTTGAAGCAGCTGTTGTCTTCATAACTTCTTTGTAAATAATCCGAGTTCCAAGATTATCATAAAACTTTCTAGAACTTGTTTATTAATAAAGATATTCTTTAATGGAGTTTAATTAATTAACACCTGATGCTTATGTGGAGTATTATTGCAACATGCTCGTTATTATATTATCCACCAATGACCTAAGTGCAAAAACTATCTTTTATTAAAGGAAATAATGCAATTACCAAAAATTACATTGAATTAACTATTCAGAGAATGTTTAAGCATCACAAATATATCAGTCGGCAATTCCTATCAAGAAACGGTCTCATCATTCTTAGTAGAAAAGTATGAATTTATAGGTAACTATGAACCATAAAATAATATCTATTACATGTAAATTAATTGTAATTTCTAATACAATTCTAAAAATGTTTTAGTGAAATTTAAAAAAAAATATACGTAAAAGCTTCAAATTTAAAAGTGAAATATGCAATGCCACACGTTAAAAAATTTAAAAACTTTAGATATTTATGACAGTTTTTTGTAAATAACTATATCTTTTAAACAGATTTCCTAGGTTTATTCAATAATCACATTACATACCTTACTATTAGATTATCTCTTGAGGCAGCTGTTGTCTTCATAACTTTTTTGTAAATTATCCGAGTTCCAAGATTATGATAAATCTTTCTAGATCTTGTTTATTAATGAAGACCTTCTTTAATGGAATTTAATTCATTAACACCTGATGCTTATGTGGAGTATTATAGCAATATGCTCGTTATTATGTTATCCACCAATGACCTAAGTGCAAATACTACATTTTTATCAAAGGAAGTATAGCAATTACCAAAAATTACACTTTATTAACTAGTCAGAGAATGTTTTAGCATCACAAATATATCAGTCGGCAATTCCTATCAAGAAACGGTCTCATCATTCTTAGTAGAAAAGTATGAATTTATAGGTAACTATGAACCATAAAATAATATCTATTACATTTAAATCAATTGTAATTTCTAATACAATTCCAAAAAAAGCTTTTAGTAAAATTTAAAAAATAAATTTTACGTAAAAGCTTCAATTTCAAAAGTTAATTATGCAATGAAAAACGTTTAAAAATTTAGAAACTTTAGATATTTATGACAGTTTTTTGTAAATAACTATATCTCCTTAACAGATTTTCTAGGTTTATTTAATAATCACATTACATACCTTACTATTACATTATCTCTTGAGGCAGCTGTTGTCATCATACCTTTTTTTTAAATTATCCGAGTTTCAAGATTATGATAAAACTTTCTAGATCTTGTTTATTAATGAAGACATTCTTTAATGGAATTTAATTAATTAACACCTGATGCTTATGTGGAGTATTATTGCAACATGCTCGTTATTATATTATCCACCAATGACCTAAGTGCAAAAACTATTTTTTATCAATGGAAATAAAGCAATTACCAAAAATTAGAATGAATTAACTATTCAGAGAATGTTTTAGCATCACAAATATATCAGTCGGCAATTCCTATCAAGAAACGGTCTCATCAATCTTAGTAGAAAAGTATAAATTTATAAGTAATTATGAACAATAAAATAATATCTATTACATGTAAATCAATTGTAATTTCTAATACAATTCCAAAAAAAGCTTTTAGTAAAATTAAAAAGAAAAATTTTACGTATAAGCTTCAATTTCAAAAGTTAATTATGCAATGAAAAACGTTTAATAATTTAGAAACTTTAGATATTTATGACAGTTTTTTGTAAATAACTATATCTCCTTAACAGATTTTCTAGGTTTATTCAATTATCACATTACATACCTTACTATGACATTATCACTTGAAGCAGCTGTTGTCTTCATAACTTCTTTGTAAATTATCCGAGTTCCAAGATTATCATAAAACTTTCTAGAACTTGTTTATTAATAAAGATATTCTTTAATGGAATTTAATTAATTAACACCTGATGCTTATGTGGAGTATTATTGCAACATGCTCGTTATTATATTATCCACCAATGACCTAAGTGCAAAAACTATCTTTTATTAAAGGAAATAATGCAATTACCAAAAATTACATTGAATTAACTATTCAGAGAATGTTTAAGCATCACAAATATATCAGTCGGCAATTCCTATCAAGAAACGGTCTCATCACTCTTAGTAGAAAAGTATGAATTTATAAGTAACTATGAACAATAAAATAATATCTATTACATGTAAATTAATTGTAATTTCTAATACAATTCCAAAAATGTTTTGGTGAAATTTAAAAAAAAAACATACGTAAAAGCTTCAAATTTAAAAGTTAAATATGCTATGCCACACGTTTAAAAATTTAAAAACTTTAGATATTTATGACAGGTTTTTGTAAATAACAATATCTTTGAAACAGATTTTCTCCGTTTAATTAATAATCACATTACATACCCTACTATTGCATTATCTTTTCGGGCAGCTGTTGTCTTCATAACTTTTTTGCAAACTATCCGAGGTCCAAGTTTATCATAAAACTTTATAGATCTTGTTTATTAATGAAGACATTCTTTAATGGAATGTTATTAATTAACACCTGATACTTATGTACAGTATTATTGCAACATTCTCGTTATTATGTTATCCACCAATGACCTAAGTGCAAATACTACATTTTTATCAAAGGAAGTAAAGCAATTACCAAAAATTACACTTTATTAACTAGTCAGAGAATGTTTTAGCATCACAAATATATCAGTCGGCAATTCCTATCAAGAAACGGTCTCATCATTCTTAGTAGAAAAGTATGAATTTATAGGTAACTATGAACCATAAAATAATATCTATTACATTTAAATCAATTGTAATTTCTAATACAATTCCAAAAAAAGCTTTTAGTAAAATTTAAAAAATAAATTTTACGTAAAAGCTTCAATTTCAAAAGTTAATTATGCAATGAAAAACGTTTAAAAATTTAGAAACTTTAGATATTTATGACAGTTTTTTGTAAATAACTATATCTCCTTAACAGATTTTCTAGGTTTATTCAATAATCACATTACATACCTTACTATGACATTATCACTTGAAGCAGCTGTTGTCTTCATAACTTCTTTGTAAATAATCCGAGTTCCAAGATTATCATAAAACTTTCTAGAACTTGTTTATTAATAAAGATATTCTTTAATGGAGTTTAATTAATTAACACCTGATGCTTATGTGGAGTATTATTGCAACATGCTCGTTATTATATTATCCACCAATGACCTAAGTGCAAAAACTATCTTTTATTAAAAGAAATAATGCAATTACCAAAAATTACATTGAATTAACTATTCAGAGAATGTTTAAGCATCACAAATATATCAGTCGGCAATTCCTATCAAGAAACGGTCTCATCATTCTTAGTAGAAAAGTATGAATTTATAGGTAACTATGAACCATAAAATAATATCTATTACATTTAAATCAATTGTAATTTCTAATACAATTCCAAAAAAAGCTTTTAGTAAAATTTAAAAAAAAAATTTTTACGTAAAAGCTTCAATTTCAAAAGTTAATTATGCAATGAAAAACGTTTAAAAATTTAGAAACTTTAGATATTTATGACAGTTTTTTGTAAATAACTATATCTTATTAACAGATTTTCTAGGTTTATTTAATAATCACATTACATACCTTACTATTACATTATCTCTTGAGACAGCTGTTGTCATCATACCTTTTTTTTAAATTATCCGAGTTTCAAGATTATGATAAAACTTTCTAGAACTTGTTTATTAATAAAGATATTCTTTAATGGAATTTAATTAATTAACACCTGATGCTTATGTGGAGTATTATTGCAACATGCTCGTTATTATATTATCCACCAATGACCTAAGTGCAAAAACTATTTTTTATCAATGGAAAGAAAGCAATTACCAAAAATTAGACTGAATTAACTATTCAGAGAATGTTTTAGCATCACAAATATATCAGTCGGCAATTCCTATCAAGAAACGGTCTCATCAATCTTAGTAGAAAAGTATAAATTTATAAGTAATTATGAACAATAAAATAATATCTATTACATGTAAATCAATTGTAATTTCTAATACAATTCCAAAAAAAGCTTTTAGTAAAATTAAAAAGAAAAATTTTACGTATAAGCTTCAATTTCAAAAGTTAATCATGCAATGAAAAACGTTTAAAAATTTAGAAACTTTAGATATTTATGACAGTTTTTTGTAAATAACTATATCTCCTTAACAGATTTTCTAGGTTTATTCAATAATCACATTACATACCTTACTATGACATTATCACTTGAAGCAGGTGTTGTCTTCATAACTTTTTTGTAAATTATCTGAGTTCCAAGATTATCATAAAACTTTCTAGAACTTGTTTATTAATAAAGATATTCTTTAATGGAATTTAATTAATTAACACCTGATGCTTATGTGGAGTATTATTGCAACATGCTCGTTATTATATTATCCACCAATGACCTAAGTGCAAAAACTATCTTTTATTAAAGGAAATAATGCAATTACCAAAAATTACATTGAATTATCTATTCAGAGAATGTTTAAGCATCACAAATATATCAGTCGGCAATTCCTATCAAGAAACGGTCTCATCATTCTTAGTAAAAAAGTATGAATTTATAAGTAACTATGAACAATAAAATAATATCTATTACATGTAAATTAATTGTAATTTCTAATACAATTCCAAAAATGTTTTGGTGAAATTTAAAAAAAAATATACGTAAAAGCTTCAAATTTAAAAGTTAAATATGCTATGCCACACGTTTAAAAATTTAAAAACTTTAGATATTTATGACAGGTTTTTAAAAATAACAATATCTTTGAAACAGATTTTCTCCGTTTAATTAATAATCACATTACATACCCTACTATTGCATTATCTTTTCGGGCAGCTGTTGTCTTCATAACTTTTCTGCAAACTATCCGAGGTCCAAGTTTATCATAAAACTTTATAGATCTTGTTTATTAATAAAGACATTCTTTAATGGAATGTTATTAATTAACACCTGATGCTTATGAGGAGTATTATTGCAACATGCTCGTTATTATATTATCCACCAATGACCTAAGTGCAAATACTACATTTTTATCAAAGGAAGTATAGCAATTACCAAAAATTACACTTTATTAACTAGTCAGAGAATGTTTTAGCATCACAAATATATCAGTCGGCAATTCCTATCAAGAAACGGTCTCATCATTCTTAGTAGAAAAGTATGAATTTATAGGTAACTATGAACCATAAAATAATATCTATTACATTTAAATCAATTGTAATTTCTAATACAATTCAAAAAAAAAGCTTTTAGTAAAATTTAAAAAAAAATGTACGTAAAAGCTTCAATTTCAAAAGTTAATTATGCAATGAAAAACGTTTAAAAATTTAGAAACTTTAGATATTTATGACAGTTTTTTGTAAATAACTATATCTCCTTAACAGATTTTCTAGGTTTATTCAATAATCACATTACATACCTTACTATGACATTATCACTTGAAGCAGCTGTTGTCTTCATAACTTCTTTGTAAATAATCCGAGGTCCAAGTTTATCATAAAACTCTCTAGATCTTGTTTATTAATAAAGAAATTCTTTAATGGAATTTAATTAATTAACACCTGATGCTTATGTGGAGTATTATTGCAACATGCTCGTTATTATATTATCCACCAATGACCTAAGTGCAAAAACTACTTTTTTAGCAAAGGAAATATAGCAATTACCAAAAATTACACTTTATTAACTAGTCAGAGAATGTTTTAGCATCACAAATATATCAGTCAGCAATTCCTATCAAGAAACGGTCTCATCATTCTTAGTAGAAAAGTATGAATTTATAAGTAACTATGAACAATAAAATAATATCTATTACATGTAAATTAATTGTATTTTCTAATACAATTCCAAAAATGTTTTAGTCAAATTGAAAAAAAAAATATACGTAAAAGCTTCAAATTTAAAAGTTAAATATGCTATGCGACACGTTTAAAAATTTAAAAACTATAGATATTTATGACAGTTTTTTGTAAATAACAATATCTTTTAAACAGATTTTCTCGGTGTAATTAATAATCACATTACATACCCTACTATTGCATTATCTTTTTGGGCAGCTGTTGTCTTCATAACTTTTTTGCAAATTATCCGAGGTTTAAGTTTATCATAACACTTTCTAGATCTTGATTATTAATAAAGACATTCTTTAATGGAATTTAATTAATTAACACCTAATGCTTATGTGGAGTATTATTGCAACATGCTCGTTATTATGTTATCCACCAATGACCTAAGTGCAAAAACTATCTTTTATCAAAGGAAATAAAGCAATTACCAAAAATTACACTTTATTAACTAGTCAGAGAATGTTTTAGCATCACAAATATATCAGTCGGCAATTCCTATCAAGAAACGGTCTCATCATTCTTAGTAGAAAAGTATGAATTTATAGGTAACTATGAACCATAAAATAATATCTATTACATTTAAATCAATTGTAATTTCTAATACAATTCAAAAAAAAAGCTTTTAGTAAAATTTAAAAAAAAATTTACGTAAAAGCTTTAATTTCAAAAGTTAATTATGCAATGAAAAACGTTTAAAAATTTAGAAACTTTAGATATTTATGACAGTTTTTTGTAAATAACTATATCTCCTTAACAGATTTTCTAGGTTTATTCAATAATCACATTACATACCTTACTATGACATTATCACTTGAAGCAGCTGTTGTCTTCATAACTTCTTTGTAAATAATCCGAGGTCCAAGTTTATCATAAAACTCTCTAGATCTTGTTTATTAATAAAGAAATTCTTTAATGGAATTTAATTAATTAACACCTGATGCTTATGTGGAGTATTATTGCAACATGCTCGTTATTATATTATCCACCAATGACCTAAGTGCAAAAACTACTTTTTTAGCAAAGGAAATATAGCAATTACCAAAAATTACACTTTATTAACTAGTCAGAGAATGTTTTAGCATCACAAATATATCAGTCAGCAATTCCTATCAAGAAACGGTCTCATCATTCTTAGTAGAAAAGTATGAATTTATAAGTAACTATGAACAATAAAATAATATCTATTACATGTAAATTAATTGTATTTTCTAATACAATTCCAAAAATGTTTTAGTCAAATTGAAAAAAAAAATATACGTAAAAGCTTCAAATTTAAAAGTTAAATATGCTATGCGACACGTTTAAAAATTTAAAAACTATAGATATTTATGACAGTTTTTTGTAAATAACAATATCTTTTAAACAGATTTTCTCGGTGTAATTAATAATCACATTACATACCCTACTATTGCATTATCTTTTTGGGCAGCTGTTGTCTTCATAACTTTTTTGCAAATTATCCGAGGTTTAAGTTTATCATAACACTTTCTAGATCTTGATTATTAATAAAGACATTCTTTAATGGAATTTAATTAATTAACACCTAATGCTTATGTGGAGTATTATTGCAACATGCTCGTTATTATGTTATCCACCAATGACCTAAGTGCAAAAACTATCTTTTATCAAAGGAAATAAAGCAATTACAAAAAATTACACTGAATTAACTATTTAGAGAATGTTTTAGCATCACAAATATATCAGTCGGCCATTCCTATCAAGAAACGGTCTTATCATTCTTAGTAGAAAAGTATGAATTTATAGGTAACTATGAACAATAAAATAATATCTATTACATGTAAATTAATTGTAATTTCTAATACAATTCCAAAAATGTTTTAGTGAAATTTAAAAAAAAATATACGTAAAAGCTTCAAATTTAAAAGTTAAATATGCAATGCTACACGTTTAAAAATTCAAAAACTTTAGATATTTATGACAGTTTTTTGTAAATAACTATATCTTTTAAACAGATTTCCTAGGTTTATTCAATCATCACATTACATACCTTACTATTACATTATCTCTTGAGGCAGCTGTTGTCTTCATAACTTCTTTGTAAATTATCCGAGTTCCAAGATTATCATTGAAGCAGCTGTTGTCTTCATAACTTCTTTGTAAATTATCCGAGTTCCAAGATTATCATAAAACTTTCTAGAACTTGTTTATTAATAAAGATATTCTTTAATGGAATTTAATTAATTAACACCTGATGCTTATGAGGAGTATTATTGCAACATGCTCGTTATTATATTATCCACCAATGACCTAAGTGCAAATACTACATTTTTATCAAAGGAAGTATAGCAATTACCAAAAATTACACTTCATTAACTAGTCAGAGAATGTTTTAGCATCACAAATATATCAGTCGGCAATTCCTATCAAGAAACGGTCTCATCATTCTTTGTAGAAAAGTATGAATTTATAGGTAACTATGAACCATAATACAATTCAAAAAAAAGCTTTTAGTAAAATTTAAAAAAAAATTTACGTAAAAGCTTCAATTTCAAAAGTTAATTATGGAATGAAAAACGTTTAAAAATTTAGAAACTTTAGATATTTATGACAGTTTTTTGTAAATAACTATATCTCCTTAACAGATTTTCTAGGTTTATTCAATAATCACATTACATACCTTACTATGACATGATCACTTGAAGCAGCTGTTGTCTTCATAACTTCTTTGTAAATTATCCGAGTTTCAAGATTATCATAAAACTTTCTAGAACTTGTTTATTAATAAAGATATTCTTTAATGGAATTTAATTAATTAACACCTGATGCTTATGTGGAGTATTATTGCAACATGCTCGTTATTATATTATCCACCAATGACCTAAGTGCAAAAACTATCTTTTATTAAAGGAAATAATGCAATTACCAAAAATTACATTGAATTAACTATTCAGAGAATGTTTAAGCATCACAAATATATCAGTCGGCAATTCCTATCAAGAAACGGTCTCATCATTCTTAGTAGAAAAGTATGAATTTATAGGTAACTATGAACCATAAAATAATATCTATTACATTTAAATCAATTGTAATTTCTAATACAATTCCAAAAAAAGCTTTTAGTAAAATTTAAAAAAAAAAATTATACGTAAAAGCTTCAATTTCAAAAGTTAATTATGCAATGAAAAACGTTTAAAAATTTGGAAACTTTAGATATTTATGACAGTTTTTTGTAAATAACTATATCTTCTTAACAGATTTTCTAGGTTTATTCAATAATCACATTACATACCTTACTATTACATTATCTCTTAAGGCAGCTGTTGTCGTCATAACTTTTTTGTAAATTATCCGAGTTCTAAGATTATGATAAAACTTTCTAGATCTTGTTTATTAATAAAGACAATATATATATATAATCACATGTGACGATGTAAATCATTAACATTTATATTTTATTGTGTCTTTCCCTAGAGATCTTTAATTTAGTTAATTTTGGAATAATTTATTGAAAGGGGCCGTGTTTGAATTATGAGATACGAGCCTGAGTGCCGGGTATTGATTTTCTGGTCGATCGGTATCTATCGTCTTTCTCTAGATCAGCGGATTATTGTCGTTCTTCGTTGAATTCGTAAATTGCGATTTGCGCATGTCAAGTTCACGAATAGTAACGAAGGTCAGCGGAAGGATCCGAATTTTTCTTTTAGGTGACGCCTTACTTTAGGTGCAATCGAAAGGGTGTAGGATTTCTTAAAGGCTGAGGAAATGAGACGCAACGAGGAAGAAGAAGACGTGAAAAGGGAAGGGTCGCGGAAAAGAGCATCTACCGGCCGATTGGGGTCTGTCATGTGCTCGTTTTTTATTCACGTGCGATCCACGAATTTGTGCAGCTGAGACTCCTGTTTTTTAAAAGTGTTCGGTTTTTAAAGATCGTTAGAAGTTAAGTGTTTTAAAATAAAAACTTTAAATAAATAATTGAGTTGTCCGAATGTGTTTGAGTTAAAATCATTTGACGAGAGTCCCAGGAGCCCTGCAGGTCAGCGTAGCGAGTGGTTGTTGGTTTTTCGGTGTTCACCATTAGAATTGGTAAGTTTCGAATTTTAAACTGGTACGAGAATTTGGTTTGTCCCAGCGTCGGCATTGCGGCGTTTAAGTTCGACGGAATCTCCCTTTGGTTTTATTCTTGGTATCAGCACGGAGAGAATCCACTTTTCATGAGTTTTATAAATATTGAGCCAATGCACATTACTTTGGTTAAGTGATCTAATCTCTATATTTTAAATGGCATCCCTTGTGGGGAATTCTGGTTGAGACTATGGGACAAACAAAATTTTTAATTTAACGATCAGTAGGATGTGCAAATTTGGTTTGAGATCAACGGACATGTTGGGGATTTGGGAAATTATTGGATGCGAAAAGTGTGATAATGAGTGAAGCATTAATTCGAAAAATTTGAGAGAGAGTTTTGAGAGAAAAATTCGAGGATCAGCGTGCGTGAATTAAATATATGTGTTTTAAGTGAAAATCGGGGAATTTTATTACAATTTTGAGAATTTTTCTGCTATGTGCTCGCAAGGACGTCACGAGGGCAGGAAAAATTGGTGGTTTTAGAGAAGAGACAAATCGGTTGAGATCAGTGCGGAAAAATTAAAGTGGAATTTTTAAATGGAAATTGGCGAATTTTGGAAAAAAAATTTGGGGATTTTCAACCACGTGCAAGGAAATACATCACGAAGGTGTAGAAAATTTGGCGGTCACATCGACTGAAATGGAACTCGGTGAATTATAATCACGAGAATTTTGATAATTAATTAATTGAATTTCAGGTTAGTTCTAACTGCCAAAATTTGGTTTTGAAATTTTACCGTTTGATTAGTAAATGGATTTAGTGAATTTTAATTTAAGATCAGCGGTAGAGAATTTTGGCGGTGTAAAATAAATTTTGGCGGTGAAAAATTTGGCGGTCAGGTTTTGGCGCGTTTTCCCAACAGAGAATTATTTTCAGAATTTTAAATTGTGACGGTTGGAAAATTAATCATGATTTATAAAAGTGACTACATTTTTAATTTGTTTGTGAAATTGAAAGGAAATACAATTTTTTTTTAAAATTTATTTTCGGAATTTTGTCTTCACTGAAAATTTTAAAGTGAAGATTTGGGTTATGTGGAATATTAACGGAATGATTTTGCGGATATTTAAAAGGTTTTTCCTTTTCGATTAACGGTATTGTGAAAAATTCACAAATATATTAGAAAATGAAAATTGATTTCGGATTGTCGAAATTAATTTTAATAATTTCCTAGAAAATAAATGTGAAGTGGAAAAAAGATTGATGTCCGAGTGTTAAAAAAAAATTTTTTTGGAAATTATTATACTGATTGGAATTTTTGTGTGAAAATTAAAGTGAGTTTGATGGAATAACTTGTCCTTTAAAATTGTGATCGGTCAATTGTAGTGAAAATTTTCTGTTTTTGAAGAATTTTAACGGATTTTCTTTGGAAATTTTTGGAATTTCGAGACATGTGGTCGGAAGTGACGTTTTTCTCGGATTGTAAAAAAATGAAAATTAACCGTGGAGATCAGCGGGGATAAAATGGATAAAATTTTATTCAATTTTGTGATTTTAATACGGTATTGAAATTTTATAAATTTTAATTTAAAATTGTCATCAATTTAAATTCGAGAGTAAAAAAGTGTTTCTTTTTAAACGTGTTCCGGCGTGAGTCCCAAGAATGTTAAAAATTCGAAATTTTGTTTGAATTGATTTTCTTACAAATTTTATATTGGCGCTGCGACGGTTAAATAATTACTGAGAATATTAATATTTCGGTAAATGAATTCGACCGGTGGTTATTCATGATCGATTTTGGAAATTTTTGATCAGCGTGGTTGCCAGTTTAATAGTTGGTGATTGATGGGTATGGACTTGCACAAATTATTGGAATTAATTATTTTATAATTTCTTAATATTTTCTTTCAGCAGTACTGTTATTGAAATTATTTATGATTTTATGCCTTGACAAATTGTTGAAGTTTATATTTTTACCAATTGATAATTTATGCAAATATTTTATTTATGGTGTGATATTATTTATTGTGGCAATTGTGTATTATTTTATTTAAATTGATTTACTAAATGATTTATTGCTGATATTTGTGTATTTAGGGTTTTATAAATTGACCGATCAGCGGAGAAATTTGTGGAAATTTGAAAATTAGTTTTGGAATTTATCGGTATTAAAAATGTCGGTTTATCAGAATCAGTCGTTGACAATGTTAGAAATCGGAGTCGTTTTTCTTCATCGAGTGAATCGGATTCAGAGAGTGAACATAGTCCTATTCGAGTAAGGCCTAGAAATCGAAATCATTTTCAAATGGATAATAGTTATATGGTGACAAAAATTTTAAAAGATTGGGAAATAAAGTTTACGGGCAAAGAGGACGCGAATGATTTTATAGAACGTTTACAAGATTGTAAAGAGTGTAATGAGATCAGCGGTCAAGAAATTTTGAAAGCTCTTCCTAGTGCGTTAAGATCAACGGCAAGTACGTGGTTTATAACGATTAAGCACCGAATACAGTCGTGGAGAAAATTTAGGAAACTTTTCCTTCGTGAATACTCGGTATCGGTGGAGGACGATGACGTGAAAGAAGAAATGAAATCTCGAACCCAAGCTAAAGGAGAGAAAATTTCTTCTTACGTGATGAGTCTTCGCGTCATCGAGGGACATTTGCGGTGTCCCATTTCGTCCGACCAATTTTTAATAATCGCTCATCGAGGCTTAACGCCCGAATATCGTCGATTCTTGTGTAGTTTTGAAGTTAATTTGATCAGTGATTTTAAGGGAGTTTTGAGACGGTATGAAAAATTAAAAGAGTTGGATAGGCGATATGTCCCACCACCAACGAAGGGTAAATGCGTTTTACTGTGGCTGCCGCTTTAGTATCAAATAAAGGGTTTAAAGTTGACGCGCTATTAGACGATTCGTCATCAGATTCAAGCGAAGGAACAACTGGGACAGTACCGGCGGGAACGGTGAAAAAGGGTAAATTAAATAGAAAGAAAAAGAGATCAGTGGCTAAAGTTGTCGAATTTAAAGTTGATGCGATCGGGGTAAAGCCTAACACTACCGCTGGGACACAAGTGGGACAGGTGTTAGCATCGTCCCAAATACCATTGCACATTTCACAGGGATTTACTACTCCGGTAAATTATGCGTGGGTGATGTCCCAGTGTGTCCCACCAAATTTTTCAAGGTATTTTCCTGGGAATTTTAATGGGAATCCAGCGATGCGACGTCAAAATGGATTAAGACCTTTTTCAATGGGACAAGGGTCGTCCTAGAACAATGGACAGAGTGATCAGCGGAAATTTCTCGGAGCATGTTACCACTGTCATGTAGTGGGACACAGCCCCTTTGAGTGCCGTTATAGAGTATGTTTTTCTTGTAGAGGTCAAGGACATTATTCGTCAGAGTGTCCCAAGAAGGGACAATGCCAAGATTTTAGTTCGTGTCAGATTTGTAGTACGGGTGGGGCAGTATTTAGTAATTGTCCCAATTGTGTAGAAGTGAGAGAGAGTTTGAGAAACGAGCAGCGAGGGCCGAGCAGGCAATTTCTTCCCCAAGCCGAATTAACAACCGCCAGTGAGACAGTGAGTGTCCCACAAAATGAGAAAGAGATATTTTGGAAAGTGAAATGTATGGATCATTCTATTTACAATTATGAGAGTACGTCTTTAGAATTCAGTGTTGATTCTGATGATCCAGATAACTCAACTGGGACAGTGCCAGTTGTAGATCAACGTAAAAATCTGGGAACAGATCAGCGGGATCATCAGGATATTTCTGAAGTGGAATTGAGCCAGGTTAATCGACTGGAAAATAATTCGTGTCCCAGTTCACATGTCAAACGGACAGTTACTGGTGGGACAAAAGTTTTTCAGATTCAGGTCATGGATTCAGAAGTGGTTGGGGATAAAAATTTAAGTGAAAATTTGTGTGAGAGTGTACGAGACAACACTATATCAACTGAGACAGAGTGTCCCAGGAGTGTAATAGTGTGTCCCAATGGTGTCACAGAGTGTCCAAGCTATAAGAAAGAGTGCCTCATTGCTCAGACAGGGTGTCCCATCGGTATTTCACAGTGTCCCAGATCAGAGACACAGTGTTTAGCTGACAATTTTGTGGATAATAATTTAGAGAGAAAGTGTCCCAGTAGGGAGACACATTATTTAGGGGATGAGAGAGAGTGTAGTGATTTAGAGAGAGAGTGTCCCAGTGATGGAACACATAATATTGAAAGTGGGACAGAGCGTTCTGAAGTGGATTAAGTACGCATAGTCCAGGAGAGGGGAAAAGTTACACGGGGTGTAACTGAGAAAAATGAGAGTGAGGAATTTGTAGACCTTGCTATTTTTGATTCAGAATCCTGTATTGGACTTGGTGTTTTCCAGCATTCAGATCAGCGTAAAAATTTAGGACGTGGAGAACCAGAGTGGTTAGGCACAGGAACTAGGAAGGAATTACCAATCCTTCTGTTAAAGAGTTTTAAAAGTTTTCAGTTCCTTTTGCCAAAAGGAAGAGAGCTTCTTGAGCTAAGAGGAGAGAGCATGTTCATTTCACGGAACAGTCTTCCTTTGAGATATTGGTGTCTATTAATTGTGATATGTTCACCACTGAGAAGAAAGAGACAGAAGATGTGGTGGAAGTAGAGATGGAATATTTGGATTTGGGATATGTGGTGGAAGTGGGGATGGAAAATCTGGATTTGGGATATGTGGTGGAAGTGGAGATGGAAAAATTTAATTTGGGATTTTTACAACAAGGGGATGTTCCTAGATGTTATTCGAGAAGGGAACAGTTTTTGAAGAGTAGGAATAAACGATTTAGTGCGTGATGGACGATCAGTGGGTAAATTTTTTTTTGTAGATTTTGAGATTTATAGCTATCTTAATAAAGTAATGTGTTTAAAAGATCGGCGATGTTTCTAAAGAATACATCGGCCTAGGGGAGGGGTTTGTGACGATGTAAATCGTCAACATATCTATTTTATTTTGTCTTTCCCTAGAGATCTTTAATTTAGTTAATTTTGGAATAATTTATTGAAAGGGGCCGTGTTTGAATTATGAGATACGAGCCTGAGTGCCGAGTATTGATTTTCTGGTCGATCCGTATCTCTCGTATTTTTCTAGATCAGCGGATTATTGTCGTTCTTCGTTGAATTCGTAAATTGCGATTTGCGCAGGTCAAGTTCACGAATAGTAACGAAGGTCAGCGGAAGGATCCGAATTTTTCTTTTAGGTGACGCCTTACCTTAGGTGCAATCGAGAGGGTGTAGGATTTCTTAAAGGCTGAGGAAATGAGACGCAACGAGGAAGAAGAAGACGTGGAAAGGGAAGGGTCGCGGAAAAGAGGATCAACCGGTCGATTGGGGTCTGCCATGTGCTCGTTTTTTATTCACGTGCGATCCCCGAATTTGTGCAGCTGGACTCCTGTTTTTTTAAAAGTGTTCGGTTTATAAAGATTGTTAGAAGTTTAGTGTTTTAAAATAAATAATTGAGTTGTCCGAACGTGTGTGATTTAAAATCATTTGACGAGAGTCCCAAGAGCCCTGCAGGTCAGCGTAGCGAGTGGTTGTTGGTTTTTCGGTGTTCACCATTAGAATTGGTAAGTTTCGAATTTTAAACTGGTACGAGAATTTGGTTTGTCCCAGCGTCGGCATTGCGGCGTTTAAGTTCGAGGGAATCTCCCTTTGGTTTTATTCTTGGTATCAGCACGGAGGGAATCCACTTTTCATGAGTTTTATAAATATTGAGCCAATGCACATCACTTTAGTAAAGTGATCTAATCTCTATATTTTACACATTACCTACCTTAAAATTACATAATCTCTTGAAGCAGCTGTTGCCTTTATAACTTTTTTGCAAATTATCCGAGTTTCAAGATTATCATAAAACTTTCTAGATCTTCTTTATAAATTAAGACATTCTTCAATGAAATTTAATTAATTCATAACTGATGCTTATGTGGAGTATTATTGCAATATGCTCGTTATTATGTTATCCACCAATGACCTAAGTGCAAATACTACCTTTTATCAAAGGAAATATAGAAATTACCAACAATTACACTTTATTAACTAGTCAGAGAATGTTTTAGCATCACAAATATATCAGTCGGCAATTCCTATCAAGAAACGGTCTCATCATTATTAATAGAAAAGTATGAATCTATTGCTAATTATGAACCATAAAATAATAACCAATACATGTAAATTAATTGTAATTTTTAATACAATTCCAAAAAAGATTTTAACAAAATTTAAAACAAAATTATACGTAAAAGGTTCAATTTTAAAAGTTAATTAGGAAACGAAAAACGTTTAAAAATACAAAAACTTTAGATATTTATGACTGTTTTTTGTAAATAACTATATCTTTTTGACAGATTTTCTCGATTTAATTAATAAACACATTACATACCTTACTATTGCATTATCTCTTTGGACAGCTGTTGTCTTCATAACTTCTTTGTAAATCATCCGAGTTCCAAGATTATCATAAAACTTTCTAGATCTTAGAAAGTAATAATTCTAGTAATAATTCTATTTTTTCTAGATCTTCTTTATAAATTAAGACATTCTTCAATGAAATTTAATTAATTCATAACTGATGCTTATGTGGAGTATTATTGCAATATGCTCGTTATTATGTTATCCACCAATGACCTAAGTGCAAATACTACCTTTTATCAAAGGAAATATAGAAATTACCAACAATTACACTTTATTAACTAGTCAGAGAATGTTTTAGCATCACAAATATATCAGTCGGCAATTCCTATCAAGAAACGGTCTCATCATTATTAATAGAAAAGTATGAATCTATAGCTAATTATGAACCATAAAATAATAACTAATACATGTAAATTAATTGTAATTTCTAATACAATTCCAAAAAAGCTTTTAGTAAAATTAAAAAAAAATTATACGTAAAAGGTTCAATTTTAAAAGTTAATTATGAAATGAAAAACGTTTAAAAATACAAAAACTTTAGATATTTATGACTGTTTTTTGTAAATAACTATATCTCTTAAACATATTTTCCCAGTTTAATAAATAAACACATTACATACCTTACTATTGCATTATCTCTTGGGGCAGCTGTTGTTTTTATAACATCATTGCAAATTATCCGAGTTCCAAGATTATCATAAAACTTTCTAGATCTTGTTTATAAATGAAGACATTCTTCAATGAAAGTTTATTAATACACCACTGATGCATATGTGAAGTAATATTGCAAACTTGCTCGTTATTATGTTATCCTCCAATGACCTTAGTGCAAAAACTACTTTTTTATCAAAGGAAATATAGCAATTACAAAAAATTACACTGAATGAACTAGTGAGAGAATATTTTAGCATCACAAATATATCAGTCGGCAATTCCTATTAAGAAATGGTCTCATCATTCTTAATAGAAAAGTATGAATTTATAGTTAACTATGGACCATAAAATCTAATGCAATTCAATTAAATGTATTTTTCACTACAATTTTAAAAAAGCTGTTAATAAAATTTTGAAAATAAAATTACTCGTAAAAGCTAGAAATTTTAAGAATTAATGATTTAATCCGAAACGTTATAGAATTTAGACATTCTACATATTTAAGTGAGTGTTAAATAAATATTAATATCTCAAAAACAGATTTTCTCGTTTTACGCAATAAATTTTTTGCGGTGATTTTTTTACGGTCCCAGGAGTTCCTCAGGGTTCTAATCTTGGCCCACTATTGTTTTTATTATTTATAAATAATATTGATAAATGCTCTTGCATTTTAGTTTCTCGAAAATAGTTAACAATTAATTTTGACTACGAGATTAACAACGTCGGTCTTGCTTGTGTTTTACAAATTCGTGATCTTGGCATCATATTTTGTCATGATTTATCATACAATGTTCAAATAGCTGCTACTGTAAACGAGGCTATTCGAGCCCTGGGTTTTAGAAAACGAAATTCAGTCTACTTCAAAAATCTTGATACTCTTAGAGTTCTTTACTTCTATTTTGTCCGATCAACTTTAGAATTTGGATCCATTTTATGGTGTTCTTATCATAGTGTTAATACTTTAAGACTTGAACGAGTGCAAAACCGTTTTTTACGCTTTGCAGTTCATCAATTACATGCCGATATGACTTTTTTGTATAAGACAATCAATATCATTAATAGGTGTCCTACGACATTATCGTTTATTAATTTCTCAGCACCACAGCGACCGTTGCGAAGAGTACTTCCATTTTATGTGCCTCTAAGGAAGTCGAATTTTTCTAAAAAATCTGTTTTTGTGAGATTTAGTAGTAAGGGCAATTGTCACAGCTTTGTACTTGATTTTTTCAATAACAATTTTAAGTCTATTGTTTGCTTTCTGCGCAGTGTTCTTTTTAATAACCAGAACCCCAAAAATGCGCGCTACGCGCGCCCATATTCCCAAGATAGATAGTTAGCATTACCAAGTAGAATTTCCATAATATGTTGAGCATAAAAATGAAGAATAATGTTGTACGCTGTAAAAACAGACACTTGTAACACACAAGACATCTAGAAAACCTCTTACGGTTATTTCAAGTTATTTCATTGGTTAATAATTTTGTAAGACGCTTTCTCATTGGCTTAAAATTAAGACACCCTAAAACGTCTTAAAAGTGAAGATAAAAATGTCTTAAAATAAGACACATTTTTTTGCAGTGTAAACAGCCTTATATATGCAAGGATGTAAAGGTAATTTACCTAACGTAAATTACATACTTTTTTACATGTAAATTACATAGTTTTTTACATTTTTAAAAATACGCAATGCATTTTTTCTGAGTGGGGGCTAATAAACGTAATTTACATAAATGTAATTTGCAAGTAGTTTACGTAAAAAACCTCGAAGTTACGCGTAACTTTACATCCCTGCATATATGTGATACGGAAAGTTAAAAGGGACCTACAGCCAAAGAATTATATTTCTTATTGTTTAGTAATGCTGGTAGGAAAAACGTTTCTTTTTCTAAATCACTAATTAATAAAAAATCTATTTTTTCTGATCGTAGATCCCTTCTAATTTTCCGTGTTACATATATATATACATTTGTTCCGTTTGAAATATCTCATGGTACATGCAAAAAAATTAACTTCAAATTCTTCTCCAAAATGATAATTACTTTTCAATTTAAAGACATTTAAACAATTGTTTTGATAACATTAGTATTAATTTTTACTGTAAGAATGATATTTGCCTTTTTTCGTGTAAAATCATTTCATGTATCATTCTATTTAAAACAATGTATATTAATTTATTTCGTAGAAGAAAAATCATGAAAATTATATCATTTGCAGTTAGATGAAGTGATGACATTCCAAATAATATTAAAAGTCGTACTCATTGTCACATATTTTTTAAAAAAATGTTAATTTTCTAGTAGTTCAATTTTGATATTTTTAATGAATCATTAATATTTAATTGTTTTTTGTATATTCGCAATTTTAGAGAAGTAAAATTCATGCATTTTTAAAGTTCTATAGGATATGTATTTGTGGAAATAAAGGAGAATAAAAAATGAAAATTCTAGAACATTCATACTTTTAATAATAATTAATAAACAAAACGTAGATTTTTATATAAATAAAGTATATAAACATAATATTCTTTAATCGTAAAATACTTATTGATAGTAGCTATTAATTGTAAGAACGTTCTAGAACATATTTCACATTGAAATTAGTATTATTCTTTACTAATAATTACTATTTTTTACTACACATTTCTCAGTAATTGATATTTCCAAATTGCAATTAAGTTAATAAGATAAAAATATTTCTCTTATAAATTAAAAAAAATACCTCATTACATGAAATGAAAGGAGAAATGAAAGAAAAAGTATGTTATCCTTAAGAAAAGTGCTCTCTAAATCTAAATTAGTGATTTCTCACTATTTAATAGTGATCAATTTCTCGCTAATTCATTAGTAAATATTTCACTAATGTTTAGTAGAAAACTACTAATTTGAAAGTGAAATATCTACTAATTGAAACAGTGAAATTCACTTTTTGAATTAGTAGATATTTCACTTTGCAAATAGTAGTTTCCTACTAATAATTAGTAATTTTATAATAAAAATTAGTGAAATTTTTCACTATTTAATAGTGGCCGATTTCTAGCTAATTCATTAGTGAAAATTAATGAATTAACTAATTCAGATTTAGAGAGTGGTTAAGAAAAAAATAATAATCATGAAGAATCAAAATAATTATAACAAATTGATGCCCAAGAAACATTATATTACGCGAATATCACAGTGATACCACATTGTCATATTCGTATATCTACCACGGGGTTCGAACACGACGTGAATACACCTTATACCCCACGGCCATCAAGCACTTGGAAACTATTTCAAAAAGTGTTCTTTATTTAATACCTTCAATTCTCTTTGGTAGAATATAAAGAACAATTTCTGAAATACATTCCAAGTGCTGGATGGCCGAGAGGTACAAGGTGTATTCACGCAACGTCGAACTTTCCGAGTTCAAAACCCGTGTGAGACCAATTTTTTAAAAATATTTCATTTGCTGTAAAATAAATTTGTCATATTATTACATTATATATATAAAATCAATGTAATTTTACTTGTAATATTACATCAATATTACTATAATATTACTTGTAATATTACCTTGAGGCAGACATTTCAATATCACGTCAATATCACTGTAAGATCACTCAAAAAAGGATCCTCAATTTATAATTGCAAGTCTTCCCTGATCATTTGTTGATCTGCAATTCTTTTTAAGTCTCTCCGACCATCTAAAAGCTGAGCCAAGCTCATCCTCTGCCCCTCGACACTATCAATAGTCTTCTGTGGGTACTTGAAGATATCATCTTCCTCCTGAAGAGAACAGAAATAAAATGTTTAAATTATTCATTTAACATTTTAATGTTTTTGTTAAAACTTAAACACTAATCTGAAGAAACAAAAAAGATCACAAAGTCAAAAAAGGGCCTTTTTTAAACAATGGTTTTCATAGATTTATGTTTTAAATGTAAGATATATATGTATCATTTTACTTAAGACATATGCTCTAGAAATGCATAATAGTTATTTTCGTATCAAGGGCGCAAGGTAGGTGATTGCAGCAAGGGCGAAATTGAAAAACCGGAGGGATCCGAAGCACTCGGGGCGAAGCCGAGGGTGCAGGGGGTAGCCGTGGTTCTCCCAATTACGCCCGAGTGCTAATCACCTTTGCGCCCGTGGTGCGAACAACGTTTTTTGTCCTTTCTATATGGAAAGTATGTCGTTGCGGGCGCAAATGTCAATTTTGCGCCCTAGGGCTCAATTCAGCGGGTGCAAAAGTTTTTTGCGTTCACTGCCTTTCATCTGGCGGCAATACATCACTTTGCGCCCACTTTTAGTGCACGAAATGACATACTTTCCGTGAAGGGAGGACAAAAAAACAATTATTGTAATTCATTTTAATGAATTTCTATTCATGAGAATGGTAGTTGCAAAAAAATTGAAAAAAATATAGGTCTGCGCTGTTAATGAAATTTCTGCATTAGATTGTCTGAAGCAAAACAAATCGAACAATATTATATTCAATATGCTAATAGTTATAGCGCATATAATACGATTTATGATTTTCAATTATTTGATTTACTATTCAACAATTTTCGCATTTTCTCAATTATCAATTATTTACTTGAAATTTCCATTAAGCTCTTTAATTTTCAATTTATTTCTTCAATTTTTAATTATTTTCTTCAATTCTGAAATATTTACTTTAGTTTTTCCTTAGTTTTATAGATTTTTAATTAATTCCTCAATATTCAATAAATCAGGGAATTTTTCAATTATTTTTGTCACTCACAATTCTTTTTTAAAATTTCAATTCCATTTTTGAATTCTAGAATTATTCTTTTTAATTTGCATTTTTGCAGTTATTTTCTATAAATTCATAATCCACTTTTCAATTTTCAATTCAATACTGTCTTTAATATCAAAAAATTATAGCATCTTTTCTATTATTTTTTTAGATTATCATTAAGTTTCATTGATTTTAAATACAATTATTCAATTATTTTCTTTAAATTGTCATCCCATTTTTAAATTTTTATTTCCATTCGTCAGTTTTCTATTGTTTTCTTTTATATTCATTAAATCTCGCCTTCTTTCAATTAATTTTTTTTAAGGTTTATGTATATTCTTTCAATGTCAATTACATTCTTCAATCTTTAATTGCTTTCTTAGATTTTTAATTATTTTTTTTAATTTAATTAATTTTTTTTCTTTTTAATCTCTTAGTTAAATGTGCAATTATTTTCAACAATATTATTCCTACAATTTTCTTAATTTTTCAACTAACAGTTTTGTTTTTTTAATTTAATATTTCTTGTTTCGTTCTTTCAATTATTTTTGTCAGTTGTCTATTAATTTAGTCATTTTTCGAATTTTGTTTTCAATTGATAATTATTTTCGGCATTTGTCATATATTTCTTTCAATTTTTCATTTAATCTCATTATTTTTCAACTATTTCCTTCAATTATGAATTAATTTCCGTAATTTGTAATTAATTCCTACAATTTTTCCAATTTCAATTATTATATTAAATTTTATAATATTATTCTTTGCTTTTTTGAATTATTTTGTTCGGTTGCCTATCAATGTAGTCATTTGTTTAATTTTGTTTCGAATTGTCAATTATTTTCGTCATTTTGTAATTTTTTTTTCAATTCTGAATTATTTTTTCAAATTTTATTTTAGTTCTTACATTTTCAATTTATTTCCTTACTTTTTTAATACTTTCTTCAATTTCAATTTTTTTTCGATTTTAAATCCATTCGTTCAATTTACAATTATTTCAGACAATTATTCCTATAATTTTACAGATTTTGTTTAAATTTATTTTTTTATTATTTAATTTTTTAAACTATTCTTTTCAATAGTGTAATTAATTAGTCATTTTTTGAAGTTTGTTTTACTTACCAGAATGTTCATTTGCAATTTCTAACAAATGAACATTGTACCTTTCATCTTTTCCATCAAATATCAATTCGTACTAATACAATTTCGGATAAATGAAGATTCGGTCAGATAAATATTATGGCATTTAAAAATTAGAATAATTTAAAATTTTATAAAATGAAAATTCTTCTGAATTAAAATTTGCTTAAATTGAATTTCTTTTTAATGAAAATTCTTTTAAATATAAATTCAATGACCTGAAACTTCTGTTAACTAAAAATTCGAATTCATTTCAATTCTATTGAAAACAAATTCGAAAATGTTAAATTTCGGATACAAGAAAAGTCTACTTCATGAAATTCAATGAAATGAAAATTATAAATAATGCATTTTAGAAATTAATCATACGTCCCTATATTTTTATATAAAAAATATATTATTGTTTATATTTTTTTATAAAAGAATGTTTCAAAGTGAGTACACTGAAAAAAATACTCCAGGGAAGCTTCCATCGAACCTCCAGGGAAACTTCAGGGAAGCTTCAGAGAAGCTTCCACAGAACCTCTAGATTGACAGAAAAAATTATTTTAATGTTACCGTTTGAAGATTTATAAATACAGATTAAGTATTATATCCTAATTGATAGTGTGAGAACCTGGAATTATGAAGAAAAATTTTAAAACAAATTTGGGGGGACGAGGATTCGAACCCGGGTTCGACGCACGCAAACTAACTACCTAAACACTGAGCTATATAGGCGACTGCTGTTAAAAAAAAATCATTCTCTTGAGGTGCAACTGTTTTTTCACCCAAGAAAACAGTTGCACCTTAAGAGAATGTTTTTCCAATGTGTGGAGCTTCCCCAAGCTAAATCCAAGTCGGTGGGGAACTCCACATGCTACATTACTTATTTTCCTACATAAAATAATTTTTTTTATTATTTACATAGGTGGTAGGAGGTAAGAGGGAAGGATTTCCCCATATAGAAAGAATCTGTTTCGCCGGCCCTGTTTGTCTTTATCCCCACGTGGAAAGATTCCCTGCAAATTCCCATTAGAAATTCCGATCGGAAATTCCCGTCACAAATTCCGCAGGAATTCCGATAAAAAGTTTAATGTATGTTTTCAAATAATATCGGACTTTCCGAATCAGTTAAAAAACAATAACTAAAAAACAACCAAGTTCAGAACCGATGACCAGGTGACTTTTGTTCAACTCCCTCGAGAAATTTAACCTCAAAATTTAAAAATCCATAATTACAAAGAAAACCAAGTACAGAATCGATATCCAGGAGATTTTTGTTCAACTTCTTTAGAGAAGATTACTTTTTTTATGGAATTCAATTTCTTGTTATGAAGCTTCGAACATGGGCATATTAAGCGTTTCAAATTTTACTAATATTAGATTTTTAAATTTTGAGGTTACCTTAAGCTAAGTCACCTTTCTATCGTTGCGGCAATTGATGTTTTCCTAATTATTGCTTTCTGCATTTCTGCACTTGGTGCTTTCCTAAATTTTGATTAATAAATTATGAGATTAACTTCCTATCACTTCTGCACTTGCTGTTTTTCTCATTTTAGATTTTTAAATTTTCAGATCTACTGTTTTCAATAAGCAGACCCAAAAGTTACCTGCAACTCGATTCGCCACTTAGGGTTTTCCTGATTATGGATTTACAAATTTTGAGGTTAAGTTCCTCGAAGATGTTAAACAAAAGTCACCTTGACATCCGTTTTGCATTTAGTGTTTTTCTAATCTTTGACTATTAAAATTTGAGGTTAACTTCCTCCCAGAAGTTCACTAAAAGTTACTTGGTCATTGGTTCTGCACTTGGCGTATTCCTAATTATGCATTTTTAAATTTTTGTCTTCCTATACTTTTTTATTATTAAATTTTGAGGTCAACATCTTTCCTCGAAGATGTTGACCTAAAGTCACCTTCAAATATCGCGTCCGCAATATCCAAGCTTCAAAGTTATGGACCATACATTTAAAAATTTCAAGATGGCGGATCCAAAATGGCGATGACAAAGTTTTTTTTTCAAAAAATTGACACCCACTGGACGCTACTTTTAATTCTCATGTTATCTATATGACAATGAGTGCCTGAACGTTTTTGGGGTCGCTGATTGTGAATCTCATTGAAAGTCAGATTTGAAAAATTCAAAATGGCGGATCCAATATGGCGGTCGATATTTTTGAAATTGATTGGATTTATTTGAAACTTGTTACTCGGGGGTTTTCGGGGTCGCTGATTGCGAATCTGAAGTCAGATTTCAAAAATTCAAAATGGCGGATCCAATATGGCGGTCGATATTTTTGAAATTGATTGGATTCACTTGAAACTTGGTATTTGGAGGTTTTTGGGGTCGTTAATTGCGAATTTGAAGTCAGATTTCAAAAATTTCCAAAATTCAAAATGGCGGAACCAATATGGCGGTCGATATTTTTGAGATTAATTGGATTCACTTGAAACTTGCTACTCGGGGGCTTTTGGGGTCACTGATTTCGAATCTGAAGTCAGATTTACAAAATATACAGTTATATAGTCTTCAGCAATATTCATTGCAAAGTCATTAGCACTTGATTTTTTTTCTACCGACTGTACTGCGTTAAAAATTATCACTGACATTTTTAATTTTTTAAATTTGACTTCACTTTTGTTTTTGACGAACTCCAAAACCCCTAACTAACGAATTTAAACAAATCTCATTAATTTAAAAAAAATTGACCGTCATATTGCATCCGCCATTTTGCATTTTGTAAATCTGACTTCAGATTCAAAATCAGTGAACCTAAAAAACCCCGAGTATCAAGTTTCAAGTGAAACTAATCAATTTCAAAAATATCGACCGCCATATTGGATCAGCCACTTTCAATTTTTGAAATCTGACTTTAGATTCGCAATCAGCGACCCCGAAAACCCCCGAGTAGCAAGTTTCAAGTGAATCCGATCAATTTAAAAAACATCAACCGCCATATTGGTTCCGCCATTTTGAATTTTGAAAATTTTTGAAATCTGACTTCAAATTTGCAATCAGGGACCCCAAAAACCCCCGAGTACCAAGTTTCAAGTGAATCCAATCAATTTCAAAAATATCGACCGCCATATTGGATCAGCCACTTTCAATTTTTGAAATCTGACTTTAGATTCGCAATCAGCGACCCCGAAAACCCCCGAGTAGCAAGTTTCAAGTGAATCCGATCAATTTAAAAAACATCAACCGCCATATTGGTTCCGTCATTTTGAATTTTGAAAATTTTTGAAATCTGACTTCAAATTCGCAATCAGGGACCCCAAAAACCCCCGAGTACCAAGTTTCAAGTGAATCCAATCAATTTCAAAAACATCGACCGCCTTATTGGATCCGCCATTTTGAATTTTTGAAATCTGACTTCACATTCGCAATCAGCGACCCCAAAAACCCCCTAATAGCAAGTTTCAACTGAATCCGATCAATTTAAAAAATATCGACCGCCATATTGGTTCCGCCATTTTGAATTTTGACAATTTTTGAAATCTGACTTCAGATTCGCAATCAGGGACCCCAAAAACTTCCGAGTACCAAGTTTCAAGTGAATCCAATCAATTTCAAAAACATCGACCGCCATATTGGATCCGCCATTTTGAATTTTTGAAATCTGACTTCACATTCGCAATGAGCGACCCCAAAAACCCCCCAATAGCAAGTTTCAACTGAATCCGATCAATTTAAAAAATATCGACTGCCATATTGGTTCCGCCATTTTGAATTTTGACATTTTTTGAAATCTGACTTCAGATTCGCAATCAGCGACCCCAAAAACGTTCAGGCACTCATTGTCATATAGATAACATGAGAATTAAAAGAAGCGTCCACTGAGACCATTTTGGATCCGCCATCTTGAAAATTTTAAATGTATGGTCCATAACTTTGAAGCTTGGATATTGCGGACGCGATATTTGAAGGTGAAGAATTTTTCTCATTACTGTTTACATAAAAAAAAAACATTTTTGAATCAAAAACTTCAAAAATTTGCATTTCTTTCCAAAAAAGGATTTTGGATTTTTTTTTTTGCAATTTTGATGACAGATTCTGAAAGAGCGATAAAAATTACGTAAGGAAATGTTATTCCGAAAATTTTCTATGTCCCTAATAACAAAAATAATTAACGTTGAAAATGACTGATAAAAAGCGTCCGTCCCGGCGTGAAAGGGTTAACTAAATGTCGATTTCCAAATTTTGAGGTTAAATTCTACAAAACTTACCTGGACATGGGTTTTGCAGTTATTGTTGTCTTTATTATTGATTTTTAAATTTTAAGGTTAACTACCTTGAAGAAGTTCAACAAAAGTTACCTGGAAATCGGTTCTCCTCGTTGTGATTTCCTAATTATTGATTTTCAAAACTTTTAAATTAAAATACAAAAAAAGGAGAAATTGTGAAATCTCCTTTATGTTTCGTACACTTTTACCGATGACGTTTCATGCCCCGTCTACTCAGAAAGCTCTTTTCTGTTTCGTACGCGAATTTCTACAGCAGTATATCTATAGCTATCACTAACTGATTTCTTATAAAGGACAATTAAGTTTATGATATGAATTGATGTGTTATATTGTATATTTTCCTTCATCTTAACTTTATATTCTTAACCAAAATTTGTAACCATACGGCCTTCTCAGTATTCTATGATTATTATATAGATTATATATATATATATATATATAATATTATATATATTATATATGCAATGAAAATCGTTTAAAAACTCAGAAACTTTAGATATTTATGACAGTTTTTTGTAAATAACTATATCTCTTAAACAGATTTTCTCGGTTTAATCAATAAACACATTACATACCTTACTATTGCATTATCTTTTCGAGCAGCTGTTGTCTTCATAACTTCTTTGCAAATTATCCGAGTTCCAAGTTTATCATAAAACTTTCTAGATCTTGTTTATAAATGAAGACATTCTTTAATGGAATTTAATTAAGTCGGCAATTCCTATCAAGAAACGGTCTCATCATTTTTAATAAAAAAAAGTGTAATTTATAGGTAACTATGAACCATAAAATAATAACTCAAGGTACCGTCCCACGGCTGCGTCAATGCGTCAAAACGGAAAAAGTGAAATGAAGGTAACTAGAATTTAGTAACTTTCATTCAAGCACTGTTTTACCTTCTACATATTTATATAGTTACTGGCTGAAATTTTGTTTCAAAAGCCCGCTCAAATAATTGTCTTTGTGGTTATGTACATTTGCTACTGTATATGCAAGATATATAATAAATATAAGAAAAATAAATAAAATGTTTAGGAATGAAGAAAATTGTGACGTAAGTATAAATAATATTTTTGTGTACGTTAATTTTAATAATATATTTGTATGTTTTTAAATTTTTGTATAGGTAAATAGTAAACATTTATGTGAGGTTATGCCGGTTATGCGTATGACATTCTTAATTTTAAAATTTAATGGTTAGTAAATTGCAAGTATGTAGATTTTGTTTACTTTTTTTTTATAAAAGTAATAAATGATACAATGTAAAAATTGCAAAAGTAATTTTAAAACGACGGACGTTGGAAGAAAGTGACAACGCGACCCTCGTGGTAAAATAAATTCGTACAAGTTGCTATTGTACAAAAAAACTTGCTATTTTAAAATAACAAAGTGGGACGCGTGTTCCTTTTTTTCAACGTCCAACGTTGTAAAATAATTTTTTATTTTTTATAGTGTATGTTGAAAGTAACGAACTTATGATTTAAAGGTTAGGTCATCACTAATGTAAACTAGTATTTATTTTCTATTTGTATCTTGTAATTTTATATTTCAAAACTTAGTTAACTTTTTTATATACTTCATATTATTATTTTTTTAGTACGTAAATACAAAGTGCGGCTATTGTGGTGATGTTTTCTTGGACTCAAAAGACGTTTGGAATCATGTCCATTTTAAAAATTATGATAAAGAAAAACAAATTATTTTTGTGGATGAAAATCGTGTTGTAACTATTGGTGAGTGTTGACAATAAAAACTTTTAGATAATTCACTGTTATTTTTTGTAAAGAAAAATGCAGATGACGCATTCCGGGAAACAATTAATCTGGGACAATTTATTTACACATTAAATAATAAAGAAATTTAAATGTTTTAGATGCTAATGAAATATTTTCAAATGAAATAACGGACTTTGATGAGCTGCTCATTAAAACAGTACAACAGAGACCTGCATTGTACAATTATCGTTTGCCTGTTGCAGAAAGAACAGATTTAAAGAAAAATGATCTTTGGAAAGAAATTTATAATTGTCTTAAAGGTTAGTCTCTATTACTGCAGTTGTAATAAATAATAATTGTGTATTGAATTTTTATACATGACATATATTTTAATTTATTATTTCTGCACTTCCACTCGAAAGAGGTCCACTTTTGCACAATTCAACTGATCTATTTGACAATATTTTTTTAATAAATTCTAAAAATTTTAAGTGGTCTTCGACCCTTTTATATTAAATATTAACAAATTTATAAGCATTCAAAGTTACAAGTGTCAAAATCTCAGTTTTGAGAAAATGATTTTCAAGTTCAAGACTACCATTAGCGCTTATGCATTTTAATGATTAAAAGTAATATTATTTTGTGTTTTTAATAACGACAAATCTATAATAAACGAATGATTTAATTTTTGGACATTACATAGTTTTTTTCCAGCAATAATGGAAATTGCAATTTTACTTCGTATTTTATTCGTATTAGATTCTTCTTTGTTGTTTAGAAAAAATTTACTGAAGTGTGTAATGTCATGTAATGTCATGAAATAAAATTGTAATTGTAAATTGCAGGTGCATGGACTCTAGAGAAAATTCAGAGAAGATGGACTACTTTAAAAAAAATGTACATGAAAGAGAAGCAAGTCGAGAGAAAATATATAAAAAGTGGATGAGCGGCTCCTAAGAAAAGAAAAGGCAAAAATACTTTCCACTTGTTCGAAATGATGACGTTTCTTGATGATTATTCTGAAATAGAAGTAGAGGTTAAACGCAAAACAGCAGAGGATGAAACAAAAAATAATAGTAAGAGAAATACATTTTCTTATATAAATTATTTTTATGTAAATTCTGACAGTATGATCTCTTTCTGTTTACTGTAATTATATTTTTAAATTTTTAACTGTCTCTAAGTGAAAGGCGTTTTTAATTTACTATAGACCTATTAATACAAATAATTTTGGGAATTTCATCTCATTCATACTATTCGTAATAATGTAATTTAATAATTTTCTTTACAGGTAAAAATCATTTTTATGAACAATTACAAACATTGTTATCAACTCCAAAAAATGAAGTTAATATGAAGCATCCTTCAAAATGGATTTTTTTTTTCTCTTGGGCCAATATTAAGAAAATAAAACGAAGAAAGACGTCTAAGTGTTCAGAAGCGTTTTAAACAAATTTTGCAAATGGAGTTGTATGACCAAGAAACAGCAACTTAAATAATATATCAACACTGTGTAAATTAAATACACTGTAGATCACAATTTTAGTAATTGAAGGGTGCTCTGAAATATTGCTTTAATCTTGTACGTTTTTTTTCATCATATTTTAATTTTTGCCCATTTTCTTTTTCGTTCTTTGCGTTGTTGATCATATGGAATTGTTATTTCCATAACTCAAAGCGTTATTGTACCGCACCTTTTAATTTATGCTTATTAAATTATTTTATTGAATTTTATACTATATTAATATTATATTTATTTTTTAAAGTAGAAGCTATTATTAATAAGTTTTCCAAGATCTATATTAAAATTATCTAAATATCCTTCAACATAATTTCTATATTTCTGTAATAAATAGAATTCTTACAAAATAAGTGAAGAATACATATAAAAAATAATAATTCAATAATTAATTAAAATTAAATAGTTACTAGGAAATGAGAGAGGGGATTTTTAGAAAATTAACAAAATATGTAAACATAACAAAAAAATCGGGCAAGTACGAGTTACACCCGTACCAAAATCTAGGGTTCCGTACATTTACGAAACAAAAATATACCTTATTACCAAACAGAGAGCTCTAATTTGGTACACATATGTATTTTCACGTGTAGATCACAAGAAAATTGTAGCGAACATTATCTGCATTGACAGTCAAAACGTTGTCAAAAAAAAAAAATGCAAATTTTCGAAAAAAGGTTTTTTCCCCATAACTTTGACACTATTTCAGCCAGAGGGCTAAAATTTGGTACATTTGTATATTTTTATGTACAGATTATGAAAATTAATTAGAACGTACAGAATATGAAATACTTCTACTTTCAAGTACATGAAACTTTTGCTTAAGGATACAGGCTTGTATTTCATATAAATAACATGAAAATAAAAAATTATTTTTTTAGGGGGAGGCCCTGAAATTTTTATAGGGTTTCAGGGCTTATAACAGTCTTGATTATAGGTCCTGTGGCAGCCTTGATCAAGCCTTGTATAAGATTAAAAAAAATTTTTTGTTTTTTTCATAATTTTTCAATAATTTTGAAAAAAAAAATAATAACAATTTTCAATCGCGTTTGATATCGTTTTTTTGAACTCTGAGTATACAAACAAAAATTTTATTGGTTTGAGGGGTACTGTAGGACAATTAGGGTGAGCTCTATCATAGGGGTCTAAACCTCTATTTAATCATTTTTTGAATTTTTTTTTGTGACCTCATAATATTCAATTTTATTTCTAAACATAATTTTTCCATAATCTGCATGCAAAAATACACGAGTGTACCAAATTTTAGCCCTTTAGCTCAAATAATGACAAAGTTAGAGAAAAAAAACTTTTTGTTAGGAAATTTGTAGTTTCTCCTTGACAACGCTATGGCCAACAATTCAGATCATGTTCTCTATATTTTTCGTGCAATCTACACGTGAAAATATATATGTGTGTAACAAATTTCAGCCCTCTAGGTTAAATAGTTAAAAAGTTAAGGGGGGGGGGGAATGGTTTTTGGCTACGGACGCACGAGTCTCGCTATAAGGGTTCCGCCGAACACCGAAGGTGTACGGAACCCTAGAAATTATGAAAGATAAGTAGTACATTTGAAAATATTTTTTTACAAGTATTAAAAGTTTATAAATTGTTAATTATTTTAATATGTTTATGTATACTTCAATTCTTATTACCCCCTGTCTGGGCAAAACTTTATTCTGGCCTGAGATTGTACCAAAAGAAGTTGTAGTTAATTTATTAAAAAAATTTTTTAAGAATTTTTAATAGATTTTCCTTTCTTTTTAGTTTTATAAGGATTTAATATTTGTGAACAAAATTTTCATAAAAACGTTTTAAGAATCAATCCAAAATTTTTTTTTTAAACATTTACGCTCTTCAGATTGTGAAACTAAATTTATGAATTTATACATTTTTATTAGGTTCTCTGAATTTTAACTTTAAATCTAAATTTAAATTCAAGGAAAAATTTTTTTTTTAATATTTTCTATAAATTGTTTTAGAAGTTAATCGTTGGTTCTTTTTAGAAAAGTTTAATGTTTTTAAGTTTCTTAATTCGCTTAACAAAATTTAAAAATCATCTACTATTCTCTGCTCATTTTTAATAAAGAAAAAAATCTAAAAACTGATTTAAATAATAAATGCTTTATACAGAAAACATAATAATGAACATATTGTGAAATACATAATTTTTTTATAAAATATGCAACGAACTTTATCTTACAATAAAAGTTAATACCTATTGTTTGAGTTATTAACTTTAACGTTATAAAAGCTAAGTACTACAAAAATTACTGTTAAGGAGTTACATCATCAGCGTTATTTAAATGACGAATAGAAGTGCTTAATTTCTAATAGATCCATTCAATCCAGTCATTGGTTCCTAAAATAACGCTAAAACGGTTTGACGCAATAACGCAGCCATGTGCGAGCCGGCTAAAATTGAACGGATTACGGTAAACGTTTTCATGCTTTAAAAAGTAACTTGTTTTTATAAAAACATAGAAACATTGTGAAAGATTTATTTGCATACGTATTTTTTCATACTCTTCAGTAAGTTTATTGTGAATTAAAAAGATACTAAAACAATTTGATTAGTTAATTTAGTTAATCTAGCTTAAATTAATGTGTCTTTAATATTTTTTTAAATATTTCAAGAAATGTAAAGATACTTTTTTAAAAAGTCGTTTTTTTCAAATAGCTATAGTAACACCAAAAATAGACATAAATAAAATTTCTAAGTGGATTTTTAAAGCTTTAAACATGTACCTTAAGTCTGTTAAAGCCACTTTTTGATTGGCTGAAAAAAACATATTTTTGGGAGAAATGAAAATCATCAAATTTGGTTCATTAAGTGGAGTCACCTGAGAAATTTCAACCCATCGAAATATGTTACTTATCGGTGCAAATTTTTTTTCTAGGATTATTTTGGATGTAAAAGAATGACATATTATCAAGATTAAAAAAAAAGGTTTTGAATAAAAAATTTTTGTTTAAAAAAAAATTTAAAAAATTTTTTTTTTGTTGAAAAAATTAAAAAATGTTAAAACCCAAACGATATTTTGTTTGAAATCTTAAAAAAGGCATATAAAAAAATTAGCATTAAAAAAATATGAAAAATTGTAGGAGGAGATAGATTTTTACAACAACAAAAAATTTCAACAAAAAGAAATTTTTTTTAAATTTTTTTTTTCAAAACTTTTTTTTTTAATTTTGTTAATATGGTTTTCTTTTACATCTAAAATAGTCCCAGAAAAAAAATTGGCACCGATAAGTAACATATATTTCGATGGGTTGAAATTTCTCAGGTGACTTCACTTAATGAACCAAATTTGATGATTTTCATTTCTCCCAAAAAATATGTTTTTTTCAGCCAATCAAAAAATGGTTTAAACAGACTTAAGGTACATATTTAAAGCTTTAAAAATCCACTTAGAAATTTTATTTATGTCTATTTTTGGTGTTACTATAGCTATTTGAAAAAAAACGACTTTTTAAAAAAGTATCTTTACATTTCTTGAAATATTTAAAACAATAATAAAGACACATTAATTTAAGCTAGATATTCTTTTTCTACAGGTTCTGGCAATAAGTTTTAAAAAAAAGATGTCCCGATATGTTCATTAGGCTCTGAGCAATCAGCGTTTGAAAATCGCTCGGGTCCCGTAGACCCAATCTAGCAGTTACGTTAAATCCCGATAGTCTAGCAGTTGAGGGTTAATATTATTAGTAATATTATTATTATTATTATTATCATTATTATTAAATTGATTGGATTTATTTGAAACTTGTTACTCGGGGGTTTTCGGGGTCGCTGATTGCGAATCTGAAGTCAGATTTCAAAAATTCAAAATGGCGGATCCAATATGGCGGTCGATATTTTTGAAATTGATTGGATTCACTTGAAACTTGGTATTTGGAGGTTTTTGGGGTCGTTAATTGCGAATTTGAAGTCAGATTTCAAAAATTTCCAAAATTCAAAATGGCGGAACCAATATGGCGGTCGATATTTTTGAGATTAATTGGATTCACTTGAAACTTGCTACTCGGGGGCTTTTGGGGTCACTGATTTCGAATCTGAAGTCAGATTTACAAAATATACAGTTATATAGTCTTCAGCAATATTCATTGCAAAGTCATTAGCACTTGATTTTTTTTCTACCGACTGTACTGCGTTAAAAATTATCACTGACATTTTTAATTTTTTAAATTTGACTTCACTTTTGTTTTTGACGAACTCCAAAACCCCTAACTAACGAATTTAAACAAATCTCATTAATTTAAAAAAAATTGACCGTCATATTGCATCCGCCATTTTGCATTTTGTAAATCTGACTTCAGATTCAAAATCAGTGAACCTAAAAAACCCCGAGTATCAAGTTTCAAGTGAAACTAATCAATTTCAAAAATATCGACCGCCATATTGGATCAGCCACTTTCAATTTTTGAAATCTGACTTTAGATTCGCAATCAGCGACCCCGAAAACCCCCGAGTAGCAAGTTTCAAGTGAATCCGATCAATTTAAAAAACATCAACCGCCATATTGGTTCCGCCATTTTGAATTTTGAAAATTTTTGAAATCTGACTTCAAATTTGCAATCAGGGACCCCAAAAACCCCCGAGTACCAAGTTTCAAGTGAATCCAATCAATTTCAAAAATATCGACCGCCATATTGGATCAGCCACTTTCAATTTTTGAAATCTGACTTTAGATTCGCAATCAGCGACCCCGAAAACCCCCGAGTAGCAAGTTTCAAGTGAATCCGATCAATTTAAAAAACATCAACCGCCATATTGGTTCCGTCATTTTGAATTTTGAAAATTTTTGAAATCTGACTTCAAATTCGCAATCAGGGACCCCAAAAACCCCCGAGTACCAAGTTTCAAGTGAATCCAATCAATTTCAAAAACATCGACCGCCTTATTGGATCCGCCATTTTGAATTTTTGAAATCTGACTTCACATTCGCAATCAGCGACCCCAAAAACCCCCTAATAGCAAGTTTCAACTGAATCCGATCAATTTAAAAAATATCGACCGCCATATTGGTTCCGCCATTTTGAATTTTGACAATTTTTGAAATCTGACTTCAGATTCGCAATCAGGGACCCCAAAAACTTCCGAGTACCAAGTTTCAAGTGAATCCAATCAATTTCAAAAACATCGACCGCCATATTGGATCCGCCATTTTGAATTTTTGAAATCTGACTTCACATTCGCAATGAGCGACCCCAAAAACCCCCCAATAGCAAGTTTCAACTGAATCCGATCAATTTAAAAAATATCGACTGCCATATTGGTTCCGCCATTTTGAATTTTGACATTTTTTGAAATCTGACTTCAGATTCGCAATCAGCGACCCCAAAAACGTTCAGGCACTCATTGTCATATAGATAACATGAGAATTAAAAGAAGCGTCCACTGAGACCATTTTGGATCCGCCATCTTGAAAATTTTAAATGTATGGTCCATAACTTTGAAGCTTGGATATTGCGGACGCGATATTTGAAGGTGAAGAATTTTTCTCATTACTGTTTACATAAAAAAAAAACATTTTTGAATCAAAAACTTCAAAAATTTGCATTTCTTTCCAAAAAAGGATTTTGGATTTTTTTTTTTGCAATTTTGATGACAGATTCTGAAAGAGCGATAAAAATTACGTAAGGAAATGTTATTCCGAAAATTTTCTATGTCCCTAATAACAAAAATAATTAACGTTGAAAATGACTGATAAAAAGCGTCCGTCCCGGCGTGAAAGGGTTAACTAAATGTCGATTTCCAAATTTTGAGGTTAAATTCTACAAAACTTACCTGGACATGGGTTTTGCAGTTATTGTTGTCTTTATTATTGATTTTTAAATTTTAAGGTTAACTACCTTGAAGAAGTTCAACAAAAGTTACCTGGAAATCGGTTCTCCTCGTTGTGATTTCCTAATTATTGATTTTCAAAACTTTTAAATTAAAATACAAAAAAAGGAGAAATTGTGAAATCTCCTTTATGTTTCGTACACTTTTACCGATGACGTTTCATGCCCCGTCTACTCAGAAAGCTCTTTTCTGTTTCGTACGCGAATTTCTACAGCAGTATATCTATAGCTATCACTAACTGATTTCTTATAAAGGACAATTAAGTTTATGATATGAATTGATGTGTTATATTGTATATTTTCCTTCATCTTAACTTTATATTCTTAACCAAAATTTGTAACCATACGGCCTTCTCAGTATTCTATGATTATTATATAGATTATATATATATATATATATATAATATTATATATATTATATATGCAATGAAAATCGTTTAAAAACTCAGAAACTTTAGATATTTATGACAGTTTTTTGTAAATAACTATATCTCTTAAACAGATTTTCTCGGTTTAATCAATAAACACATTACATACCTTACTATTGCATTATCTTTTCGAGCAGCTGTTGTCTTCATAACTTCTTTGCAAATTATCCGAGTTCCAAGTTTATCATAAAACTTTCTAGATCTTGTTTATAAATGAAGACATTCTTTAATGGAATTTAATTAAGTCGGCAATTCCTATCAAGAAACGGTCTCATCATTTTTAATAAAAAAAAGTGTAATTTATAGGTAACTATGAACCATAAAATAATAACTCAAGGTACCGTCCCACGGCTGCGTCAATGCGTCAAAACGGAAAAAGTGAAATGAAGGTAACTAGAATTTAGTAACTTTCATTCAAGCACTGTTTTACCTTCTACATATTTATATAGTTACTGGCTGAAATTTTGTTTCAAAAGCCCGCTCAAATAATTGTCTTTGTGGTTATGTACATTTGCTACTGTATATGCAAGATATATAATAAATATAAGAAAAATAAATAAAATGTTTAGGAATGAAGAAAATTGTGACGTAAGTATAAATAATATTTTTGTGTACGTTAATTTTAATAATATATTTGTATGTTTTTAAATTTTTGTATAGGTAAATAGTAAACATTTATGTGAGGTTATGCCGGTTATGCGTATGACATTCTTAATTTTAAAATTTAATGGTTAGTAAATTGCAAGTATGTAGATTTTGTTTACTTTTTTTTTATAAAAGTAATAAATGATACAATGTAAAAATTGCAAAAGTAATTTTAAAACGACGGACGTTGGAAGAAAGTGACAACGCGACCCTCGTGGTAAAATAAATTCGTACAAGTTGCTATTGTACAAAAAAACTTGCTATTTTAAAATAACAAAGTGGGACGCGTGTTCCTTTTTTTCAACGTCCAACGTTGTAAAATAATTTTTTATTTTTTATAGTGTATGTTGAAAGTAACGAACTTATGATTTAAAGGTTAGGTCATCACTAATGTAAACTAGTATTTATTTTCTATTTGTATCTTGTAATTTTATATTTCAAAACTTAGTTAACTTTTTTATATACTTCATATTATTATTTTTTTAGTACGTAAATACAAAGTGCGGCTATTGTGGTGATGTTTTCTTGGACTCAAAAGACGTTTGGAATCATGTCCATTTTAAAAATTATGATAAAGAAAAACAAATTATTTTTGTGGATGAAAATCGTGTTGTAACTATTGGTGAGTGTTGACAATAAAAACTTTTAGATAATTCACTGTTATTTTTTGTAAAGAAAAATGCAGATGACGCATTCCGGGAAACAATTAATCTGGGACAATTTATTTACACATTAAATAATAAAGAAATTTAAATGTTTTAGATGCTAATGAAATATTTTCAAATGAAATAACGGACTTTGATGAGCTGCTCATTAAAACAGTACAACAGAGACCTGCATTGTACAATTATCGTTTGCCTGTTGCAGAAAGAACAGATTTAAAGAAAAATGATCTTTGGAAAGAAATTTATAATTGTCTTAAAGGTTAGTCTCTATTACTGCAGTTGTAATAAATAATAATTGTGTATTGAATTTTTATACATGACATATATTTTAATTTATTATTTCTGCACTTCCACTCGAAAGAGGTCCACTTTTGCACAATTCAACTGATCTATTTGACAATATTTTTTTAATAAATTCTAAAAATTTTAAGTGGTCTTCGACCCTTTTATATTAAATATTAACAAATTTATAAGCATTCAAAGTTACAAGTGTCAAAATCTCAGTTTTGAGAAAATGATTTTCAAGTTCAAGACTACCATTAGCGCTTATGCATTTTAATGATTAAAAGTAATATTATTTTGTGTTTTTAATAACGACAAATCTATAATAAACGAATGATTTAATTTTTGGACATTACATAGTTTTTTTCCAGCAATAATGGAAATTGCAATTTTACTTCGTATTTTATTCGTATTAGATTCTTCTTTGTTGTTTAGAAAAAATTTACTGAAGTGTGTAATGTCATGTAATGTCATGAAATAAAATTGTAATTGTAAATTGCAGGTGCATGGACTCTAGAGAAAATTCAGAGAAGATGGACTACTTTAAAAAAAATGTACATGAAAGAGAAGCAAGTCGAGAGAAAATATATAAAAAGTGGATGAGCGGCTCCTAAGAAAAGAAAAGGCAAAAATACTTTCCACTTGTTCGAAATGATGACGTTTCTTGATGATTATTCTGAAATAGAAGTAGAGGTTAAACGCAAAACAGCAGAGGATGAAACAAAAAATAATAGTAAGAGAAATACATTTTCTTATATAAATTATTTTTATGTAAATTCTGACAGTATGATCTCTTTCTGTTTACTGTAATTATATTTTTAAATTTTTAACTGTCTCTAAGTGAAAGGCGTTTTTAATTTACTATAGACCTATTAATACAAATAATTTTGGGAATTTCATCTCATTCATACTATTCGTAATAATGTAATTTAATAATTTTCTTTACAGGTAAAAATCATTTTTATGAACAATTACAAACATTGTTATCAACTCCAAAAAATGAAGTTAATATGAAGCATCCTTCAAAATGGATTTTTTTTTTCTCTTGGGCCAATATTAAGAAAATAAAACGAAGAAAGACGTCTAAGTGTTCAGAAGCGTTTTAAACAAATTTTGCAAATGGAGTTGTATGACCAAGAAACAGCAACTTAAATAATATATCAACACTGTGTAAATTAAATACACTGTAGATCACAATTTTAGTAATTGAAGGGTGCTCTGAAATATTGCTTTAATCTTGTACGTTTTTTTTCATCATATTTTAATTTTTGCCCATTTTCTTTTTCGTTCTTTGCGTTGTTGATCATATGGAATTGTTATTTCCATAACTCAAAGCGTTATTGTACCGCACCTTTTAATTTATGCTTATTAAATTATTTTATTGAATTTTATACTATATTAATATTATATTTATTTTTTAAAGTAGAAGCTATTATTAATAAGTTTTCCAAGATCTATATTAAAATTATCTAAATATCCTTCAACATAATTTCTATATTTCTGTAATAAATAGAATTCTTACAAAATAAGTGAAGAATACATATAAAAAATAATAATTCAATAATTAATTAAAATTAAATAGTTACTAGGAAATGAGAGAGGGGATTTTTAGAAAATTAACAAAATATGTAAACATAACAAAAAAATCGGGCAAGTACGAGTTACACCCGTACCAAAATCTAGGGTTCCGTACATTTACGAAACAAAAATATACCTTATTACCAAACAGAGAGCTCTAATTTGGTACACATATGTATTTTCACGTGTAGATCACAAGAAAATTGTAGCGAACATTATCTGCATTGACAGTCAAAACGTTGTCAAAAAAAAAAAATGCAAATTTTCGAAAAAAGGTTTTTTCCCCATAACTTTGACACTATTTCAGCCAGAGGGCTAAAATTTGGTACATTTGTATATTTTTATGTACAGATTATGAAAATTAATTAGAACGTACAGAATATGAAATACTTCTACTTTCAAGTACATGAAACTTTTGCTTAAGGATACAGGCTTGTATTTCATATAAATAACATGAAAATAAAAAATTATTTTTTTAGGGGGAGGCCCTGAAATTTTTATAGGGTTTCAGGGCTTATAACAGTCTTGATTATAGGTCCTGTGGCAGCCTTGATCAAGCCTTGTATAAGATTAAAAAAAATTTTTTGTTTTTTTCATAATTTTTCAATAATTTTGAAAAAAAAAATAATAACAATTTTCAATCGCGTTTGATATCGTTTTTTTGAACTCTGAGTATACAAACAAAAATTTTATTGGTTTGAGGGGTACTGTAGGACAATTAGGGTGAGCTCTATCATAGGGGTCTAAACCTCTATTTAATCATTTTTTGAATTTTTTTTTGTGACCTCATAATATTCAATTTTATTTCTAAACATAATTTTTCCATAATCTGCATGCAAAAATACACGAGTGTACCAAATTTTAGCCCTTTAGCTCAAATAATGACAAAGTTAGAGAAAAAAAACTTTTTGTTAGGAAATTTGTAGTTTCTCCTTGACAACGCTATGGCCAACAATTCAGATCATGTTCTCTATATTTTTCGTGCAATCTACACGTGAAAATATATATGTGTGTAACAAATTTCAGCCCTCTAGGTTAAATAGTTAAAAAGTTAAGGGGGGGGGGGAATGGTTTTTGGCTACGGACGCACGAGTCTCGCTATAAGGGTTCCGCCGAACACCGAAGGTGTACGGAACCCTAGAAATTATGAAAGATAAGTAGTACATTTGAAAATATTTTTTTACAAGTATTAAAAGTTTATAAATTGTTAATTATTTTAATATGTTTATGTATACTTCAATTCTTATTACCCCCTGTCTGGGCAAAACTTTATTCTGGCCTGAGATTGTACCAAAAGAAGTTGTAGTTAATTTATTAAAAAAATTTTTTAAGAATTTTTAATAGATTTTCCTTTCTTTTTAGTTTTATAAGGATTTAATATTTGTGAACAAAATTTTCATAAAAACGTTTTAAGAATCAATCCAAAATTTTTTTTTTAAACATTTACGCTCTTCAGATTGTGAAACTAAATTTATGAATTTATACATTTTTATTAGGTTCTCTGAATTTTAACTTTAAATCTAAATTTAAATTCAAGGAAAAATTTTTTTTTTAATATTTTCTATAAATTGTTTTAGAAGTTAATCGTTGGTTCTTTTTAGAAAAGTTTAATGTTTTTAAGTTTCTTAATTCGCTTAACAAAATTTAAAAATCATCTACTATTCTCTGCTCATTTTTAATAAAGAAAAAAATCTAAAAACTGATTTAAATAATAAATGCTTTATACAGAAAACATAATAATGAACATATTGTGAAATACATAATTTTTTTATAAAATATGCAACGAACTTTATCTTACAATAAAAGTTAATACCTATTGTTTGAGTTATTAACTTTAACGTTATAAAAGCTAAGTACTACAAAAATTACTGTTAAGGAGTTACATCATCAGCGTTATTTAAATGACGAATAGAAGTGCTTAATTTCTAATAGATCCATTCAATCCAGTCATTGGTTCCTAAAATAACGCTAAAACGGTTTGACGCAATAACGCAGCCATGTGCGAGCCGGCTAAAATTGAACGGATTACGGTAAACGTTTTCATGCTTTAAAAAGTAACTTGTTTTTATAAAAACATAGAAACATTGTGAAAGATTTATTTGCATACGTATTTTTTCATACTCTTCAGTAAGTTTATTGTGAATTAAAAAGATACTAAAACAATTTGATTAGTTAATTTAGTTAATCTAGCTTAAATTAATGTGTCTTTAATATTTTTTTAAATATTTCAAGAAATGTAAAGATACTTTTTTAAAAAGTCGTTTTTTTCAAATAGCTATAGTAACACCAAAAATAGACATAAATAAAATTTCTAAGTGGATTTTTAAAGCTTTAAACATGTACCTTAAGTCTGTTAAAGCCACTTTTTGATTGGCTGAAAAAAACATATTTTTGGGAGAAATGAAAATCATCAAATTTGGTTCATTAAGTGGAGTCACCTGAGAAATTTCAACCCATCGAAATATGTTACTTATCGGTGCAAATTTTTTTTCTAGGATTATTTTGGATGTAAAAGAATGACATATTATCAAGATTAAAAAAAAAGGTTTTGAATAAAAAATTTTTGTTTAAAAAAAAATTTAAAAAATTTTTTTTTTGTTGAAAAAATTAAAAAATGTTAAAACCCAAACGATATTTTGTTTGAAATCTTAAAAAAGGCATATAAAAAAATTAGCATTAAAAAAATATGAAAAATTGTAGGAGGAGATAGATTTTTACAACAACAAAAAATTTCAACAAAAAGAAATTTTTTTTAAATTTTTTTTTTCAAAACTTTTTTTTTTAATTTTGTTAATATGGTTTTCTTTTACATCCAAAATAGTCCCAGAAAAAAAATTGGCACCGATAAGTAACATATATTTCGATGGGTTGAAATTTCTCAGGTGACTTCACTTAATGAACCAAATTTGATGATTTTCATTTCTCCCAAAAAATATGTTTTTTTCAGCCAATCAAAAAATGGTTTAAACAGACTTAAGGTACATATTTAAAGCTTTAAAAATCCACTTAGAAATTTTATTTATGTCTATTTTTGGTGTTACTATAGCTATTTGAAAAAAAACGACTTTTTAAAAAAGTATCTTTACATTTCTTGAAATATTTAAAACAATAATAAAGACACATTAATTTAAGCTAGATATTCTTTTTCTACAGGTTCTGGCAATAAGTTTTAAAAAAAAGATGTCCCGATATGTTCATTAGGCTCTGAGCAATCAGCGTTTGAAAATCGCTCGGGTCCCGTAGACCCAATCTAGCAGTTACGTTAAATCCCGATAGTCTAGCAGTTGAGGGTTAATATTATTAGTAATATTATTATTATTATTATTATCATTATTTTACTAGGTGAAAATTATGTCCATTTCGTGGATATTTCGTTCCAAAGTTAGCAACCAAATTTGCTTTCTTATAGAAAAAGCAATATATTAATAATATAAAATTTAATTCGAGAAATTCTTTAAAAAGAGGAATTTTAAGTACAAAAAAATGAAAAAACATCAATTAATTTACGAATTTTTGATCAATTATAAAAGTTATATAGGTCAATCGATTCGTTTTGAAATAAGGAATATGATTTTTTTATTCATTAAGTTGTATTTTTAGCTTGGAAAAAAATTTTGGCAAAAAACGATTTTTTTCGATGAAAAAAGGTGCTCAACAAAATTTGATTGGGTATTTTCAAAAATCCCTGTATCCAAATTTAGATATTCACGAGCTTAAAAAGTCATCCAAATTTTCTTGAAATCCGTTGAAGCGTTCTCGAGATATCCTGGCGACAAAAAACGCTATACACACACACGTACACACACACACGTACACACACACACACACACACACACACACACACACACACATACATCTGGACATTTGCTTAGGAATGAAAACTTACGCTTTTTAGATGAAAATGAGTCGATTTAGACTATTTTTGGAAAATCGAAAATCTTAACGATCACAAAGCTTCCTCTATGAGGAAGCAAAATTATTAAATTTTAATGCAAAGTAACGTTTTTTTTAGTCTTCATTGTTTTCAAAATAGTACTATAAAGATTTGTTTTTTATAATATAAAAATTATCTATTAATCAAGTTAAAATAATTATAAATATAACCTACAATTTTTTTGTTTCTAATAGTTCCTTACTTTGGAGTGCGTAACAATTATAGTTTCCAATATTAATAATAATTAAAGCTCCCTAACTTTTAATTCATAATATTCTCATTACGCATAATATGCGAGTTGTATAAAAAGTTATATTAATGTTATTATTACCTTTATTTTTCAGAATTCTACATTTAAAAGCAATATAATGAAGTCTGTCGACTTACTTTTGTACATTTATTTTTCTTATATTTATTATATATCTTGCATAGGGGAGAGTGGCCATCAATGTACCAGTTTTTTCAATGAACCATTTCAATTTTTTCAGAAACAATTAAATAAAAATTCTCCTAATTTTAAATATAAATGAAGTTTGCGTAAACACACTACGTCCATAAATTTGAGACGTGTGGATTTATTCTTTACGCAGAAAACTGGAAAAAACTGTTTTTGATGTACTGAAGAAAAAATTTACCTAAAATACAAACACGTTTTTTAATTGAAATAAGGCCATTTAAAAATAAATGTACTTACGATTTATTTTGTTTTGGGCCTTAACTACAATATTCTAATAAGATAAAGATTTTAAAATATTGGATTAAGTTATAAAAAACCATTTTTGTTGCAAATGTCATGTTGATTCAATGTACCGGGGAACAATGAACCACCTGGAATTTCAGTGTATTTTCGATTTCCAGAGTGGTATGCTTGATTATAAAACTAGGCATGCATACAGCATGTTACAGCGATTGTTATCAGTACTTTTCTCAACATAGCAAAACTAAAATGCCATTTTAGCTAGTTAACTTAAATTTGAGGTATATTTATGTTATACATTATCAATTAAAAAGTGTTAAGTAACAATTTTTTATAGTATTTGATAGAAAACAAGTTTTTTTACAAAGTGAAAATTGCAATATTATTATTGTTGAACATTTTTAGTATTTTTATAGAGGTGGTTCATTGTGTACCCAGTTTGTTGAAAATGAAAATAGCTTGTTACTTTAGAAAAATCCTAAATTTTATTATTTAATCAAAATAAATCGTGTAAAATATGTGTGCATTACCTAGATAAGTGTTGTAGTTTTATATTGATGCAAAGAAGTGCTTGAAATTGGTGAAATTCAATAAGTACTATGACCTTGAAAAAAACCCGGTACATTGATAGCCACTCTCCCCTATACAATAGCAAATGTACATAACCACACAGACAATTATTTGAGCGGGCTTTTAAAACAAAATTTTAGCCAGTAACTATATAAATACGTAGAAGGTAAAACTGTGCTCGAATGAAAGTTACTAAATTCTAGTTACCTTCATTTCACGTTTTACGTTTTGACGCAGCCGTGGGACGGTACCTTAATACATGTAAATTATTGTATTTTTTAATACAATGCCAAACAAGCTTTTAGTAAAATTTAAAAAAAATATATACGTAAAAGCTTCAATTTTTAAAGTTAATTATGCAATGAAAAACGTTTAAAAATTTAGAAACTTTTAATATTTATGACAGTTTTTTGTAAATAACTATATCTCTTAAACAGATTTTCTCAGTTAACCCTTTGCGGCACTCATTTTTCTTTTAACCTGACTTTTTGAGTTCATGTCCCTTAAGGGATTTTTGGGGTCGTTGATTACGAATCCGTTATCAGATTTTAAAAATTCAAAATGGCGGATCCAATCTGGCGGACGAAAATTGAAATTTTTTTTTGAATTTTCATGACAATTGTTTCTAAGGGGTTTTTGGGGTCGCTGATTACGAATCAGTCATCAGATTTCAGAAATTCAAAATGGCGGATCCAATATGACGGACGAAAATTGAAAATTTTTTTCTGAATTTTCCTGGCAATTGTTTCTAAGAGGTTTTGGGGTCGCTGATTACGATTTTATCATCAGCTTTTAGATATTAAAAATGGTGCATCCAGTATGGTGGGAAAAAATAATAATTGATTTCGGATTTTCATAACAATTATTTCTAAAAGGTTTTTAAGATTACATATTGCAAATCTGTAATAAAATTTAAGAAATTCAAAATGGCTGATAACTAATTTTTGTGTCTTTCTCATAATTGTTTACTCTTAGCGTTATCCGGAACTAACGACGTGGACGTGGTAAACTTCTACCTCCTGTTTTGTTTTTTTTTGTTTTTTTCATTTTTAATTTTTTTTTGTGTTTTTAGTTTTAAAGTTTTAGTCTATGGTTGATTTGTTGAGTACATCTTCACTTGTGGTAAAGGGTGAAAAAATGGCTTCTTGAAAACCATCAATTGTCCCATCATGGTTTCCGATTATACTAAGCATGTGAGTTATGTTGATAAAGCTGACCAACTCTTGTCAACATACAAAATTGATAGGAAATCTAAGAAATGGAGGTCTCCAATATTTTATCATTTCTTAGACGTTACTGTGGTCAATGCTTTTATTTTGTACAAAAAGAAAGGTTCGAATCCAATTTTGTCTTCCCAGGAATTCAGGTTACGTTTGGTAAATTAACTAGTTGGACATAAATTACCAACTACAAGAGGCAGAAAGTAACAAGCTGCTGAAGTTTCCACTTACAAACCAAAAGTATCAATTGAAAAAAGGCGACCTGAATCAGCTTACTTACCCGAGTATACTGCTGCTTGAAAGCGTTGTGCTCATTGCAGCACAAGAAATGACCAACGACGAACATCATGGATTTGTACAATACGCTATGTCCCTCTGTGCGTATTACTCACAAAGAATTTCTTCACCCTTTACCACAAGTGAAGATGTACTCAACAAATCAACTAAAGACTAAAGCTTTAAAACTAAAAACACAAAAAATTAAAAATAAAAAAACAAAAACAAAAGAGGAGCTAGAAGTTCACCACGTCCACGTCGTTAGTTCCGGATAACGCTAAGAGGAAATAAGTATGAGAAAAACACAAAAATTAGTCATCTGCCATTTTGAATTTCTTAAATTTTATTACAGATTTGCAATATGTAATCTTAAAAACCTTTTAGAAATAATTGTTATGAAAATCCAAAATCAATTTTTATTTTATCCCGCCATACTGGATCTGCCATTTTGAATTTCTGAAATCTGATGACGGATTCGTAATCAGCGACTCCAAAAACCTCTTAGAAACAATTGACATGAAAATCTAAAAAAAATTTCAATTTTCGTCTGCCATATTGGATCCGCCATTTTGAATTTTTAAAATCTGATAACGGATTCGTAATCAGCGACCCAAAAAACCACTGTAAACAAAGTTTTGTCACAATCCCTCCAATACCGTACACAAAAATGAATTTTTTCGAAAAAAAACGTTATTTTACAAAGTTGTTTATTTATAACAATTTATAAATTTACGTTATATGTATATTTGACTTTTTTTTAAATTCTACAATATTTACCAAATCATATAAACAAGAATCTGATTTTTTTGTATCATGGTCTTAACCGCGTCAGCCTCGCTTATAGTTGATTTTGCCGTAAAACTCATATCTTCAATTATTTTCAGCTAGTGACCTTTTAAATTAACATATTTAAATAATGTATATATTAATTTAACAGTTTGTTTTACTCTTTGTAAAATATTTTAAGAAATATCCCTCTAATTTTAATCCTATTATTTAAAAAAAAGCAATAAAGGCAACTATTTACTGTATTTGTACACTACAAAATTCAAGATACCATAAGTTAGAGCTGTCGCACAGTGGTCTGAGAGTCGAATCTAGCTGGCCAAAAGTCAAAAAATTGATGTCTTCAAATAAATTTTTCTTTAATGATTATATGATCTATTATATCTATTGTGTCATAAAGCCCTAAACCTAAATATTTATTAAAATATACTATTTTATCAAAGGAAATGTCAGCCAGATTGTAACCCCCATTTTAAATTTTTCAAATCTGACTGCAGATTTGTAATCAGCGACTCCAAAAAGCCTTAAATCCTAATTTTTATTCAAATACACTAATTTTTTTAAATTAATGTCCGCCATATTAAATCCGCTATTTTTAAGTTTAAAAAATTATGCACAGATTCGTAATCTGCGACCCAAAAAACCCCTATATACCATGTTTCAAAAAATTTATGCATAAATTTTTAACTTTCGTCCGCCATATTGGATCCGCCATTTTGAATTTCAAAAAATTGTGAACGGATTCGGAATCAGCGAGCCCGAAAACCCCTATGTACTAAGTTTCATAAATTTCGGCAAAAATTTTGCATTTTCATCAGCCATATTGGATCCGCCATTTTGAATTTTTGAATTCTGACTTTAGATTCGTAATCAGCGACCGCAAAAACTGCTGGAAACAAAGTGGTTTGAAATTTGATCAACGCATTTTTGAGTAAATAGTTTTGTCCGGCTAGAATTGGGTTTCAGACCATTGTGTGCCGCAAAGGGTTAAATCAATACACATATTACATACCTTACTTTTGCATTATCTTTTCGGGCAGCTGTTGTCATCATAACTTCTTTGTAAATTATCCAATTTCCAAGATTATCATAAAACTTTCTAGATCTTGTTTATTAATGAAGACATTCTTTAATGGAATTTAATTAATTAACACCTGATGCTTATGTGGAGTATTATTGCAACATGCTCGTTATTATGTTATCCACCAATGACCTAAGTGCGAAAATTACTTTTTTATCAAAGGAAATATAGCAATTACCAAAAATTACACTTTATTAACTAGTCAGAGAATGTTTTAGCATCACAAATATATCAGTCAGCAATTCCTAGCAAGAAACAGTCTCATAATTCTTAGTAGAAAAGTATGAATTTATGAGTAATTATGAACCATAAAATAATTTATTTATTTATATACATGTTTACGGGCTTGAGGTCCTTTGGTACAAAAGTACTTAAAAATAAATGGAAAAATTTAACAATTAGAATTGATAATACATGTTAGATGATTCAAGCGTTAGGTTGAGTGGAATCGTCAAAAATCACATCGTCGAAACATCGTAAATGTCCATGCCAAGCTCAGGAGTTACGATTTCATTGTGAAGCCATGTCTCCGTAAATGCGATGACATCGTAAGAAAAAGTGGAACTGACTGTCGTAGACAGTGATGCTTGGTACGAAGACCTCTAACGTTTAGATAGTAACATAATATATGTAGTCATCCTGCTGGTGTTTGTGCATAATCCCCGTGAATGGACAAGATAAGAAGCTGAGTCATCTTGTGAGGATATGTGTACGAGGTTGAAGGGTTATAATAACTAATACATGTCAATTAATTGTATTTTCTAATACAATTCCAAAAAAGCTTTAAGTGAAATTTAAAAAAAAATTTTACGTAAGAGCTTTAATGTCTTGTATACGTTCGTTTAATTTGTAATCTTCGCTCTCTTTCAATTTAATTCAGTTTGTCCCTGGCCTAGGACAAGTAAACATATTTTGTGACAATTTCACAGCTCGTGATGTATTAATTTTTATAACTTTTTCCTTTCGAGGTAAAAATCTTCCCTTTTTACACTTATGTGTGTTAGTTCGTGTTAAAAAACTCTTATTAAATATGTTATATATAGTTTTTTTTAGCCTGAAGAGGTCAACGAAATGTTGACGAAACGTTGTCAATAAAGACTTTATGTCTTTTTATTCAATGTGCTCGTGTTTTTTTACCTACACAATTTGGCTTCCATGGATCAATAAATCTGTGTCTTATTATTAACAATGGAGAGCGATCAAATATTACCTTCTACAAGTTTTGTTTAAATTATCCTATTTCCAAGCTTACCATAAACCTTTCTAGATTTTATGTATAAAGAAAGACATTCTTCAATAAGATTTGATTAATATTATAAAAATTATAAGACCGTTTCTTGATAGGAATTGCCGACTGAAATATTTGTGATGCTAAAATATTCTCTGACTAGTTAATGAAGTGTAATTTTTTGTAATTTTTTTTCTCCTTTTAATCAACCCAAGCAGCACGTAATATTACCCGAATACCACAGTGATATCATATTGTAATATTGGTAATATTGACGTGATATTGAAATGTCCGCCTCAAGGTAATATTACAAGCAATATTACAGTGATATTGAGGTAATATTACAAATTTATTTTACATCAAATGAATTATTTTAAAAAATATTGGGCTCACAAAGGGTTCGAACACGCAAGGTTCGACTCAGCATGAATACGCCTTGTACCTCTCGGCCATCCAGCTCTTGGAATCCATTTCAGAAATTGTTCTTCATATTTTACCAAAGGGATTTATTATGTTATTCACCAATGACCTAAGTGCGAAAATTACTTTTTTATCAAAGGAAATATAGCAATTACCAAAAATTACACTTTATTAACTAGTCAGAGAATATTTTAGCTTCACATATATATCAGTCGGCAATTCCTATCAAGAAACGGTCTTATAATTCTTAATGAAAAAGTATGAATTTATAAGTAATTATGAACCATAAAATAATAACTAATACATGTCAATTAAATGTATTTTCTACTACAATTCCAAAGAAGCTTTTAATGAAATTTTAAAAACAAATTTTTAATTTATTTTATTAAAAACTAAATCTCTTATTTATAATGAAACTGTTAATTTTTTTTACAGCTATGGGCTGTGAGATAAATAAATAAAATAAATAAATAGATCAATTTGATGCCAATGATCTAAATTTCAGATAATAACTGAAAATTTAAGAAATTAATTGAAAAATAATGAAAATATTAAAAATGGAGAAAATAATTGCAAATAGTAAAAAGAAATGAAAATTGAACAAAATAATTAAATATTGAGATGTATATTTGAAAGTTGAGGAAATTAATAAAGAAATTATGAAACTTTTTAAAAATTGAAAATTATAATTGCAGAAGGTCAAAAATAATAGTAAATTCAAACAACCAATTCAAATTTCCGATGAATAATATAAAATTTAGGAATAAATAATTAATATGAAATAATGTTGAGGAATAAATAATTGAAATTGAAAAAGTGATTGAAGAAACTAAACAAAATATTTGATATTTGATATTTGAAGTAATTTAAGATTTTGGAAATTAATTTGAAATTAATTAAAAACTGCAGAAAATAATAAAAAAAAATTATTATTATCACTTAATGGGTTATGATACTCGTATATTCCACATTAAATGAATAAATAAATAAAAACTGTCCAGAATTTTAAGGACTCTAAAATTGAAATCATAATAGGTAGAAAAGATTTTTCAAAAATTGAAGAGATTTTTATATTACTTCAAATTCAGTAAACTTGAAACAAAATAAATTTCAAAAAATTATAGTTTATTTATTCATTTTCAGAATTGTTTTGAAACAATTAAAACAATTCGTTTTTTATATTAAGAGTAACAGTCTGTTTATTCAAATAAAAGTGAACATCAGCTTACAAGACATGTTTATAAAAGACAGACAATAATGACGCTATCCTATAATGACTTGGATTTCAGGAATCGTAATTAAAATGTAAACGAAATAATTGTGCATATAATTTTTAAACAAATTATATGAGCGAGTTGTTTATCATAACGGATATTGAGAAGTGAGTCGCCGAAATTATATAAAATTTTAATTAATAGGTACTCATCGAGTCTGGAGACTTGAAATCGGTGACCTTGGTTGTGTACAATTTGATGAAATTTCTTAAAATAAATCAAAATCCCTCTCTGATTAGCGACGATGCGGTTGGCACGATTATTTTGCAAAGATATCAAACTCCACGATGACAATTTACAATTCCAGGCATCGATCTCTAGTTTGATATATTGGTCACATCGGTAATGAGAATTGTTATCAAAAGAAATAACAATGTAACAAAAAACGTTGCACTAAAAAATAGAGCACACAATAAATATTTATACAATTAACTTTTTCTTTAAAAACACTCTATTCACTCTTTTCATACCTCTACAACTCTCACTAAGACTTCGAGCACAACGTTTAAATCCAAGTCAAAATTTGTAGTGATTTTATTTTAAAACTGGCACACAATGGTTTGAAATCGAAAAATATCGTGCCTATCACTCTAAATTTAGAAAATTTATAATTTCATATTTCCAATCAGCAAGTATCAATTGGTTATTTTTTATGGAAAACACAAATTCCGCCAATATCCTGAAAAATCCGACTTTGGAACCTTCAACTTTAAGGGGGAGTAACACCTTTGAAGAGCAATTTTATCTGTTTTATTTTTGAATTTTTTCAACATAAAACTAATGAAGCAATCAAAAACTGTTTTTACCTTAAATTTATTTAGGTTTCTAGTTTATAAAAAAATACTTTTTATTTAAAAACTAGAAACCTAAATAAATTTAAGGTAAAAACAGTTTTAGATTGCTTCATTAGTTTTATGTTAAAAAAAATTCAAAAATAAAACGGATAAAATTGCTAAAAATAAATTATAAAAATAATACTTTTTGTTTAAAATTTTTTTTGCGTTTGCTTTATAGAGGGCGCCAAAATCTTTGTTTTTGTTGCACGGCTCTTATTGGTGGGCATGATTGTAGCTAAACGATATTAGCTAGAACAAAACTCCAAAGTTTTTCTGAATCTGTGATAAATTTTACTTGGAAGTACGTAGGAATTTCGAAAAATTTTAATTTTTGCGCAAATGGTTCCAACTTACAAAAAAATCTTAATTTTTGAAACAAATTTCATCACAATGTCAGTTCTAAAAGAAAACTAATTATATTATCAAAAAAAGACTACGTTCTTCCAAGGAGTAGTAAATGACGAACAAAAGAAAAGACAAACGGGCATAGTAATCTATACAAACCGGTGATGTTTGAATTGTTATAACTTTAAAAATATTGAATAAAAGCGTTTTCTGATTTCAGGTAATGAAAAAGATATCTTTGGACATCCTTAGGATATCCAGTGGATTTTAAAATTTCTGCTTCCCTGGAAATATAACTCCGGAAAAAATATTTTGACCATTTTGAAATTCAAAATGATGTCTTGTGGATATCTCTTGACGATGTCTGGTGGGATCCTGATGAGCATTTTCCGTTGATATCCTAAGGATGACCTACGGATATTATTAGGATACTAGCAACATTAACGCGCGCCCAAGCGCGCAACAAAGTTTGCATTGTTGTTGGTCATTTAAAACTATAAATTTTTGCAAGTACAAATAATAGAAATTAGGAAATTGAAGAATATATCTGAAAAATGACGAAAATAATTGACAGCTGAAAAAGATTCGAAAAGTGACTACATAATTACACAATTTAAATCAATAGTTTAAAAAATGAAAAAATAAATATTAAATCTAAACAAAATAGTTGAAAAATTAAAGGAATAACTGTACGAAATAATTGCAAATTGAACAACTGGATTGGAAATCGAAAAAATAATTGAAATTGAAAAAAAAATATATAAAGTCAATGAAATAAATTTAAAATTTAAGAATAAATTAAAATTTGAAAAAAATAATTAATAAGTGGAACAAAAATTACAAAATGACGAGAATATTCAACAATTGAAAACAAAAATTAAAAACATGTCTAGATTAATACACAACCGAACAAAATAATTTAAATAATCAAAGAATAATTATAAAATTTTCAGATAATAATTGAACATTGAAAAAATTGTAGAAACTAATTGAAAATTGCAGAAAAATGAAGAGAATAATTCCTTAAGAAAAGAGTAATGAAAATGGGAAAATGAAAAGAGGGGAGCTTAAGAGAGTATGAGAAGAGAATGAGGGAATGAGAAGGAGGAAAGGTAGGTGAAATTAAGGCAGTGGAACGAATTAAAGATTTAAAGAAAAGATTAACTAACATAAGAGAGGAGGTAGGTATGGAATTTGAGGAAGAAGATTTGACATATAGAGGATGGTGGGATGAGGAATGCGAAAGTAGTAGGCAGGGGTTAAGGGAAGATATTAAAAAATGGAGAAAAGGAATGTTGGAGAAAGGGGAGTACAATAGGAGGCATAAGGTACATGAAAGGCTGTTGGAGCAGAAGAGAGAGTTAGACAGGAAGAGATTTATGGAAGAGATAGAAGTGGCGATAAGGGAGGGGGAAGAGTGGGAAGTAATAAATAGGGAAAGAAAGATAAGACAAGAAACAAATAAGGAGATCAAATTAGAAGAGTGGACAGGATACTTTAGAGATGTATGGTGGAGTGGGAGGGAGAGTAAGAGGAGAGGGTAGAAAAATGAAGGGAAAATTAGAAGGAGAGGAGGGAGTGAGTATGGAAGAGGTGAGTAAGGCAATAGAGAGACTTAAAAGGAATAAAGCTGCAGGGCTGGATGGAATGGAGAATGAAGAGCTGAAATATGGAGGAGAAAGGGTTAAGGAGGAATTATGGAAAATAGTGAATAGCGTATGGGAGGGGGTAGGATGGCCGGAAGAGTGGAAAACAGGAGTGATAGTCCCTATACTCAAAAAGGGGAAATGGAAAAAGGTAGAGGATTATAGGGGTATTACCTTAATGCCAGTAGGGTACAAAATATATGCGGAAGTGATACGCAAGAGATTGGAGAAGCAGGTAGAGGAAAAAGGATGCATTCCACATAATCAAACAGGTTTTAGAAAGGGAATGGGTACTACGGATAACATATATGTTTTAAATCACCTAGTAAGCAGGAATTTGGAGAAGAAAAAGGGGAAATTGATAGCAGTATTAGTAGATTTTAAGGCGGCTTTCCCATCAGTTAACAGAGGAATTCTATGGAAAGTTTTGAAGGAGAGGGGAGTGGAGGAAGGAATTATAGAGAGGATTAAAGAGATATATGAGGACTCAAGAGTCAGAGTGAGGGTTGGAGGGAGTGTGGGAAAAGAATTTTGGTTGGGAAGACGTTTAATGCAGGGATGTCCGCTTAGCCCTTTGCTCTTTAATCTTTTGATAGCGGATCTGGAGAAAAGATTTCAGCGAAGGGGGAAAGGGGGAGTGGTGTTAGGTAGAACTAGAATCTATACCCTGGCATATGCGGATGATTTGGTGTTGATTGCGGAGGATGAATGTGGAATGCGTTTGTTATTGAGAGAGTTTGAGGAATATGTGAGGGAGAGAGATTTAAGAGTGAACGTGGAAAAAACGAAAGTGGTAAGATTCAGAAAGAGAAAGAATGAGGTGCATGAGATAATGAGATTGAATGGGAAAGAGATGGAAGATATGAGAGAGTTTTGTTATTTAGGATACTGGTTTGCGAGGAATGGAGAGAGTGCGGTAAAAATAAGGAAAAGGTTAGAGAAAGCGAGTAAGGTGATGGGGCAAGTGTGGGGGATTGGGAAAAGAAGGTTTAAGAATGATTGGAAAAGGAGAATTTGGATGTATGATATGTTGGTATGGTCGGTGTTAAGTTATGGTGTGGAAGTGTGGGGATGAAAGGAGAGGGATGAAGTGGAGAGGTTGAAAAATGTCCAGGGTATATGATTAGGGAGGAGTTGGGGAGAGATAAGATGGTAATAAGGCAGAGACAAAGAGTTTGGGGGTTCGAAGAAAAGTTAAGACAGGGAAAAGGAAGTAAGTTAGCTCAAATGTGCTGGAAGGCAGTAAAGGAAAGAGAGCAAAAAGGGATAGAGAGTAAATTTGGATGGAAAAAGGAAAGGTGGATGGTAAGGAAGGAAGAGAAAGGAAAAGGAGAGAAGTGGGCAGAAATAGAAAAGTATATGAGGGAAAAGACAGAGCTGAAAGGTGGGTGAAAATTAAGGATTCAAAGTATAACAGGTGCACAGTGGGACAAAATGCCAAAAACCTGGCCAAAAGTGAAAAAAAAAGTTTCTGTAAATGCTATTATTTCTATGTGCATTCGTAGAGGACCCCCAGGAGCATCCAAATTCATAAAATAAAGGGCGCAGTCAAAGACATTTTGCTCTTATGTTCGTTTCAAACCTTATACTTGGCTTGAAATAATTTCTCACGCAATAGCCATGAATAAAACGTTCTTGTTAAAAAGCGAATAAAAAAATGTTATCTATTTAAAAATGAATTCTGTAAAATGAAATAAGTAAATAAAGGTATGTAAAATTCATATACTATGTTGAAATTTAAAAATTTCTTATTATAAAAAAAATGTATAGAATACAAAATTACAGCAAAACATTCTAAAGAAAGAAAAAAAATTATATTTATGTAGAGATATAAAAAAATGGTCAAAAAAGATCACCGTGAAACTTATACAGATTTGTTCCTAGAACATTCATTGTTCAGAAAAATCAAGATTTGGCTGCCTTTAGCTGCCACTGCGGTTTTAATATCACTTTTTATGAATTCATGCAAAAAATTACAAATTATAATTGATTTTAAATTTATATTTAAATTCTGTAAACGGCATTAATTCGCTTAAAAATAATTACTTGAGGATTTTTAGAGTCGCTGATTACGAATCCGATATTAGTTTTTAAAAATTCAAAATGGCGGATCCAAAATGGCGGATGTCAAAATTCAAAATGAATCGTATTTGCTTAAAACTCGTTACTTGGGGGTTTTTGGGGTCGCTGATTACGAGTCCGCTATTAGTTTTTAAAAATTCAAAATGGCCGATCCAATATGGCGGATGTCAAAATTAAAAATGAATCGTATTTGCTTGAAACTCGTTACTTGGGGGTTTTTGGGGTCGCTGATTACGAATCCGCTATTAGTTTTTAAAAATTCAAAATGGCGGATCCAATATGGCGGATGTCAAAATTAAAAATGAATTGTATTTGCTTGTAACTCGTTACTCAGGGGTTTTTGGACTCGCTGATTACGAATCCGATATTAGTTTTTAAAAATTCAAAATGGTGGACAAAAAATGAAAAATTTATCGAATTCGATTCGATTGATATTTTGTACACAAACTCAGGCGTTAGTGCACTTGATGTTCTTTATCAAGAATATGTTTACAACATATTTTTTAAAATAAATGTGATAAATCAATCATACTTCTAGAAATATAACTATTTCTAATTTAAAGTCCTTTTGTAAGATTTTGTAGTCTAGAAGATTAAGGCCAATGGGCAATAACATTAAACGTACATTAATATGAAATGAGCTTAAGTTTTAAGAGCGTAATTAGAGCGAAATGAAATACTATAACCAGCTATTACTTAATTGTGATGAGTACTTCATAACATTGATCAAGTATTACAAATGTCGACTAACGTCCCTTTCTATATGAAATATGCGTATATTTTAAGTAACAGTTCAAATTTTTCGCGCTTTTTTATACCGAATTTTAGTTGTCATGATGCGTAAAAAACAATTGCGTGACGAGTGTCTTTATAGGATCTCAAATGTTTATAACCTGAAACTTGATTGTCTAGAGTCTTATTCGTATCAGGTAATTATTATAATTCATACATTGGTTCACAATTATTTTTATTTGTATTTATATCAATATTTATATTGTATTTTAGATGCGCCGATAAAATGAGTCAGTGTGGTAATCAGCGACCCCAAAAACCCCTGAGTAACGAGTTTAAAGCAAATACGATTCATTTTTAATTTTGACATCCGCCATATTGGATCCGCCATTTTTAATTTTTAAAAACTAATAGCGGATTCGTAATCAGCGAGTCCAAAAACCCCTGAGTAACGAGTTACAAGCAAATACAATTCATTTTTAATTTTGACATCCGCCATATTGGATCTGCCATTTTGAATTTTTAAAAACTAAAAGCAGATTCGTATTCAGCGACCCCAAAAATCCCCAAGTAACGAGTTTCAAGCAAATACGATTCATTTTTAATTTTGACATCTGCCATATTGGATCCGCCATTTTGAATTTTTAAAAACTAATAGCGGTTTCGTAATCAGCGACCCCAAAAACCCCCAAGTAACGAGTTTCAAGCAAATACGATTCATTTTTAATTTTGACATCCGCCATATTGGATCCGCCATTTTGAATTTTTAAAAACTAATAGCGGATTCGTAATCAGCGACCCCAAAAACCCCCAAGTAACGAGTTTCAAGCAAATACGATTCATTTTTAATTTTGACATCCGTCATATTGGATCGGCCATTTTGAATTTTTAAAAACTAATAGCGGATTCGTAATCAGCGACCCCAAAAACCCCCAAGTAACGAGTTTCAAGCAAATACGATTCATTTTTAATTTTGACATCCGCCATATTGGATCGGCCATTTTGAATTTTTAAAAACTAATAGCGGATTCGTAATCAGCGACCCCAAAAACCCCCAAGTAACGAGTTTGAAGCAAATACGATTCTTTTTTAATTTTGACATCCGCCATATTGGATCGGCCATTTTGAATTTTTAAAAACTAATAGCGGATTCGTAATCAGCGACCCCAAAAACCCCCAAGTAACGAGTTTCAAGCAAATACGATTCATTTTTAATTTTGACATCCGCCATATTGGATCCGCCATTTTGAATTTTTAAAAACTAATAGCAGATTCGTTGTCAGCGACCCCAAAAACCCCCGAGTAATCAATTTCAAGCAAATTGAAAGACATTTTATAGTGTTGGCCAGGTTTTTGGCATTTTGTCCCACTGTGAGGTGGTATGGGATGGTGAGAGAGGAAGGACTACCGAGATATTTGAGTGAGTTGAAGAAGGAGAAAAAGTGGAACAGAGTGTTGAGGTTTAGAATGGGTGAGGGAATGAGAGAATGCATGTACTGGATGGATGAGCAGGAAAGGATGTGTAGGGTTTGTGGGTTCGAATTGGAAGATTGGGGGCATGTTTTGGATAGATGTACGGGAGAGAATGAGGAGAGAAAAGGAGTAGGAGAATGTGTGTGTTGGATCTTAGATGGGAATGGGCAAGAGGAGGGATGGATGAGGAGGTTGGAAGAAAGCAGAGGGAGAATGATAATAGGAACCGGCCATCCAGGCATTGAATTGGAATAACATTTAAAAAATCAAGGTAGAGTCGTGAGCTCGAAATTGAGAGCAATGGTTGGAAACGGAAGCCCTGGCACTGAAGGCACTTAGGTAGATGGCGTTAAGATAGGTAGTTAGTAAATAAGTAGAATAAGTTAGCAAGTAAGATTGTATAATAGGTTAAGGTTATGAAAAGGAAACGGGAGCCCTTCGAACCCGTAAAAGGGAGAATAATAGAGCTGTGCAAAATTATAAAATTCGATCCTCTCCATGAGAATTTACATGGGCTCGGTTCGGTTCGAATTTCGATCCCATGCAAAATTCGAGTTTCTGCACAGCTCTAGAGAATAAACATTTACCTAAGAAAATTGAAGGAATAATTGTTGGAAATAATTGCACATTTAACAACTGGATTAAAAATCGAAAAAATAATTAAAAATTGAAGACAGCAATTAAAAGTTAAAGAATTAAAATTAAATTTGTGGAATATACTTAAAAATTGAAGAATGGAATTAACAATTAAAGAAAATAATTGAAAAATTAATTTTAAAACCTTTTTGGTGAGTGAAAAAAAGTAACCTAAAAATGCGAGAATTATTGAATATTGAGGAATTAATGGAAAATCGATAAAAATATTTGAAAATTGAAGAAGTAAATTGAAAATTAAAGAATTAAATAAAAATACCAAGAAAATAATTGATAATTAAACAATAATATTACAATATGACGAAAATAATTAACTATTAAAAAAAAAATTAATAATTGAAAAAAAATTGAAGAATGGCGAGAATAATTGGGATTAGAAATTTTTTTTTTTAATTAATGAATAATCATCACATTGGAGAAGAATAATAAATTGTAAATTAAAAACTGATGAAAATTATAAATAAAATTGTAGAAAATAAATTAAAATTGAAGAATTGTATTGAAATTTCAATAAAATAATTGATAATTGAAAAAAAGTTTACAAAATGATTAAATTAATGGGTCAATCCACTGACTTTCGTCTGAGGGCTGTTGCGGCCATACTTTTTAAAAAAACCTAATTTTAAAATATGTGAAACTCCAATATTTTCTGCATTCATTAGGCATATTATTATGGCAGAAATTTTATTTCTTTCCATTTTATTACTAATCTAAAGTAGAAGGTTTACGACTTCATTTCGTTACCTTAAATCTGACACTTTTTTTAAAGATATTATATATCTAAACCTATTTAATATAATATGTATCAAAACTTATTAGAAATATTAATCTTTTTATTCTAAACGTAAAAAAGATAGATTTATTATAAAATTTCATTATTTTAAGATAATACTCTAATTTGAAAATTTTATATCTGTAAAAAGTTTCACTATTTTTAGGAGCTTCCAACTTTTTTGTGAAACCTCCTAAAATTCTGAGCTTTTGAATATAATTTAATATGAATATAATGTACTTGCCTTTAGAGTTTGACGAACGTGTTTTGCTTCATTTAGGAAATATTAAAATTTCAAATTTCTTACTCAAAAAGGTTAATTTTGAAACTTGAAGTTAGCATACCATTTTTAATCGTGCCATTATTGTAATACAAATTTAATTTAAATGGAGTGATGTGAAATTGCTGTGTTTACTTTAAGTTTCAAAATTAACCTTTTTAAGTAAGAAATTTAAAATTTTAATATTTCCTAAATGAAGCAAAACACGTTCGTCAAACTTTAAAGACAAGTACATTATATTCAAAAGCTCAGAATTTTAGGAGGTTTCACAAAAAAGTTGGAAGCTCCGAAAAATAGTGAAACTTTTTACAGAGATAAAATTCTCAAATTATAGTATTATCCTAAAATATTGAAATTTTATAATAAATCTATCCTTTTTACGTTTAGAATAAAATGATTAATATTTCTAATAAGTTTTGATACATATTATATTAAATAGGTTTAGATTTATAATATCTTTAAAAAAGTGTCCGATTTAAGGTTACGAAGTGAAGTCGTAAGCCTTCTACTTTTGATTAGTAATAAAATGGAAAGAAATAAAATTTCTGCCATAATAATATGCCTAATGAATGCAGAAAATATTGGAGTTTCACATATTTTAAAATTAGGTTTTTTAAAAATTTGGTCGCAACAGCGCTCAGATGAAAGCCAGTGGATTGACCCTAATTGAATATTAAAGACAATAATTTAGAAATGGGGAAAATAATTATAATTGAAAGAAAAATTTTTAATCTGTCGGGAATAATCGGCAGCAGAACAAAATATCTAAAGAAATTGAAGAATAATTACAAAATTTAAAATAAAATTACAACATGACGAAAATAATTAAATTTTTTTAAAAAAAACTGAAGAATGGTGAGAATAATCGGGAATAGAATTTTTTTTAATTTAATGAATAATCATAAAATTGAAGGAGAATAATAAATTGTCAATCCTTACAAAAAAAAAGTACTGGATTTAGTACTGGATTAAGTACTGGGAAGAAGTACTGGGTTCATTACTGGGATAAGTACTGGGTTCAGTACTGGCAAAACCAGTACTTTTTTCGCCATGCACTGTTGAAAATTTGTTCACGTTGCGCACTAAGTTTCTATGGGTCCTACGGCTGCGCAGTAGTTTTTTGTTGTAACTTAAATAGAGGGGAATACACTGAACGCAAAATCACAATTTCAATGAAATTAAAAAAAATGTGTTAATGTGCTTAAAGAATTATATTGCGCGAAAAAAGTACTGGTTTCCCAGTACTTAACCCAGTACTGATCCCAGTACTGAACCCAGTACTACTTTATTGTAAGAAAATTAAAAACTGATGAAAATTATACATAAAATTGTAGAAAATAAATTAAAATTGAAGAATTGTTTTAAAATTTCAATATAATAATTGATAATTGAAATAAAACTTACAAAATGATTTAAATAATTAAATATTAAAGACAATAATTCAGAAATGAGGAAAATAATTGGCAATTGAAAGGAAAAATTTTAATCTGTCGAGAATGATCGATAACAGAACAAAATATCTAAAAAAATTAAAGAATAATTATAAAATTTAAAGAGAATAATTCTGTGGCTGAAAGGTAAAACAGCACAAACGCCATATTCATGGTTTCGAGTAAAACGTGTTTTTGTTTTTTTTCTAATTTCTGCAAAATCGAAAAATGAACAAATATTTAGGGAGTTTGATATTTATTCCTGTTTTCTAATGTAGTTTTTAGATCTGTTTAACAAATTAAATGAAATTTAAAAGTTCCAGAGAATAACATAAATTAGTTTTCTCGATTTTAATGTATTTATGCGATTACGTTTTTAAATATTTTCTACGTAAATAGAAATTTTAATCAATTTACAATTATGAAAATTTAAAAAGTATATCTATATGTATAGAAATCTGATGTTATCTCAAATTTGATAAAAAGGGAGTTGTGCTGTTTTACCTTTCAGCCACAGAATTGTATACTGTTGTATATACTGTTGAATAAAGTTAAAATATTTTTGTTGAAAGAATAGTTTTTTGAACAAAATGTATTCAAACTTCTATAATTTATAATAACTTCAATCGGTCCAAATTTCTATTGAGGATTATTTCTATTCTTCAAAAGTTCTAACAATTCAAGTTTTAATTTTTCCAAATTTAAAATAGTTCCAAACTTAAAACAGTTTCAAACTTAAAACAGTTTCAACGAAATGTTGACTCAAATTTATTTAAACTTTAATGAATTCAAATTTTTATTTGTTAAAGTCTTAAGACTTATATTTAATTTTTTTAAATTCCTTTAAATTTTAATTAATAAAAATTGTAATTAATTTAAATTTGAACTGTTATAAACTTTGCATATTTTCAAAATCTAATAATGCATATTTAGAGATGGTAACTTTATGCGTTTTGAACCACTCTGATTATGCGCATAAATTGCGGGTAATTATGCGACAATTATATGATAATTATGCGGCAATTATGCAATTAAAAAATATAATTATTCATTATAAATTTAAAAGTAATACAATATATTCTCATAAAATTTAGATATTTGTGTACTATGTTTCTCTTTCAATTCTAAAAATACCGAAAAAACAATAAACGACATAAAGTATAAAAAAAATATTAAATTGTTATGAAAAAACTGTAGATAGAAATTCAGTCTTTTTATTAAAACGTACAAATCATAATTGTTTATTACAATCATGGGTGATTTGAATGTGTATTTAATTATAATTTAAAATTTATGAAATTATAGAAACGTAAAACTGAAACAGAACGACGCAACACATATAAATATTATTCTTTGTTTTAAACTTTTTTATGTAATAGTAATAGTATTATAATACATTGTGAAATAAATGTATTTAATCTATAACAATCTATAAAATATAACACGATCTACACATTTTCCACACACTTTTAAAGGTACGCTCCCAGCTCGATGTCTGCCTGCCTGCGCGTGCAACCGACACGAGAGAGAAGAAGACGGAACTATATTTCCGTCTTCTTCTCTCTCATGTCGGTTGCACGCGCAGGCAGGCAGACGCCGAGCTGGGAGCGTATCTTAACGGTCAATATCGAGTTTTTGTTTTCACGTGCGAGACAGAGTGCGGAAGATAGTCACTAACTCTGTGAACTCCTGCGCATGCGCAAGCAGACTGTACTTTGAGGGCGCAATTACATGTTTGCGTCGAACGCTGCGTTTCTGCGTTGAATAGTAAGAAAGAGAAAGACAGAAATAGAGTCACATCTTTCTCCCTCTCACCATTCAACGCAAAAACGCAACGTTCAACGCAGACATGTAATTGCGCCCTGAGAGTTCCTTAAGAGACCGTATTTGCTGGTAAAAATACATTTGAATTACGACAGAGTTACGAGTGACTTCCCAACTCTGCTAACACGAACGTTAAATGCTGGAAATCGAAAAAAAATAGTCGAAAACTAAATTCAGGACCATTTTGGTCTAATTATGCGTTAATTATACAATATGAGCATTATGTTGCGAATATACGTCAATTATGCAAAATTATGCGCTTGAAAAACAACTTTTTAAAGATGTGGGATATGTAGAAACACGATAGTTTCTCATTTTAGACAAATTTAAGAAATTATGCGATTATGCGGCTTGCATAAAGTTACCATCCTTATGCATATTTTAATAATTTTTAACATTAACCATTATATAAAAACTTCTAATTATACAAACAAATTTCATTGTATATTAAAGCTTTATTCAGTCCAATTTTTGAAAATAATAATTTAGACTATAATCTGAATCAATGAAAATTGGGCCTAATGGAATTTGAAATTAAGTGAAATTTATATATACAACAAAAATTAAAATTGTGAATTTAAATATTTAGTTATTAATAATCAGAATAATAAAAACGCAAAGATTGATTAAAATTTAGATAATTTAAAGCCTAATAACCAATAAAAATTAAGATGAATTCAAACTTCAATAAATTAAAACTTAAATATATATTGATTCTAAATTACTAATTTAGATTTTCATTAAAAATAATTATTTCAAAATTTTAATGATCTCAGTTTCCAATGATCTAAATATCAATTTAATCACAGAACATTTCAAGGTAATTTATATTGATAGAATTAAAATTTAATTTACTAAAAATTTGAGTGTGTGGAAATTTCAGTTCAATATTTTAGGGTAAACTATTGTGGCGGACCTACACTTCGCCAGTAGAAAGTTGCGCCACATACGAAGTCGAGAGCTCAGGACCGGCACGGATGACTAAAGATCAGGGCCCCGAGGCTCTAAAAAGGGTTCCTGATCACAATAAGAGAGAGCGTTGTACTGGTGAGCAATATGTTTACTTACAGGATAGTTAGCCGAAATAGAATATAATTGCAGAGACACGCTCCGACTCGAAGCCGACCAGCCTGGAGAAACCTACTCGTAAACTAATAGAAGTCAGTAACCAGGATCGGTGAGGAGCCAAGGGCACGGAGAGAGAATCCAGCCTTCTAGTCAGTGACCCGAGTTTAGCTCTGGCCTTCAGAGAGAGAAGACGTGTTTGTGTTTCGCTCCTCGTGAAGTGTTTATAAGTAATTCTAAGTCAAAATCCTGAGTGTATATTCTTGTGCAAAAGTGAAAAGTTTTACCTATTATGGCAACCATTGAAGAATTAAAGGAACTTATGCTTTCTGTGCAAACTGATGTAAAATCTTCAATATCTAAAATGGACAAGATTACAGAGGATGTTAAAGATTTAAAAACTTCGCATGACAAAACCCAAGAAGAATTGAAGGCTTACAAAACAAAATGTGAAAATCTCAAGAAGGAATCCATTGCTTTTAAAAAGGATATTTCTTTCTTTGGAAAAAGACTTGAACATTTGGATATTAAAGACAGAGCTAATAATATTATATTATATAATGTTGAATATTCTTTAGCAAACGTTAAAAATCTATTAGTTCCTGTTCAGTTGGTTTTACATAAAGCAGGTATAAATATTCCTGATGAACACTTTGATGCAATTTATTTGTTAGGAATGAAGAATGGTCCTCGGCCGATTTTAATAAAGTTCTCTAATTCAAAATACAAGAATTTTATTTATCAAAATGCTAAGAATCTCCGTTCTCTCAATGTGACATTCTCAGCTAATTTCACGCCTGAACAACAACAAACACGTAGAGAATTAAAGCACTATCAAAATATTTGGAAAGAGCAAGGTAAAGTTTCATCCGTTAAAGGAACTCGCATATTTTTTGAAGAAAAGTCATATAACTTATCTGAGATTCAACGTTATATTTCAGAAACTATAGAAGTTAGCGCTTCTTCAGATGAGGATAGCTCAATTATTTAGCAAAGTTCTGTGGGCAGCCGCAAGAGAGGTCCTCCGAGAAAAACCTCAGCACTTACTAATAGAATTAATTAAAAAACCAAGATCAACGCAAGTGCTGGATCCATTAAATCTTTTCTGCAAAAAAAGACGACGGAGAAGGATCTTACACCGGACCTCCACCAGGAAAGAAAAATACCCAGATAACACGTGAATTTCCAGGAAGTTTCCGGGAAGTTTCCCGTGGAAAGTTCGGAAGTTTCCGGGAAACTTCCTGGAAATAGCAAAATGTCCTCCTCCTAGGAAGCTTCCCTCGGAAACTTCCTGGAAACTTCTTGGAAGCCAAAACTTGGTTCAGGAGATTCTTAAAAATAATTAAAATTTTAAATATTTAAATTGATATTAATTTTAAAATATTTAAAATAAACTTGAAAAATAGATAACTGGAAGTTCCCAAGGGAAGTTTCCAGGAAGTTTCCAAAGGAAGTTTCCAGGAAGTTTCCGAGGGAAGCTTCCTAGGAGGACATTTTGCTATTTCCAGGAAGTTTCCCGGAAACTTCCCTCGGAAACTTCCGAACTTTCCACGGGAAACTTCCCGGAAAATTCCTGGAAATTCCGGTGCTATCTGGGTACTCAGTGCTGCGAGTGCGAACCCCTTCGAATTATCTTCTGGAATGTCAGAGGCTTAAACAACTATGAAGATATCCTCAACTTTACAACTCATAATGACGTAATTTGTTTATGTGAAACCTGGGCAACATCTCCAACTCAAATACAATCTTTGTCGAATCCTGATCTACATTTGATATCCAGCCTGGCTAAAAGGGACTACGCTAAAGGACATGCTAAGGGAGGACTTCTCGTCATTGTTAATAAAAGTAAATTTAAAGTAGAATTAATAAGCTTACCGAAGATTTTATTTTTTTTTAAATTATATGTAATAATATTTCTTTGATAATTGGTTCAATTTATAATAATCCAAACTCAGATATAGAAAAATTCTTAATTACTATTAAACATGAAGTTTATAATATTTTTTTAAGTTATCCTAACCTCCCTCTGATAATAGGAGGTGATTTTAATTGTAAAATTGGGGATTTGAATCTCTTAGAAGGTGAATTTTTTTTCTTATACTAATTTAATCGGTACCAGACGAAGTCTTGATTTAACTATAGATAAGCGAGGGGAATTAGTCACAAATTGTTTTGAAGAGCTTGGATTGTTTGTGCTGAATGGAAGAACGAGAGACGATTTTCCTTCACGATTTACTTTTGTAAGAGGCTTGAGTCGTTCTATATATTAGATTTAGTTTGGGTTAACCCTCTTTGTATACATACCATTAGCAATTTAAAAATTTTGAATTTAGTAACTAAATCAGATCATTTTCCCTTGGTGGTCTCTTTATTTAATAATTTTTTTAGAGATCCTATTGAAATTAAGAACAAACTCGATCCGTTATTTAAATGGAAAAAAGAAAAGCTAGATTTGTATCAAGATAACATTCAATATGCTTCAAATACAGAAGCAGATAAAATATCTATAGATAATCTAGCTTTTAATTTAATGAAATCCATCAAGGCGACGGCCACCAGACTACAAATGATTGTCACGTCCTCAAAAAGGTTTAGAGCCGCATCTAAACCCTGGTTTGATGAGAAATGTAGAGAGGATAAACGTAATCTTAATCAATTACTTAAGCGGTGTAAACGTTCTAATTTTAATGAAATCGATTTAGCTAATTATAATAAAGTTAAAAAAACTTTTTTAAAACTGGTATCGACAAAGAAAAAGATTACAATAAATCTATCATTGACTCACTATCCAGGGTGAAGGATTTTCGAGAATTTTGGAGAACAATAAATAGTTTTAGATGCAAACCCCAATCCTCTGAATGTATAGAAATGAACACCTGGGTTAATTATTTTAGATCTTTGTATCCCCCTCGCGAAAAAGATTATAACTCCTTGTATTTTCAAGATTTTTTACAGAATTCTTATTTAGATTTCCAGATCTCTTTAGAAGAAACTATCAATAGTTTAAATAAATGCAAGGAAGGAAAGGCTCCTGGATCTGATGATATCCCTTATGAATTCTTAATAAACTTGCCTGCTAATTTAATTTTGTATCTTACTTCTCTTTTTAATAAGATAATGTTAGCTGAAAAATCCCAAAATGTTGGTCTCACACTTTAGTAAAAATGTTATATAAGAAAGGTGACCCAAAAGATACTGCTAACTATCGACCTATAGCTTTGGTTAAGGGGGGGGGGGTATGGTTTGTTTCGTCTAAAAAAGACCTTTTTTCATGAATTTTTTTAGAAGAAATTATTGCTGACAATTTATTTTACATATTATTATATGATAGTGTAACATTTGAAGAATATTAAAAAAAAATTTTGTTAAAAAATAGATAGAAATAACGAAGTTATTGCAGATCTCCGCAGGTGCCTAGAAAAAAAGTGTTTGTGCGGTGACCAGCCTACAGCATCACTGGATCAACTAAAACCAGAAAGTGAAAATGTTTTGTTTAGTTTATTACTTTATCTCTCAAGTGACGAAGAGATTTTTTTAAATTTTTCAATTTTTCAATTTTTGACACCATTTTGAAGGCAAAATGAGGATTTTTGGCGAAAAAATCGACCTATTTGTTATTGTAAAATTGTTAATAATTTAAAAAAATTTAAAAACTCGACGTCACTTGAGAGCTATTTATATGTAGAATAAGTGTACAAAATTTCAAAACGATCGGTTCAGTAGTTTTTCCGGTAGGTTGGTCACCGACTTTAAAAATGACACTTTTGGGAAAATAGATCGACACCAGTCTTGCCAGATACCCTCACTCATCGTAATTGCGCATGCTCTAAATCCTCAACAGTCATTGATCAGAATCAAAGTTACCATAGGAAATCAGACTTTCCGATGTTTCTGACCAATGAGTGTTGAGGCGAAGAGCATGCGCAATTACGATGAGTGAGGGTCTCTGGCAAGACTGCTCGCCACTCAGCGCAGGTAGCTAAAAGGCGCGCCAAACTAAGTTAATCTAGGTCATCTAGGTACTGTAGAGGATGTATTGACCACATATTTACACTAAATTCTCTAATACAGAACAGACTTAATTTAAAAGGTGGAAAATTATTTGTCTTATTTGTGGATTTCAGATCGGCCTTTCCTTCCTTAAACCATAATATTTTATTTAGAAAACTTTATGATCTAGGCTGTGGAACTAAATTGATCAATATCATAATGAACTTTTACGGCAATGCTAGTGTTTCGGTCAAATTAGGAAACGGGATCTCAGAATCTGTAAGTATTACGAAAGGTGTTATGCAGGGAGAAGTCTTAAGCCCTTTGTTGTTCACATTATTTATAGCTGATCTTGAAAATTTTTTAAAATCTAGAGGAATCAGAGGTGTCTCAATGGGGCATTTAATTGAAATCCTACTTTTAGCCTATACCGACGATTTGGCAATTGTGTCTGATTTTCAAGTGAAAATGAGGAGAATTCTTCTAGCACTCTGCGATTATTGTAAAATAAATAATCTAGATGTTAATTTAAACAAGACAAAAATGGTAATTTTTAGAAAAGGAGGTCATGGTCATAACAAAAACATGTCGGCTTTTAAATATGAAAAATCAGAAGTTAATCTTCCACCGAGAACCATGTATTGAAGGACCTGAAAGAAAATTCAGTTTAATAAATATAGCGGGAATATATCATCGGTTGAGAATTATTCGATTTCTCAACTAATATTTTGTATTTAAATTCAGTGAGTGTGTAAATTTGTAAACCTAGAAACGTTTAATTTATTTTATGAATTATATTAAATCTATATTTTTGATTTACCTCATACGTGAGCAAATCTCCACCGGAAAGCCCCGCGACATTAAAACTGGAAATAGGTAATATACCGACATTAATTTTAAGCGATACTTACCTTCCGGAGAGTGTATTTCTACCGCAAAGCCGTAAGATTAATTCTAAAAAAAAAGGAAATTATTAAATTAGATAGATAGAGAGTTTACTTACTATCGTAATACAAATGTGATACGTTGATACTTACTTGTGATGAACGCGTTTCCACCGTGGAACTCCAAACGTTGTACCTGTAAAAGGAAGAAAGAGAAGATTAATTTAGTTTTTTATGTGTATTTAATTAATTTTGATATTTACCCAGTGTGTCCGACGAGGGTGTTTCCACCGGAAACTCTTTTCTATCCTGAAAAAGGGAGATCATTAATTTAAACATATTGAGAATTTATGTGATATCGTAACAGGAATGTGATATGCTGATACTTACACGTGATGAACGCGTTTCCACCTTAAAACTCCCAACGTTGTACCTGTAAAAGAAAGATAATGTTAGTTTAATTTGTTATGTGATGCGAATTTAGTTAATTTTGATACTTACCCAGTGTATACGAAGGGGTTGTTTCCACCGAAAACTCGTTATGTTACTTCACTGATCAAGATACGAATCTAGTCGATCCTACAATATATGAACGCCGTAATATTTAAGAATCAAGACTGACATTGATATTGTTACGACGACATTTTCGACTAAGTGATAAAATTAACCTTTTTATACCCAAAATTTGTTCTTTACTGACTCCACCTCAGGCCATTGATTATATTATTAATAATAATTATATAAAATAACGAACTGTTACACTACCCGGTAAAAAGAGGTTGATTAAAACGCATAAATTGGCATTTAAAAAAACAGTCATTTGAATGCTGACAGATGCCTACTAATTCCGTTTTTATCCTCAATGCCATTTAACGCGTTTTCTTGATTGATATTTGTTTCATTTTAATCATTTTGAATGCTCACAAATTTTATGAAAAAAATTGAATGCGTTTCTTTACCGTCAAGGGAAACACCACGAATTAGATCCAAATGCCATTAAATGCTTTCTGATAATGTATAAAATTAAATGCTATTCAACGCCTTCAAGAAAACAATTTTGAACGTAGTCAATGCCTCAAGAAGTTTAATGCCGTTCTATGCCTATGTCAGCAGATTAAAAAGACGCCATTCTGCTATCGTTAACTTGTTCATTCTTTGCAGCGCGTCGTCGTGGCATATTTCTATTTTGTGTTGTTCGATCTATTTTAACTAAATCGCGTTATTGAAGTGAAAAACAAAGTGAAGGAGTGAACGCAAACATAAGTTTTAACGTCATTTTGTCATTTTTTGTTGCATGCAAGACAAAATACGAAAATGACGTTAAGTGTTAAATTTAGTGCTTATATTTTATTCTATTTTGGTCTACTATTTAGCTGAAGTTAACCTATTAACATATGATGCATTTCATGTCAACTGTCCATCCAAAAAAAAAATTTTGTTTAATCCTTTCCCAATTTTTGTTATGAGTTGTCTTATAGGTATCTAATTTATCAGCCAAATATTTTTGGATTATATAAAAAATTGCCCGAGAGGGAGGGGGTTAAAGTTTTGAACTTTTTGTTAAGAGGCTCTCATTTGTTTATTTATTGAGCTTAAAAAAATTGATAAAAAAATTTTTTGGTACATGATTTTTCTAGATTTTTTCATCGGCTTTCGATTGGGGTGGTCTATTTTGAATTTTTTTTTATTTTGACCAAAATTTTTGAAAATTAAAAATAAATTTCACTTTTTTTCGTCTTTGGGATCGATTTATTTTTTATATTTTATTTTTAAAAGAAAGCTGAGATTTTTTCCTACAAAATATGTAATTTTCCAAAAACCGTTTTTTTTTTGTTTTTGAGAAATTTAATGTTGAAGTTAGAGCGCCGCGTCAAGGCGAAGTCTCACTCTACCGCCCGCTTGTTGCTGTGCGCTGTTTGCATCATTACGTGGATATTTAATTATTCTAATTTTTAATTGAACTTTTCTCTGCATTTTACAGTGCTGAGACTGACATGAAAACAATTAAAAGTGCCTGCACTATACTTCTTTTGTTTATTTTTTTATGTTTAAATTTTGTTGGTAATTTTTTTATATTGCTTTCTCATAGAGAAAGTATTGTTTTACCTCCACAGGATCGATTGAGATTTTCTGAAATATCTTGACATATTTTGAACTCAGGATGTCAAAAATTATGTTTTTAAAAAATGTCTTGCTTATGTGTGTATGGGGGATTATTTCTGAAGTGTCAGGTCCGAAAAGCAAGTTTATTCTATCGGGCTGAAACTTGGTCAAAATGTTGTCCTATTGAATAGTAATGAATAAAAAAAAAATCTTGACTATAGAAGAAATATTAAGACTGGGGGAGGGGATGAAATTTTTGATTTTTTTAAAAAACTGTTTACTTTGATAAAACTTTTGTTCTTATAATTTAAATTGAAAAAATTCTTGTAATACCAGTTTCGATAGATTTTTTCACGTTCTTTCGATTGGTCATATTGTTTTTTACGAGAACAAATTTTTTGATCCCTAAAAATGGAAAATAAAAATAAAAATGACTTTTTCTTCAAAAAGGACAATTTTTCATTTTTTTTTTATTTTTTTAAATGAAAGCCCTACTTTTTTCCTATAAAAAAATCTTTGGAGTAAAATGTTGGATGAGAACTCCTAATCATCGAAAATAAATGTTGAATAGAACCTAACGCCTGTGACGCTCGCTGCCACTAGCACACACTGTGGCCAAAAGCACTATTTTTGGACAAAAATCAGCCGACAACTCAAAAATGAACCAATTTTAATTTTTGTTTTTTTAAATACTCAAAAATGTTTGTACTATAACGCTTAACTGCTACAAAATCAAGATTTTTTTTATAAACTAAAATAAATGTTAATAACTTTTAAAAAGTAAAAAATTGATTTTTGAGAAAGTGATTTCCAGATACTTTGATACAAGAAACTATATAAACTTATATATTTTACCCACAAATTTTGTCTAAAATATTTTTAAATGGTTCCAGTTATAACACAACAATTTTTAATTTGTTTAAACAACCTTAGTTAACTAATAAATAACTTCTAAACTTTTCCTAGCTTAGACTTCGTTTCTTTTGTAAAACTAATTAATTACTATTGGCCTAGAGTTCTAATACAGTTGAGGATAATTTCTAACAATTTTTAAATTGTTTAAACAATCTTAGTTAACAAATAAATTACTTTTAAAGTTTTCTTTATTTAGATCTTGTTTTTTTTGTGAAATTAATTAATTACTATTGGTCTAATATTCTAATACAGTTCAGGTTGTTTATTATCAATTTTTAAATTGTTTAAACAATCTTAGTTAACAAGTAAATTACTTTGAAAGTTTTCTTTTCTTAGATTTCGTTTGTTTTGCAAATTTAACTGATAACTTTTGGCCTTGATTTATCATAGAGTTTAAGATGTTCAGTAATAATTATTATATTGTTTAAACAATATCTTAGTTCACAAACAATTTATTTGGAAGTAAGTTACTTCAAGTAACTTACTTCAAAGTAATTTATTTGTCAACTAAGATTGTTTAAACAATTTAAAATTTGTTAATAAACAACCTGAACTGTATTAGAATATTAGACCAATAGTAATTAATTAATTTCACAAAAAAAACAAGATCTAAATAAAGAAAACTTTAAAAGTAATTTATTTGTTAACTAAGATTGTTTAAACCAATTTAAAAATTGTCAGAAATTATCCCTAACTGTATTAGAACTCCAGGCCAATAGTAATTAATTAGTTTTTTTTTTATTTTTTAAAAATTTCTAATGACACTTTCGGACAAGTCGGTTATTAAATATGTATTTTTATTAATCAGATAAAAACACCACATTAGTACGACGTTTCGAGAATAAACCATTCTCATTTTCAAGGACTGTAAAAAATATAACAACAATTAAATTAGTTTTACAAAAGAAACGAAGTCTAAGCTAGGAAAAGTTTGGAAGTTATTTATTAGTTAACTAAGGTTGTTTAAACAAATTAAAAATTGTTGTGTTATAACTGGAACCATTTAAAAATATTTTAGACAAAATTTGTTGGTAAAATATATAAGTTTATATAGTTTCTTGCATCAAAGTATCTGGAAATCACTTTCTCAAAAATCAATTTTTTACTTTTTAAAAGTTATTAACATTTATTTTAGTTTATAAAAAAAATCTTGATTTTGTAGCAGTTAAGCGTTATAGTACAAACATTTTTGAGTATTTAAAAAAACAAAAATTAAAATCGGTTCATTTTTGAGTTGTCGGCTGATTTTTGTCCAAAAATAGTGCTTTTGGCCACAGTGTGTGCTAGTGGCAGCGAGCGTCACAGGCGTTAGGTTCTATTCAACATTTATTTTCGATGATTAGGAGTTCTCATCCAACATTTTACTCCAAAGATTTTTTTATAGGAAAAAAGTAGGGCTTTCATTTAAAAAAATAAAAAAAAAATGAAAAATTGTCCTTTTTGAAGAAAAAGTCATTTTTATTTTTATTTTCCATTTTTAGGGATCAAAAAATTTGTTCTCGTAAAAAACAATATGACCAATCGAAAGAACGTGAAAAAATCTATCGAAACTGGTATTACAAGAATTTTTTCAATTTAAATTATAAGAACAAAAGTTTTATCAAAGTAAACAGTTTTTTAAAAAAATCAAAAATTTCATCCCCTCCCCCAGTCTTAATATTTCTTCTATAGTCAAGATTTTTTTTTTATTCATTACTATTCAATAGGACAACATTTTGACCAAGTTTCAGCCCGATAGAATAAACTTGCTTTTCGGACCTGTGACACTTCAGAAATAATCCCCCGTATGTAGTTAAATGTATGTTAAGATTATGTTAGGCTCTATATTTCGAAAACAATAATTAAAAAAATGTTTTTTTTTTGGAGAGATTATAGGCCTTTAAGGGGGACAAATTATGCCCTACTTTTGAGTCTGATCTATCACTTCTAACTACATTTTTTGAAATTTAAACATTTTGAAAACATTTTTTTTCGAAAATGTACATATTTTTTGAAAACAGTAAAATCAGATATTTTAATTTTTTTATCTTTTTAAAAATGCATCGATTAAGCTCTTAGCGATCCTTTTAGTGCAAATTGATAAAAAGTTATTAATATTCTATAAACAAAAAATATTGAAAATCAGGGACTGACACGAAAACCAAATTCTGTTTCAGCTTTGAATTGTTGTGACGAAACAAAAATGTACAATCAATATTGTTTTGTATTGAGCCTGAAACGAAAAGGCTCTGAATTACGTTTTCGTCTCATGCCCGAAACGAAAATCAACTCCGAATTTCGTTTCATTCTCATGCCCGAAACGAAAAGACTCTGAATTTCGTTTTCGTCTCCTGCAAGAAAAGAATTGTGTTTAAAATTGTTTTTGTGAAATTTAGAGCCTTTTTTATGAGAAACGAAAACGGAATTCGGAGCGGATTTTCGTTTCGGGCATGAAAGGAAAACAAAATTCGAAGCCTTTTCGTTTCGGGCATGAGACGAAAACGTAATTCAGAGCCTTTTCGTTTCAGGTTCAACAAAAAACAAAATTAAATTGATATTTTGTTTCAGTTTTTCAAAACCGAAACGAAACAAAAATAAAATATATTTTGTTTCGGTTTTCGTGTCAGTCCCTGTTGAAAATTATGTTCTTTAACAATTTTATTTTTATGTTTTGTTGCTTTTTTAATATATTTCTGACTACTTGTAGGTCACTAAAAATTAATCAAATGAGCTCTTTGCGAACGGTTTAATGTAATGTTACTCAGAGTTATCATTGTTTAAAAAAAAAATTAAGTTTCGTAACTTACGGAATCTTATTTACATTTTATAAGAAATTATATACACCTATTTTGCGAAGAGTTTAAAACCACATCGATTGGTATACATAACTTGTCCCACTTAAAAACCTATAATTTCGCAAAAAAAAACATTGTTTTAACTATTATTGTTTTCGAAATATAGAGCCTAACATAATCTTAACATACATAACTACATGCACACATAAGCAAGACATTTTTTAAAAACATCATTTTTGACATCCTGAGTTCAAAATATGTCAAGATATTTCAGAAAATCTCAATCGATCCTATGGAGGTAAAACAATACTTTCTCTATGAGAAAGTAATATCAAAAAATTACCAACAAAATTTAAACATAAAAAAATAAACAAAAGAACTATAGTGCAGGCACTTTTAATTGTTTTCATGTCAGTCTCAGCACTGTAAAATGCAGAGAAAAGTTCAATTAAAAATTAGAATAATTAAATATCCACGTAATGATGCAAACAGCGCACAGCAACAAGCGGGGCGGCAGAGTGAGACTTCGCCTTGACGTGGCGCGCTAACTTCAACATTAAATTTCTCAAAAACAAAAAAAACGGTTTTTGGAAAATTACATATTTTGTAGGAAAAAATCTCAGCTTTCTTTTAAAAATAAAATAAAAAAAATAAAACGAGCCCGAAGACGAAAAAAAGTGAAATTTATTTTTAATTTTCAAAAATTTTAGTCAAAATAAAAAAAAAAATTTAAAATAGACCACGCCAATCGAAAGCTGATGAAAAAATCTAGAAAAATCATGTACCAAAAAACTTTTTTATCATTTTTTTTAAGCTCAATAAATAAACAAATGAGAGCGTCTTAACAAAAAGTTCAAAACTTTAACCCCCTCCCTCTCGGGCAATTTTTTATATAATCCAAAAATATTTGGCTGATAAATTAGATACCTATAAGACAACTCATAACAAAAATTGAGACAGGATTAAACAAAATTTTTTTTTTTTGGCTGGACAGTTGACGTGAAATCTACCATATTTGAACTTAAAAAGTAAAATATTGATAAAGACAATAATTAAAGTAAAACATAACAATCATATGTTCAATTTTCCCTTGCAGTGTGGCTACTGATTTGTTTTTAGGCATTTGAAGGCATTCATACAAAAAAGGAATCAAAGCGCATTGAAACGTTTTAATGCGTTTTAATCAACCTCTTTTTACCCGGGATATTTTAATTAATTTATTTTCTGTCAATGCAGTTAAATTAACTCTTATGAAAGTAGACTCTAATTTTAATTTAAAGATACATTTTTTGAAACGTAACTGATATAAAATTAAAAAAATATCTAAATGACAAACTTCAGGTGCGACAGACAAGAATGAATGAAAGAATGAATGAATCTTGAGGATTATTATTATAAATTCCTAAAATATCCTTAGAATATCAAGCGTATGGTACTTCTGGATTCTATCCAAAAGTATTTGTTTCGATAGGCTTTCTATCCAAATGTATTGATACTTTATTGAAATGGATTCAGAATACGGATTGAATTCCGTATTCTGAAAAGTATTGCAATTTTTCTCCATGAAATTCTATCAAAAAGTATTCGTTTTGATAAACTTCCCTTTCAAAAGTATAAATAAGATTTTTAATAAAATAATAAATTAAAAGCATTTTTAATAGTACAGTAAAAATACAAAATTTATAAAATTTAAATTTGGTTGGTTTTCTATATCGCTCTCTACCTACTTTTATATATGGTTCTGTACATCGTTTTGTAAGTGAAAAGCCATTTCAAAAAGGGAGGTCGTTCTTCATGTGGTTTTTCATGTCCAATTTCACGTGCCTTCTGACCACCATTTAGGCATAGAACAGGACATAGAAATTCATGCGAAAAGTGAGGTCCCTTTTTTCTGTGGGGAAGCGATGTTGTTTTTTAATATTTTTTAACATTTAACATTGAGTCTTATGAGAAATGAGTAGTTTTTCATATATATTTATTTACCACAAAGTATTTAGCATTACCAAATTGATGAAACTTTTATTAATACAACACACATGTATAAGGATTAAATATCTAATAAAAAAAGTGTCATTATGTACCTGTGAGAGTTACAATAAATTAATTTGTACAAATATTTCACGTTTTACACGATACAGTTCAGACGTTCTGACATTTTAAAATGTTAATTTTTATCACACATGAAACATAGTAATATTTAAAAAATAAATAATCTTTAACACTTTAAGGACGAGTCGGACACTTTTTTGTACTCATTTTTAACGTTAATTTTCTCTATTTTTGGAGGTATACAAAATTATAGGAAACACTATTTCTGACGTATTTCTTATCGCTCTTTCAGAATCTGTTATAAAATTTCAACAAAAAAAATTTTTCAAAAAGTTATGGACTCTTTTTTGAAAAAAATGGTGAAATTTTGACAATTTTGTTTAAGGACGATCGATGGACAAATCCGACAGTGTTGGTCAAAAACTTTCCTCTCCTTTGGTGAAAATTTGCACTTTGACAATTTATTTAAAAAAAAACCAAACAATTTTTCCACGAAATCGCTCTGGTTGACTAAATCGTAGGTAAGGAATTTAAAAATTATAAATTTTCCGCGATTGGTTGTTTCCAAGAGCAGAAAAAACGAAAACGGGAATAAAACTGACAGACTTCCTACAGAAAATGGTCGCCTCACGTCACATGTGTCTCTTGAGATAAGCCCAAAGCACAACGAATACGGTTACGGGAGCAGGGCATGAGACAGAAAAGGACAGAAACTGTCTCTGTCCTTTATTATCTCATGCCCGGCTCCCGTAACCGTATTCGTTGTGCTTTGGGCTATATAAGTGTGACGTATAGCGGCCATTTTCTGTAGCAAGTCTGTCAGTTTTAGCCTAACGCACAATGAATCGTAATCGCTAATAGCCTAACGCACAATGAATCGTAATCGCTAATCCTTAATCGTAAGAATGACAGGAAGCAGGACAGACATATATCTCCGTCCTGCTTTCTCTCATTATTACGATTAAGGATTAGCGATTACGATTCGTTGTGCTTTAGGCTATTCCTTAAGGGTAAAATCCCATGTGAGCAGAAAGCGTAAAACCGAAAGCAGAAAATATGAGAGTGAGAAAGTCAGTGATATATGTCTGTCTCTCTCACTCTTATGATTTTCTGCTTTCGGTTTTGCGCTTTCTGCTCACATAGGATTTTACCCTAATTGTAAGAATGAGAGGAAGTAGGACAGACATATATCTCTGTCCTGCTTTCTCTCATTATTACGATTAAGGTGATTCTCCAATACAAATATTCACGTCGACGTCGCGTCGACGCGGCGTCGATTGGCAATGCTAAAGTCACTGTTGCCAACTATCTTGAAAATTTATTTTTCACGTGTGTTTCAAATTCCGATATTCGAGTGTGGTTCCGTCTGATCTTTCAACGAGAGTGGATGTTTCCACATCTCGATCATTAATAATTCAATATTTAATATTCTTTAAGACGTGAGAATAAATTAGCGTTAAATGTTATTTATTATCTGTTATGTTTAATTTAATTTTAATAATTTGAATTAAAAAGAGTGCTATCGGACCGTGCAATGCCTCTTTTATAGTCTTTTTATAATTTTTGAAAATTCTTGTTTTTCCTGCCGATAGGAAATACCTAAAAAATGACTGGCTAAAATGACTAAATGAATTCAGTCATTTTTGAAGTACGATTTGAATGATTCCGTGCTTAGAAAATGTCCAACGAAAAAGGGATCAAAAAGGTTAATTTATGGCTATTTATGACCGTAAATTCTAAACCCTGAAGAATTTTATTATGCTTTTACCCTCTCATAAAATGAAAGGTTCTTTAGCCTAAAGCACAACGAATCGTAATCGCTAATCCTTAATCGTAAGAATGAGAGGAAGCAGGACAGAGATATATGTCTGTCCTACTTCCTCTCATTCTTACGATTAAGGATTAGCGATTACGATTCATTGTGCGTTAGGCATTTTACAGTCCTTTTTTTAATTCTAAATTATTTATATTATTTATTGCAAAATTATACTCGATTTTCAATAATTTAGTTATTTACATGTTTATATGTATAAGATGTATTCTTTTGAAACAAAATTCAAAAATGATGTCAGATTTTTAATATCTTCTACTGTTTACGAGTTACGCTACTATTCTTTTAATTGTAAGGCTTTTACCAAAAATTTTACATCTCTGTAATTGTCAGAAATTACAGATTCTAAATTTAAAAAAACCGAAGTTCTAACTTAAAAATTAGAAAAACTTTATTTATTAAGAAATAAATATTTTTTACCAGTACATTTTTCGCATTTGAGATGTCGAAAAAGGGACGAGCTATGTCGTAAAAGTTTCAAACATCTGGAATGGATTAAAAATCAGAAATAAAAATTTCTCTAATTTTGTAATTATAAATTTATAAATTGAGAATTTGCTTTCTACGTCTTTCAACGATTATGTGTATCTAATTTTTTTTCCGATAATGTTATTTTTTATAAAAAATAACAATATTTATAATAATTGATTGTCATTCCCTACTGAAAAATCCTATATAGGATCCTATATAGAATCCATATGGATTCCTATGAGAATCCACGTAGGATCCTATATAGGATCCTATATAGGTATTGTCCTATAGGAATCCATGTGGATTCTCATAGGAATCTATGTGGATTCCTGTAGGTCGCCTATAGGACACGTCCTATATAGGATCCTATGTGAACTCTCCTATAGTAATACATGTAGGATCTCATATAGGATCCTACATAGGCGTCCCAAAAAAATTTTTGTACACCCCTCTACATAGGATCCTACGTAGGTTCCCATATAGGAATCTATATAGGATCTTTTATGGGCGCCCAAAAAAAATTATGTACTCAGAATTAATTGTTTTTTTTTAACAACTTTATTCAAATATACATTAAGCACCATTATAAGGATGAAAAATATTTACTGCGCAGGCGTAAGTATTGTAGAATACGTAAAAGACGACTGCGCATGAGGAAGGGGTACAAAAAATTTTTTTGCGGGTACCCATGTAGGATCTTATATGGGTTCCCATATAGGATCCTATATGGGAACCTACGTAGGATCATATGTAGGAGGGTGTACAAAAATTTTTTGGGACGCCTATGCAGGATCCTATATGAGATCCTACATGTATTCCTATAGGAAAGTTCACATAGGATCCTATATAGGACTTGTCCTATAGGCGACCTATAGGAATCCATATGGATTCTATATAGGATCCTATGTAGGATCCTATATAGGATTTTTCAGTAGGGTTTAATTTTATTTATTTTGAGAAAAGTTTTTAGATATTTATAATCGTGAAAAACGAAAGATTTATAATTTTTTAATTTACAATTTCAAATTTGCAAATTGCAAAATTTTTGAGTCATAAAACTTTTGGGTTACCGAAGCCATAAATGAAAAAAATATCCTGGTAGGCATTCATATATTCCAGTTCAAAGCAATTATGATCCTATTAACACTTAAATAAGTACTTCCGAAATTTAAAGGGACTACCTACTCGGAGCAAAAAGTGGTACCTGGCATTGTTAGAATAAAAATGACTAAAAAATGTCGTACCAGGCATATTTTGGATATATTTTAGGTATATCCTATCGGCAGGGTTTCGCGACATCTTGTGAGGGGAGATTCACGATTCATCCCCAACTTATTCCCGTGCACCTGCTCGGCGAGGAAAACTCATTCGGGGCCTTCTCCCACTCTTGGGCCCTGCCTACCCCTCCGTCCAAATAACCCGTTTAAATTTACTACTGCCAAATACCCCATCCTTTCTATGTACAGTCAAATTTTGCTGCAGTCATAGAATGTGACGGTATATAAAAAATGTGGAGTATGTTTTTATTAATGATTATTACTATCAGTGCTTTTTTTAGTAGAACTATAGTTGCTGCTAATCCTAATAAGCTAAATAGAGCGACTATTCGTACAGAAAATTACCACAGTATTTCTTTTTGTAAAAATCGCTGTTATCCCAGTATCTTTTGGTGAAAAGAACAATTGTAGGTATCACAAGAATCCCCCGGTACCTCTTAAAAAAAATTTAAAATTTGTTTTTACAGACGAATTTGAAGCATTAACCGGTGAAAAGCCTGGTATGAATGTTTTGCACGAATCACTGTAACTACACCGTTGAAAATATTGTGTATTTGTGACTTGGAAAGTTAAAATGGACCTTACGTCAAAAAATCGATTTTTTTACTGATACGTGATTCTTAAAGAAAAAAATTCACTTTTTTGAATGAAATAAACATCAAAAAATCGATTTTTTTGACGCAAGGTCCCTTTTAACTTTCCAAGTCACATTTGTGTAACAATCGGTTCTTCTTAAATTTGTTGTGTCAAAATTTAACATTTTTCGTGTGTGGATTTAATACTTCCTTTAAATGTCATTCGATTCTTGAGCATAACCTCTAATTTTTTAGTAATAGCACTGTAATTTACACTTAATTTTTTGTGGTAAAACGTAAATTTCATATTGAAAATTCATTTTAATACGCAAAAGGTAGAGTTCAATACTAATTGAATAAAATGTACTCCTTAACTCAACACGATTATAATTTACTTCTGCCAAGCAAACGATAAACATAACAACATAAATCCCTGTGTTAAAAATTAACACAAAAGATTGGACCGTTTGGGACATGTAATTTATGTTAAATAAAACATAAACATTTTTAACTGTGTAGCTGCAATTATTACAGTAGAAGAAGTCGATCGGAGGGATAGGCAGGGCCAAAGAGTGGGAGAAGGCCCGGAATGAGTTGTCCTCGCCGAGCAGGTAGACGGGAATAAGTTCGGGATGAAAAGTGAACTGTCCCTTGTGAGTGTATGTGCGTGGTTTCAACGGAATTCTAGTTTAGCAAGTGACTGTTAATAAAGGGATTTTAATTTTATTTAAATCTACGTGTTTTTTGATAATGGATCCAAAAGATGCCTCAATTTTGAATATTAACTGGAATGACCTTGTGTATAATTGAAATGATCTGTCTGTCTTTTAAGTGCGGTTATTAAATTTCTAAATTTAAAGTGGATGACTTTTATTCTATTAATCAGTTACTTAGTGACATTATTATTATCCATATATTTGGCTATTGAACATTTCTTAAAGACATTGAGTTTCGAAATTTCAAATTCGTTGAATTTTATTCTGATGAGTATTGTATTTGGGATTATTTTCTTTTGATTTGTTGTCAAGCTTATACTTATGAAGGTCACTTGGATACCGCATTCCTGATTGCTAATTGAATACCTGATTCATAATTGACTGTTTATTTTCTATTGTGAGAACTGTGAGCCGAGTATTTAGATATTGTAATCTCTGAATCTTGATAACTGAGAATTTACTTCAAAAATGTCTGTTTATTTCCTATTGTGAAAACAAGGCCGTGTTTTAAAACCAACTTTCATCATAGTTTTCCCGCCGTTTTGTGTGTGTTTATCAAATGTTCTGGATTTTCTCACTGCGCCATCTTTATGCTTGAGTCTTATTTAAGGAAGAATGTTTTCTAATTTATTTGGAACTATTCATGGCTTTGAGATATAAAACCAACTGAAACACTGCTATCATCAACTTGGAAGAGAAATACTAAAATCTGGATATATATTTAAATCTGAAAAATCTGTTTATAAGGAATTTCTGACGATATTTAATGGCTATTGGACCTTCGGGGGGCCTAAGGCCAAAACCAAACCAAACCAAATTCCGATATTCCTGTTAGTTAGCAGTGACAGTGTATTTAATATTTTTTATCAAAGATACTTTTATAAATATAAATCAAGGCATGTATATACATATTTTGAAGTTTATGTATACATATGTCGATTATTTGTGATTGTGTTGTATATTTACCAATTATTATTTATATTATTTACCAATTATTGGTAAATTAACAACAAAATCACAAATAATCGACATATGAATACATAACCTTCAAAATGTGTATATACATGCCTTGATTATTTTTTCATCTTTTTCATATTACTTTAACACTTGTTACTGATATTTCCTTATCAGAAAATGTTATAGAAGGCCTCTACATATTTACAATTACATAGGTTATGCGTTACACACACTTTGTATAATTACAAATGTAACAATAAATAAGGTGCACTTGTTGAGAACATATTACGATTCATGTTCTCAACAAATCTGTCTCAGTGCTTAATTAAAAAATAAAATTACCTGAATACTTGAAAATCCGAGAATATTAGCTTATATTTAGGAGAATCTATATATTTTAATAATTGGCAAATTCTTTCTTTCATTCATTCATTTTGTCTGTCGACAACTCAAGTTTGGCACTGAGATATTTTACGTTTTAAATCAGCTACTTTTTAAAAAATGTATTATTTACATTCATCAACTTTTTTAATTTAAAAATATCAGTGAAATAATGTTAATTTTATTAATAATAAATCTATAATTCTTTCTTTAATTGCCAACAGTTTCCAAATTACAATTATTCTCCTAAAATTTTGTGATTTTATTCTTAAATTTTTTTAATTAATTTCTTCTGTTGTCGATTATTTTCGTCAGTTTTAGAATTTTTTTCAATACTGTCAATTATTTTCTTCATTTCTCAATTATTATCTTTAATATTCAAATATTTTCGTCATTTTTAAATCTTTTTTTCCATTGTCAACTACCTATTTTCTTAGTATTTAAATTTAATTCTCTAATCTTCAATTTACTTTTTTTAATTTTTAATTTCTTTCGTCAATTCTCAATTATTTTCCTCAATTTTTAATTATTTTATTCACTATTCTCGCCTCTGTTCAATTATCAATTATTTTCTTGAAATTTCAATACATTTCTAAAATTTCCAGTTGATTTCTTCACTTTTGATTTCTTTCCTACATTTTTTTCGTTAATTATTATCTACAGTTTTTAATTGACAATTTATTATTATCCCTCAATTATATAGTTGTTCTTTAATCCTTAAAATTATTTCTTTCTGATGCCCATTAATCTCGCCATTTATTGAATTTTTTATCATTTCACAATTATTTTCCATAATATTTCTTATTTTCGTTATTTTGTAATTTTCTTTACAATTATCAATTATATTATCATACAGCTTCAATTTAATTCTTTAATTTTCAATTTATTTTTACAATTTTAATTATTTCTTTGTTTTTCAATTATTTTCATCGATTATCAATTAATTCCACAATATTCAATAACTCTCGGATGTTTTCAATTTTATGTTTTCTCTCATAAAAATTGTTTTAAAATTTCAATTCAATTGTTCAATTTTACAAATATTTTCTTCAATTCTGAATTACTTTCTTCAAATTTCCATTCCATTTTAAAATGAAATTGAAAGACTATATTGAAAGTCAAAGAAAGTATCTGAAATTGAAGAAAAGATTTGAAAATTGAAGAAAGTTATAAAAAAATGAAGAAATCAATAGAAAATTTTAAAATTGAATTGAAATTTGAAAAAATAATAAATAGTTTTAAAAAAATTACAAAAACAAAGGCGAAAGTAATTATTGAAAATTGGAAACAAAATTCAAAAAATGGCTAGATTAATACACAACTAAAAAAATTTTTTAAATAAAACAATAAAAATTAAATTTCAAGAAAATAATTGCAAAAACAAAAGTTAAAATTTGTAGGAATGCTTGTTGAAAATAATTGTAAATTGAACAACTGGACTCAAAGTAGGAAGTAACTAAAATTAAAGAAAATAATTGAAAATTAACGAAAACAATTAAAATTTTAAGGAAATAATTAAAAATTGAAAAATGAAATTGAAATTTAAAGAATCTCAATAAAAGATTGAAAAGAATAACTGAAAAAAGGCGAGAACAATTGATAGCTGAAAAATGGTATTGAAATTTGAAAAAAATTGAGAATTGCAGAAAATATTTGTACAATTTAATTTAAAATTAAAGAAAATTGTTAATAATTGAAAGAAGAAGCAACCAAATATGAGAATTTAAAAATATTAATGAAAAATTAAGAAAATTATAGGAATAATTGTAAATTAAACAACTGAATTGAAGAAGAAAAAAAAATTAAATTGACGAAAATAATTGATGATTCACGAATGTAATTGACATTTAACAAAATACAATAAAAAAGTATAAAAAGTAATTTAAAAAAGCACATGATTATTAAACACAGAAGAAAATAATTATAAAAACTGAAGTATTGAACAATTGAATTGATAATTCAAAACAATTTTTATAATTGTTAAAAAAACTTTAAAAATCAGATAATTATTGATTATTGAAGAATTAATTAAAAATTAAGAAAATTATTTAAATTTGAAGAATGGAATTGAAGAATGGAATTGAAGAATGGAATTGAATCTTAATTAATTTGTAGAATATAATTGAAAACTGTAGAGAATAATTAACGAAAAAAATGTAGGAAAGAAATCAAAATTGAAGAAATCGACTGGAAATTTTAGAAATGTATTGAAATTTCAAGAAAATAATTGATAATTGAACAGAGGCGAGAATAGTGAATAAAATAATTAAAAATTAAGGAAAATAATTGAGAATTGACGAAAGAAATTAAAAATTAAAAAAAGTAAATTGAAGATTAGAGAATTAAATTTAAATACTAAGAAAATAGGTAGTTGACAATGGAAAAAAAGATTAAAATTGACAAAAATATTTGAATATTAAAGATAATAATTGAGAAATGAAGAAAATAATTGGCAGTATTGAAAAAAATTCTAAAACTGACGAAAATAATCGGCAACAGAAGAAATTAATTAAAAAAATTTAAGAATAAAATCACAAAATTTTAGGAGAATAATTGTAATTTGGAAACTGTTGGCAATTATAGAAAGAATTATAGATTTATTAATAATAAAATTAAAATTATTTCAACTGATATTTTTAAATTAAAAAAGTTGATGAATGTAAATAATACATTTTTTAAAAAGTAGCTGATTTAAAACGTAAAATATCTCTGTGCCAAACTTGAGTTGTCGACAGACAAAATGAATGAATGAATGAAAGAATTTGCCAATTATTAAAATATATAGATTCTCCTAAATATAAGCTAATATTCTCGGATTTTCCAGTATTCAAGTAATTTTATTTTTTAATTACCCGAAATATAAAAAGGCTGATTGGTATACATGAAAACATTTCTTTTTATACGAGCCAACTTTTGCGTGTACACCGAAGCGGATATATGTATTGTTTGTGTTAGATGCCAACACTGTGTGTGAAAATCGACTAAAAAACTTTTTTTCAATATGTGCAAAGTACTTTTTTTTTAAGTTAATTAATTGGAAAAGCTAAATGTTATGCATTTTTATTTAGTATTTTCCTTCTATTTTGTAATGCAATATTGCATTGTTTCAATCTACAGTTGGAAATTTTTTTTTTTCTGTTTCAAAATAGCGCCAATTTCCGGTTGTGAGACACAGCAAGTCACCAGTTGTAAGACGGTGGCGCCGCCCACCTGGAATAGCCTATATTTTTCGTTATGCAGCATAAAGCGCTCTGTTCAGTTTAGTTCGTGACGTACATTTGATAACACAACAATTATTTAAAGTGTGGGAACATGCGCACAAGTTATTTCATTTGCCTACATTGCGACAGCGATTTCGATGAAGAAAACTGATAGTCATATTTTAAAGAATAAATATTTTTATTTAGTATATAATAATATGTATTATCAATATATTTAGTTATTTATATTAAACATAATGTTTCATGCCAAATTTTTTAAATTTTAGCATTTTTTTATAAGTGTCTCACAACTGGACACCTTTTTTTTTTTTGACTAAAAAGATGTGCTCGGAAAATTGATCATAAAATTTTTCGAGTTTATCTGAACACTTTACTTTCTATGAAAAAAAGTTGCGTATTTAAGTTACTTTTGGAACGGTGTATTTTATTTACGATTTTGTTTACCTATTTCCAATTTATAGGTCAAAAATAAAAGCCGTCTCACAACTAGCGACTCTCCCCTAGAGGCCTCCTATAACATTTTCTGATAAGGAAATATCAGTAACAAGTGTTAAAGTAATATGAAAAAGATAAAAAAATAATCAAGGCATGTATATACACATTTTGAAGGTTATGTATGCATATGTCGATTATTTGTGATTGTGTTGTTAATTTACCAATAATTGGTAAATAATATAAATAATAATTGGTAAATATACAACACAATCACAAATAATCGACATATGTATACATAAACTTCAAAATATGTATATCCATGCCTTGATTTATATTTATAAAAGTATCTTTGATAAAAGATATTAAATACACTGTCATTGTTAACTAACAGGAATATCGGAATTTGAAACACACGTGAAAAATAAATTTTCAAGATAGTTGGCAACAGTGACTTTTGCATTGCCAATCGACGCCGCGTCGACGCGACGTCGACGTGAATATTTGTATTGGAGAATCACCTTTAAGGATTAGCGATTACGATTCGTTGTGCTTTAGGCTTTTATTCCCGTTTTCGTTTTTTCTGCTCTTGGAAACATCTAATCGTGGAAACTTATAATTTTTAAATTTCTTATTACCTACGATTTTGTCAATCAGAGCGATTTCGTGGAAAGTGTTCGGTTTTTTTAAAATAAATAGTCAAAGTGCGAATTTTCACCAAAAGTGGAAAAAGTCTTTGACAAACCATCGATCGTCCTTAAAAAATGATTTTTTTTTTCATATTTTCAATAATCGGAAAAATGTTTCAACTTAAAATATTGCGTCCGCGTAATATCCAAGCTTGAAAGTGACGAATCACACTTTTGATAATTTCAAGATGGCGGATCTAAAATGGCGTTCAACGAAATTTTTTTTCAATATATGAGCACATAGTGTACGCTTCATTACAAAAAAATTTTATTTTCATGACACTAAGTGTCTAAATATTTTTTGACTCTCCAAATAAAAGGGATTAATGGATTAGGGATTAGAATTGACCAATCAGATAATTGGTCACATTGGAAAGCATTTTCTCATTGGTCTATTCTAATCCCTAATCCATTAATCCCTAGCATGAGACGGCATCCTAAGGGCGCAATTACATGTCAGCGTCGAACGCTGCGTTTTTGCGTTGAATGTTGAAAGTGACAAAGATGTGACTATATTTCTCTCCTCCTCTCTCTCATTATTCAACGCAAAAACGCAGCGTTCGACGCAGACATGTAATTGCGCCCTATGAGTAAAATCTCATGTGAGCAGAAAGCGTAAAACCGAAAGCAGAAAATATGAGAGTAAGAGAGTCAGTGATATATGCCTGTCTCTCTCACTCTCATGATTTTTCTGCTTTCGAACACATTTAAAAATATTTTAATAAAATAAATATATTTAAATTCTTTAATATTATACGCAAATAATCTTGTTGTATTTATACTATTAAATAAATATAATGCATTAATTCATATTTTGAATGTAATTTCGCATACAAAAAACCATGAAGTAAAAATAAGGAGTCTTCACTGTTAGGGAGGAATGTCCCCACTTTTGGGAACTTGATCATCGAAATTTAGAGGTTCGCAGCGGTCGCGTTCCTTGCGGGAAAATTATGAAGTTTGGGATTTTTTTTATGTAGTCGTCTGCTACAGTTTGTTTATTATGAATTTGTTTTGAGGTTGGATTGGAACGGGAGAATATTTACATCAATTTACACGTTTTATTTTACTTCAATTTCTGGAAATATTATTTAATAATCACTATATAGTTAAATACACCACTTAGGCTTGGTCCCGATCATGAAGTGTGCAAAAAACTCTTCAATTTGTTGGTTATGTTGCTCCTTCAAATTATTATCAACAATTCAACATTGAAATGTTTGTTGTCACTGGTTAATTAACCTAAATAACAAATAAATTGTTATATTTTCCAATATTTATGTATGACTTATCATTATTAAAAATTTATTAATCACAAAATTTGAAAATCCAGCATGTTGTAAGCCAATATGTATAATACACGAAGTGTGTAGAAAACTGTCGATGTATAAAACATAGTATGAAGCCCTAAGCAGATTGAATACGCGTACGGGACCAAAGCATGAGATAGAAAAAGACAGAAACAGTCTCTGTCCTTTATTATCTCATTCCCTGCTCCCGTAACCGTATTCCTTGTGCTTTGGGCTTTATACGTGTAGAAAACCGTGTATAATACATCATGTATTATACATCCACATCCCTGCGTACGCGTATTCAATCCGCTTAGGGCTTAAAGCACAATGAATCGTAATCGCTAATCTACGAAGCTCCTGCGCGCCACTTGATGGCATGGACAGGCATGTAGGCATAAGCAAGTGGAGAAACCATTTTTGTAAGGCGGAACCGAGGCAGGTAGGCATGTGTGCCTTGTTGCCTCACGGGGAAAAGAGATTTGTTAACTCAACAGCGATCTCTAGTCGGATTAAAGCCCAAAGCACAACGAATACGGTTACGGGAGCAGGGCATGAGATAATAAAGGACAGAGACTGTTTCTGTCCTTTTCTGTCTCATGCTCTGGTCCCGTAACCGTATATCTATCTGCTTAGGCCTTAACAGGCATGGGCCCTGTTGCACAGAGTCTGTTATTTTGATGCCGACCCTTGCTGTTAAATTAACTATTGAGGTGTCTGGTGTCTGTTAGGCATCCCCTGTTGAACCAATCGGGAAAGTCTGTTAAAGTAACATTCTTTCCTTGTTGGGTCAACAGACTTTCCAGATTGGTTTAACAGGGGGCGCCTAACATACACCCAGGGTTGGGTAATGACATACCTGTTTTAGGTATGTTACCCCCCCCCCCCACCATCAAAAAAATGCATTATGTAACAAATTTGGTAGGTAACATACAGTAACAAACTATGTAACATACCTCCGGTATGTTACGTACACAACCCTGCATACACCTCAAGTTACGGTCACACCTCGACAACTGCCTGCCTGCGCAGGCAGCCGATATGAGATAAAGGGAGAGAAAAAATTCAAATTTCTATTTCTGTCCTCTGTTATCTCATATCGGCTGCCTGCGCAGGCAGGCAGTTGTCGAGGTGTGACCGTACCTTTAATAGTTAATTCAACAGCACGGGTCGGCATCAAAATAACAGACTCTATGCAACAAGACCCAAGCCTGTTAATCCAACTAGAGATCGCTGTTAAATTAACAATTCTCTTTTCCCCGTGCTGCTTGCCGCCATACGTATGCGCATGCGCAATAGGTTACTTTTTACTATCTTTGTCGATTTCTCTATATGGTTTACTATAGAGATATCTCTAGTTTACTATACTACTACCGTGAAATGACAGTTGTTGACAACTGAAATAATGAAATTAATAATTAATTTAAAATTACGTTAAACTTACAAAAACTACAAAGAAAAATAAAAAATATGTCTAACAATAAAAAAAACTTTAAAAAAAATGAAAAGATTTACCGAAAGGTGCCTTTAAAAATATGAAATTAATTCAGTTAACCTAGCAAAACAAACACGTTTAATATAATAAAAACATAATTGTGTTAATAATTTCTGTTTAAAGGAGAACATCCTAATTAAATAAAAATTCATAAACAAAAAAAAAAAAATCAATAGCAAAAGAAGAAAAAAAACGTTTTTAAGTCTGAACAAAACTGCTGTCACCTGCAACGTTGACGTTTCTTACTTTTAAAACACAAAGTAAATTACTTAATGCTCATTTATTAGAAATAACAGAGTGGTGGACTTGAATTTTGTTGATATAAAAAAGAGCTAAATATTACTTTTTAATCATTTTTCCAAATTTCAAAAATAATATTTAGCACTGTTTTAAAAGCAACAAAATTAAAGTTCCACCACTTTTGCAGCACTCTATTATTTCTAATAAATCAACATTACATAATTAATTACGTCTTTTAAAAGTGAAAAACGTCAACATTAAAATCAGATTTTTACATCGAAATCTGGAGCTTTGAATAAATTAAAATAGTAGTAAATCGATGTTTGCAATTTTTTTAAATTAACCCTTAAAGTGTAACGTGTTTTTCGGCACCCTTAAGCTGTAACGCTGGGTCACTTGTGCCTTGCGCTTTAAAAAGTGCTTTAAATTGCTTTGAAATTTTTTTAGAAAATTCATAGTCTTACATCAACTATCCTAGTATAAAGACTAATTATAATATTGCCGATTTGTTCATTTGTTTAAGCAGTACAATTGTTAAAACAAATCAAAATAGTGAACAAATTTCAATTTTTCAAATTTGGCAGGGGCACAAATGACCCAGCGTTACACTTTAAGGGTTAAGATAATACATTTTATTATCTTAGTATTTTATAATTTTATTATTACTTTAAGATAATACATTTTTAGACTATTTTTTACTTGTTTCCTTTCCAAAATTTGTAGATAGTATTTTGATCATTTCTATTTGTCTACCCTGTAATAAGAGGGTTATTGAGCAAGCGTTTTGGCTAGTTGAGCAAGCCCTCTGCTCAATTGTCCTAACGAAATATGGACAATTGGGCTGGTTGCTCATTCACCCAATGCATTGAGTCCAATAATCCACAAGGTATTTCGAGCTTAAAACTGGAGAAAAAGCGACTTAATATTGATAAAACACTAAGAAACGTTAAATTAAGCATAAATACACAAAATTAGATAATAAAAATACGTATATTAAGAATAAATAACATTTTCGAAAAGACGTGATTTATTGACACTCAGGGAGCAGAACACCTGACTAGCAGAATAGACGTAGCCAATCAAAATCTTTCTACCGCGAGAGACTAAATTGTAATTGGCTACGTCTATTTTGCTAGTCAGGTGTTCTGCTCCCTGTGTGTCAATAAATCACGTCTTTTCGAAAATGTTATTTATTCTTAATATACGTATTTTTATTATCTAATTTTGTGTATTTATGCTTAATTTAACGTTTCTTAGTGTTTTATCAATATTAAGTCGCTTTTTCTCCAGTTTTAAGCTCGAAATACCTTGTGGATTATTGGACTCAATGCATTGGGTGAATGAGCAACCAGCCCAATTGTCCATATTTCGTTAGGACAATTGAGCAGAGGGCTTGCTCAACTAGCCAAAACGCTTGCTCAATAACCCTCTTATTACAGGGTAATTATTCAAATTTTATAAAAAAGCACAAAATTAAAATTTTCAAGATTTATCAACGAATTTCTGGTACTTTTTACAAACTTCCCATATTTTTATTCTATACTAAATTCCCGGACACTTTTGAAGCCTTTTTCAATTACATCATGACTTAAATTAAGGTGATTTAAATTTATTGGAACACAGAATGAAATGATTCTATTTTTACTTATTTGTAGGAAATAAAAAAAAAGTCAAAAGAGGTGAATGACATCTTTTTTAAAGATGATAATAATTGCATTTTTATTATTTCTTTAAAACCATTTCTAAATATGTGCAAACATAAAAAAAAATGATGCAAAATAAGTAGTTACTGTCATAAATGATTGAAATTTTATATTTAAATTGCAAATAATTTAAAAATATTATTTAAAATTTATAAATGTTTTAGAATTTTTCCTTTCTTTTTTTTCTAGAATGTTTACAGGTCAAGAGATTTGTCATCAACCCTTTTGGACAGATATATTTAACAGCGTTGTCATAAATCAAGGATTTTCATTATAAGAACTTGAAAAATGCAAATAATATATCAAATTAATAAAAAAAAATTTATTTTTCTAAAATTTACTAAGTATAAAAATGTATTTAAATAAAGTTTTGGAAGTCATATCTTTAATATTACTAAAAATAATCATTATTTGCTACAAAATAATAAAATTAAAATTACAGGACAATAAAAAAAACGTTGTGGCTATTTAGCCCGCTAGCGGGAGGAATAATGACGTTGGATTATTTCTCCCGCTAGCGGGATACAGTATCCTGACGGTATATTTTTTCTCCCGCTAGTGGGATGAATAAAACTTTAAAGCGATTTAGCTCGCTTAGGTATTGTTTTCAATTATTATTTAATTGTAAACTGATCATATGACATTTATTTTAATATATCTACATATCTAGAAGGATGTAAAAAGAGTGGGGGAAGGGTATGAATTTGGTGGCAAATGCAAATCAAGTTAATTAACACTTCGAAAATATGGTAAAGTATTCTTATTATAAATATTTATTGATAAAATCTAATAATTAATATTTTTAGAAATAATGAAGTATTGCATAAATATCCATTTATTTACATTTATCTGTGAATATTTATTTTTATTAAAAATTTTACTATATATACGGTTATAATTATTTCTATTACCTGGTAATTTATGAATAATAATTTATGAAAACCTCACTTGATATTTTTAACCTGTTTTAACACATACATTTTATAGAAAAATTATAAAACAAACATTTATAAACTTTCTATAATTAAAAAATGAACGTACACAGGGATAAAAAATATTTTGAAAGAAATAATTGAAACTTGAACAAAATAGTTTTAAAATATCAGAAAAACAATTTTATTTGTAGAAAACAGTTAAAAAAAATGACAAAAGTATATAAAATTTTGATAAAATTATTGAGAAATGAGAAATGTAATTCAAAAGTGGAGTAAAAAATACAAAATTTAATTCATTAATTGAAAAATTGTACAAACTAATTAAAAAATTAACGATACAATTAAAATGTTAAGAAAGAAATTGAATAATGGCAATAATAATTAAAATCTGGTTTAAAAGTTAATAAATTCATGACAATAATAAAAAGTTTGAAGAAAATGAAGAAAATGATTACAGGGTGTCTACCGAAACAGGATTTTCAAATTCCCGGCAAATTCCCGGTTTTCCCGGATCTAAAATTACATTTTTCCCGGATTTCTTTTACGTATGATTAATAGCTATAATATTAAAATAGTGAAAAAAGTTAGTGCTTAATACATAAGTTTTTAAGGTAAAATTGATATTTGAAGAAAATAATTCCAAAATGGCAGAAATAATAGAAATTTGTAGAAAATAATTGGAAAATGACAAAAATAATTAAAAATTTGAAAAAAAGACTTGAAAAATAATAAAAATAATTAAAATTTGAATAGAAATTGAGAAATGACAAAAATAAATGAAAATTGAAGAAATTAAAAAATTCATGACAATAATTTAAAGATATAAGAAAATAAGTATAAAATTTGGAGAAAGTAATAAAACAACGTCGAAAATATTGACAATAATTGAGAAATTACTAAATTAATTTAAATTTTCAAGAAACAATTAAAAATAGGAAAAAATGTTCGAGAAATGACAAAAATAATTGAAATTTGAAGAAAATAAATTGAGAAATCAAAAAAATTTTAATTTGAAGGTAATATATGAAAAATAACAAAAAGAATAAAAATTTGAGATAAATAATTGAATAAGAACATGAATAATTGATAACTGGTGTAAATAATTAAAAGAATGTAAGATGAAAAAAAAATTAAAATTTGAAAAAAAATGAAACTTGTGAAAAATAATTGGCTATTGGTGTAAAGTATTTAAAAATTATTGATACATAATAATAAAATTATTGAAGAAAATTGCTGAAATTTAAAGAAATTAATTTTAATTAATTAATTTAAAGAAGTAATAATTATTTGTAATACTACTTAACCGATAATTTAAAGAAAAAAAAGTATTATTTTTTAAGGAAACCATGAGATGTTGCTTTTGTTAAAACCAAAAAAGCATATGTTAAAAAGCAATTTAACTGTTTTTAAACTTTTTTTTATCTAAACATATTATATATTATATTTAGTTATATAATATATATTATACATATTATACATATGCAATTTTAGTAATATTTTCTAAAAATTCCAATTATTTTATACAAATTTTTTTTGGCATGCATTTTTATTTTCTTACACCAGTTTTTAATTATTTTTTCTAATTTTAATCACAGGGTGTCTACTCGCCGGGAATTCCGGGAAAACCGGGAATTTGCCGGGATTTTAGTTCGACCGGGAAAAACCCGGGAAATTGCCGGAAAAAAAAATTATATCCGAGAATTTCTAAAAATTTCAGCTAATTCGTTTTCATAATTCTTCAAATTCGCTTGAATTTGCCGGGAATTTGAAAATCCTGTTTCGGTAGACACCCTGTAATCATTTTCTTCATTTTCTTCAAACTTTTTATTATTGTCATGAATTTATTAACTTTTAAACCAGATTTTAATTATTATTGCCATTATTCAATTTCTTTCTTAACATTTTAATTGTATCGTTAATTTTTTAATTAGTTTGTACAATTTTTCAATTAATGAATTAAATTTTGTATTTTTTACTCCACTTTTGAATTACATTTCTCATTTCTCATTAATTTTATCAAAATTTTATATACTTTTGTCATTTTTTTAACTGTTTTCTACAAATAAAATTGTTTTTCTGATATTTTAAAACTATTTTGTTCAAGTTTCAATTATTTCTTTCAAAATATTTTTTATCCCTGTGTACGTTCATTTTTTAATTATAGAAAGTTTATAAATGTTTGTTTTATAATTTTTCTATAAAATGTATGTGTTAAAACAGGTTAAAAATATCAAGTGAGGTTTTCATAAATTATTATTCATAAATTACCAGCTAATAGAAATAATTATAACCGTATATATAGTAAAATTTTTAATAAAAATAAATATTCACAGATAAATGTAAATAAATGGATATTAATGCAATACTTCATTATTTCTAAAAATATTAATTATTAGATTTTATCAATAAATATTTATAATAAGAATACTTTACCATATTTTCGATGTGTTAATTAACTTGATTTGAATTTGCCACCAAATTCATACCCTTCCCCCACTCTTTTTACATCCTTCTAGATGTGTATAGATATATTAAAATAAATGTCATATGATCAGTTTACAATTAAATAATAATTAAAAACAATACCTAAGCGGGCTAAATCGCTTTAAAGTTTTATTCATCCCGCTAGCAGGAGAAAAAATATACCGTCAGGATACTGTATCCCGCTAGCGGGAGAAATAATCCACCGTCATTATTCCTCCCGCTAGCGGGCTAAATAGCCACAACGTAAAAAAAAACCTTCACAAAATACAAAATTTATTTAAAAACAATAAAATATTACTTTAACAAAAATAAGGTTGTTATTTTATACTTCAATGAGTTAAATATTGTAATAAAGTAATGAGGTTTCAGAAATAATTCATTAATACAATTCCAGTTTAATACAAACAAAATAACATCTATTATCCATCAGCGATCGGATGGTTCAACGACACATGGTTGAATTTATTTCAAATCATACAGACAGCCTAACTTTAGGTTCTAGATTTAATAAGTGCTGCTAATATATCTGTGGCTGAAAGGTAAAAGAGCACAACTCCATTTTTATGGTTTCGAGATAAACGAGTTTTAATTTTTTCTTAGTTCTGTGAAATCGAAAAATCAACAAATGTTTTTGGTGTTTTGCATTAAGTCTTATTATTTAATGGATTTTTTAAATACGTTTATCAAATTTAATAAAACGCTTCGATTTTAAAGAAATTTAATATTTTTTCACCGTAACATTATATTTTGTTGGAGTTGTGTCGTTTTAACTTTAAATTGTAATATCTAACTAACTTCAATTTGTTTTTAAATGTCATTTTCAAAAAACGGTTATGATTTTCTTTCTCTTAAACTCTTGCTTAAATTAGCCATTTTTAGGTTTATATATATTTTAATTATATATTATAATTATTGTATATTATATAAATACATAATGATAAGTCAATTTAATCAATAACTTAAAAAACATTTTGTAAAATCAGTGATTTTTTTAAAGCGTCAATTGTTTTTCTCAGCCTGAATGGAGTTGTGTCGTTATACTATTCTATCGACGACAAAAATGGACTTGTGTTATTATATTATTCATTATTTTCTCCGTAAATAAATGTTTTACTCATTTTACAAGTATTAAACTTTAAAAAGCATGTCTAAATGTATATGAATCTGATGTTATCTCAAATTTGATGAAATGGCGCTTGTGCTGTTTTACCTTTCAGCCACAGATATGTTATAAAAAATGAAAAGAGACTATTTTCTGTTTATTTTCTATAAAACCTATTTTTAATCCAATTAAGGCCGTTGGAGACACAGAGTCCGCAGAGAATCTGTAGGGGGGAGCAGTGGTTCTCAAAGACTGTCCCCATGCGTTTTGAAGACTTAGGAATTTTTCGCGACAAAGTCCAACACTTTTCCCACAAAAGAACATCGTACTGCAAATTCTATTGAAATAAAGATTCAGAAAAATACTTACTTTTGATAAATCAAGTATTTCCTGAGCTTTAGTGTCTCGAGGAAATTCGTGTGATGAAAACAACCTCCAATGATGTTCCATGTTTGGCAATTTTTTCCAATAAAACCAGACACTTTTTCCGAAAATGAAAATCGTAGTGAAAATTTAAATTTAATTAGCACTTTTTTACTTATTTTGTTTTTGGCATATGAGTTTTTAAATCGCGTCAGTCTCTCGAGGAAATACAAAATCACTTGACACATCACTCACAGATTCCAACTTTGACAATTTTTTTCGGCAAAATCCGACACTTTTTCCACAAATGGTCATCGTAGTGAAAATTTAAATTTAATTAGCACTTTTTCACTTCTTTTGTTTTTGGCATTTGAGTTTTTAAACCGCGTCAATCTCTCGAGGAAATACAAAATCACTTGACACTTCACTCACTGATTCCCACTTTGACAATTTTTTTCGGCAAAATCCGACACTTTTTCCGCAAATGGTCATCGTAGTGAAAATTTAAATTTAATTAGCACTTTTCCACTTCTTTTGTTTTTGGTATTTGAGTTTTTAAACCGCGCCAATCTCTCGAGAAAAGTAAATTTTTTTCAATTTCATCAATGAAAATGTCAAACAATGTAGCAGAATATAGTTTGTCGTGCGCTGTTCTGATACGGCATTTTCGGGTACTATAATTCACACGGCGCCGCTTTTGAAATTATACATATTATGATTCGGACTTTGACAATTTTTTCCGTCAAAACCCGACACTTTTTCCGAAAATGAAAATCGTACTGCAAATTTAATTTTAACTAGCACTTTTTCACTTATTTTGTTTTTGTCATTTGAGTTTTTAAACCGCGTCAATCTCTCGAGGAAATACAAAATCACTTGACACTTCACTCACTGATTCCCACTTTGACAATTTTTTTCGGCAAAATCCGACACTTTTTCCACAAATGGTCATCGTAGTGAAAATTGAAATTTAATTAGCACTTTTTCGATTCTTTTGTTTTTGGTATTTGAGTTTTTAAACCGCGTCAATCTCTCGAGGAAATACAAAATCACTTGACACTTCACTCATTGATTCGGACTTTGACAATTTTTTCCGTCAAAACCCGACACTTTTTCCGCAAATGGTCATCGTAGTGTAAATTTAAATTTAATTGGCACTTTTTCACTTTTTTTGTTTTTGGTATTTGAGTTTTTAAATCGCGTCAATCTCTCGAGAAAAGTAAATTTTTTTCAATTTCATCAATGAAAATGTCAAACAATGTAGCAGAATATAGTTTGTCGTGCTCTGTTCTGATACGGCATTTTCGGGTACTATAATTCATACGGCGCCGCCTTTGAAATTATAGACAGGCGTACATTATATTCATTATATTAATCAACCTATTTATAAAATTCAATGTTTAGATATTAATTGTAAAAATTTAATATAAAAAATTAATGTCAAGGTCCAAACATAATTTTGCTAACTTTGTACAAAAAATAAAAGTTGTTTGTTATTTCAAGTGTAATTAGCTCTATTGAAAAGACGCATTTAAAATAACTTAAACTATTCAAATGCAACAAGTACATTATTTATTGTAAATCATGCATTAATAATTTCTAAACAATTTAAATATTTTTTAAAATCTAAGAGTTGAAGGAAAAACAGTAGGGCTTATTTAGTTTATCAGAAGAATGCAACCCGACTTACAGAAGAGATGGGAAATAGATATTGTATAGGAACTGAAATAAGTGTTTCTTTTAATTTTTTAAAATTAAATAAACAGAGCATTCGATAAATATTTTATACATAACGTAAAAATTAAAGAAATAATTAAAACGCAAGAAAGGACTAAAAAAATAGAGTAATATCAAAAAAATTAAATGAACAGGAAGAAAACGGAGAAATGTTTTTTTCTTAATCTAACAAACTGTAAAAAATGTAAAAAGTAAAAAAGAATAAGTAAGTAAGTTTGTAAAAAAACTCTCAAGAAATAGACAAGATGTGAAAAGAAATTGAATAAATTTACAAAAAAATAAGTGTATTTACTTTTAAAAGTATAGAAATAATTATTAAAATTAACGTAATAAAAAGTTTAATGAATGTATAAATAAGAAAACTGTGTAATATAATATTAAAAAATTTTTATAAAAAGAAGAAAATTAAAGAAAATCCTAAAAAGAACAGAGACAAATACCAAAAAAAAATATCAAAAATACCTAAACGGAGAAAAAATTTTAAAAATGTTGTAAAAATAATAAATTTTAATATAAAAATGAAAGTAAAATCTCTTAAAAATCTTGTAAGAATATTACCAAAGGAAGGATTATTGTGAATATGGAAATTAATTAATATTATTGAATTAAGATGCATTGAAATTTAAATTAATTTAAATTTAAAAGTTGGTACAAATTGGAATATGAGTTCATTGACGTTTGGAATTTATATAACTTTTAATGACTTGAAGATATACAAATCTAATATTATTTTTTGATAACTTGATACCAAAATTTTGTAAATTGTAGGTATTTTGATCATCTGTATTAATACAATTTTTTAAATTTTATAACGAATAAAATATTGAAATTTTCAAGATTTATCCACAAATTTCTGTTTTTTTTATGATTTGCGATACTTTACATGCAATATTGGACATCTGGAGAATTGAAAAGTTTTTTTTTCATTTAAATCAATAACAGCCCTGTTTATAGATTACATTTATTTTATTTATTTCAAGCAATCTATACATATATCTTTGATGAATAATTTGATCTCTGTTTCCGAACTTCTATGAAAGTCGGGTTGCCTTCTTTCTCTGCACTAAATAAACCATAAGGATTTATGATGTAACTCTTAGTATTTGAGAAATAATTTAGCAAAAAAAAAGATAAAATTTTTTCCCACATAAATTTTAATTTGTTAATTTTAAATTATGCAATTCTTTATAACAATATTAAATATAATAAACAAATGAATAATGTTCTAAAACAAGTATTAAAGTAAATTTCTTATTTCTTCAAAATAAAAGAGAGAATTTTTGTTACATAATATAAATATTATATAATTTTTTTTTAATATATTGAATGTTTTAAAAATAAAATAAATTAGTTAAAAAATGATATTAGATTAAACTACATATCTTTTAAAAATAAAATGTAAGAAACTACTTGGTAAATAAAATATATTTACTTATTTAATTTTAAATCATACATTTTTTAAACCACGTTTTTTTTTCTTATAAAAAAAGAGATATACATTTGTCTGTGTAGCATAAAATACATACAATTTATTGACAACATTTTCAGAAAAAGCTGTCTCAAATTCGACCAATTCAGATGAAAATTCTAAACATGACAGTTAAATTTCAAAAATATTTGTTAACATGCCCAAGTTATTAAATATTTAACAAAAAAGATCTATAAAAACGATTTAGCTTTCAAGAAAGTGCAACATTCGCAGTTTACAAAATTTTTTCCACGACATTTCTAGAAAAATTTAATTTTTCTTCCGTCAAGAAGCACAAAGTTTCTTATTTCTGATCTAAATTTGTTAAATATTTGATAACATGCACAAGTTATTAAATATTTAACAAAATAGACCAATAAGAACGATTTAGCTTTCAAGAAAGTGCAACATTCGCAGTTTACAAAATTTTTTCCACGACATTTGTAGAAAAATTTAATTTTTCCTCCGTCAATAAGCACAAAGTTTCTTATTTCTGATCTAAATTTGTTAAATATTTGATAACATGCACAAGTTATTGAATATTTAACAAAATAGACCAATAAGAACGATTTACCTATCGTGAAAGTGAAAAATTCACATTTTACAAAACTTTTTCCACGACATTTGTAGAAAAATTTAATTTTTGCTTCGGTCAATAAGCACAAAGTTTCTTATTTCTGATCTAAATTTGTTAAATATTCGATAACATGACGCGATTTAAAAACTCAAATACCAAAAACAAAAAAAGTGAAAAAGTGCCAATTAAATTTAAATTTACACTACGATGACCATTTGCGGAAAAAGTGTCGGGTTTTGACGGAAAAAATTGTCAAAGTCCGAATCAATGAGTGAAGTGTCAAGTGATTTTGTATTTCCTCGAGAGATTGACGCGGTTTAAAAACTCAAATGCCAAAAACAAAAGAAGTGAAAAAGTGCTAATTAAATTTAAATTTTCACTACGATGACCATTTGTGGAAAAAGTGTCGGATTTTGCCGAAAAAAATTGTCAAAGTTGGAATCTGTGAGTGAAGTGTCAAGTGATTTTGTATTTCCTCGAGAGATTGACGCGGTTTAAAAACTCAAATGCCAAAAACAAAATAAGTGAAAAAGTGCTAGTTAAAATTAAATTTGCAGTACGATTTTCATTTTCGGAAAAAGTGTCGGGTTTTGACGGAAAAAATTGTCAAAGTCCGAATCATAATATGTATAATTTCAAAAGCGGCGCCGTGTGAATTATAGTACCCGAAAATGCCGTATCAGAACAGCGCACGACAAACTATATTCTGCTACATTGTTTGACATTTTCATTGATGAAATTGAAAAAAATTTACTTTTCTCGAGAGATTGGCGCGGTTTAAAAACTCAAATACCAAAAACAAAAGAAGTGGAAAAGTGCTAATTAAATTTAAATTTTCACTACGATGACCATTTGCGGAAAAAGTGTCGGATTTTGCCGAAAAAAATTGTCAAAGTGGGAATCAGTGAGTGAAGTGTCAAGTGATTTTGTATTTCCTCGAGAGATTGACGCGGTTTAAAAACTCAAATGACAAAAACAAAAAAAGTGAAAAAGTGCTAATTAAATTTAAATTTTCACTACGATGACCATTTGTGGAAAAAGTGTCGGATTTTGCCGAAAAAAATTGTCAAAGTTGGAATCTGTGAGTGAAGTGTCAAGTGATTTTGTATTTCCTCGAGAGACTGACGCGATTTAAAAACTCATATGCCAAAAACAAAATAAGTGAAAAAGTGCTAATTAAATTTAAATTTTCACTACGATTTTCATTTTCGGAAAAAGTGTCTGGTTTGATTGGAAAAAATTGCCAAACATGGAACATCATTGGAGGTTGTTTTCATCACACGAATTTCCTCGAGACACTAAAGCTCAGGAAATACTTGATTTATCAAAAGTAAGTATTTTTCTGAATCTTTATTACAATAGAATTTGCAGTACGATGTTCTTTTGTGGGAAAAGTGTTGGACTTTGTCGCGAAAAATTCCTAAGTCTTCAAAACGCATGGGGACAGTCTTTGAGAACCACTGCTCCCCCCTACAGATTCTCTGCGGACTCTGTGTCTCCAACGGCCTTAATATTGAAGCAAACAGTATTCGTAGATATTAAGTGAAGTCGAAAAATTTAAAGAATATGGAAAAAAATAATTTTTTTTTACTTTTGATTTAATTAAAAACAGTTCTTTATAAGCTGAAAAATTAGAATTTTAAGACATTGGTTACAATGTGATTGGAAACGAGGTATTAAAATCAGTCATTCCTTACAATGAAAAAACGAAATACTGGCTATTAAAAAATTTTAAAAATCTAAGAAATATCAACTTAACTTACTTTTTCCTGGTGAAAAGAAAGCTTTCTCCTTTCCAATATTGCCGATCCTGTAGAGGACATTTTTTCGTCTTTGCCCTTGTTAAAAGATATGTTAAAAATGGTTAGTTGCTCGGAAGAAGTTTTGAAATGTTGGACTATTACTGAAGCATCTATATTCTCTGTTGATCTCAGCGATGTCGATAAGATATTAAAAATCTTGTTCCAATAGAAAGGCATAAACTGAAAAATATTGAAAAAAAGTAAATAGTTTTTTCTTTACAATTTCTTAAAAAAATTAAAGGAAGCTTGCAATATTTCCTTTTTACAAAAATCAAGACGAGTTGTCATGGTTTCAAACATTTAAATTTTAAAAATTCTCAAAAATGTATAAAAAAAATGTTACAACACTTTTTCTATTCTAATAAATAAAAAGAAGCTGTTATCGTGTAAAAAATTTAAATTTCTTTATTAATTAAATTAACATTTTTTTCTCCTCATTCTTTCTTCAACTACACTTTTGAAAATCTTTTTAATAAAACTAATCTAATTTAGTGAAATTTGTAAAGAGTGGATTCATTGACTTTCGTCTGAGAGATGTTATGCGAAAACGTTTTTAAAAATTTTAGTTTTTCAATATGTCAAACTGTAACATGTCCTAATTACAATAATCACAATATTTCAATAAAAATTTTGTTTCCTTCCATGTTATTGCTAATAAGAAAAATAGGAGGTTGACTGCTTTATTTCATGACACAAAACCTCACATTTTTTAAAAACGTGTTATAATTTAAAAAACTATTTAATAACATCTGTAAAATCTTACAGGAAATGTAAATAAGTTTCTTCTAAACTTGAAAAACAATTTTTAAAATTTCGTATTTCCTAAACGAAGCAAAACACCAACCTAAAACTTTAAAGATAGGCAAGTTAATATTATATTAATATTAACTCACTTTTAAAACCTAAAAATAAAAAATCTAAATACAAAACTTATCAGTTCAGAAAAAGAATGCAATTATTTATTACAAGCATAAATTTTTACAAGTAGATTATCACATTATAATAATGTATTTTTATAATAAATCCATGTTCTCAACGTTTACAATAAACTAATTTACATTTACTGTAAGATTTTGCACACATTATTAAATATTTTTTAAATTATAACACATTTTTTTAAAAAATTTGAGATTTAAGGTTAAGAAATAAAGTTGTCAATCTCTTATTGCTTTTAATTAGTAATAACATAAGAACAAACAAAATTCTTATAATATTATGATTACTGAACTAAAAAAAATGTTGAAGTTTCACGTATTTTAAAACTAGATTTTTTAAAAATAAATCTCTCAAACGAAAGTCAATGAATTCACTCTCTATAACTTTCAATAAATTAATATTTTTCACTTCTTTGCAACTCAACATTAAAAACACTTTTTCAAAAAGTAATCCATTTTTTTTCTTTATTCTTTAAATTCTTTAAATTCTTTAAATCCATTAAATAAGCTCAATCACAGTCACTATTAACTTCACTTTGATTATTAATTACTTAATTTATTTATTTATTTCAAGATTAGTCACTTTTTATTTTATTACTCGACAAACATTATTAATTTATTCAATTTATTTTTTATTAATTACTTAATTTATTTATTTTAAGATTAATCACTTTTTAGTTTATCACTCAACAAATATTTATACACAAAAACAAACACATAACCCACCTGTCACTTTATCAACAATAATACCGAACCCGATGTTTTCAGCACGAAGCCATAACCAACATCTCTCAATAATATATATTTTCTACTTAAAGACTACTTAAGCAGCTTTCATACAGCTGCAAGCGGCAAACCGGGCAAAACAGCACAAACTATAGCAACTTCCGTTTCAGACAAATGGCCTATTACCTGAATATCCTTAGGGTAAAATCCCATGTGAGCAGAGAGCGCAAAACCGAAAGCAGAAAATCATGAGAGTGAGAGAGACAGTGATATCTACCTACCTCTCTTACTCTCATGATTTCTGCTTTCGGTTCAACGCTTTCTGCCCACATAGGATTTTACCCTTAGGGTGCGATCCCATGTGAGCAGAAAACGTAAACGGAAAGCAGAAAATCATGAGAGTGAGAGATCGCACCCTTATCCTATATAAGTATGTACACTGAAAAAAATGATTCTGTAATTTTACCACCTTGGAAGTAGGAGCGTTTATTACCTACTTCTATAGTAACAGTTTTACATGTCTTACGGATTTTACGCGCAGAGTTGGGAATAAAACTTTAACCTTATGTAAAATTCCTAATGTTTTGTAAAATTACAGAATAGAAAATTTGCCGGTTATAAAATAAATATAATGGCCTATTTACACCTTCGAAATTTTTTTTTTTTTTTGCATGAGAGTAAAGAGGACAGATACACAGTCTGTCCTCTTCCCTCCAATGCGAAAAATTTTTTTTTTTCGAAGGTGTAAACAGGCCATAAGTTTTAGAAATTCTAATATGAAAATGAATTATGAGTTTTATTGTGAAATTATAATAAAGCAATGTAAAATAAATAACATATAATTTCACAAAATTTTGTATTTATCGTTTTAAACTTTGGTACTGCACCTGAACTTAACCTCAACCTTATGAAAATTTTCGAAAGATTCTGACGTTTCTTCGCGACAAAAGGGAGAAAAAAAATGTTAATTTATGAATTTAAACAAAGTTGAATTTCTTTTTATAACACAAATGCCCGTAGACAGGCAAAATAGCCACATATAACCAATTCCTTTTGAAGAAATATTTTAACAACGTTAACAACTGAAATGAGAAACTACTTTAAGACGTAGGACAATTAGGTTTGTAATTATTCATTTTTGCTAGGAATTTTACACAAGAGGATTATGGATAAATATGTACATCAAACTGTAATATTTTTCGTCAAGATAATAAAATTGAACGGCATTTTTACGTGCTTTTGTAATTTTACAGTTACTGGTGAATTTACTACTATGAAGGTAGGTGCTTTTATTACCTATTACCAAAGTAGCACATTCACAACCCTGAATGTACATTTACTGAAAAATGTAATTATAGCCTAAAGCACAAAGAATCATAATCGCTAATCCTTAATCGTAATAATGAGAGAAAGCAGGACAGAGATATATGTCTGTCCTACTTCCTCTCATTCTTACGATTAAGGGTGCCGTCTCATGTTAGGGATTAATAGATTAGGGATTAGAATAGACCAATCAGATAATTGGTCACATTGGAATGCATTTTCTGATTGGTCTATTCTAATCCCTAATCCATTAATCCCTAGCATAAGACGGTACCCTAAGGATTAGCGATTACGATTCATTGTGCGTTAGGCAATTGCATTGCTGAAAGTTGTAGAAATTCAAGTTGATTGGTATTATTGCTACTTTCCAAAGAGTAATATTACAGAATGTTTCTAAAGGTACGCTTCCACTTAGTTTGCTTGTCTGCACGCGCATGCAATGGGCATGAGATAGAAGAAGACAGAAATAGAAAATTAATTGTTTTTTCTTCCTCTATCTCATGTCGATTGCATGCGCATGCAGACAGACACCGAGGTGAGAGTGTGCCTTTACAGTGTGTAAGAGCTCTCTCAAGTGCACTGTAAAAAATACGTCAGGAAAATTACGTCCGTATTGTAATGTTTCTTTAGAAACTTTGTGTAATATTACTTTTTGGAAAGTAGCAATAGCCTAAAGCACAATGAATCGTAATCGCTAATCCTTAATCGTGAGAATGAGAGGAAGCAGGACAGACATATATCTCTGTCCTGCTTTCTCTCATTCTTACGATTAAGGATTACCGATTACGATTCATTGTGCGTTAGGCTAATAATGGCCTAACGCACAGTGAATTGTAATCGCTAATCCTTAATCGTAAGAATGAGAGGAAGCAGGACAGAGATATATGTCTGTTCTACTTCCTCTTATTCTTACGATTAGGGTGGTATCAGATGAATGCGTCAAACGTTTTCTGCTTTGCATGAAAGCAAGAGAGATAGAAAGCTATCTCCAGCGCTATCACTCTCATGAAAAGCAGAAAACGTTTTACGTTTGACGCTCCCATATGATTTGACCCTTAAGGATTAGCGGTTACGATTCATTGTGCGTTATGGCCTGTTTACACCTTCGAAAAAAAAATTTTTCTACCACACATGCATGAAAACCTCGTGTTTTCGTTCGCCTTAAGCGGGGCAGAACTCACAGTTTTTAGGTCAGTGAACGTTAGAGGTAAAAAAACTCCCGAACAGTTAAAAAAACTCTCATCGCGCAAGCGCATTGCGGCGCGCCGCAATGCGCTAACGCGAACGAAACACGAGATTTTCGTACATATGTGATAGAAAATAGCATATGCACCTCGGAAGGCCAATTTTTTGTCTCTCACAATGTTCTCCGAACATTTGTGCTTGACAAAAAAACACGGACTTCCCTCCCTTGATGCATAATATACTATTTTGCCTGAGAGTAAAGAGGACAGATACACAGTCTGTCCTCTTCCCTCCATTGCGAAATTTTTTTTTTTCGAAGGTGTTTGGGCTTTAGCAGATAGAAATACGGTTACGGGACCAGAGTATGAGACAGAAAAGGACAGAAACAGTCTCTGTCCTTTATTATCTCATGCCCTGCTCCCCTAACCGTATTCGTTGTGCTTAGGGCTTAAACAGGCCATTAGGCTAAACGCTCTTACTTCCATATTGCGGTAAAATTACAGAATCATTTCTTTCAGTGTGTGGAACGCAGGGCAACCAGGCCTGAGTCGCCTGTCGGCCCAAATTTTTTTCAGTGTAACATTTTGTTTTTTTAAAAACCAGACACTTCCGGAAAAAAATCTTTTTATTGCCAAAGTTTTTAAGATAAGGAATTTTCTTAATGTTTCTTTTACTCGAATAAAAGTTCTTAAGCCCAAAGCACAATAAAGACGGTTACGGGAGCAGGGCATGAGATAATAAAGGACAGAGACGGTTTCTGTCCTTTTCTGTCTCATGTTCTAGTCCCGTAACCGTATTTCTATCTGCTTAGGCCTTTACGAGCTTCAAATTTGTCCCCCGTTTTGACATTATTAGCCCAACGCACAATGAATACGTTTACGAGAGTAGGGCATGAGATAATAAAGGACAGAGACTGTTTCTGTCATTTTCTGTCTCATGCTCTGGTCCCGTATCCGTATTCTATAAGGGCCAATGGCCCAACGCACAATGAATGAATCTTAATCGTAATAATGAAAGGAAGCAGGACAGAGATATATGTCTGTCCTACTTCCTCTTATTCTTACGATTAAAGGCACACTCTCACCTCGGTGTCTGTCTGTATGCGCATGCAATCGACATGAGATAAAGGAAGACAAAACATCCAAATTTCTATTTCTGTCTTCTTCTATCTCATGTCGATTGCTTCACCACGGTGAGCGCTGAAAGTGAAATGCACTCCCGCTTGGGCGGCGCTTTTTCTATGTGTGCGTACTCTGATCTGCGGCAAATACCGCTTTTGGTTTCTGCGCATTACCTATACATGCTTAACCTCGGATGTACGTGTGAATAGTAAATAACGCCAGAATTGATACATGACAGCTGATCCAGCTGAAGGATTGGTTTTTATAAAGAAACGATTAAAAGTTTATGAATTTAACAATTTCAATCGTTAGAAAGTATGAGAATAGTGGACATTTATAAATTGCTGGATCGACTTATTAATGTGATTATTGTGAACAATAAAGAATAATATGTATCACCGACAGCAGCTGATATTAATATCTTAATCTAAATGAGACAAAAGGTAAGTTGAATATATTGGGTTTGCATTATTTAATTTCAATTATTTGAAATGTATACTAATTTAGTGATTGATTTACGCAGAGACAGAACAACATAACCTAAAAGGACGAGAAAGCAGTGGAACATTGTTTTCGTGTAATTGTGACTGTCAAAATGAACAATGTACAATCAAATTTTAATAAAAAATCAGAAAGTTATCAAGATTCAAGAAGAAATTCAAAATCCATATATAAATATATAGAAAGTAATGTGCAGCGTTTAAATTTGCCAAGCAAACGATGGATGCATATAGTGAAGCCAGATGAAAGAATAGAATTTGTAAGAATGGAAGAGGACCTAACAGCATATTTGGCAGTTTCTATTGATGCTGAATTAAATGTAAAAGTATATTGCAACAGAAAATTAGTTAATTTTATGGCTTGGGAAAAACCTCGAACAGAATATGATATAGAGAAGATTTTACAAACAGTTGATAAGTGTCTTGTGTCTAGTTTGATGTTTTTCTCTGATTTAATATAAACATGAAGGTAATTGGTATGGATGTTGAGAGATGAGTGTGAATATGAAATAATTGTAAATATGTGCATTAATTTTATACAGAATTGATTTTGATTTTTTTTTATTGAATATAAAAGTAAAGGCATTTGCTATGCGTGTTGAGAAATGCGTATGAATGTTAAATAATTGTAAATATATGCATTAATTGCATACAAAATTATTGATTATTCAGAGGTGATCTGTACTAATTTGTATATTTTCTTTACATGTATTTTACTTTGTACATTCTTGCATATAAGTTTTATTTTAATATTTATAGAAATTTTTTATTTACATTACTATATAAGGAAATGAATTTTATACATGATCTATACATATTTTAATTGTTTACAAATCTATATGTTTTTAAAGTTTCTCTTGATATAAAATGTGAAATCTATACAAAGTGAATTTGTAAATACCTTTTTTATTATAAAATTATAAATGGAATGTTATTAAATTAAAAATCTTAAAACTATCAAGTAAATGTTAATTCATTTTATAATATCTCCACTTCTTATGCAGTCTTGCCTTTTGTCTTATTGTATTAGACTATTAAAATACTTATTTCTTTGAAATGATAAATCAAATATTTGCTAAACTAAAAACTTAAAACAACAGTAAATTAAATTTGTCATTTAAAACCTCATTTTTTTTGGTTTCGTAGATTCTGAGATTCCGTTTATCAACTCTTCTCCACATTCTCTTTTTTTTCCTCTTTTTGGTTTGTTTTCTTTGGCCTCAGTCTTGCTTTTAATTATCCTCTTTTTTTCGACTTTTTCTCCTTCTGATTTTTGTTCTTTCTTCCTTGGTTGTCTCTTTTTCTTGACATTTTCTTCTTCTGATTCTTGCTTTTTCGTCTTTGGTTGCCTCTTTTTTTTATTACCTTCCAAACTATTTGTAGTCTTGTCAACTTTTGGTTTCCTTCTTTGGTATTTTCTCTTAGCACCTTTTAAATTGTTTTTAGTCTGAGTAACCTTTCCATTTGATACGTAATTTTCAATAGCATCCTTTTTCCCTAATAATTTGGACATTTTTCTAAGTTTTTGTTCCTTTTTTTTTTCGTCGTTATAAATTTTATTAAACTTTTTACAAATTATCTTGGTTCTGACTATGGCATAATAATTAATAACACTTTTAGTGATGTTTTCTTGATGTTCTGAACACCCAACAAATGTGATACTTTCGGCTAAGATATTTTGTAGAATGTGCTGAAAAGTGTAAAAATTAAGTTGCTCTTGTCCCACGGTTTGTAGAATAGCGCATTCCAATGAATGTAAAAGTGCATATAAAATATCTGATGGATACTTTAAGTATCCTCTACTAAGGCTGTTAATCATTTGCTCTCTTGGTAAATTACTATTACATTTATTTAACGAATCAATGCATTCCTGGCAACTTGTCCAATTTTTAACTTTTCTTGCTATAAATCCCGAAAAGTAACATAGAGCCACTTCGTTAACGTTGTAGACATTATAGTTGTGTTCATGTTTGACAGTGAAATTTGGTTTATTGTTTTCTCCCCGTTCAATTATAATATCCAAAGCAGCATTTAACTCTTCTTTATTCTCGTTAATTGGAGCATCTTTTGTAGACAACAAAGTTTCAAATAATTCCAAACCCTTAACATTGGAGCCTTTCGGTGGCTTAACTAGGGAATAGAAACTGAGCAAGCGGTATACTTGTAAAAATAATAATGGCTCAGGTTTATCTGTTGAGCCACAGCACCCACGTATCATGCCGAACATCCCCTGTAAATAGTGTTCAATTAATTTTTATGCATATGAAATATTTCATGAACTGAATTATTATTATTTATTACTAAACCTCAAGTGCATCTTGATTTAATCTGGCTGTCATCAAAAAATTGTAACCACATTCCTTACAAAGGAAGTCCATTAATTCAACAGCTGTTCCTAACGTTACCATAAGTCCCTCATACGTGTTATCTGACATAAATACAGTATCTTCTTTTTGAGTTTTTTCTTTCCAAAGCTGTAAATATTCGCGAAACTCAGATATTGACTGCAACAATCAGCAATACTATAATTCCTGTTAATAAATTACCCTACATTAATAATTTTGTAATTATATTTACCTTGTAACTTTTATTCTCTTCTGATAAAGCGTTCTGGGAACATCGAGATGTCATAGCTGTAATTAAGTCGCCGACTTTATTTATGACTTTAATAGTAGGATCACAATCGTGTAAATCAGATTCAGTTTCTTTGTATACTTGCATAGCCGTAGCAACATTCGCAGAAAAGAGCTAATAAAAAAATTCATGTGTTACTTTTTTGAACATAGATCGAATTCTGTAAACATATCGTATAGAAGCGAGTTACTTACCTCGAAGGCCTTATATACATGCATTTTCTGGAAAAACGGTGGATCTAAATGATCTGTGGTTAGCTTGTGAGCAATTTTCAAGCCTAAAGTTTTAGTTCCACCGTCACATTTAATTACTGCTCTAAAATGCTTCTTCTTAAACACACCATCAGGAGTCTAAAAAGTAATGCAACAAAAAGTCGACCATAATTATAATAATAAAGTAAAAACACCCCAAATGTAAATATTGTTAACAAAGTTTTACCAATACTTCTTCTCCTGCCATCATAAAGTTTCTTAAATTTTTCACGAGATGTGAAAAATCAGAGCAAAACCAAAGCCTTCGCGTCTTGGGGCAATCATCACTTTCATTTATTGACGATATGTGAGGACAACTAGATTCTAATTTCTTTAATCCAAACTGCTTCCACATCCCGCGATTCCAAGTGGCTCCGTCTGATGTTACAACATCTACGTGGAAACCGTGGTTTTCGAGATGTGTAATGCACTCTGCCACCAAATGGCTGAGAACTTCCCCATTAGCAGCGCCTTTACTTAAAAATGCTGCTATGTTTTGGACCCACTGACCTCGAAAGGGTTGGTACATAAAAACCAGGGCATGATCTCCTCTCTCTTTTTTTTGATGTTCTGGCGTGTAATCACCTAGATCTGTAAAGCCCAATACAGATAAATTTTGTTCGTCAAAAGAAACGGCTTTACTTATCTGCATTTCATCGAGTACTAGAGTTCCTAAAACGAATAATTATTATTTTAGGTATTTTAAGGCAATAAAATTGTTTTTAATAATAAAACATTACATTTACCTCGTTTCTCTTCCGGTTTCATAGAAGCCCCTTTCTTCTGCAGTATCTTAAATACTTGGGGGTCGAAACCGAATTGTGGCTTCATGTTTTTTAAATAAGTTTTGAGGGTACCCAGCGTTGGAAGAGGCAAGATGTTGTGGTCTCTGAGGTGTAAGTAGGCTTTGCGACTTTTTATACTTAAAAGTAGACATTCTAATACCCACCTTTTTGTGTACCGCATACCTTTTTTATTATCAGTTTGACCATATTTATGAATAGTTGTAACTACCTCCTGCATTTGAATAGGTAAATTTTTTATTGCATCAGATAGAGCCGTTTCTTCTACTGAAGAGTAACGGTCCATTAAATCTTCTAAGTTTTTTTCCATACTTTTAATCTGCAATTTTAAAGCAATTACATTTTAAATGACACTAAATACAAATGATGGTAAATGTAGGTATTTTCAATTAGTAATTTTTCTTTCTACTGTAAATAAACACTTTTTGAAATTTAACAACAACTTTTAGGACCACATATCTTTTTAAAAAAAATAAATTTTCTTCTGACACAAAAAAAAAAAAATATTTTCTAGATGCTATTCACCAAAAAGACATTTTTACCTTCAATGTAGCTCGACTTAATTTTTGCTTCACATTGTTAAAGGTTCTCTTATGTTTCATCTGTTTCTTGAGCAACCGCTGGGCTCTAACACGTTCATTACGTTTATCACATTTTGATTTTATTTGGCAATCCTTACATTTATTACTATCAGATCTTAGCGGTAAAAAAAACCATTCTTGCATTTTCCAAGGCGAGATTCTTCGCATAACTTAAGGCATACAACTTTAATCATTATTAATCGTAAAGCTTCCAAGCTTGTAACTTTTTCCAACATAGGATATTTTGCAACAGAATTATGAGCTCTTAACTAAAAAATATGACAAAATATTATGTATAAAATATTGGGAATACATTACATATGAAGGTACTTTTGTAACTACTTACTTCTATTGACATATCCTCATTAACGAGGATTGCCCGAGTAACAGTGCATGAAGTATCGCCCATATAACCAAAGACCACACCTCTTTCAAGCTCACTGATTGCCCAATATTTTGGAAAATCCCCAACATTTCTTAAATTCCAATCATTAATTAAAAGTTCTTTTGTGTACGGAGAAATCTCTGGCCCCCCTTCGGAAATTGGAGATTTAAGAGCCATAATATCATTCGCAATTTTTATTTTTTCAGTAGAAATTGGAGATAAGTCTCTTTTAACATAGGTTTTTGAAACTTTTAAAGAAGCTTTATCACTCTGAATACTATTGTCATTTTCATTAGTTGGTCCTGCATTATCGTGAGAATTATCCTATAAATAAGACGAAAATAAATTAATTTTCATTCATACATTTTTTAGTTAAAGAGAGAGTCGTTTAATTCGTAAAACTTACGTTGCAATTATTTTCAACACTGATGACGTTCAACGCCTTGGATCCCAATACGTTATTGCAATTCTCAGAATTATCCTTTAAACAATTTTAAAAATTTTCATAATTATAAATTAAAAAATTATTAACAAATTTAGAAGTACACCATGCAACATTCAATATTCTTTATAAAAATAAAACTTACGTTGCAATTATTTTCAACACTGATGACGTTCAACGCCTTGGATCCCAATACGTTATTGCAATTCTCAGAATTATCCTTGAAACAATTCTAAAAATTTTCATAATTATAAATTCAAAAATTATTAACAAATTTAGAAGTACACCATACAACATGCAATATGCTTCATAAAAATAAAACGTGCAGGCGAAGGGTTTTTTTTTATTTTTTAAACAGACTAAGATTTAATATGAGTTAACATCTTCAATATTAATTCACAGTCATATTCAAAAGAAACGAAGTTCTTTAATTCTTAAGAATCTGTGAGATTAAAAAACTAGAAAAATTTTATTTTATATTTTGTACAGAATCAAAAATGAAACTAACCTTAAAATCTGATGGAATACTGCCATTTTTTAAGCGTAACCGCTGCCGAGGTAAAAAAACTTTCTGTCCGTCCTTCCACATACTTAATTTATTTGAATAGAAGCAGTTGTCATTGAAATGCTTTTTACAAATATAAAAGTTTTTTACATTGCTTCTAAATTGTTTTAGGTTAGGCCCGATAGCGTTAAGCCATTCACTTCTGGATTCCTATAAATATAGTACAAAAAGTAACGTATAGACGAAATTATAGAATTATTATCATTAATATTTTATTACATTTAATAATTATAAAATCTTCAAACATTTAAACTAAAATACATCAACGTTAATGTCACGCAAGAAAACATACCTTTTCTTTCGGAAATGAAAATAAACTATGAACATTCTCCTCACTTTCTTCACTAAAACAGTTTTTTATACAGCACTGTTTTTCGACTTTTTTCATACTCGTTTTATATTATTTCGTGTATTAAATAATTAAGACAGCATATTTCCCCAAAAAGCCGATTTCACGTGATGTTGACAATTATATACAATAACACAATCTACCGCCTGAAACTTTGAATGTTTGTGTGTGCGCAGAAACCAAAAATGGGCATTAGACGCAGAAAGAGGTTTGCACACGGATGAGAAAGAAACCTCCCAAGTGGGAACACACTTTCTCTTCAACCCCCACCACTTACTCGGCCCTCCTGTTTCTAGTCTTCTTGGTGGGAGCGTACCTTAAGAATTAGTACGGAAGCTCGGAAGCTCCTACGAGCCACTTGATGGCATGGACAGGCATGTAGGCATAAGTACGGAAGATTACGGAAGATCCTACGCGCCACTTGATGACATGGACAGGCATGTAGGCATAAGCAAGTGGAGAAACCATTTTTATAAGGCGGAACCGAGGCAGGTAGGCATGTGTGCCTAGTTGCCTGCTTGCCTCCATACGTATGCGCATGCGCAATAGGTTAATTTTTACTATCTTTGTCGATTTCTCTATGGTTTACTACTACTACTACCGTGAAATGACAGTTGTTGACAGCTGAAATAATGAAATTAATAATCAATTTAAAATTACGTAAAACTTACAAAAACTACAAAGAAAAATAAAAAATATGTCTAACAATAAAAAAAACTTTTAAAAAAATAAAAAGATTTACCGAAAGGTACCTTTAAAAATATGAAATTAATTCAGTTAACCTAGCAAAACAAACATGTTTATAAAAATATAATATTTTATAAAAACAAATAAAAAGTATTTCAGTCAAATAAATAATTTATTGAAACGAAATTTGTGAGTTATTTAGAACTATTCATTTAATTATTTCACTCAAGTATTTGTGTTTTTGAGACAAATAAAAATTATTTGACACAATTAGTTTATTCTATGGATTAAAGTAAACCAAATTATTTAATATAAATAATATATTGTTTAATGCTAATATATTATTTTATAAAAACAAATAAAAATTAGTTCAGTCAAATAAATAATTTATTGTAACGAAATTTGTGAGTTATTTAAAACTATTCATTTATTTATTTCACTCAAATATTTGAGTTTTTAACGTTAATAAAAATTATTTAACACAATTAAATGATGTTATGAGTCATAGTAAATCAAATTATTTAATGCTAATATTTTCTTTCTTAAAAGCAAATAAAAAGTATTTGGAACAAGTAAATAATTTATTGTAACTAATGTGTGAGGCTATATAGGTGTTTTTGTAATTTTAAAGTCAAGTCAGCGTGGCTTAGTGCGGGTAGCGTAAAAGTCTCGTATTGCGTACGTCGCGGGCTCAATCCCACCATCCGTGCGAAATTTTATTTCATAGTTTATATGTTAGGTTATAATAAGTGTTAACTAAATATAAGTAAATAAGTGTTAAATAATCAGTATTTAAATAAATAATAAATAATAAGAATGTTATGAATGAAAATCACCATACTCATAATAACATTAAATAAAAGTAAACTCAACAACAAAAGAGGGATTACATTTTATTCATGCAAACTAATATTTATTTGGTTTAAAAATATAAATGAAATAATTTTTATAATTGATTTAAATTATCAGTTATTAGCTCCAAATATTTAATTTATTTGACACAAATTACTGTTTATTTAATGCGATAAAATAAAATACTCAGATCGAATAAAATATTATTTGAATGGAATAATTTTAATAATTGATTTAAAACATTAGTTACTAGCTCCAAATATTTAATTTATTTGACACAAATTACTGTTTATTTAATGCGATAAAATAAAATACTCAGGTTGAATAAAATATTATTTGAATGAAATAATTTTCATAATTGATTTAAAACATTATGTACTAGCTCCAATTATTCCATTTATTTGACTCAAGTAATTTGTATTTGATACAAATTAGTCTTTACTTAATACAATCAAATATAATACTTAGGTCTAATAAATAGTTATTTGGTTCAAATACAGGTTTATTGGATAATAGACAAGTAAATAATTTAATTGAATCAAATAATTTTTATTTGATCCAAATAATTTTTTTTTTCAGTGAAGTGACCCAGCGTTACACTTTAAGGGTTAAGATAATACATTTTATTATCTTATTATTTTATAATTTTATTATTACTTTAAGATAATAAATTTTTATACTATTTTTTACTTGTTTCCTTTCCAAAATTTGTAGATAGTAGTTTGATCATTTCTATTTGTCTAATTATTCAAATTTTATAAAAAAGCACAAAATTAAAATTTTCAAGATTTATCAACGAATTTCTGGTACTTTTTACAAACTTCCCCTATTTTTATTCTATACTAAATTCCCGGACACTTTTAAAGCTTTTTTCAATTACATCATGACTTAAATTAAGGTGATTTAAATTTATTGGAACACAGAATGAAATGATTCTATTTTTACTTATTTGTAGGAAATAAAAAAAAAGTCAAAAGAGGTGAATGACATCTTTTTTAAAGATGATAATAATTGCATTTTTATTATTTCTTTAAAACCATTTCTAAATATGTGCAAACATAAAAAAAATGATGCAAAATAAGTAGTTACTGTCATAAATGATTGAAATTTTATATTTAAATTGCAAATAATTTAAAAATATTATTTAAAATTTATAAATGTTTTAGAATTTTTCCTTTCTTTTTTTTCTAGAATGTTTACAGGTCAAGAGATTTGTCATCAACCCTTATGGACAGATATATTTAACAGCGTTGTCATAAATCAAGGATTTTCATTATAAGAACTTGAAAAATGCAAATAATATATCAAATTATAAAAAAAATTTATTTTTCTAAAATTTACTAAGTATAAAAATGTATTTGAATAAATTTTTGGAAGTCATATCTTTAATATTACTAAAAATAATCATTATTTGCTACAAAATAATAAAATTAAAATTACAGGACAATAAAAAAAACCTTTACAAAATACAAAATTTATTTAAAAACAATAAAATATTACTTTAACAAAAATAAGGTTGTTATTTTATACTTCAATGAATTAAATATTGTAATAAAGTAATGAGGTTTAAGAAATAATTCATTAATACAATTCCAGTTTAATACAAACAAAATAACATCTATTATCCATCAGCGATAGGATGGTTCAACGACACATGGTTGAATTTATTTCAAATCATACAGACAGCCTAACTTTAGGTTCTAGATTTAATAAGTGCTGCTAATATATGTTATAAAAAATGAAAAGAGACTATTTTCTGTTTATTTTCTATAAAACCTATTTTCAATCCAATTAAGCGCATTTGAATAATGGATTTGAGATCGGCACGTCGAAAGGTCCTCTAATTGTTCGGAAAAATCAAAAAGCACCAAAACCACGTCTTTGCACCGCCGCTTTTGATACTAACTTGGGCACATCCTCCTACGTATGCTTCATGGTTTTAGTACTGGCTAACAATAATAATAATATAATTCTGAAAAAATATATAGTATTCCACAGAAAATTTATTAGCAAGTTCTAAATCCATGGAACATACGTTGGAGGGTATGCCTTAGTTATTCAAAATTATAACAATATTGACGTTTTTCATTTTTAAAAGACGAAATTAATTATGTAATATGTTGATTTATTAGAAATAATAGAGTGCGGCAAAAGTGGTGAAACTTTAATTTTGTTGCTTTTAAAACAGTGCTAAATATTATTTTTGAAATTTGGAAAAATGATTAAAAAGTAATATTTAGCTCGTTTTTATATCAACAAAATTCAAGTCCACCACTCTGTTATTTCTAATAAATGAGCATTAAGTAATTTACTTTGTTTTAAAAGTTAGAAACGTCAACGTTGCAGATGACAGCAGTTTTGTTCAGACTTAAAGAACGTTTTTTTTCTTCTTTTGCTATTGATTTTGTTTTTGGTTTATGAGTTTTTATTTAATTAGGATGTTCTCCTTTAAACAGAAATTATAAACACAATTATGTTTCTATTATATTAAACATGTTTGTTTTGCTAGGTTAACTGAATTAATTTCATATTTTTAAAGGAGTCTTTCGGTAAATGTTTTTATTTTTTTAAAAGTTTTTTTTTTATTGTTAGACATATTTTTTATTTTTCTTTGTAGTTTTTGTAAGTTTTACGTAATTTTAAATTGATTATTAATTTCATTATTTCAGCTGTCAACAACTGTCATTTCACGGTAGTAGTAGTAGTAAACCATAGAGAAATCGACAAAGATAGTCAAAATTAACATATTGCGCATGCGCATACGTACGGAGGCAAGCAGGCAACTAGGCACACATGCCTACCTGCCTCGGTTCCGCCTTATAAAAATGGTTTCTCCACTTGCTTATGCCTACATGCCTGTCCATGCCATCAAGTGGCGCGTAGGATCTTCCGTACATAAGCCCAAAGCACAACGAATACGGTAACGGGAGCAGGGCATGAGGGCGCAATTACATGTCTGCGTCGAACGCTGCGTTTCTGCGTTGAATAGTAAGAAAGAGAAAGACAGAAATAGAGTCACATCTTTCTCCCTCTCACCATTCAACGCAAAAACGCAACGTTCAACGCAGACATGTAATTGCGCCCTGAGATAATAAATGGATGGACGATTCCAAAAAAAAGTATTCGATACCAAGAATCGATTCTAAAAAAGTATCGATTCCAATAAAAGAAATCGATTCCAAAAAGTATCGATTCCAGTCAAAGAATCGAGTACAATCAAATTTGGCGGATTTTTCAAAATCAAAATATTATTTTACTAGTACCCAGTTCGTAAAGGAATTTGTATACCTAAAACTCCTCTAATGTCCGCCAAAAAATGTCACTTTTGTGGAAAGAAACAGTTATTCGTTTTGGTAACTTTTCGAATTCTCAAAAAGATATCAAATAGATGACTTGTTTATGTTAACAAATCGGCAACTTTTTTTTAACGAAAAATGAGAGAAAAGTTAAGTAATTGATGACTTTTATTTATCTTAATTGCAATATATTTGATAGTGTAATTAGTACTTTTTGGAAAGGATAAAAAGGCAAAAGTAGGTGACGATGCCAAACGATTAACTCTTTTTCTATCATGTCAGACATAACCTATAATAATAATGACCATAATAATAAATACATTTAACCGTAATATAATGTTTATATATTTTATTTCTTATATTTTTTCTCTTTTTGTATTACCTTATTTATAGTCTTTTATATCCCTTACGAAAGTTTATGACATAAAATGTATGTCATACGCGCTTGACGTAAATTACATGACGTTTTTTCGCGACGTCAAGTAAATCACGTCAGAAAAATGACGTCAAAAAAAAATGCCACAAATCGCTAAAATAAATGATTTTTTAAGAAATAAACGATTCTAAACAGCAAAATACAAAAAACAATGAACAGCTTGGGTTGTAAACTACACATAAAGGTTATGTGTAGCTTAAAATTAATAAAAGTTATATTTCAGTTAATAAATACAATTTTTAAATTTAATAAATTAAAAAAGAATTTTAAAAATACAAATTACTATAAAAGTGAACGAATTAAGATTAATTGTTGCTACAATTAACTGCGAGAACCTCACATAATGAGGATATTTTTTAAAAACAAATTTGGGGGGACAGGGAATCGAACCCGGGTTCGCTGCACGCAACTAACTAAAACCTAACGCCTAACCAACTGAGCTATCTCGATTAACTTCTATACAAACAACAAATCTTTTTCTTAAACTGCAAGTCCATATTATGTGTTTTGCTGGATCATACTCAAAAATATACAATTTAATTATTTGAATTAATAAAAAAAATGATCAACCCATGAAAACCACCCTAAAGGATGATATTCTGACAAAATTATTAAAAAAATAAAAATTCGTTCAAAAAAAAATCTAATCACAATCTGAAAGAGTAAAACATACTCAGAAATATACACCCTAACTTTGTAAATTAATAACAAAAAATATCAACACCTGAAAACCACCCCTAATAAAAACATTCGGATAAAATTAAAAAGGAAAATATCAATTAACGCAAAAAAATTGTAAAAAAAATTTGAAATGCTAAAACATTACCTATATCTGAAACAATAATTTTGTCCGTTTATTATACATATGGGAACATTCCTTCATAATTATGACTTGTCAGAAATTATTGGCAAAATACACTAAAAAAATTCCAGTCAAATATCAATTATTTTCCACATTTCTAGATGTAATTTCAAACTTTTTCATCTCTAAACAAACAAAATTAAACATAAATTGAGCTACTGCGCATTGATTTCAACTTGTGAAAAAATAAAAATTCAATGCATTTTTGCCTTGCCAGAAATATTTGCCAAAATACTCTAAAAAATTTTCAGCCAAATATCATTTATTTTCCGTACTTCTAGATCTAATTTCTAACTTTTTCATATATTAACGAACAAAGTTGAACAAAAATTAACCCAATGCGCGTTACATTCAAATTGTCAAGAAGTGAAAATTTAATCAATTTTTGCCTTGCCAGAAAAATTTGGCAAAATACACTAAAAAATTTTCAGCCAAATATCAATTATTTTCCGTGTTTCTAGATCTAATTTCAAACTTTTTCATATATTAACGAACAAAATTGTACAAAAATTAAGCGACTACGCGTTACATTCAAATTGTCAAAAAATGAAAATTTAGTCAATTTTCGCCTCACCAGAAAATTTTAGCAAAATACACTAAAAAATTTTCAGTCAAATATCAGTTATTTTCCGTGTTTCTAGATCAAATTTCAAACTTTTTCATATATTACCAAACAAAAAATGAATATTTAGTCAATTTTTAACTTCCCAGAAAAATATGGCAAAATACAGTAAAAATTTTTCAGCCAAATATCAATTATTTTTCGTGATTCTAGACCTAATTTTAAACTTTTTTAGCTATTAACAAACAAAATTGATCCAAAATTAACCTACTGCGCATAGGTTTCAGCTTGTTAAAGTTGCTCAATTTATGTTCAATTTTGTTCGTTAATAGATGAAAATGCTTGAAATTAGATCTAGAAATATAAAAACAATTGATATTTGACTAAAAATTGTTTAGTGTATTTTGCTAAATATTTCTGGGAAGGCAAAATCGCATTGAATTTTCATTTTTTCCCAAGTTAAAACCAGTGCGCAGTAGCTTAATTTTGGATCGATTTTGTGTTTAATAGATAAAAAAGTTTAAAATTAAATCAAGAAATATGAAAAATAATTGATATTTGACTGACAATTTTTTAGTGTAATTTGCCAAATATTTCTGGCAAGGCAAAAATTGACTAAATTTTCATTTTTTGACAATTTGAATGTAACGCGTAGTCGCTTAATTTTTGTACAATTTTTTTCGTTAATATATAAAAAAGTTTGAAATTAGATCTAGCAACACGGGAAATAATTGATATTTGGCTAAAAATTTTTCAGTGTTTTTAGCAAATTTTTTCTGGCGAGGCGAAAATTGATGGAATTTTAATTTTTTGTCAAGTTTTAAGTAATGCGCAGTCAAATTAATTTTTGTACAATTTTGTTTGGTAATATATGAAAAAGTTTGAAATTAGATCTAGAAACACGGAAAATAATTGATATTTGGCTGAAAATTTTTCACTGTATTTTGCTAAAATTTTCTGGTGAGGCGAAAATTGACTAAATATTCATTTTTTGACAATTTGAATGTAACGCGAAGTCGCTTAATTTTTGTACTATTATGTTCGTTAATATATGAAAAAGTTTGAAATTAGATCTAGAAACACAGAAAATAATTGATATTTGACTGAAAATTTTTTACTGTATTTTGCCAAATTTTTCTGGTAAGGCGAAAATTGATGGAATTTTAATTTTTTCACAAGTTGAAACTAATGCGCACTGGGTTAATTTTTGTACAATTTTGTTCGTTAATATATAAAAAAGTTTAAAATTTGATCTAGAAACACGGAAAATAACTGATATTTGACTGAAAATTTTTTAGTGTATTTTGCTAAAATTTTCTGGTGAGGCGAAAATTGATTGAATTTCCATTTTTTGACAAGTTGAAACTAATGCGCACTTGGTTAATTTTTGTACAATTTTGTTCGTTAATATATGAAAAAGTTTGAAATTAGATCTATAAACACGGAAAATAATTGATATTTGGCTAAAAATTTTTTAGTGGTTTTTGCAAATTTTTTCTGGCGAGGCGAAAATTGATGGAATTTTAATTTTTTGTCAAGTTTAAACTAATGCGCAGTCGATTAATTTTTGTACAATTTTGTTTGGTAATATATGAAAAAGTTTGAAATTAGATCTAGAAACACGGAAAATAATTCATATTTGGCTGAAAATTTTTTACTGTATTTTGCCAAATTTTTCTGGCAAGGCAAAAATTGACTAAATTTTCATTTTTTGACAATTTAAATGTAACGCGCAGTCGCTTAATTTTTGTACAATTTTGTTCGTTAATATATGAAAAAGTTTGAAATTAGATCTAGAAACACAGAAAATAATTGATATTTGACTGAAAATTTTTTACTGTATTTTGCCAAATTTTTCTGGTAAGTTAAAAATTGACTAAATATTCATTTTTTGACAATTTGAATGTAACGCGCAGTCGCTTAATTTTTGTACAATTTTGTTTGTTAATATATAAAAAAGTTTAAAATTTGATCTAGAAACACGGCAAATAACTAATATTTGACTAAAAATTTTTTAGTGTATTTTGCTAAAATTTTCTGGTGAGGCGAAAATTGATTGAATTTTCATTTTTTGACAAGTTGAATGTAACGCGCAGTCGCTTAATTTTTGTACTATTTTGTTCGTTAATATATAAAAAAGTTTGAAATTTGATCTAGAAACACGGAAAATAACTGATATTTGACTGAAAATTTTTTAGTGTATTTTGCTAAAATTTTCTGGTGAGGCGAAAATTGATTGAATTTTCATTTTTTGACAAGTTGAAACTAATGCGCACTTGGTTAATTTGTGTACAATTTTGTTTGTTAATATATGAAAAAGTTTGAAATTAGATCTAGAAACACGGAAAATAATTGATATTTGGCTAAAAATTTTTTAGTGTTTTTTGCAAATTTTTTCTGGCGAGGCGAAAATTGATGGAATTTTAATTTTTTGTCAAGTTTAAACTAATGCGCAGTCGCCTAATTTTTGTACAATTTTGTTTGGTAATATATGAAAAAGTTTGAAATTAGATCTAGAAACACGGAAAATAATTCATATTTGGCTGAAAATTTTTTACTGTATTTTGCCAAATTTTTCTGGCAAGGCGAAAATTGATGGAATTTTAATTTTTTCACAAGTTGAAACTAATGCGCACTGGGTTAATTTTTGTACAATTTTGTTCGTTAATATATAAAAAAGTTTAAAATTTGATCTAGAAACACGGAAAATAACTGATATTTGACTGAAAATTTTTTAGTGTATTTTGCTAAAATTTTCTGGTGAGGCGAAAATTGATTGAATTTTCATTATTTGACAAGTTGAAACTAATGCGCACTTGGTTAATTTTTGTACAATTTTGTTCGTTAATATATGAAAAAGTTTGAAATTAGATCTATAAACACGGAAAATAATTGATATTTGGCTAAAAATTTTTTAGTGGTTTTTGCAAATTTTTTCTGGCGAGGCGAAAATTGATGGAATTTTAATTTTTTGTCCAGTTTAAACTAATGCGCAGTCGATTAATTTTTGTACAATTTTGTTTGGTAATATATGAAAAAGTTTGAAATTAGATCTAGAAACACGGAAAATAATTCATATTTGGCTGAAAATTTTTTACTGTATTTTGCTAAATTTTTCTGGCAAGGCAAAAATTGACTAAATTTTCATTTTTTGACAATTTGAATGTAACGCGCAGTCGCTTAATTTTTGTACAATTTTGTTCGTTAATATATGAAAAAGTTTGAAATTAGATCTAGAAACACAGAAAATAATTGATATTTGACTGAAAATTTTTTACTGTATTTTGCCAAATTTTTCTGGTAAGTTAAAAATTGACTAAATATTCATTTTTTGACAATTTGAATGTAACGCGCAGTCGCTTAATTTTTGTACAATTTTGTTTGTTAATATATAAAAAAGTTTAAAATTTGATCTAGAAACACGGCAAATAACTAATATTTGACTAAAAATTTTTTAGTGTATTTTGCTAAAATTTTCTGGTGAGGCGAAAATTGATTGAATTTTCATTTTTTGACAAGTTGAATGTAACGCGCAGTCGCTTAATTTTTGTACTATTTTGTTCGTTAATATATAAAAAAGTTTGAAATTTGATCTAGAAACACGGAAAATAACTGATATTTGACTGAAAATTTTTTAGTGTATTTTGCTAAAATTTTCTGGTGAGGCGAAAATTGATTGAATTTTTATTTTTTGACAAGTTGAAACTAATGCGCACTTGGTTAATTTGTGTACAATTTTGTTTGTTAATATATGAAAAAGTTTGAAATTAGATCTAGAAACACGGAAAATAATTGATATTTGGCTAAAAATTTTTTAGTGTTTTTTGCAAATTTTTTCTGGCGAGGCGAAAATTGATGGAATTTTAATTTTTTGTCAAGTTTAAACTAATGCGCAGTCGCCTAATTTTTGTACAATTTTGTTTGGTAATATATGAAAATGTTTGAAATTAGATCTAGAAACACGGAAAATAATTCATATTTGGCTGAAAATTTTTTACTGTATTTTGCCAAATTTTTCTGGCAAGGCAAAAATTGACTAAATTTTCATTTTTTGACAATTTGAATGTAACGCGCAGTCGCTTAATTTTTGTACAATTTTGTTCGTTAATATATAAAAAAGTTTGAAATTTGATCTAGAAACACGGCAAATAACTGATATTTGACTAAAAATTTTTTAGTGTATTTTGCTAAAATTTTCTGGTGAGGCGAAAATTGATTGAATTTTTATTTTTTGACAAGTTGAATGTAACGCGCAGTCGCTTAATTTTTGTACTATTTTTTTCGTTAATATATAAAAAAGTTTGAAATTTGATCTAGAAACACGGAAAATAACTGATATTTGACTGAAAATTTTTTAGTGTATTTTGCTAAAATTTTCTGGTGAGGCCAAAATTGATTGAATTTTAATTTTTTGTCAAGTTTAAACTAATGCGCAGTCGATTAATTTTTGTACAATTTTGTTTGGTAATATATGAAAAAGTTTGAAATGAGATCTAGAAACACGGAAAATAATTCATATTTGGCTGAAAATTTTTTACTGTATTATGCCAAATTTTTCTGGCAAGGCAAAAATTGACTAAATTTTAATTTTTTGATAATTTGAATGTAACGCGCAGTCGCTTAATTTTTGTACAATTTTGTTCGTTAATATATAAAAAAGTTTGAAATTTGATCTAGAAACACGGAAAATAACTGATATTTGACTGAAAATTTTTTACTGTATTTTGCTAAAATTTTCTGGTGAGGCGAAAATTGATTGAATTTTCATTTTTTGTCAAGTTTAAACTAATGCGCAGTCGATTAATTTTTGACAATTTTGTTTGGTAATATATGAAAAAGTTTGAAATTTGATCTAGAAACACGAAAAATAACTGATATTTGACTGAAATATTTTTAGTGTATTTTGCTAAAATTTTCTGGCGAGGCGAAAATTGATGGAATTTTAATTTTTTCACAAGTTGAAACTAATGCGCACTGGGTTAATTTTTGTACAATTTTGTTCGTTAATATATAAAAAAGTTTAAAATTTGATCTAGAAACACGGAAAATAACTGATATTTGACTGAAATATTTTTAGTGTATTTTGCTAAAATTTTCTGGCGAGGCGAAAATTGATGGAATTTTAATTTTTTGTCAAGTTTAAACTAATGCGCAGTCGATTAATTTTTGTACAATTTTGTTTGGTAATATATGAAAAAGTTTGAAATTTGATCTAGAAACACGGAAAATAACTGATATTTGACTGAAAATTTTTTAGTGTATTTTGCTAAAATTTTCTGGTGAGGCGAAAATTGACTAAATTTTCATTTTTTGACAATTTGAATGTAACGCGTAGTCGCTTAATTTTTGTACAATTTTGTTCGTTAATATATGAAAAAGTTTGAAATTAGATCTAGAAACACGGAAAATAATTGATATTTGGCTGAAAATTTTTTAGTGTATTTTGCCAAATTTTTCTGGCAAGGCAAAAATTGATTAAATTTTCACTTCTTGACAATTTGAATGTAACGCGCATTGGGTTAATTTTTGTTCAACTTTGTTCGTTAATATATGAAAAAGTTAGAAATTAGATCTAGAAGTACGGAAAATAAATGATATTTGGCTGAAAATTTTTTAGAGTATTTTGGCAAATATTTCTGGCAAGGCAAAAATGCATTGAATTTTTATTTTTTCACAAGTTGAAATCAATGCGCAGTAGCTCAATTTATGTTTAATTTTGTTTGTTTAGAGATGAAAAAGTTTGAAATTACATCTAGAAATGTGGAAAATAATTGATATTTGACTGGAATTTTTTTAGTGTATTTTGCCAATAATTTCTGACAAGTCATAATTATGAAGGAATGTTCCCATATGTATAATAAACGGACAAAATTATTGTTTCAGATATAGGTAATGTTTTAGCATTTCAAATTTTTTTTACAATTTTTTTGCGTTAATTGATATTTTCCTTTTTAATTTTATCCGAATGTTTTTATTAGGGGTGGTTTTCAGGTGTTGATATTTTTTGTTATTAATTTACAAAGTTAGGGTGTATATTTCTGAGTATGTTTTACTCTTTCAGATTGTGATTAGATTTTTTTTTGAACGAATTTTTATTTTTTTAATAATTTTGTCAGAATATCATCCTTTAGGGTGGTTTTCATGGGTTGATCATTTTTTTTATTAATTCAAATAATTAAATTGTATATTTTTGAGTATGATCCAGCAAAACACATAATATGGACTTGCAGTTTAAGAAAAAGATTTGTTGTTTGTATAGAAGTTAATCGAGATAGCTCAGTTGGTTAGGCGTTAGGTTTTAGTTAGTTGCGTGCGGCGAACCCGGGTTCCATTCCCTGTCCCCCCAAATTTGTTTTTAAAAAATATCCTTATTATGTGAGGTTCTCGCAGTTAATTGTAGCAACAATTAATCTTAATTCGTTCACTTTTATAGTAATTTGTATTTTTAAAATTCTTTTTTAATTTATTAAATTTAAAAATTGTATTTATTAACTGAAATATAACTTTTATTAATTTTAAGCTACACATAACCTTTATGTGTAGTTTACAACATAAGCTGTTCATTGTTTTTTGTATTTTGCTGTTTAGAATCGTTAATTCTTAAAAAATCATTTATTTTAGCGATTTGTGGCATTTTTTTTTTTGACGTAATTTTTCTGACGTGATTTACTTGACGTCGCGAAAAAACGTCATGTAATTTACGTCAAGCGCGTATGACATACATTTTATGTCATAAACTTTCGTAAGGGTTTTTCAATATTTTTCAGATCACGGTTTCCCACGAGTACAACAAACAATTTATAGCGGTTGAAACTTGCTGAGATAAACAACTAATCATGATTTGACATAAGTAGTGCCACTTTAGAATAGATCCACAAGGAAAGTATACTACATTTCAACAGAAATAATTATTTTAAACGTTTTTTCTAAATATTTTTAAAGCAATTTTTCACTTATAAAATATAATAAAATTAATTTTCTATACAATCAGTCAATCAGTTAATAGTTTCATCCAATTATTATTTTTTTCAATTATAAAAATTCTGATTCGACTCACACTATCTTTTAAAATATTTTTACACATATTTTATTCTTTTCTTTTCAGATTTTAGCAAAATTAAATAATTATCTTGCAATTGTCGTAAATTTTTGCTTTTTTCCAAATCCGACAATTATGGACTGCTATTATTTTTTTCTAATCACTATTTATTCAATTACAAAAATTTCCGCATAGATTCACAACATCTTTTAAAATATTTCCACACTTAATTTTGTAATTTTCTTTAGATTTTAGGAAAATTAAATTATTATCTCAAAATCTGAGAAAAACGTTTTGTCTTTTTCAAATCAGACAATTATATACTGTGATTAGTTGCATCCAATTATTATTTGCTACAATTATTAAAATATCTAACTCGATTTACAATATCTTTTAAAATATTTTCATATTTACTTTTTTTAGTTTTTTTACGATTTTCTCAAACTGTAACAACCATTTTAAAATCTGTGAATCTTTTTTTTCTATAAAATTTATTAGTTATAGACAGTGATTAATTTGTTGCAATTGATTTTTTCTTTTAATAATTAAATCTTTAAAACCATTATTCCCATTTTTGGAAATAAATGAGTGTTAGTTTCTGTGGACGATATATTGAAATTTTTTGACTTTTCTTCGAGTCTTTGGAAATTTTTTTTTCTTTCAAAATACGACCATTACGGACTGTTATTATTTTTATCAAATTATTATTTTTTCCTATTATTAAAATCTCTGACTCGACTCACAACATCTTTCAAAATATTTTAAAACTTTTTTTCACGATTTTATCAAACTTTTGACAACCATTTCAAAATCTGTGAATCCTCTTTTTCTATAAAATTTAATAATTGTAGACAGTTATCAGTTTGTTGCAATTTATTTTTTCTTTTAATAATTAAATCTTTAAAACGTTAAATATTAAATTATTATCTCGAAATCTAAAAAAATTGTTTTGTCTTTTTCAAATTAGACAATTATAGGCTGTCATTACTTTTATCCAATTATTATTTGTTACAATTATTACAATATCTTACTCGATTCGCAATATCTTTTCAATATATTTCTACATTTATTTGCTTAGTTTTTTTTACGATTTTAGCAAACTGTAACAACTATCTCGAAATCTGAGAATCTTGTTTTTCTTTTAAATTAAATAATTATAGACCGTTATTAATTTGTTTTATTATCTTTCTCTTACAATTTTAAGAACTAAAATCCCTCACATGATTCGATATTTCTTTTCTTTTCTTCCGATATAAATTTGTCTACTTTATTTGGTACATTTTTTAAATTTTTTATGATTTTCTCGAAATATCAGAAAATTGTTTTTTTTAAGTATCAGACAATTATTAACTTTTTAGCTATACTCAATTTTTTAAAGATAATTGAAAAAATTGAAAACTTATTGGATTCAAACTTTTTCTTCTTTGTTACTGAATTAAATTTTTAAGCTTCTGTCAATGATTTGCGAATATCTTTTAAATTCTTAAAGTTTCTGATAAAGGTTTTTTTTTCAAAATTGCACAATTTTAATAAGTTTTATCGTTGACAGGATTTCAAGTTTCTTTCATTGACAAGTTTTGCAAATTAAACATACACAGGTATGTAAAGGAAGGGAGAGATATTGTATTAAAATTATTGGTATTTAAGTAGGAAGTAGATTGTAAATTTTATTATTATAAATTTTATTTAAAACATGTTTACAATGTCCGTAGTAAAATTTAAGGAACTCGCATTACCGACATCAATAGAGGGAAACTACGGAAAAACCTCTACTAAGCTCTGTGCTTTACAAACAACTGAATATTTCTCATTTTTGCTACAGTGAGTGGTAGGGACGTTCCGTTAATCCTGTTGAACCTCCTGCAGTTTCTGTAAACATGTATTTTATCTATTACTTGTGTTATTTGTGACGCTTGATGGAAGAAGGCAAATGCTTAATGCATAAATGTGTAATTTTCATGGATAAATGTTTCACATTATGATTTCATTATTCTGGAGAACTAAGAAAAAACTTAGGTAAGCGAAAATTTCAATAAGAATTAGTTTCTGATATCAATGGATTTGATAAAAAAAACTGCATCTGATAGTTATAGTTTAAATTAGTTTTTAAAATTATTTGTTTCACAAAATTGTTATTAAAAATCTTAGAAAGTTCAAAAAATGAAAAAATACTTTGTAAAAACTTAATCAAAGTGCTTTACGTAGGTCAAAAATCGTACGAGGCTTTCAGCTTGTGTATTAAATAAGAAGGAAACAGTTTGGCAAAGACACTCGTGTCTTATTTGTATTTAAAACGATGTAGGAGCTGACAACTTGTTAAGAAGTATAAACTACGCAAAAGCCAACCTTCGGTTTGCCTAATTTCTTTAATCAGAAAGTAACAAAATGTGACGTCATTGGCGTTTGCCTAAGTTCTTCCATCCGATCAGCAATCCGCGCTCGCCTAAATATTTAGATTAAATGGGATTCGGCAAAAAATGGGCAAAAAATGGTAAAATTACTTGACATCAAGTCTATGTTTATTATATTACCTGCTTTTTGTGCAGTTTTCATGATTAATGGATGCGGCACATTTGTCCTGTCAATCCTCGTCGCTGAAGAGAATTTGTATGGTTAATAATTTCATTGAAATACTAACTTTCAATAATCAGAAAAAAATAATTAATGTTTTTTTCCTCACCATTTGCCTTTTGACTATTTGCACAGACATTGGAGGTGTTTAAAATTTTTCCAGTTGCTGAAACAAATTTTTATGAATCATTTTATTTATGTACTTCTTTCCTTGTTGCTTTATAGGGGAGACTGGGATTAAAATGTAAATTGACAAAATCTGTAATTTGCATTATCTTTCAACTGATAACACTTTTAAAGATACATTTTTTAAAATAGAAGCCTCTTCTTACTAGAAAAGAACTTATATGGTTATTAGATTTTCAGTTCAATGTTGACATGTATATTATACAAAAGTATGGTTTTAACATTGCGTCGTAAATTTTTATTATGCTTAATGTTTCAATTTCCGATTACTTTTGTTGATATATTCTAAGAAAAAAAACTATTTTTATACATTTGTGGTCATATTTTGTGCGGTTGATTTGGAAACCGAAAACATACCGTGGGACTAAATGTTAAAATCTTGGTGAGACTCAATTATAAATGGATTCTTCTTCACTTTTTTTTGTGTGTTTCTGTCAGTTTTTGTAGTTTTGTTTTTTTCATTAAAATTACCTTCATCTAACATTTCGAATATTTGTACAAAGAAAAAAAAAGAAAGAAAAAAGGAGTAACAAGAGAAAGAAAATTCTGCAGCGAAAAACCACAAGAAAATAAAAAAAAATGGCTGCTTATTTTTTTCCATCAGGTACAGTTTTCAAGAAAGACAGACATTTCCTTTACTAAATAAGCCGCTTATATATTCTTTAACTTATCCTCTTTTTAAGAAGGCTACAGAAATAGTTTAAGTACGCTAGAAATATATATATATATATATATATAAATATATGCAGATTTGGAGATTAAGTGCCTGAAAACAAATATTTTCTAATAATTTAAGTTTTAGCCCCACTCTCCCCTACTTTTATTTACTGTATTAGCGTATACTATACCAATTCCTTTTGAAGTTATCATTTCAACTTTACCAGCTGGCAAGGTCTTCAGTTTTATAAACTTTTTTCCTACAACAAAAAATAATATAATATACAAAAATTACTCTCCTGAATTCTGAAATTGTGATTTTTTCGTCTTCCCACAATGTTATGATCTGCTTTTTCTTTTTCGAATATCTTCTCTGGAGTAATGTGACAACATGAAAATCGTTGTAAATTTTTTTATATTAAAACCGGAAACTCATTGCACGAAAGAAATTTAGTGTCTTTTGTCTCCTTACTAATTTTTTCGACTTAAAAAATCAAGTCAAATTAACCTGATTTTGAAAGAAGTTTTGTTTTTCTTTTAGAATTGGAGTTAATCACCATCTAAAATTGTTTGACTTAAATTACTCAAACTTTACAGCAATTCAAGAACTAATATTGACTTAGAACATTTATTCAAGTTTATTTTAAATTTAATATTTTTGAATTTAATTTTAATAAAAATTTTAAATTTAGGTACATCGTATTAGTGGGAAATTTTAAGTTATTAACTTTAATCCTAACATCAAAACAAAACCTCTTTCAAAAGCAGGTTAATTTCACTTCATTTTTAAAGTTAACAAAATTAATAGGGAGATAAAACCCATTACATTTTTTTCATAAAATGGGTTTCCCGTTTATATGAAGAAAAATGTTAAAAGGATTTTCATGGTTTCACATTTGATCACAGAATAAGATATTCGAAAAACAAAAAGTAGGCTGTGCGAAGGCGAAAAAATCACAATTTAATAATGTGGGTAAGTACTTATCAAACAATTTGCATTTATTTAAATATATTACGAGAATATGTCTCTCTATATTATAAAAAGATTTCGCTGCCGCCGCCGCAGTTTCAGGAATTTTAGATATAACATATATGGGGCAAAATTCCTGAACTGTCCAGGTCAAAAAATAAAATTTATTCAAACTTTGCTAAAATGTTTCCATTGTTAGTGGAAGTGTAAATACCAAATATTTTCAAATTCCATGAAATAGTTTTTGAATTACACAGTTTTAAAAATTTGAATTTTTTAAAAATGTAGTTTTTTAAATTTATTATATTTCTAAGTAGATTGCATAAAAGTTAAAATATATATAGTGATTTTTAAAGCTTTTTTTACAGGCTATTCGATGATAATAAATGTTTTTTTGTAAAAAAAAAAATTTGACCTTTAAGTTCAAGGTCAAAGAGTTATTTTGATTGTATCTCGAAATCGGAGATTTAAAAAATTTTTTAACCTATCTCAATGGAAAGCTTGACTTTTTCCTATAAGATATGTAAAAATTAGAGTGGGACTCTAAATAATTCTGTCAAAAATATATCTCAAATACCCGCGCGCGCTAGAGAAACAATGGTTACTCGCGCTATTAGAGCGCGCGCGGGTATTTAAGATGTATTTTTGACAGAAGTATTTAGAGTCCCACTCTAATTTTTACATATCTTATAGGAAAAAAGTCAAGCTTTCCATTGAGATAGGTTAAAATTTTTTTTAAATCTCCGATTTCGAGATACAATCAAATTAACACTTTGACCTTGAATTTAAAGGTCAAATTTTTTTTTTTTTTCATAAAAAACCTTTATTATCAGCGAATAGCCTGTAAAAAAGCTTTAAAAATCACTATATATATGTTACCTTTTATGCAATATACTTAGAAATATAATTAATTTAAAAAACTACATTTTTAAAAAATTCAAAATTTTAAAACTGTGTAACTTAAAAACTATTTCATAGAATTTGAAAATATTTGGTATTTACACTTCCACTAACAATGAAAACATTTTAGCAAAGTTTGAATAAATTTTATTTTTTGACCTGGACAGTTCAGGAATTTTGCCCCATTCAGAGAGTGAATAAACCCCGTTCATTTTATTTCTTTTCGTATCAAGGAAGATAGTATTTTGACCGATTTTAAGTGAATGGAGATTGCAATTTTTTTTAGGTAATATAAGAAATTTCTATTGAGAAAGTTCCTCAACCTTTCACTACTACTTCCATAGAAAGGAAAATGAGTAATAAAGTACATGTCAAAACTTACTTTTCCAAATGAAAAAGCCGAAATGATGAGAAGTTGGTAGCATCCTTTCAGCCATGGATAACTTTTGTACGTAGCATCAGCAGATGCAGCGGCGTTTTCGATCTCTGTTACTTTTTGGATCAATTTTCCAGAGTAAAAGATAACATGACAAAACTTGTCTGTATCAGTAACGCTGACGACTTTTATTTTGTTATGCGTTTCCTAATTTCTGATGTTCATTGAATAAGACAGCCTTTTTTGCCATACTTCGCAGTCCAGGACTTCTGCTAAGTCTACAATGTGTTTCGGTAACACAGGGCTGCCTTTTCTTATCCAACGACGAAGAGTTCTTCTCATAGAAGAGAGGGTCCACGATCCTGTCCACTCCGAATTTCTGCAATAAAAGAATGTTATATTGATTATGACGCCACACAGTGGGCCTTTTAGCTTTTTTTTTTTGAAAAAATGTAATATCTCTCGATAGAATGAACGAAAATTAGTGGTCCTTGGATCAAAATAAAGCTAGATAAATACAGAATAAGAGAAAATTATAGAGAAGTTTTCTTCTAATTTTTCTGGTCCAGGAAACACTCGAGAAGTTAGCAATTTTTTCCAAAAAAACGACAAATTGAAGTATACACACCAAACAAATTTGTGAAACTTTACAAAACTCGTTATTCGTAAGCTTCTAAGGTCACTACATTAAAATATGAATGAAACTTAAACTTTAAAAATGTCGAATCCAATATGGCGGACTAAAACGTCAAAAAATAATCGATTTTTACGAAACTTGGTTTTCAGATGTTTTTTGGGTCGCAGAATATAAATATAATATTCAAGTTGAGAAATTCAATATGGCGGATCCAATATGGTGGACTAAAATCTAAAAAAATAATCGATTTTTTCGAAACTTGTTTTTCAGATGTTTTTTGGGTCGCAGAATGTGAATGTAATATTTAAATTGAGAAATTCAATATGGCGGATCCAATATGCGTACTAAATTCCCCAAAAATACTCGATTTTTACGAAACTTGGTTTTCAGATGTTTTTTGGGTCGCAGAATGTAAATACAATATTCAAATTGAGAAATTCAATATGGCGGATCCAATATGGCGGACTAAAATCTCAAAAAATAATCAATTTTTACCAAACTTGGTTTTTACATGTTTTCTGGGTCGTAGAATGTAAATATAATATTATAATTAAGAAATTCAATATTGTGGACTTAATATTGTGGAATATGCATTTAAAAACTATTATGATTTTCACCGAACTTGGTATTTTACTGCTTTAAAGATAGATGAAATTTCTCTATCAGCTTTCGTACTATTGTTACAGAAAGAGCACAAAATATATTCATTTCCTAAAAATGTGATATTGACATTATTTTCAGAGATATATTTTTTAACTTCGAGTTAATAAAACATATAAAAACCAAGTTTCGTAAAAATCGAGTATTTTTAGGGAATGTAGTACGCATATTGGATCCGCCATATTGAATTTCTCAATTTAAATATTATATTCACATTCTGCGACCCAAAAAACATCTGAAAACCAAGTTTCGTACAAATCTATTATTTTTTGACGTTTTAGTCCGCCATATTGGATCTACCATATTGAATTTCTCAATTTGAATATTATATTTACATTCTGCGACCCAAAAAACATCTGAAAACCAAGTTTCGTAAAAATCGATTATTTTCTGACGTTTTAGTCCGCCATATTGGATTCGACATTTTTAAAATTAAAGTTTCATTCATATTTTAATGTAGTGACCTCAGAAGCTTACGAACAACGAGTTTTGTAAAGTTTCACAAATCTGTTAGATGTGTATACTTCAATTTGTCTTTTTTTTTGGAGAAAAATGCTAACTTCTCGAGGGTTTCCTGGACCAGAAAAATCAGAAGAAAACTTCTCTATAATTTTCTCTTATTCTGTATTTATCTAGCTTTATTTTGATCCAAGGACCACTAATTTTCGTCCATTCTATCGAGAGATATTACATTTTTTCAAAAAAAAAAAAGCTAAAAGGCCCACTGTGCGTCACCTACGGACTAGAACCTCCATTTAGCGGTATTCGTTGTAGCGGTGGTTTTATTTATTTTCCATTGCTTGTGGGGTCATATCCGATGCAGCGGTGTATCTCACAGCCGACCGTTAAATCAAGGTTCTAGTGTATGTAAAGATGTGAGGTAGGAAGGATGCCTTATACAATGTTCTATGATGCCCCTTACAAAAGTGTTACAATGGGTACTGCAGTGATTACAGGTAACTCCAGTAATTTTTTCGCAACATTTATCTTTCAAAAACAATAAAAATAAATTTTTTAACTATAATGAAATTGTGATTTTGCGTTCCATGTATTTTTACACATTTAGTTTAAAAAAAGAAACTATTGTGCAATATAATAAATTTTTAACAATGTCTGGAAAAAAAGTACTGTCATTTCCAGTACTCAGTCCAATACTTATTTTTGTAAGGGGCGTTACTTTTAAAGTTTCACAATGTATGATTTTTTACATTAAAAAAATAATTTGTTTAAACAATTTGTTCTAAAGAAATAGGAAAAAAATGAAAATTATGAGAAATAAACAGCGCTACTTCAGTAAGCTTTCTGCAAGATTGCTTATGTACCTATAATAAGTGATGGTGAAAACCTGCACTGAGAAAAATTTTTGGTAAACATTCCTGTGCCGTTCACTATAAAAGCGTCATAATTAACAGTCCCCGAAATTGTACCGTTCTATCTTTCAATGTTTACCGGTAAAATTTCGGGGACTGTCAATTATGACGCTTTTATAGTGAAGGTAAAGGAATTTTTACCAAAATTTTTTCTCAGTGTACTTCATAAACTTATTGAAACTTACTGGGCTCGAACAGATTTAAAAACAGCTGCAGGATTTTGGGATTGTAGAGCACTTTCTTTTGCTAAAGCCTGTCTCATCTTGGCAGCTTCAACATTAAAGTTGCAATGTTCAAGGTGGCCTTGCGTAATAACAAGCCTTGATTCATCTTCATCAAAAATTTTACCTGTTGCAGTGCATTTAGTATCTTTTTTCAGATTCGCACAGTGCATATATCTGTAATATGTAATAGAATTATGGACAATAAAATATTTTCAGATGATGCTTATGACTGAAGCAGGGAATAAATTGACGCTAACATTTCTTTATCAATTACCGAATTACCTTTTTGAATCGGTATTGAATCATTTTGAATGCGCATTATTGAATAATAAAAATTTTTTAGTTGACAATTTGAAAGGAAATTATATTCAACTGTTTATTTCCTTTAATATATTTGTACACCTCAAGTAATTGATGTTTAGAATCTGAGGACGTATTTCTGTTACTGAACCCTATATTGTCTTTCTCAATGCATGAAGAAAATTTGTTCTTCAATTTCAAATGACAAAAACATTTAATTGCATCAGAATTGTATAGTTATATGGTAAATTGCAATGACTTTCGTTAGAGAGCTGTTGCTGACATATTTTTAAAAAACTTGTTTTAATATATGTGAAGGTCAATGAATTTTTACGTTCATTAACCATAATTTTTAAATAGAAAGGTACATTTCTGTAATAGTAGGATGCGTGCGGGCAAGAGGGGTACCCAAAGTTTGCAGCTGAATAAAACTGTGAGGGAGAAAAAAATTGGACAGGATCTATACGTCAACTGAAACGGGATAAATAGCCTCAATATACCATCGAAGCAATACCAGTTGAAGAACGTCGAAAAGAAGGTTGATATTCGAGGCCCGCTGTGTTCATAGTCCATGATCCAGGGCGTAGGAAGTCAACGATCAGCAGAGGCGGTCCAACTGGTATTTTTACCCGAGCAAACTATAGGGGGCAGGCACTTTTCAGCGCTCGGGGCCTATTTTCGGCGCTTCATTTTGCATTAAAACAATCTGGGCGTCCCGGGCGTTTATCCGCCCCTGACGATGAACTTCACATGCCTCGAATTTGGTGAATTTTCCCCTGATCGTCGAGGCATGAGGATTTGATAGTTGAGGCCATACGCCCGATAGACTATCGACATAGCGGACTTCCAATATCAACCTTCTTTTCGTCGTTCTGCAACTGGTATTGCCTCGATGGTATTGAGATTATTTGCCTTGAACATACTCGACGTAAATCCTGTCAAATTATCTCACTGTGTGCAGAATTATCGATTCAAAAATATGCTATTTATTATAATAATAATCTTTGGTAATCAGTCTTCAATGACTAAGTCTTATTTGGGACATTTGTTACTTAATTAAATATAAAATTAAGAATTAAAAAACAATCTAAATCGTTCATTTTATTAAACGTAGGGGCAAGAGGGAGGAGTACAAAAATCAATCTATTTTTTCCTACAAGTGTGGCAAGCATTTTCATTGATGTTATAAAAGAAACTGGAAAACCAGTTCAATGTGTAATTTTAATTCCCTCGTGGGAAATAAAATTAAAAAACTAACATAATAAAACAATAACTTTTATAATGGAAATAAGCAAGTGGTTACCTGCTTTTATTTTTGAAATGTATTATTTACGTAACAAAACGTTAAAAGTAGTGTCTAGAATCATCAGAAACATTTTTCTTTTCATAAAATAAAGAAATGATTGGTTTTCAGTACCTTATCCTGCCCTCACTTTCTGTACCCTGTGTTGTCACCACATACGACGGAATTTCATTAAAACAATAATTTCTAAAAATTAAATTTCTAAAGAGAAAGAGACTAGTAATAAACTACAAATGTAGTAATTGTTGAACATGAAGAAAATTATATGTGTACGTCCATATGAAAAGGGCCCACTTTGGCACTATTGGACTTATCTATACACCGAAAAAAAAATATTCTTGGATTGAAAGGAATCCTCTCATTTTGATGCGAATTTTCCTCTCAAAAGTAGAGGATACTCTCAAAACAATGTAAAAACGTGAGAGGATTTCACGAAAGGAATGTTCCTCTCATTGGAAGAATATTTTTTTTTCGGTGTATGACCATATTCTTTATTAAATTTCGAACATTTCAAGAGGTCTTGGACCCCTTTAGATGAAAAATTCACAAAGTTATTAGCATTCAAAGTTAAAAGTATCAAAATCCTAGTTTTGAGAAAAATAAGTTTAAAGTTCAAGATTTCCATTAGCGCCCATGCATTTTTAAAATTAAAAATAAGATTTCTTTGTGTTTTTAATTACTATAAAGTTATTATAAATGTATGATTCGACGAAGGACATTACTTAGTTTGTTTTTCAGCAATAAAAAAAATTTCGAAAATCTGAATCTTCTTTAGAAAAATGCGAATATCTCGATAAATAAAATCGACAACCTGGGCCCTTTTCATACGGACGTACACATATAGTATATGAAATGTTATTAACATAGCAAGCACGTTCTAAGTAGAATGCAAAAACGACAAAAAATAGTCAAAAACAGTATTTTGCACGAACAAAATAAAAAAAAAAACAAAAACAGTCTTTTGCACGTACAAAAGGAAAGAAGTAGATTTCATCAAGTAGTGACTTGGCCAATCAAAAACTATTGTAACGGTGTTATTTCATACAAAAAATAATAATGATTGGTTAATTAGATTCTTAAGTAAGGCAGGTACCCCCTCTTGCCTCCACCACCTCTGTTATTAATGAAAAACAGGATGTTCATTGCATGATTTCACTACCTTCATTTTTGCATTTTTTGAAGAACGTTAATTTATTTTATTATTGTAATTGAGTTTATAAATTGTTTCGTTTGCAAAATTTCATAATGTTTAAAAATTTGTTACCTTTCTCTAGAAGCTCAAAAAAATTTTTAAATTTGCAAATATTCTGTTCGTAATATAATTTGCTGCTATTAAAATTTGACACGGGTATTTTCCTTCGTTTGATAAATATTAAATTTTATAATTTTTTATTTGAAAAGGTTAATTGGAGTTTTGAGAACATTGTACATCCCTCCTTTTTTTGAGAGAAGAAGAGAAAGCCGCTTGTAACGTCGAGCCTTAACATTAGCTAATTAAATTTTAATTATTTCTTTTCCTCTGATTCTGAAACGGAAAATCTGTAATCTTAAAAGATCTAATAGATCAGTAGACGGATACTAAATTTTGCTAATTTTAGTTCCTAGTAGTATAAAGGGTTCCCTTCCTGTTAGCAGTGCGGACGAAAAAAAAAAAGATTTCAAAAGACAATTTTTCGAGGATCCCTTTTAATTCCTTCCATTCAAAGATTCTTGCTAAACGGATGGTGGTGACCAACGGATAAAGTGACTAATTTTGCTAAATTGTCAATTCTTAGTAGTATAAAGCGAACCAGATCCGCGTTAACAAAGAAACGGAATGAATTAAACGGGACAGTGGAAAAACGGAAGAACAATTTCTCCGAAAACCTTTTCACGATAGAATTCGGGTGTGGTCACCAACGGTAATAGTGACTAAATTTTATTAATTATCACTCCCAGTAGTATAAAGAGTTCCCTCCTTGATGAAATCGGAAAAACGGAAAAGTACGAGACCATTAATTAACAACGTCACAAGAAGTTGCTAATTAAGCAATAAAAGAAAAATATTTTTGTAAACACTTTGCTACGCCCATCCAGGATAGGAAGGTTCACTCAGAATCAATCTTGAGGTGGTAAAGATAAGGATTAGGATAAGGTTCCGTAAGTAAAAATTATTGTAAAATTTTCACCATTGTTACCATTTCTTAAGGAATTGGAAAAATAAAAATTGTTGTAAAAGGGAAGAAACTATCGGGGGTTGTAGAATATATTGTTAAAGTTTAAACACAGTAACGGTGTTTTCATTTTTTGCTACCAACAATATTATCGAACCTTCCGACAGCAACCAAATCCAAAAGATAGAGAGGGACGAATTTCCGCCATAAAAATAAAAAAAACACGAGTGGACGACACTCGTGTCAACTGTATCCGAGGAATTTTGGAAGAGGATGTTCTCAACTTGTTGGTGATTTCTCTTGACGCTTGTTTGGACGAAGATTTTTATTTAAATAAATTTTATTCTAAAATTGAGAAATTAGTCTTACAGTACTTGATTCATAACATTTAATTTTGAAACGTCACAGTTGTGGTGGCAGCGGTGGGTGTTTACCCTTTCGCGGTTATACCCATTTCTCTTTTGCAAGCTTTTTGAATTTTTTTTGGAATGTATTTTCCCCTTGGAATCTGACAGATATTTTAGGAAATAATTGAAAAATTCTATCGACGTTGATTAATTGTTTTTACGCCAAGCGGCGGATTTCAAATTTTCAACGTTTATAATTATTTTACAATTATCGATAAACGAACTAACAATTTTTAGTAAACTGCTTTTACGCCGTGCGGCGGATTTCAAGTTTCCTAAAAATTCAGTGGTTTGACTGTTAGATTTTTTTTTTTGTGTTTTGTTTGTTTGTAGTAATCTTTTTCCTTCTTCCTACGAACGAGATACATAATTAATAGTATAGACAATTTTTGGGGAAATTACTTATAAATCATAATCCCCAAAATTGTCATTCACCCTATGTTAAGTTGTCTAATTGTTTTTTTTAATGACAAAAAAAAGGACCTCCACTAACAGAGGTGGTCGGTTGGTCAAACGTCGTTTCCAGGAAGATTACGTTGCCGACGCCAGGTCAATCCCTAGGCCCATTCTTGAATTGAAAGAATTCCGGGGCAAGGAAGCCGACCAGGCTTTTTCAAATTTCTTCGAAACCGTATTAGATTCGGCTCAAAGAAACATACAAAAATCCCAGGGAAAACCAATTGATACGGAAGTAACTCTGAACCCGAAATTAGCTCTCGTGAGAGTTCCGGAAATTTCAAGCCCACCCAAGAAAAAACCTCAAGTTACAAAAATCGAATCCTTCAATTTTCGCGTGATAACGATTGTTCAGCAGTAGTTCCATTACGATTAAATTATTCGATTTAAACAGTTTAGTTCTTACCTATTCTCTTTAGACTCACCTGATAATTGTTCTGGTACTTTACCATGTGGTTACTCACGTGCCTGTAAATTCTGTCCTCTGGGATTTTTTCTCAGAATCAGCTGATCGAATTAGAGGCGCGAATCGAGGAACTAGCAGATTTTTGCAACCAAGCTTCTGCCGCCAATATAATCCTGAAAAGTCGAGTAAAGCATCTAGAAACTCCTATCGACTATTTTTCCAAACTCTTGACTAAGGTTACAGAATCAAAAAACGCCCTAAGTCAAACGGTCGAAACATTAAATCAAAAGGTTACCTTGCAGCAAGGTATTATTGACAACCTTACTAAAAATCCTCAACCACCTTCCTTGAAGTTACCGACGGATTAAAGATATGGTTCGAGAAAATCCTTTGGATCGAATTGACCGATTAAACACTCGACTAGATTCCATCGAGGAAAGCTGCGACAGAATTGATATCTGTACCCGTGAATTATCAACCAGAATTCAGACCCTAAATAAGAAAGACAAAATATTTTTTTTTTACTACTCTGGATGAGGAAAACAATTCGTCACAATTAGTTAAATCCATAAGCGAACTTGAGGAGAACATAACCAAATTAAAATTAGACTAGGATTCCTTGAAAGGAGAGTTCATAGAAATTTTGGGGGTAGTGTACTTTCAAATCAATAGAACTGAAGTCTGTTTTAATGTGGTAAAATCCTTGTATTCTGATCTTTGTCCTAGCGGAATTTTAGGGTTCAAGGGAGCAAAGGACATAATTACTATTTCGGCCTAGGATAATTAGGTTTCAAACGCTTTTATTTATCATTTCTTTTCTTGCAATGTGCAAACCTCGCATAGATAGCCGTTCCGTCGCCGACGAGGCTCCCTGGAGAGTACCGATTCCCCCTCTTCCTGGAACTATCACTATTGCCGAATTCCTGAATAGGCACCCTACCAACACTAACAACAATCCCATCGATTCAGACGACAGTGATATTACTGACGCCACGACGGTACCGTACCGATCAGATGATAGCGACATCGAAGTACTAAATTAATTCAAAAAGAAAACTCTAGTAATTCAATTATCTGGGAAAACTTTTAGTAACCCAGAATTAGATCTTATTATTCCTTTATTGCTGTTTAGCTGGAAGGTTTGAGTTAAATTAACCATTTTTCATTTTACTATTTACTTAATAAGAAAATCCAGTGGTGGCGACATTTTGTCATTTTTTAAACCCCTGTTTTCTTTTAACCCTTACTCAAAGGTATTATTTAAAAAAAAATGGCGAACGAACAGGACGGGAACGGAAGAAACCAAAACGCAGGTGTGTTTGGTGCTCCTCCGCCAAACATTACCCATATGTTACCGGATCTTAATCAAAGTGCAGCCATGACTTCCATGTTCGAATGCATGGTGTTACAACAAGGAACGCATCACATACCGGTGTTTGACGGTAGGAATCCTCCCCTTCGAGAATTCTTGCAAGATATTTCGAATAGTTCAGTATACATGACGGATTCCACTGAACCCGGGTTTATAAAGGTCGTTTTGAGTAAACTAAAGGGTCCCGCTCGAGAAAGTGTTCGAGACAAATCTTTTGAGAAATTGAGCGAACTTGTCGCCCATCTAAAGAAACGATTTTCGTCGTCAAGAAACTATCAATGGTATCTCGATTCCATTGCCAAACTCCGAATAAAACAAACAGAGACAGTCAGCGACTATGGCGACCGAGTTCAAGGGCTTATTAGTGGTGCACGACACGCTCTCGAAGAACGATATCCAGGTAACGTCGAAGGGTCTACGGTGACCCTAAGCCGGATAATGATGATGCCTGTACAGGATTTTGCTTTAGACTCATTCATACGTGGACTTCCGACGGAGATATCTACGCACGTGGACACCAGATGTCCAAAGGATTTGAGCGAGGTCCTGGAATTCGCCCTTCACGCGGAGGAACGCGAGATCTATGTTGATCACAACCTCCCAGTTTCTTATCGTATCTCGAGAGAGAGAGAGTCAGAATTCCAACCGCAAAGGATGTCAAACGCAAATCAAAGATCAAATGATACCAGGGAAAAACCTAGGCCTTCAGAATCACATACGGGAGGTCTACTTCCCCCCCCCCCCCAACTTATCCACCCTATCCTACGCCACCATGCCCCCCTTATTTCTACCCTTATCCCCAATATCCAGGATTTCCCTATCCACCTATGACATCATTTCCTCCTCCCACTCAAAGGATGAATTATCCTCAGAAAGAACCACCGAAGTCCCAGTGGAACGACAGGCGAGAAAATTCTGACATTAATACCCCCCCACGATCTATGTCCCCAGGACCAAATAGGTCTTTAAACTACCAGCAGATTCGTCACACGGACGCGCCGACGGGTCCCAACAGAGACGAGCCTGTGGCAAGGTTTTTGGTTGACCCGGGGTCGGATTCAAATTTTATCAAACTTAAGGCGCTACGTCCGAAGCTTAAAATAAATCTGACAAACGCTGCGAAAATAAGTGGCATCACAAAACACAATGTAACTACTTTAGGTACCATACAAATACCGATTTTTGACAAAGAAACAGAATTTCATGTGGTTAGAAACTCCTTCCCAATCTCGACGGACGGAATACTAGGTAGACCATACCTTCGTCAAGAACAGGCAGAATTATCATTCCATCATAACACCTTGGTAACCATTACCAAGCCCACTGCTCCCCTCCCTTTCGTCGATACGGAATCAATGTTGGCAAAACAAAAGTTAAAAACAGAGATAAAACCTTTTAAACAAGTTTTTAGGATTCAGGCACGTTCTCGTCGGCCAATTGCAATTGATACAATGCCCACAGACCTAAAGGAAGGTTACCTACCAAAGGTGCGCACTCCATCAGGTATATACATTGGCGAGGCTGCTGTGAGCAACCACGACGGGATATGTTATGCCGTGGCGCTAAAAACTACTGAAAAAGACGTAGAGATCGAACTTCCTCCACAAGAACTTCTGCCTTTCGATTACTGCCCTTTTCCCGGAGAAGAATCATCCGGATCCGAGGGTGAAAACGTTGTGAATGGTGCCAAAGAAGCCATAACAGATCGAATCGAAAGAGTCAAGAAAGCCCTTCACATATCTAATTTATCCTCGGAAGAAAAGAAGTATGTACTTGATTGGGCAGAAGAATTTGCGGATATTTTTCATCTTAGTGGAGAGAAATTATCGTGTACAAGCTGGGTGAAACATCGAATCCCGACCACCGACGATAAGATTATTCACCGGAAGCAATACAAGGTGCCTTATGAGGCCGCAAATCAAATCAAAACGCAAATACAAAAGCAGCTAGATGCAGGATTAATTAGAGAATCTAACTCTCCCTTCAACTCCCCCCTCTTGATAGTCCCCAAGAAACTCGACAATTCGGGAGAAAGAAAATGGCGAGTTGTAATTGACTATCGAGCGTTGAACGAGAAAGTTATCGGTATAATGGTATATGGGTATAAAAAATGCTCCCCCAACCTTTCAAAGGCTTTTAAACAATGTTCTTTAAGGGATGTTGGACGTCGAGGCTTTCGTCTATTTAGACGACATCATCATATATTCCGACACTCTGAAAGAACATGACAAAAGGGCCCGAAGATTATTTACCAGACTACGAGAAGCAAATTTGAAACTTCAGCCGGATAAATGTGAATTTCTAAAAAAGAGAAGTTGCTTATTTGGGTCACATCATCGGAAAAGACGGTATTAAACCAAACCCCGATAAAATATCCGCTATCAAAAATTTCCCTCAACCAACGACGCCAAAGAATATACGCCAATTTCTGGGCCTCTCAGGGTATTATCGAAAGTTTATTGAAGACTACGCGAAGATTGCCAAGCCTCTGGTCGATCTCACTAGAAAAGACGGAAAGTAGGAATGGGGTAAGGCACAAAAAGAAAGTTTTCTTAAATTACGACAGTATCTAACGCAAGAACCATTGCTCCAATACCCGGATTTTTCGAAACCTTTCAAACTTACGACCGATGCATCAGAATTCGCAGCAGGAGCAATATTAACACAGGAAAAAGATGGAATTGATCTTCCAGTTGCATATTTTTCCAAGACTTTAAACGAATGCGAACAAAGGTACCCGCAAGCAGAGCGAGAGTGCCTGGCCATACTTTATGCAGTTGAAAAATTCCGACCCTATCTATACGGTCGAGAATTCATTCTGGCCTGTGATTTTGAACCTGTTAACTGGATTTCATCGGTGGAAAATCCCGGATCTAGATTGTCAAGATGGCGATTAAGACTACGAGACTTCCAATACGAATTTGAGTATAAAAAGGGGAAACTCAACCGAAGCGTCGAAGCCTTATCCGGGAACCCTGAAAAGCTTTTCCAACCTTCAGATACCAGCTTAGAAAGTTCCATGGAATTGAGCGAATTACCTATACTGGACGACGACGAAGAAATCTCGGCAATGCGAGTCCTCCCCATCCTCACGAGGTCTGCTAGCCTACGAGATGGAAAAATTACAGACAAACCTCGTCCTGCAGCCATGAAACGACACCAGTCAACAACAGGATACGAAAAGGAAAAGGTGCCTGGATCTACGCTAATGGAAAAGAAACCCGTTTCCATCTTGAAACGGAAACCTGTGAAGGCTTCGGAACCTGCAAGGGAGGTTCCAGCAGTCGCACCTCGGGATAACCCCAATCCTAACGACAACATATCTCCCACTCAAAAAAAGAGAGGAAGGCCCCCAGGGACAAAAAAGGTAACGATACCAGAATTAGCCCCCGAACAAGAGCAAGAAGATGGTGCCATTGCCACCAGGTTGAGGAAACGATCCAGTCCTCATGGATCCCCATTACCCTGCGACACCGTTTCTTCTTCCTCTCCCTCTCCCCCTCCCTCGACCGACCCTTCGAGTAATGACGAGGAAGAATCTGATCCCCCCGTATTTCGCAGCCGACACAGCGTTTTTCCAAATGTGAAACCTTCACCCCCTCCTGTGTATAAGTCAGCAAGTGGACCACCACACACAGTCTCTAATAATACCCCTGAGTCTGTAGGATTACTTCCCCCACTCCAAGAATCATATACAGACGTGTTTATAGATGGATCCTGCTGTGGAAATGGCGCAGGAAAACCTAGGGCAGGAATAGGTGTTTGGTTTGGCCCAAATCATCCACTCAACGTATCAAAGCCAGCAAGAGGTAGGAAAACCAATAATGTAGCAGAGATTGAAGCTGCTACAGTTGCGGCACTCAAGGCAAAGGAGGCTGGAATTCAAAGACTAAGATTAAAAACGGATTCCCAATTCCTTATAAAAAGCGTTACGGAATGGATGCCTCGATGGGAAACGAACAATTGGCTAACAGCATCCCGCTAACCTGTCCAGAACCGCGCAGAGTTCGAGAAATTAAAAGAGGCCTTAAAAACACTCGATGTTAAATGGGAATACGTTCCTGGGTATCGGGGACATTATGGAAACGAGATGGCAGATCAACTAGCTCGCGCTGCCAATCCTCCTGAGGAAGAACGTTCCTTTTCTCGAGCATCTCCTCCGTGTTACAATAGCGACAGTAGTTCAGAAGAGGACGACCAATTCAACTCCAAGGAACGAAATTTTAACAAGGAACTCCAACAATCCATTAGCAAGTTCGAGGAAACTTTAAGGGACAAAAAATGGACCTTAACCGATCAGACATTGGATTGGGATCACGAAGGTAATTACTTCCAAGGTCAAACCTCGAGAAAACGTCATGTTTCCGATGGAGAATCAGATGAAGAGCTTCTACAGGATCTTGAAGCCCTTGATCCTTGTAGGGACTACGATGACGATGCATTTTCCTCTAGAGTTCAGCAATTTTTAGAGAAATATAAAAAGGGCCGCAAGCAGTCAACACAGGAGGAAAAATCACCCGAAATTGTGAATGTGCAAAAGGGAACGGAACCTGTAGTAAGATTTCAGGAAGTTACAGATGACAGTGAGTCAGATGTCACGGAAGAGACATCACCCTCGAAAGAAAGGTTTCAAACTCCGGCACCTAATTGCCCTCCCGATGCACGATCAACCCCATTCCTCCCCATCCCCACACAATTGCGAGAAGAAGAGCAATCACCTGTGAAACAAAGAGACAAGGTACCAAGAAGGCTAGAAGGACTATCTTGTGAAGAGACTTTTTTCCACCAAAATTACCCCGCAGTAAACAGCGAACTATACGATCATAGTCTCCCGTACGCTGAAGACAACGACTGTCTCCCCTCTATAAATCAAGATTCGGTCTCGCGCTGTCAAGAACCTTTAACGTATAAACGTAGCAACTACGCTTTGTTCCTCCCGGCAGATTGTGAACCCATTGACTCCGCTTGTAAATTATTGATAGCCACCGACTACCTTAACCTTCAAGATCTCAAGGAATGCGGTCCGAAAAAGGGACAAATCCTTGTTGTCCCCAACGGCCGATTTAAAACTTATGTCGCAATAGTGAAAAACCGTTGTTTCGACAGAGTCGAATGGAAGGATGTTGAGAGAGTGTTACATGGCCTACGTTCCGCCCTAGAGCGCGATAACCAGCAAAATTGTAGAATCGCATCTACAGGAGAAGTCCTTGGTACCACTGCTGGTACATATTTTATAGAATTAATTACAAAAGTTTTTCACGGTACTAATATTAAGATAACGTTATGTCAAGAAAGGGTCGAAGTTCCCCCTCCCCAAATCAGACACAAAATAATTAAAGAATTCCATCAGAGTCTCGTCGGAGGACACAAGGGCATTAATAAAACTTATCGAAGGATCAGGGAATGATATACTTGGCCAGGCATGAAAGACGAGATAACAAATTACCTTCGTTCTTGCAGGAGTTGTCTAGAGAATAAGGTCTGAAGGACCCGTACTAGAGAACCCATGATTATCACGGACACCCCTGCTGAACCTTTTGACAAGGTATCCCTTGACACAGTAGGTAAGTTACCCACTACTCCGAATGGATAACCCGCAAGAATGAAACGCAAGCAATTGCCGCAAAAAATTTAATTTCATCAAAACTGAGATCAAAAAAATATCGTGACGAAAAAGCGCGCCCCCAACTGTCCAAGGTCGGAGACATTGTCTACACTATACGGGTGGGGTTGATCAAACACAAAGACAAAGTTATGGCCGCGCATTGTTAAGATCCGTAAACTTTTCTTTTCCTCCCTTTTCTCACTCTAATAATTACTTTTATTCTTAGTTTTTTTTTATTATTAATTTTTATCACTTATCTGTTACTAATCTTTCTCTTTTTTAGGAAGGAATTACTGAATCTGGACGAACCATGAATGTCATAACAAAGTGTGTTTTGTCTCTCCTAGCCATCTCTGTTCCTATCAATATATGTTCCTGCCAATCTTCTGAGACACACCGGATTACGCCCTTCGAGAAAAACAATGGGATTTACTATGAGTACGAATCGGAATTCAAGGTCTCCACCGCCACCTGGAGGATAGTGGTCTTCTTGGATGTCACTAAACAGTTCGACAGACTCACATATTTAAGGACCCGACTACAAGACGCACTGGACAGTTGCCCGGAAAACATAACATGGTGCATAGATTTTGTTACAAATTTCGGATGGCACGACGAATGGACAGAGGCTGCAGAATTGAATTTCCAGATAAATAAGGAATATGAAGAATTAAAAAAACATAAGGGAAAGTTCTCCTTCGATGTTACCAAAGACTACGAGGGTGAGAAGGGCCACACCTTTACTAGGGTTCATAGGGAAATTCGCTGGACCTATTGCTGGAATGCTGACCTACGAAGATGGAGAAGATATAAAGAGCGCCATCCAAGAATTGAATCAAGCCCAAACCAATTTTTCACACTTGGTGGGAAAGCAAACGCACGTTGTTAGGGCACAACTTGACCACCTAGACAAAATACACCAACGACAAGACAACCAAATACAAGAGTTGACTAGAAGGTTGGGAGATCTAGAGAAGGGCATACACGACCAACACACACAAGCACGAAAGGCTCTACTAAACGCAATACAAGACGGACTGACGCGACACTGTAAGGCAGGAACTAAGATCCTGGAAGTATTGTACCAAGCACGAAAAGGACAATTACACAGGGCTTAACTTACCAATGACCATTTAACACCAATTCTGAAGGATATTCAACGACATCAGTCAAATCTAGAATTTCCCCTAGAAGGACCTAACCTAAGCATGGAGGAACTCGCCCAGATATCTCATACTACTGCACTTACAGAAGGCAACCATCTGAAAATATTAGTAGACATCCCTTTGGCAGATAAGGCAAAGTATTCTATGTACCAGCTACATCCCCTCCCCGTGTTCCAACCCATTTTCGACAATAAAATTGGAAAAGCTCACGTACGCCCTAGACACGAATACCTATCAGTGGATCAACAACGACAAAATTTTATCCTGATGAACTATCGAGACTTAAATTCTTGCAAAAGAACCAGAAGATTCCTCTTATGCACAAATCCCCCCGCTATTCAAGAAGTCCAGAAATCAGCAGTGTGTGAAGTACGCCTCCTTCTAGAACCAACCCTAGACGTTCTAAAAACCTGCGACGTAGAAATCGATTTCAACGTTGCACCTTTTTGGAAAAGAGTAAGAACATTGGCTGGCTGGATTTACTCTTTAGGGAATAACACTCTCTTAAGATTGACTTGTGAAAACACTCAAGATACACGTGTGAACATTTCTGGAACCGGACGCCTACAACTAGCAGCTGGATGCAAGGCCTGGACAACGGGAATGACTCTCACTCCCGCGTCGATCCCGAAAGGATTTACAGAAATTTTATACGAAGCGGATGTAAATTTGGACTTGAGAGCTCTCTCCTCGTCTCTAAATAAATTTAGGCTTAGCCGTCCCAATGAGACTATCGCAGAAATCCAGGACCTGGAAATCGAAACCTTTCAAGGAAATTCAAAAACCTTAGATGAACTAGAGCAGGATCTACACGATTTCACATTACGACGACATGCTCTGGATGAGAAAAGAACTTCTAATGTTAGGTTCTACACTGGATTCGGACTACTCACCCTGGGACTCCTCCTAATCTTGTTATTCTTGAAACTCCAGATAAAGAATAACCATCTCCAAAGAAACACAACTAATCGAGAGGCTATATCCCCCACACTCCGGGAGAGGAAGCAACGATTTTTTAAAAACTCAAGGAAAACACCAAAAATAAACCCTAAGGAAAGATGTCGCTCCACATTCAACACCGAAGATATTGACCTCCATGTGATTTCAACTACACCGGAAGACCACTCTGATTGTCAGGAACAATTAGGGAATGAACCTCAGACACCCACGGCGAGCGAAGTAAATTGTAATATTCGAAAACTTCCTCGGCAACAACTACAACCTTGTTAAGCCGTTGCGAATGTCAATTATCGACCTAAGAAAGTAAGTGACAATAAAGCTCCTGGACTTAATTTTTCTCTTTCATATTTTTATTAATATAAAGAGTACAAAGGAAAAAATAATTTTTTATATATATATATATTCTTTTTGATATTTTAATTCTTTTCTTGATTTTCGCCGAGCTGCCCCTCGACAAAAACTCTCCCCTTGTCAACTGTTGTCCACTGACCCCTGGACTCCGATTGCCGGCGCTAAAAATAGAAAAAAAGAGAAGGTAAACCACTTAAAAAAAAAAAATTTAGGGGTTCATCCACGTTTCTAACCGTAAATCCCCTGTTACATACCAGCTTCCAGTGGCCAGCTAGATGAGGTTCCCCTTCCACCCAGAAATGCCGTTGGCACCATACCAACTCCTTTGTGGGCATAATGGATAGCAGGTTACCTATTGGAAAATCCGGTAGGTCGTCGAAATCTAATATAATTTCTTCTCCCTCCAGAATCACCTCCAGTCGCGGAAGATAGATAACATTCTCGTTCTTGAAGAAGTTCTGATAAAAGAATGGTCGTAATCAGAACCTTACTTTTTTAACCCTTCCATATTAATTAAAAAAAAAAAAATAAAAAAAATAAACTTACGGGTGCCCAGAATCCTCGCGCCATCCAACCTCCTTGGAACCACTTCGCCTCCAAGTACCACTTGGAGCGCGAAAAAGTTTTTCTCGGTAGGGACCTAGGACAGGGGCTGTCAAATGCGAAATACTCCTCTTCCTCGGGAGCACTTACTGGCGCCCAAGGCCCAAACTCATCGAAGAACCTAAACAAACAAGAAATGAACCCACGATCATTAAAGGGAGAATCTAGTAACCTTAATGATTTTTAGCGAAACGCAAGTAATTCTTTCATCATCGAATTCGAATTGAATTAACTCGATAATGAAAAATTGGTTAAAATCGATTGATTTTGATCGGGCTATTAAAATCTTAGATTTAAAATCAATAGAATTATTGAGGGTAAAATCTTTAGAAGACATGATAAGAAATGTAAAGAACTAAATTGGCTTTGGTGTTAACATACTCAAAATTATCAAACAGCTGATTAATTTTGATCACTAAAAATTATTAAAATATTGAAAACTAATTAATTTGAATTTTTGATGGTTCGAAATTATTCGAAATTATTCTAAGTTATTTTAAGAGAAAAGAAATAATAAATAAATAAAAATAACAAAATTTTTTCAGTTCTGAATAAAATCAATTATTCAATTTTTAGTGAAATGATAAATTCGAAGCAAATCAATTGTTGAGAATCGAAATGCAAATAAGATTAAACCACTTAAAAAAAAAAAAAAAAAAATCCAGGTTGATGTCCTAGGTGACGGCACCAAATTGAGTGCCGTCGAAATTCACTAAATGTTCAGAAGCCGAACTTAGTAGCCCAACAGTTTGAAGTCAATAATATATATATCCTTTCTGTTTAATTATTTTTCTTCTTTACCATACATTCCTCTCCCCCCCCCCCCACGTTCTATTCTTTTAACCCAAATCTCGGTTCATGATTAAGGATTGTATTATATCCGAACGCGAAAAAAATTATTTAAAATGTTATTTAAAATTTTTCTTTAATCCTCCTCACTTGTCCAAGTGGCTACACACTTACGACAAGGTTACTCGGAGGAAGGTTTTAATTTTTGAGGAAGTCAGAGCTCGCGAGCACGCGGAGTATAACTACCATCCTGTATCGTTCCAGTTCCGCATCCACCCTGGGTGCAATGGTGGTTGCTATTCTTTCAGCAACCCAAAGGACGACTAACGCTTAGGAACGATACCAAAAAAAAAGAGCTAATTGAAATTATCATTTTACGCGCACTTCACTTGCATTTTTATCTTAAAGGTTTTGTTTAAAATATGCCCTTCCCCCCCCCCCCTCCCTGAAAAGAAAGCACATTACAAAAAAAGAAAACATGAATGTTAATATATAAGGGACCTCAATTGATGTGACCTAATTATAAAGGTCTTAACCAATAACAATAATTTTCCTTTTATTGGTTCATCCTTAAATAAAGATGACGAATCGCAATTCTTCAAAGATTGAGTTCACCATAAGTTCGACCCAATTGATTTTTGGTCTGCTGAAATTGAATTCCAGTCTAAATTCAATTCGTCTAAATTCAATTCATACGGTAACACTGAAAATAAAGATCCTAGAATTCCAACTAAAAAAAAAAAAAAAAAAATGATGAAATTATTTAAGATCATCAAGCTCTGGACTATTCGAAGGGAATTGAAATTTTTGAAAATAATTGATTGACTTTTAAAATACAATTGATTTTGAATTTTTGATTATTCAAAAGCTTTAACATTCAAAAATATTGAATTCATTAAATTGTTAAAGCATTTGATTGAATTTTATAATTATTGAAAACTAATATTCAACTATTCAAAATTTACTAAAATATAAAATACAATTGATTTTGAATTTTTGATTATTCAAGGGCTTTAACATTCAAGAATATTGAATTTATTAAATTGTAAAAGCATTTGATTGAATTTTATAATTATTGAAAATTGATATTCAACTATTCAAAATTTACTAAAATATAAATACAATTGATTTTGAGTTTTTGATTATTCAAAAGCTTTAACATTCAAAAAATATTGAATTCATTAAATTGTAAAAACATTTGGTTAAATTTTGTAGTTATTGAAGATTGATATTCAACTATTCAAAATTTACTAAAATATAAAATACAATTAATGTTGAATTTTCGATTGTTCGAGATTGTTCGAATTTATTCAAAGGCTTTAACATTCAAAAAATATTGAATTCATTGAATTGTAAAAACATTCGATTGAATTTTTATAATTATTGAAAATTGATATTCAACTATTCAAAATTTATTAAAATATAAATACAATTGATTTGAATTTTGATCGTTCAAGAATGCTGAATTATTAGATTGGTATTCAGCGATTCAAAATTTACTAAAATATAAAATACAATTGATTTAAATTTTGATCGTTCAAGATTGTTCGAATTTATTCAAGGGCTTTAACATTCAAGAATATTGAATTCATTAAATTGTAAAAGCATTTGATTGAATTTTTATAATTATAGAAAATTGATATTCAACTATTCAAAATTTATTAAAATATAAAATACAATTAATGTTGAATTTTCGATTGTTCAAGATTGTTCGAATTTATTCAGGGGCTTTAACATTCAAGAATATTGAATTTATTAAATTGTAAAAGCATTTGATTGAATTTTATAATTATTGAAAATTGATATTCAACTATTCAAAATTTACTAAAATATAAATTACAATTGATTTGAATTTTGATCGTTCAAGAATGCTGAATTATTAAATTGGTATTCAGCGATTCAAAATTTACTAATATATAAAATACAATTGATTTGAATTTTGATCGTTCAAGATTGTTCGAATTTATTCAAGGGCTTTAACATTCAAGAATATTGAATTCATTAAATTGTAAAAGCATTTGATTAAATTTTTATAATTATTGAAAATTGATATTCAACTATTCAAGATTTATTAAAATATAAATACAATTGATTTTGAGTTTTTGATTATTCAAAAGCTTTAACATTCAAAAAAAATATTGAATTCATTAAATTGTAAAAACATTTGGTTGAATTTTGTAGTTATTGAAGATTAATATTCAACTATTCAAAATTTATTGAAATATAAAATACAATTGATTTTGAGTTTTTGATTATTCAAAAGCTTTAACATTTAAGAATATTGAATTCATTAAATTGTAAAAACATTTGATTGAATTTTATAATTATTGAAAATTAATATTCAACTATCCAAAATTTAATAAAATATAAAATACAATTGATTTTGAATTTTTGATTATTCAAAAGCTTTCACATTCAAGAATATTGAATTCATTAAATTGTAAAAGCATTTGATTGAATTTTTATAATTATTGAAAATTGATATCCAACTATTCAAGATTTATTAAAATATAAAATACAATCAATGTTGAATTTTCGATTGTTCGAGATTGTTCGAATTTATTCAGGGGCTTTAACATTCAAGAATATTGAATTCATTAAATTGTAAAAGCATTTGATTGAATTTTTATAATTATCGAAAATTGATATTCAACTATTCAAAATTTATTAAAATATAAAATACAATTAATGTTGAATTTTCGATTGTTCAAGATTGTTCGAATTTATTCAAAAGCTTTAACATTCAAAAAATATTAAATTCATTGAATTGTAAAAACATTCGATTGGATTTTATAATTATTGAAAATTGATATTCAACTATTCAAAATTTATTAAAATATAAAATACAATTAATGTTGAATTTTCGATTGTTCAAGATTGTTCGAATTTATTCAGGGGCTTTAACATTTAAGAATATTGAATTTATTAAATTGTAAAAGCATTTGGTTGAATTTTGTAGTTATTGAAGATTAACATTCAACTATTCAAAATTTACTAAAATATAAAATACAATTAATGTTGAATTTTCGATTGTTCAAGATTGTTCGAATTTATTCAAAAGCTTTAACATTCAAAAAATATTGAATTCATTGAATTGTAAAAACATTCGATTGAATTTTATAATTATTGAAAATTGATATTCAACTATTCAAAATTTATTAAAATATAAAATACAATTGATTTTGAGTTTTTGATTATTCAAAAGCTTTAACATTCAAGAATATTGAATTCATTAAATTGTAAAAACATTTGATTGAATTTTATAATTATTGAAAATTAATATTCAACTATTCAAAATTTACTAAAATATAAAATACAATTGATTTTGAATTTTTGATTATTCAAAAGCTTTAACATTCAAAAATATTGAATTCATTAAATTGTAAAAGCATTTGATTGAATTTTTATAATTATTGAAAATTAATATTCAACTATTCAAAATTTATTAAAATATAAAATACAATCAATTTTAAAATTTTGATTGATCAGGATTGTTCGAATTTATTTTGTATTTTAAACTCTGATCGATGGGATTTTTTCTTTCAAATTCCTCTCTCTCCTCTTTGAGACGCAAAAGGGTTCGTTAAAAACCACTGGGAGGAGGCTGAATAATCTCAACTTCTACAACACAATTAACTTGCACTCCGACACGGGACATCTTAACCGCACTAAAGATGTAACTCTTTCAAGTTCGAAAGCGCTAATGAGCTCGGACCGGCTCGCGAGATGACAATTACGTCATCACATTGCACCCCCCCATTAACCCGAATGCCTGCGCCTTGTGAGAACGGATGTAGAAACCCTAACCCATAACTCCGCACGAGATAAGAAAGGTATCGGGTACCCCGGAGGAAGCTGGGAAGACCAAACAATCTATGATAAGCTCCTCCAGGCGATCAGAGTCTAAGACGCAAATTTTTCTTTCTCTATAATCTAAAGAAAATAATTAACTTATTAAATCAAAATTAACTTCACAACAAGGATATTTTATAAGTTCCAGGAGCTTTTATGGATTTAATATTATTTTAAACGAACGGATGCAAATCGACATTTGCATAAAAATTGCAAAAAAGTGGAATTTTCCAAAAATTTGCAATTACAGAATTTTATACATTATAATTGAATTTCGATTAAATTCAATACTAGTTTTAAAGTTGATTGATGCAAATCGACAATTGCATAAAAATTGCAAAATTTGGAATTTCCGAAATTCGCAATTATAGAATTTTATATACTATAATTGAATTTCGATTAAATTCAATATTAGTTTTAAATTGATAGATGCAAATCGACATTTGCATTAAAATTGCAAAATTTGGAATTTCCGAAATTCGCAATTATAGAATTTTTATATATTATAATTGAATTTCGAATAAATTCAACCTTAGTTTTAATTTAACAATGCAAATCGACATTTGCATAAAAATTGCAAAATTTGGAATTTCCGAAATTCGCAATTATAGAATTTTTATATATTATAATGAATTTCTATTAAATTCAATACTAGTTTAAAGTTGATTGATGCAAATCGACAATTGCATAAAAATTGCAAAATTTGGAATTTCCGAAATTCGCAATTATAGAATTTTATATACTATAATTGAATTTCGATTAAATTCAATATTAGTTTTAAATTTAGATGCAAATCGACATTTGCATAAAATTTGCAAAATTTAGAATTTTCAAAAAATTGCAATTACAGAATTTTTATATATTATAATTGAATTTCGATTAAATTCAATATTAGTTTTAAATTGATAGATGCAAATCGACATTTGCATTAAAATTGCAAAATTTGGAATTTCCGAAATTCTTATTATAGAATTTTTATATATTATAATTGAATTTCGAATAAATTCAACCTTAGTTTTAATTTAACAATGCAAATCGACATTTGCATAAAAATTGCAAAATTTGCAATTTCCGAAATTCGCAATTATAGAATTTTTATATATTATAATGAATTTCGATTAAATTCAATACTAGTTTAAAGTTGATTGATGCAAATCGACAATTGCATAAAAATTGCAAAATTTGGAATTTCCGAAATTCGCAATTATAGAATTTTATATATTATAATTGAATTTCGATTAAATTCAATATTAGTTTTAAATTGATAGATGCAAATCGACATTTGCATAAAATTTGCAAAATTTAGAATTTTCAAAAATTGCAATTACAGAATTTTTATATATTATAATTGAATTTCGATTAAATTCAATATTAGTTTTAAATTGATAGATGCAAATCGACATTTGCATTAAAATTGCAAAATTTGGAATTTCCGAAATTCGCAATTATAGAATTTTATATATCATAATTGAATTTCGAATAAATTCAACCTTAGTTTTAATTTAACAATGCAAATCGACATTTGCATTAAAATTGCAAAATTTGGAATTTCCGAAATTCGCAATTATAGAATTTTATATATCATAATTGAATTTCGAATAAATTCAACCTTAGTTTTAATTTAACAATGCAAATCGACATTTGCATAAAAATTGCCAAATTTGGAATTTCCGAAATTCGCAATTGGTCGAGTCCATACCAAGTGATCACACCAATTTCAGTCATATTGAGTAATATTTACGAAATTGATATTTTGGGTTCCTTTAGGAGTAAAAAAAATAAATTTTAATTATTTTTAAAAAATTCAAAATATTTTCGAAAATATTCAAATTCGAAATTTTATGTACTATTTTTTTTGTGTTATCATAACTTCTGTAATTTTGAAGCAATTATGATCATTTTTTTTTTAATTACTCGTATTTAAATACTCTTTCAAGAAAAATTATAATAATTAAGAAATTGTTTATATTTAAATTTTTATTAAAAAAATTAAATTATTTATTTAAACAAAATCTAAAGTATATCATCGTTCTTTTTCAAAAAATTCATAAACATAGCCTATAATGTGCTTAAAAATTTAAGCCAAAGAAAAAGATGGTATGTATTATAGTTTTTGAGAAAAAAATTATTAAGTTATGCTAGCGCGGCGCGGACCGGTGTCACCGCTACTCAACGCGTAGTTCCGTAGTAACCGAAATGTATGTATATTTTTACATAATGTAAATATAGTTAGTTTATTATATTTAAATTATAAGCTTCAGAAAGTCACACTGATCTTTTCATAGTACATGGACATCAAACTTTAGAATTAAAAAAATCGGAGAAAATAATTAAAGTAAAAAAAAGTAATTAAAAAATTGGTAATTTATAGAAAAATAATAAAAATAACTAAAAATTGGGAAAATTATTAAAATTTAAGAATAATAATTGAAAATTTGTTAAATCAATTGAAAAATAATTAATATAATTAAAAACTGGTAAAAATAAGTGAAAATAAGTGAATAATTAAAATAATTTAAAATTGAAGAAAGAAAAATAATGGACTGGTAAAATTATCAAAATTCGCGATGTTCAGGGGTGTTAATTTTTTTTCTTATGCAATTTTAGACCTAAAATTATGGGGTAATGTCAAAAATAGAGAAACAAATAATTTGCGGAGTTTGAGAACTTTATTCTAAGAAAAACTTAAATTTTAAAAATTAAACCTCTTTCACAATTTTCATTTTTTCCATCGACTATTTTTTTGTGGGATTTTTAAATGATTTTCTACAATCCATCGTATGGATTTTGAAAAATAAAATTTCGAAAATGACCAAAAAAATATTGTTTTTTAATTTTTATGTAATACCATAATTCTACATCTTAATTGATGTAAGAAAAAAAATGACACCTCTGAGCATCAAAAATTTTGTTGAGTTAAAATTTCACCTATCTTTCCCCTTAAAGAATGATAAAAATAGTTTGAAAATAGTTGAAAGAAATGAAAACTATAATAAATTTAAAAGATGACAAAATTTTATAAGGAGAAAAATGATTAAAAATTTGAAACATAAAGTATGAAACATAAAATTTGCTTCTGAAGCAGAATGGCACTTTTTTGCTACATCACATGGTAAGGGACCATGTGATGGCATTGGTGGCACTATCAAAAGATTAGCGGCTCAAGCAAGTTTACAACGACCATTAAACAATCAAATTGTTACTCCTCTTGACTTATACGAGTGGGCAAAATCCAGTTTAGAGAAAATTAATGTAGAATTTTGTAATTACGCAGAATATGAAGCTGAAAAACAATTGTTAAGTGAAAGATTTAATCAAGCTATGACCATTAAAGGTACACAAAAATTTCATTCCTTCGTACCCCTTGAGAATAAAATTGAAACAAAAATTTTTTCAAATTCTGTGCACAGCACAATTTGTAAAATAAAAAAATAAACATGACGATTAACTGTATTTATATTATGTAATAATATACATACATTTCGGTTACTACCGAACTACGCGTTGAGTAGCGGTGACACCGGTCTGCGCCGCGCTAGCATAACTTAATAATTTTTTTCTCAAAAACTATAATACATACCATCTTTTTCTTTGGCTTAAATTTTTAAGCACATTATAGGCTATGTTTATGAATTTTTTGAAAAAGATCGATGATATACTTTAGATTTTGTTTAAATAAATAATTTAATTTTTTTAATAAAAATTTAATTATAAACAATTTCTTAATTATTATAATTTTTCTTGAAAGAGTATTTAAATACGAGTAATTTAAAAAAAAATGATCTCAATTGCTTCAAAATTACAGAAGTTATGATAAAACAAAAAAAATAGTACTCAAAATTTTGAATTTGAATATTTTCGAAAATATTTTGAATTTTTTAAAAATAATTAAAATCTATTTTTTTTACTCCTAAAGGAACCCAAAATATCAATTTCGTAAATATTACTCAATATGACTGAAATTGGTGTGATCACTTGGTATGGACTCGACCAATTATAGAATTTTATATATTATAATTGAATTTCGATTAAATTCAATATTAGTTTTAAATTGATAGATGCAAATCGACATTTGCATAAAATTTGCAAAATTTAAAATTTTCAAAAATTGCAAAAAAGAATTTTTATATATTATAATTGAATTTCGATTAAATTCAATATTAGTTTTAAATTGATAGATGCAAATCGACATTTGCATAAAAATTGCAAAATTTGGAATTTCCGAAATTCGCAATTATAGAATTTTTATATATTATAATTGAATTTCGAATGAATTCAACCTTAGTTTTAATTTAACAATGCAAATCGACATTTGCATAAAAATTGCAAAATTTGGAATTTCCGAAATTCGCAATTATAGAATTTTTATATATTATAATTGAATTTCGATTAAAAAAATTCAATATTATAGTTAGGAATAAGTATGTGCGACGAACAAGAAATGAATAGAAGTCAAAAACAGAATACAGAAGAATTTCGACTTCTTTCCGGCTAAAGTTCTCGGGGACGAGACCTGGAAAATCCGTGGTGGGTTGTAACGTCGAGCCTTAACATTAGCTAATTAAAATTTAATTATTTCTTTTCCTCTGATTCTGAAACGGAAAATCTGTAATCTTAAAAGATCTAATAGATCAGTAGATCGCATATTTTCCATGTTGAGAATGAGAGCCTAATCATCAAGGTCAATGACCTTTTAATTTTTGTTGAATCGAGAATGCCGCAATGAAGTGGAAATTCTGAAGTCAGCACCTTCTTTTAGAATAACTAATAAATTTGTATCTTGATTATTATTTCAACTAATATCACAATTGTAATCATGGGGAATGGGAAAGTGACTATGTAATCCGTAAACTATACTAGGACATTATGATTGAGTGAACCTTGTTAAAACCTGGAATTAAGCAATTAAATTCTTGACTCTAAATTAAAAACTTCTTTAAACAAAAAAAGTTCATTTAAGTAAGTAATTTTGCTAGCGTTTGCACTGCCAGTAGGGAGGTCTCGTGTTGGTGAACACTCGTACCCACGCAGGTACCGGTGGCCACGCAAGAGCTAGCCACTCATACACTCTCATGAATTATGACTCCTCTGCTTAACGGCAGCCATAATGAATTCCCACTCTCTCTTCCTTTTCTAAAATACCTAAGAGCAACTGAGAAACGACCACGTGTTCTCTGACAGCCCGAGCACATGGCCTAGCACAGCAAAACAAAACGTGCTTTACGCACGAAAATAATAGATCAGAAATAAATAGAGGAATTCCATACTTGATTAATAAATTGTTAAATAAAAATGTCTTGGTATTAAAAGTTCATTGACATAATGAAGCAATATTTTAAAGAAATATTGTGCGAATAATTGTCAAAGTGCTGGCCTGTGCAAATTCGGCGACTGCTCGGCAACAGCAAAACTGAAGTGTTGCTAAATTAAAATTGCTCTTCACCTCGTCTAACCTTCGTCCAAAATTGCCACACCTCAAGTCCCCACCTTTTCCATGGCTTTGAGAAAATATAAAAAGGAATCACACAATAATTAATGGCAGTTTTCAACCGTCGCGATTCCTAAAACGACGTGTGTGGCTCTCGCCCGTCCAGCGGTATTTGCAATTGGGTGTGGTCACCAACGGATACTAAATTTTGCTAATTTTAGTTCCTAGTAGTATAAAGGGTTCCCTCCCTGTTAGCAGTGCGGTCGAAAAAAAAAAAGATTTCAAAAGACAATTTTTCGAGGATCCCTTTTAATTCCTTCCATTCAAAGATTCTTGCTAAACGGATGGTGGTGACCAACGGATAAAGTGACTAATTTTGCTAAATTGTCAATTCTTAGTAGTATAAAGCGAACCAGATCCGCGTTAACAAAGAAACGGAATGAATTAAACGGGACAGTGGAAAAAGGGAAGAACAATTTCTCCGAAAACCTTTTCACGATAGAATTCGGGTGTGGTCACCAACGGTAATAGTGACTAAATTTTATTAATTATCACTCCCAGTAGTATAAAGAGTTCCCTCCTTGATGAAATCGGAAAAACGGAAAAGTACGAGACCATTAATTAACAACGTCACAAGAAGTTGCTAATTAAGCAATAAAAGAAAAATATTTTTGTAAACACTTTGCTACGCCCATCCAGGATAGGAAGGTTCACTCAGAATCAATCTTGAGGTGGTAAAGATAAGGATTAGGATAAGGTTCCGTAAGTAAAAATTATTGTAAAATTTTCACCATTGTTACCATTTCTTAAGGAATTGGAAAAATAAAAATTGTTGTAAAAGGGAAGAAACTATCGGGGGTTGTAGAATATATTGTTAAAGTTTAAACACAGTAACGGTGTTTTCATTTTTTGCTACCAACAATATTATCGAACCTTCCGACAGCAACCAAATCCAAAAGATAGAGAGGGACGAATTTCCGCCATAAAAATAAAAAAAACACGAGTGGACGACACTCGTGTCAACTGTATCCGAGGAATTTTGGAAGAGGATGTTCTCAACTTGTTGGTGATTTCTCTTGACGCTTGTTTGGACGAAGATTTTTATTTAAATAAATTTTATTCTAAAATTGAGAAATTAGTCTTACAGTACTTGATTCATAACATTTAATTTCGAAACGTCACACGCCAATTTTTTTTTTACAATCAACTCTTCGAATTAACCTTTTTGAGTGAAAATTTTTAAAATTGAATATTTCCGAAACAAAGTAAAGTACTCGCGTCAAATTTTAATAGAAGGTAAATTATTTTTTCAAAGCAATATGTGTAAACTTTCTCGCTAATTTATTACTATAAAATCAGGGACGTAACTACAAATGTCAAGGCCCCCCGCAATTTTTTTTCAGGAGGCCTCCTCTCCCTCAAATTTTTTTAGATAGTATATAAATAATTACAGGTAATATTATATATTTTTTATTTCATTTAAAAAAAATTCATTAGGGTTATGAGGCTCGAGGCCCCCCAGCAAGCCAAGGCCGTACGTACATCTTTAAGAAGATATTGTATATGTAAATATATACCTGTAACTCTTCCCAGTTGCATCTACATAACGTTTGCCTTTGTGCCATCGATGATTCGAACCATAAAAACGCTCGTAGGTAAGGAACGTCACGAATGGTTTAACACTGGGAATATTTGCTCCTTTATAAACAGTATAAAAAATAAAAAGTTACTGTAAACATTTTAATTTATAATGTTTAAAGCAATCTCACATTATCACAACAGATCTTCTCATTCAGTGCAGGAATTGTAATTGGGGCATCATAAGGTTCGGATAAGGTTGCCTTATTATTGTCAGGCACCCTTTAAGGAAAATCTATATTGCGGAGCCTCCCAATGAAAATTGACAACTGGCGCGGTAGCGCGCCAGTACTGGGCAGTCTTGGCGCAGTAATGGGGGCCAATAATGGCGCAACTGTTGAAATAGTGGGATGATAACGCTAAGGGGCCATCCATAAAGAACGTTCCTCCAATTTTCGGGGTTTTAGACCCCTACCCCCCCTTTTGTTCTACTTGGTTACGAATGAAACCCCCCCCCCTAAATAGAACGTTAAAAAATTATTTATACCCCCCTCAAAAATCAATTTTTTTTTCATATATTAATTAAATAAAATTGTTTTCTTTTGTCATAATTATGGGCTTTTATGATAATACATGTGTTTAAAAAAAAATTACCTCCATTTTTTTATTTTCAAATCGGATAATATTTAGAGGTTGCTCAAAGCCCATGAAGTTTCCCATCTATTTTGCATATGGGCAAACACACTTTTTCGTAAATTTTTAATGAAATTGTAAAAAAATCACTTAAATCATTAATGCACTAAGTCATTTCTTGAAAAGTGTTGAAAAAACAGTATTCTATTATTTATATATTAATTTATCGGAACTGACTATTTCTTATGCAATTTCAAAAAAACCACAAAAATTAAAAAAAAATGAATAATAGTTAATATCAACAAATGAATAAATAAATTATAGAATACTGCTTTTTAAAAAATTTTAAAGATTTGGCTTGGCGCATTAATGTTTTAAGAGATTTTTTACAATTTTATTGCTTTGAGCCACCTCTAAATATTGTCCGATTTCCAAATAAAAAAATAATGTAATTTTTTAATTAATTTTTTTTCAATTTAGAAGAAATTGGGGGGTAGCAGCATAACATATCTGACTTTTGTTTTTTTTAACCAACCTAATATATCTAACCAAAACGAAAAAAAAATAGAATAAGTCAGAGTAAGAAAATAAATATTCGAACGTTCCAAATTTCAACTACCTACCCTCCCCCTTGTTACAAATGGTTACATTTTTTCGACCCTCCCCCCAACAGTAGAACGTTCTTTATGGATGACCCCTAATCACTACTGACTGACAATACTGGTGCAGTACGACATGCCAACTCTAGTACAGTAATGGTACAATAATGGCATCAGAGATATTAAGTGGCGGTATTAAATTTATTTCTAGTGTACCAGTCAACTGTAACGGGAAATTAATTCCCGTATTAATAAAATGTGTTCTTATAAATTTGTTTTAAAAAGAATATTACCCCTCCCTAGAATTTAACAATTTGTTTATACAAATTTAATTATTAATAATATTTACACTTTTATTTTATACATTATTTATTATTTATAATAACTATTGAAAAATTGTTTGGACCTGAAGTTAGCACTTATAGAAAAATCGCACGCTTAGAGGAATCGAACCCTGAAACTAACGGACGCAATGCTGACGCTTTTTACGACTGAGCTAACACGGCTAATGAGTACAGGTTTCATTTAATTGTTCATATCTTTAACTAATTATTGTAACTGTTTATAATTATAAATGATTATTTAATACATATAAAATTAATACAAAATATAATAATATTCATAACAACAATAATAATATTAATTAAAGAATATTTAGTAATAAGTAAATGAAAATAATTTTAGTATTTTATAGGTATAGTTTGCATTTTTTAAATATTTTTTTATTTTCTATACAATAAAAATTAAGATCTTTATTCCAGGATACACTTATTTTAGTTTTTTCAGTCAACTTAGGCACGCCAAGTGTCGGTGGATGCAACTGGCGCGGTACTGTGCCAATAGTAAAGACTGGCACAATATTGAAAATTTCGGTTGGGACGGACCCGATCAGAAACGTAGAAGGGGACCGCATTTTCATACCTGATTTTGCCCTTATTAATAATTGAGACAACCTGATTGGGCAATTATGGGGTCCTCATAATGCTCGAGGGAAGTTATAATAATAGGGCAATCTTATAAGGACCTTTAAAAAGTCAGTAACTTACGATATTCGTCAATAAAAAACCATACACTGAATGAAGAGTAAAGGAAATTGACTTATTTAAAGTAAATAAGTAGTTCCGTTTTTTATGCTGAAGTATAATAAGTAATTTTTGTATTAATATTAACACAATTCTAAAAATATACTCACTGTCTCTTTCAGTACAATCCGTTATTACTTCATGTCCATCCAAGGAACCTAATAAATGAAAAGAGAAGAAATCAGAATGTTATCCCGTAATCCGAATTTCTCAGAGACTTCTAATGAAATGATGAAAAGTCGTACCCCAATGAAAAAACTAAACATTTCTGCTAGAAATTAGTAAAATATCAGTAGTTCTTAGTGAAAATCTACAAATTCCTAGTGGAAAAGTAGAAATTAACATTTGTAGAAATTGCTAATGTGAATTTGTAGTTTTTACTGTGAATTTGTAAGTTTTCACTAAAAATTAGTTATATAGTAGAAATGTTTACTAATTTAATTGGAAAACGAGTTTCCATCATTTCATTAGTAGTTCTTAAAAAAAGTAAATTTAGACTCATTGGGTGTTACATTGTAATAACGATGAAAGAATAAACTGTTTCTCTTTTTACGTACTTTAATTTCTCGAATTAATGTCCTACCATACACTTTTTCCTTTATGGAGAACGTTCAGGAATATCATGGGTTTAGAAACTTGAAAAAAGTACTTTATTTTTGTAATTTTTATCCAATAGTTTAAAATTTCAAGAATATGTTCCCCTATATTCAAGTTAATATTGAAAACACTGAGAAAAAAGGTTTAGTTTTACCAACAATATTTTTTAGTTGACCATTGTTGGTTGTAACAACAATATTTTGATTGGTATAACAAAACGATTTGGTTGGCGTAACACATCAAGTTGTTTGGGACAACCATATTATTTTGTTGCTCTCATTTGGTTGAACCAAACATAATTTAGTTGTGACAACCAAACATAATTTGGTTGTGACAACCAAACAGAAATTGGTTGAGACATCCAAACATAATTTGGCTGTGACAACCAAACAATTATTAAAAAAAATTGGTGATTAGTTTGTAAGTAAGCTGCGGATAATAACATCAATAAAATCTAAAGAAAAACCAATACCAGACGGTCGGCCGAACCTAGCTATAAAAGGTTTATTTCATATTGGTCTTTCATATCTCTCATGGGCTGGTGGTTAGCCTACAGGACTAGCAGCTGGAAAACCCTAGGTTCGAATCTTCATGAGTAATGAAATTTTTCTGTTTCAGGTTTTCATTAATATGAAATTTCTACATTCTCATCTGATTATATTTGTGTAATTAAATTTATAACATGTGAATTATGTAATTATATGTGTTGGCCAACAGGAAATTCGCACCTGGGTTAGTTAGCTCCTAAACAAAAATTTTTTTTATGACAACCAAAATTTTTGTTATCTCGAATAAAAAAATATGGTTGTGACAACCAAAAGTTTTTGTTATGCCAACAAACAACACTGAACCAAATAATTTAGTTGTCTGAAGCAAATAGTTTGGTTGATTAAATAACAACCAAATAATGTGGTTGGCTCAACCAAATTTTCGTTGCTATGACTAAACATTTTTCTCAGTGAAGAAATTCCAGTAGTAAATAAAAAGAACAGGAAGGTGAAATGAATAAATGATTATAAAAAAAATATACATTTTGTAACTGTATTTTTTCGTAAAAGAACTGTTTTCGGGAAAAAACGAAACTGAAAGTTTTTCAGTTGAATAGAATGAAATCGACAAGAAATTAGAAATGAGAATACGATTATGAATTTAATTTTATAATTAAAAGAAAATAAGATTTTCTGAAAAACAATATATCTTATTTTTTGTTAGGGTACTTCGAGGGGAGGTAGCCATTAAGAAGATGTACTACGAACTGACAAATTTTGTACCGCGGAAGAGGTGTCTATGCACAATTGCAAAATATTGGTCAGGCGTATCTCCTCCAGTGAAATCGGGTTTACCCCCATTTTTTAACTAAAAAACGACCAGAAGTATTAGAAAAACCAATAGATTATTTTTGTACATTTTTCTGAAACGTTGAAAACTACTGTTGGTTTTTTTACCCTTAACATCTGGATGTTAACGGTTAACATATTTATCACTTAACATAGGGACAGCTATCTAGATGTTCGGGGTTAACATCTACATATTAAACTTTAATATCTGGATGTTAACCTTTAATATTTAGAGGTTAAGCGTTACTGTTTTGCTTTAAACATATAATTCTAAACATCCATTTTTCTCAGTGTAATTAGATATTATGGAAAATAATTGTTACTCGACAAAAAATTTGGTAAATTGCGAGATTAGTGGGCATCAGCAGGAGAGTAGCCAAAGAAAAATGGGGGGGGGGGTTTGAAATTTTTTTACGTTTGAGGGGGTAATTTGAAAAAAAATTGCGAAAAAAGACCTTTTTTCAATAGAATTTTTCGATTTGGGGAGGGGGGTTTGAACCCCCAACCCCCAAAATAATTGATAATTGAAAAGTTGCGAGAAGTGTTGAATATTGAATAAAATAATTAAAAGTTAAAGAATATAATTCAGAATTGACGAAAAAAGTAAGAAAAGTAAATTGAAGATCGAATAATTATTTTAAAATATCAAGGAAATAGGTATTTGATAACTAAAAGAAAGATTACAAAATGAGGAAAACATTTGGTAATATTGAAAAAATTGTAAAACTGACGAGAGTAATCGACATTAGAATAAAATAGCGAAAAAAATGAAAGAATAATTACAAAATTTAAGGAGAATAATTATTGTCATTTGAAAAATGTTTATAATTATAGCAAAAATTATTGATTTTTTAAGAATGAAATTAAAATGATGTCAATAGATATTTTTAAATTGAAATTTTAATGAATGTAAATAAAATTGTTTAAAATGTAGATAGTTTAAAACCAAATATATCTGAGTGCCAAAGTTCAGGTGGGAACAGACAAAATGAATGAAGGAATGAAAGTATTTGCGAATTATTAGTGTATACTAGTAACATTAACGCGTGCCCAAGCGCCCGACAAACTTTCCATTGTTGTTGGTCATTTGAAACTATAAATCTTTGTAAAGTCGAATAATGTTAGGGCTGCGCACGATACCGAGAGCAGTCTCGGTCACGGCTCGGTATCGTCACGTTTTCCGAGACGATATCGAAACGATACCACGAAAAAAGCGAATCTCGGCGAGACTATCGCCGAGACCGCTGTAGGGTAGTAATTATGAACTTCTTTACTACGGATAACAGATATAGATATCTATTTTTAAAAGCTAAATAATTTAAAATTCGACTAACCTTTTTTCAAAAATATTTAATTAAGTTATAAAAAAATAATCTTATCGGAAAATGAAAATGTAGATTACTGGTCTTTTTTCAACAAGATTCTTCAACTGATCATTTAATACCAAAAATCATTTCTTAGATGCAGGTATAGAAGTCGACGTTGTCGATGAAGAAAGTGAAGTATCGGTTTAAAAGTATTGTCAAAAATTTCACTTATTGTTAATTTTTCTGCTTGCCAGCTTCGCATTTTAAACAACATCTTATTTTTATAATAAATAAGTTAACAATTGTATTCTGCAATTACTATGTTTTATTTTCTCGATGTTTTTAAGATGAAGACTAGACGAGACCACAATTATGAAGGCGATACCGAGACGACACTAAGCGTGACGAGACCGAGACGAGACCATCAGTTTTCCATTTTTTCGAGACCGAGACTAGACTCTGTCAAATCTCGTATCGTATATAGTGCGCAGCCCTAAATAATGTAATCTTCGAAATTGAAGAATATATCTGAAAAATGACGGAAGTAATTGACAGTTGCAAAAAAAAAATTCGAAAAATAACAACATCATTACAAAATTGAAAGGAATAGTCTATAAACAATAAAACAATGAATATTAAATTTAAACAAGATAGTTACAAAATTATAAGAATTACTGTTTGAAATAATTACAAATTGAACAAACGGATTGACAATCGAAAAAAATAATTGAAATTGAAAAAAAAAAAAAGTTGAGGAAAGAAATTGGAAATTTAAGAATTAAATTAAAATTTGAAAAAATATTTGATAACTGAAAGAAGAGTTATAAAATTTGAAGTTAATAATTAAACATTGCCAAAATTGTAGAAAATAATTGAAAATTCCGAAAAGTAATTAATAATTGAAATAAGTAGTTGAAAAATGACTAAAATAATTAAAAAATTGATGAAAATATGTGAAAAATAACTAAAATAACTGTGAATTGAAAACAGAATTAGATAACTGAGTACATTAATAGACATAACTAAAAAAAACAATTAAAAAAAAATTGTACAAGAAATATTAAGTTTAAAAAAAATAATTGCAAATTAAAAAATTATTAAAATTGAAGGAATATTTGATGAATTTAATTGCACATTTAACTATTGGATTTTAAAAAAAAATAAATAAATAACAATTGAAGAAAGCAATTAGAAATTAAAGAGATAAATTGTTAATTAAAGAATTAAACGGAAATATGAAGAAAATAATTGATAATTAAAAGGAAAATTACGATATGATGAAAGTAATTGAATATTGACGAAAATAATTAACAATTGAAATAAAATGGAGACTAATCAGGATTAGAATTTATTTTTAAATTAATGAATAATCATGAAATTGGAGGAAAATAATAAATTGTCAATTGAAAACTGATGAAAATTCTGGATAAAATTGTAGAAATTAAGCAGAAATTAAAAAATTGTGTTAAAATTGTAATAAAATAATTGATAATTGATCGAAAATTTACAAACTGACTAAAATAATGAAATACAAGAAAGAAAGTAATTTAGAAATGAGGAAAGTAATTGAAAATCGAATGAAAAATTTTACTTCTGTCGAAAATGTTCGATAACAGAACAAAATATTTAAATAAAAAGAATGAAAGAATAATTATAAAATTTGAAGAGAACAATTGTATATTGAAAACTGGTTAAAATGATAGGAACATAAACGTGTGCCCAGGTGCGCGAAAGACATTGAATTGTTTCTGGTCATGTATGACTATAGATATTTTTGCAAGTACAAATAAGATTAATAATTTAATAAAATTTGTTATTCAAGTAAACTTAATATTTTAAAGAAATATAACTTTCCTTCTATTTCAAAAAGTATACAAATAAGTAAAAGTAAATAAAAAATTGTTTTAAAAAAACACGATTTTTCCAATTTTATATATAAAAAAGAAAAAATTATAAAAAGAAAATGAATAAAGGAAAAAAATAGCGTAGGTAGATATATTACGAAAAGTTAAAGTAGGTATTTTGGTAGAAGGAATATTATTTTTTAACAAAATGTATTCAAACTTCTACAATTTGTACGAACTCCAATCGTTCCAAACTTCCATTGAGGATTATTTCTATTCTTCAAAAGTTCTAACAACTCAAGTTATAATATTTTTAAATTTAAAATAGTTCCAAAGTTAAAATATTCTCAACGAAATATTGACTACAGTTTATTTTAGCTTGGATTAATTCAAATTTTTGTTTATTAAAGTTTTAAGATTTATATTCCATTATTTTATTAATACACTGTTAAAAAAAAGAAACGTACTTTACACCAAAAAGTGCGAAGAAAATGCAATGCATCCTTAAAAGTGTTGATTTTTTGTAAGTTACACTTTTAAATTGCAACGCCAGTGTTACGGTGCGAAGTTGTTATGACACATGAGACATCAACACTGATTGGTGCGAGTGCCACTCGCGATTACACATAACCTACAATCACATCCATAAAAACACAAATTCTAAACTATCAATACACATTTTTACTCAAAAGTCATACACTCAAGTTAATATTTAAAATTGTCAAGAGCACAAATGATATTACACACAGCTAAACAACAAAGCCACAAACGTTTTAATGGTTATGCTCAACAGAATTGACAACGCAAACATAACATATGACCATATGCAGGGATCACAGTTTCTCCCCTTTTTCACCTAATCCCCTTATTTTCCCCTTTTTTTAGAAAAATCACCTAAAACACCTAAAATCAACATTTTTCTCTTCTTTGACCTTCTTTTTTTAAAAAAGTTTATATTTTTTCACTTTCGGAAATGCAAAAATTTATCCTTTTTTAGGGTGTCTGTAGAATGATGAGAAAGTAGTTATTGAATTTAAATGTTTAAAAATAATTTTTAACTTGAAATGGTTTTTTATTATTATTTATTGAACTTATTTACATTTTAAACAGGAAACATAAAAAAATCATAAATAAATTAAAATTATTTTAAAAAGTTATATAATTTTCTTATTACCATGTATTCTTAATTTATTAATTAAAGCAAATTAATTTATTGGATAAAAAAATTTTTTAATAAATATTTTTTACACGTTTTAAACAAATATTACTAGTTTTGCATCATAAAATAAAACCATGTATTCTTGCTGAAATACATCAAATTTATTTTATTAGATGAAAAAAAATTGTTTATGAAATATATTTATTTATTTCAAACAAAAATTAATTGTTTTGAATTAGAAAATATAAAAGTACAATAAAAGAGATTAATAAAAATAATTTGAATTGATTTTGTTATATTTCGCTGAAAGATTTTTAATTTAATTTCTTTAACATTATATCAGAAAATTTTACATCACAGATTTTTATGTTTCCTGTTTAAAATCTAATTATTAAATAAATAATTTAAAAAACCATTTGAAGTTGAAAATGATTTTTAAAAATATTTAATTGCAACAACCATCTTCTCGTCATTGAACAGACAACCTATTAAAAGATAAATTTTTGTATTTCCGAAAGTGCTCTTTCTTTTGAAATTTTCATTAACAAATTAAACAAAAAAAGACTAAATTACTTAATAAAACTGTTTTAAAAAAAAGAAACATTAAAATTTTGTAAAAGAAAACTTAAATTATTAATATAACCCTTTTTTCTTAATTTCCAAAATCCCCTTTTTGAAAATCGAAATCCCCTTTTTTACCTAAAATTGAACGAAGAAACCACTGTGATCCCTGCCATATGACATACCAATTTTTTGTAAAAGAGAATATATTTTTCAAATTCTATTCTATGTGGCACTTAAAGATCCTAAGTATTTTTTAAATTCTTGAACATATGTTCAAATAAAAACAAAATTTAAGAAGAAATTAACAAAAATATATTTATAATTTATGGAAACAAAAACGGTTCTAAAACTAGAGGCAACATATCAATTTTTGTAAAGCACAATATTTACTTGAAATTCTATTCAACATGGCACAAAAAGTTGCTACATATTTTTCAAATATTCTTTAAGATATTCTAATTTTCTAAATTCAAAACTCTATTTAATGATATTCTTATAAATTATGGAAACAAAATCAGGTTTTAGACTACAGACCAAATCAAAATTTTTGTAGAATTGAATATTTTTTACACATTCTATGGGAAATAAATCTCCTGAATATTATTTTAGAATCTTTAAGAAAATCCAAATTCAAAAAAAAAAAAAAAAAAAGATGATATTTTTATAATTTATGAAAACAAAATCAGGTCTTAGACTAGAGACCAAATCAAAATTTTTGTAGAATTGAATATTTTTTACACATTCTATGGGAAATAAATCTCCTGAATATTATTTTAGAATCTTTAAGAAAATCCAAATTCAAAAAAAAAAAAAAAAAAAGATGATATTTTTATAATTTATGAAAACAAAATCAGGTCTTAGACTAGAGACCAAATATCAATTTTTGTAGAATCGAATTTTTTTTTACAAATTCTATGGCAAATAAATTACCCAAATAGTGTTTTCGAATCTTTAAGAAAATCCAAATTCAGAACAATAAAAAAAAATTGATGATATTTTTATAATTTATGAGAACGAAATCGGGTCTTAGACCTGAGACCTAATATCAATTTTTGTAGAATGAAATATTTTTTACACATTCTAATGAAAAGAAATTTCCTAAATATTATTTTATAATCTTTAAGAAAATCCAAATTCAGAACAATATTTAAACAAAATTGCTGATATTTTTATTATTTATCAGAAGAAAATCAGGTTTTAGACCAGAGACCAAATGTCAATTTTTGTAGAATCGAATATTTTGTACACGTTCTATGGCAAATAAATTTCCTAAATATTATTTTAGAATCTTTAAGAAAATCCAAATTCAGAATTGAATTTAAAAAAAAATAGCTAATATTTTTATTATTTATGAGAAGAAAATCAGATTTTAGACCAGAGACCAAATGTCAATTTTTGGACAATCGAATATTTTTTACACATTCGATGTCAAATCAATTTCCCAAATATTATTTTATAATCTTTAAGAAAATCCAAATTCAGAATTGAATTTAAAAAAAATAGCTGAAATTTTTATTATTAATGAGAAGAAAATCAGGTTTCTAGAGCAGAGACCAAATGTCAATTTTTGTAGAATCGAATATTTTGTACACATTCTATGGCAAATAAATTTCCCGAATATTATTATAGAATCTTTAATAAAATCCAAATTCAGAACAATAAAAAAAATTGATGATATTTTTATAATTTAAGAGAACGAAATCGGGTTTTAGACCTGAGACCAAATATCAATTTTTGTAGAATCGAATATTTATTTTTTAACATACTATGGAAAAGAAATTTCCTAAATATTAATTTATAATCTTTAAGAAAATCCAAATTCAGAACAATATTTAAACAAAATTGCTCATATTTTTATTATTTATGAGAAGAAAATCAGGTTTTAGACCTGAGACCAAATATCAATTTTTGTAGAATTAAATATTTTTTACACATTCTATGGGAAATAAATCTCCTGAATATTATTTTATAATCTTTAAGAAAACCCAAATTCAGAATTGAATTTAAAAAAATAGCTGATATTTTTATTATTTATGAGAAGAAAATCAGGTTTTAGACCTGAGACCAAATATCAATTTTTGTAGAATTAAATATTTTTTACACATTCTATGGAAAATAAATCTCCTGAATATTATTTTATAATCTTTAAGAAAATCCAAATTCAGAATTGAATTTAAAAAAAAATAGCTGATATTTTTATTATTTACAAGAAGAAAATTAGGTATTAGACTGGAGAGCAAATGTCAATTTTTATAGAATCGAATATTTTTTACACATTCGATGGCAAATAAATTTCCCAAATATTATTTCAGAATCTTTAAGAAAATTCAAATTCAGAATAATAAAAAAAAATTGATGATATTTTACAATTTATTTGAACGAAATCGGGTTTTAGACCTGTGACCAAATATCAATTTTTGTAGAATCAAATATTTTTGAACATTCTATGGAGAATAAATCTCCTGAAAATTATTTTTTAAACTTTAAGAAAATTCAAATTCAGAACAATATTAAAAAAATTTCTGATATTTCTATTATTTATGAGAAGAAAATCATTTTTTAGACCAGAGAGCAAATTTCAATTTTTGTAGAATCGAATATTTTTTACACATTCTATGGCAAATAAATTTCCCAAATATTATTTTAGAATCTTTAATAAAATCCAAATTCAGAACAATATTTAAACAAAATTGCTGATATTTTTATTATTTATGAGAAGAAAATCAGGTTTTAGACCAGAGACCAAATGTTAATTTTTGTAGAATCGAATATTTTTTACACGTTCTATGGCAAATAAATTTCCTAAATATTATTTTAGAATCTTTAAGAAAATCCAAATTCAGAACAATATTTAAACAAAATTGCTGATATTTTTATTATTTATGAGAAGAAAATCAGGTTTTAGACCTGAGACCAAATATCAATTTTTGTAGAATTAAATATTTTTTACACATTCTATGGGAAATAAATCTCATGAATATTATTTTATAATCTTTAAGAAAATCCAAATTCAGAATTGAATTTAAAAAAATAGCTGATATTTTTATTATTTACAAGAAGAAAATCAGGTATTAGACTGGAGAGCAAATGTCAATTTTTATAGAATCGAATATTTTTTACACATTCGATGGCAAATAAATTTCCCAAATATTATTTTAGAATCTTTAAGAAAATCCAAATTCAGAATAATAAAAAAAAATTGATGATATTTTACAATTTATTTGAACGAAATCGGGTTTTAGACCTGTGACCAAATATCAATTTTTGTAGAATCAAATATTTTTGAACATTCTATGGAAAATAAATCTCCTGAAAATTATTTTATAAACTTTAAGAAAATTCAAATTCAGAACAATATTTAAAAAAAATTGCTGATATTTCTATTATTTATGAGAAGAAAATCATTTTTTAGACCAGAGAGCAAATTTCAATTTTTGTAGAATCGAATATTTTGTACACATTCTATGGCAAATAAATTTCCCAAATATTATTTTAGAATCTTTAATAAAATCCAAATTCAGAACAATATTTAAACAAAATTGCTGATATTTTTATTATTTATGAGAAGAAAATTAGGTTTTAGACCAGAGACCAAATGTTAATTTTTGTAGAATCGAATATTTTTTACACGTTCTATGGCAAATAAATTTCCTAAATATTATTTTAGAATCTTTAAGAAAATCCAAATTCAGAACAATATTTAAACAAAATTGCTGATATTTTTATTATTTATGAGAAGAAAATCAGGTTTTAGACCTGAGACCAAATATCAATTTTTGTAGAATTAAATATTTTTTACACATTCTATGGAAAATAAATCTCCTGAATATTATTTTATAATCTTTAAGAAAATCCAAATTTAGAATTGAATTTAAAAAAAAATAGCTGATATTTTTATTATTTACAAGAAGAAAATTAGGTATTAGACTGCAGAGCAAATGTCAATTTTTATAGAATCGAATATTTTTTACACATTCGATGGCAAATAAATTTCCCAAATATTATTTCAGAATCTTTAAGAAAATTCAAATTCAGAATAATAAAAAAAAATTGATGATATTTTACAATTTATTTGAACGAAATCGGGTTTTAGACCTGTGACCAAATATCAATTTTTGTAGAATCAAATATTTTTGAACATTCTATGGAAAATAAATCTCCTGAAAATTATTTTATAATCTTTAAGAAAATTCAAATTCAGAACAATATTTAAAAAAAATTGCTGATATTTTTATTATTTATGAGAAGAAAATCATTTTTTAGACCAGAGAGCAAATATCAATTTTTGTAGAATCAAATATTTTTTACACATTCGATGGCAAATAAATTTCCCAAATATTATTTTAGAATCTTTAAGAAAATTCAAATTCAGAATAATAAAAAAAAAATGATGATATTTTACAATTTATTTGAACGAAATCGGGTTTTAGACCTGTGACCAAATATCAATTTTTGTAGAATCAAATATTTTTGAACATTCTATGGAAAATAAATCTCCTGAAAATTATTTTATAATCTTTAAGAAAATTCAAATTCAGAACAATATTTAAAAAAAATTGCTGATATTTTTATTATTTATGAGAAGAAAATCATTTTTTAGACCAGAGAGCAAATATCAATTTTTGTAGAATCAAATATTTTTTACACATTCGATGGCAAATAAATTTCCCAAATATTATTTTAGAATCTTTAGGAAAATCCAAATTCAGAATTGAATTTAAAAAAAATAGATGACATTTTTATAATTTATGCGAACAAAATCAGGTTTTAGACCAGAGACCAAATATCAATTTTTGTATGACTGAATATCTTTTCTAATTTCTATTCTATGTGTCATATAAATTTCCCAAATTTTAATTGTTATTGTTTAAGATATTTAATTTTTAATACTGTATTTAAAAAAAATTATATGATATTTCTATAATTTATGGAATCAAAAACAGGTTTTAGAATAGAGACAAAATATTAATTTTGGTCAAACCGAATATTTTTTTCGAATTTTATTCTATGTGGCACATAAATTTCCTTAATATTATTTTAGATTCATTAAGATATTTTAAATTCAGAAATGTATTTTATAAATTATAAAAATATCATTTAATTTTTTTAAATACAATTCTAAATTTAAAATATCTTTAAGGATTTAAAAAAATAATTGGGAAATTTATGACACATAGATTAAAATTTGGAAAAAATATTCTGTTTTACAAAAATTGATATTTTGTGTCTATTCTAAAACTTGTTTTTGTTTCGATAAAATTTAAAAATATAATCTAATTTTTTTTTAATACGTTCTTATTTTAACACAGCCTAAGGAATTGCTAAACATATTTAGCAAATTTATATACCACATAGAATAGAATTTGGAAAAAGTATTCGGTTTTACAAAAATTGATATTTTGTCCCTATTCTAAAACCTGTTTTTGTTTTAATAAATTATAGAAATATCATCCAATTTTTTTTAAATACATTTTGAGTTTGGAATATCTTAAAAAAACTAAAACAATATTTTGGATATTTATTTGCCACATAGAATACATTTTGTAAAAAACATTCGATTCTACAACAATTGATATTTTTCTCTATTATAAAACCTGTTCCTGTTTTTCTAAATTATAAAAATAAATTCCAATTGTTTTTAAATACAATTCTGAATTTAAAATATCTTAAAGAAGCTGAAATAATATTCGGGAAATTTATATGCCACATAGAATAGACTAGAGAATTGAATAAATTGATATGACATTATTTTCAATACTTTGTTTAGGTTATGTCGTCGAGTGATCTTTTTTTGTTTTTATTTACTTCTGTGTTTTATTGTTTTTCACTTTATATATTAAGTTACATTAGGTATATTATGTTTTTGATAAACTGGATTTATCATTTTTAAATATTTAGTAATCATTTAGTTTACTAGTAATGGGCTGTTTCAATTTTGAACGTGGGAAAAACATGTCTGGCGTTCGCGCATCGGAAACTTCTAGTCATGTCATATATATAATTGTCTGCTAGTGGATTCAGTGAAAACGAAAATTAGAAGAAAACGTAAAAATGGCTATTCTCAGATGTTGACAAAGGGGGCGAAGAGAGGGACAGTTAGACAAAGAAACTGACAATCGCACTTTTTGGTGCGATTTGAAAGTCCGTTTACACCGCTTGGTTGTAAATGCCAATTTGTTTTAAGTTTACACTCGGCCGGTGTAGTGCACGGCCAAAATCGCACCGATTTCTTAACACCGGTGTAAAGTTGTAAGCGCATACACCATTTTTTTAACAGTGTACATACTTCTTTTATTCTCCAACATCTACAAACCAACTGATATAAACTTCATTTTATTTATACGGTTTTAAATTGATGTAAACTTTAATTAGCATAGATATTACAAAAATACTCACATTTTAATATTAATATCCTTATGAGAAATGACAATCGGCTAGAGCTTGGCCCAAGCTTGGACAATATTACACCAACATTATCCATAGGGATATAATAAACTTCAGTTACTTTAAAGTGTTAATTCTTTAAATTTTAATGAATAAAAATTTTAATTATTTCAAATTTGAACAATTATAAACTGTACATATTTTCAAAATGTAATAATGCACATTTAAGTTATTTTATAAACATTAAGAATTGTATAGAAACTTCTAATTATACAAAAAAGTTCCATTATACCTTAAAGTTTAATTCAGTCCAAATTTTGAAAATAATAACTTAAATACTGTAATTTCAATGAATGAAAATTGGGCTTAATGGAATTTAAAATGAAGTGAAATTTATATTAAAAAAAAAAAAAAAAATTAAATTTGTGAAAAGTTGACATGTTTAGTTTTTAATATTGAGAATAATGAAAACGGAAGGATTGATTAACATTTAGATACTTTAAAGACTTATAATCAATAAAACTTTAGATGAATTCAAAGTTCAATAAATTAAACTTTAAATATATATTGATTTTTAACTACTAATGTAGATTTTCATTAAAAATAATTATTTCGAAATTTTAATGATCTCAATTTCTAATGATATAAATATCAATTAATTTAATTACAAAAACATTTCAAGGTAATTTGTATTGATAGATTTAAATTTTAATTTACTACAAATTTTAGTGTATTAAAATTTGAGTTTAGTATTGTAGGGTAGACTATATTTTAATTAATTTATTTTCCGTCAATGCAGTTAAATTGATTCTTCTCAAAGTGGAATCTAATTTTAATGTAAAGATAAATTTGACGAAACGTATTGATTTAAAACAAAAAAATATCTAAGTGCCAAACTTCAGGTGCGGACAGACAAGAATGAATGAAAGAATGAATGAATCTTGTGGATTATCATTATACAAGATATTCTCCTAAATATTGGAAAATATTCTCGGATTTCCGAATATTCCCTGTTACTTATTATTCCCAAGTATTCCCACATATTCACAAGTATCACTTTGAAAATATATTCTTCTTACTCTCTGGAATGGAGTTGACGACCCCACGTTAAAATGTTAAGAAACTAATTGAATAATGGAATTAATAAATGAAAACTGGTGTTCAAAATTTGATAAATTCATGACAAGTACAAAGAATTGCAGAAGATGATTAAAATTCCTAAAAGAAAATGAAACACTTTAAATATTAAAAAAAATTATTAACTAAAAAGTATTTTTAAAAACTACGTTTTAAGACACCTTACGTCCTTTTTAGCCTTCAAAATCAGTTAACAAGACCCGCAGAAAAAAATATTTTCATTGAACACTAGCAGAAAATATCAATATTTAACTTTAATAAACAATTTTATTTTATTTTATCAAGAACAGAACGTACTTCGCATCATGCAAGGATAAATAAAGTAATATCTCCTTGCGAAGTAGAAGTTTTATAATTTTATCCGAACAGCTGATCAAAGCCGGACCCAATTTTTGTTTTTAATTGTTTGAAAAAATAAATATATAACGTAGAAGCAGTATATTATTATATTGCGCATAGTAATATTTTTAGTCAAAAGATATATTATTATAGTATTACTATATTTAAATATGAAAAGTATGAGTACCACGTGGGACGATCAACTTTTGACTATACATTTAGTTAACTAATTTCTCAAAACAATGGAAGTATTTATTGTCTCGTGTATGTAATCTTTTTTACCCTACTGAAAAATCCTATATAGGATCCTACATAGGATACTATATAGAATCCATATAGATTCCTATGAGAATCCACGTAGGATCCTATATAGGATCCTATATAGGTATTGTCCTATAGGAATCCATGTGGATTCTCATAGGAATCTATGTGGATTCCTGTAGGTCGCCTATAGGACACGTCCTATATAGGATCCTATGTGGACTCTCCTATAGGAATACATGTAGGATCTCATATAGGATCCTACATAGGCGTCCCAAAAAAATTTTTGTAAACCCCCCTACATAGGATCCTACGTAGGTTCCCATATAGGATCCTATATAGGATCTTTTATGGGCGCCCAAAAAAAATTATGTACACAGAATTAATTGTTTTTTTTAGCAACTTTATTCAAATATACATTAAGCACCATTATAAGGACGAAAAATATTTACTGCGCAGGCGTAAGTATTGTAGAATACGTAAAAGACGACTGCGCATGAGGAAGGGGTACAAAAAATTTTTTTGGGGGTACCCATGTAGGATCTTATATGGGTTCCCATATAGGATCCTATATGGGAACCTACGTAGGATCATATGTAGGAGGGTGTACAAAAATTTTTTGGGACGCCTATGCAGGATCCTATATGAGATCCTGCATGTATTCCTATAGGAGAGTCCACATAGGATCCTATATAGGACTTGTCCTATAGGCGACCTATAGGAATCCACATAGATTCCTATGAGAATCCACGTGGATTCCTATAGGACAATACCTATATAGGATCCTATATAGGATCCTACGTGGATTCTCATAGGAATCCATATGGATTCTATATAGGATCCTATGTAGGATCCTATATAGGATTTTTCAGTAGGGTACAATGAAAGTGAAAATATTTTTTACCTTCTCCAGGAGAGGTGGGCTCTTCCCGCACCGTTGGTAGCATCGGCTTTCGAGGAAGAATATTCCTCGTTTCCCGAAACATAACTATTTACAGAAGTTGTTATTTTATCATTAATATTTCATTAGTACGTGGTAGTTCGTAATCTTTAAATAACTTTGTATAACTTTATTCTCTTGTACTATTTGAAAACACTTAATGTTTATTACTTTACCTGCAACAGTCGTTTCTTTGTATTTTTATAAATAATGAATCTTTAAAATAATGGAGATGAGAATATCGAAAATATCGATAGTAACCTTAAGTCGATTACCGTGGACATGTGTGAGTCGTTGGTGAAATAAAAAATCTCCATAAATATATATATCATATATTTATTCATAACAGAATAATTATTTTTAAATAAATAGTAACTTTTTGTAGGGATTAATTGCTAAAGTACAAGTTAAAATGAAGTTTCGAAGTAAGTAGCTTTAAACGATTTTCAAACTCCCGCCAGGGCTGTGGAAAAAAATAAAGTCCATGACAGTAGTGCAGTTCATGGACTTGAAGAGGCACACATACGCACCAAGATTTTTATGAAGTCATTGTTTGATTACTTTAAAAGGTTATTGACCTCAAGAATGAATTGCTTTCAGATTCAAATTTATTTTTACGAAAAATTCATATGTTTTGTACAAATATATTGTGATTAAATGCAATGAAAAATGGAAAATAATTTGTGATGTGTTTACAGATGAAAAAAGAGAGTATATCCTCAACCAGTTTCCTCCAGCCTGCACGAAGGAAGAATTGAGGATGTTGGAGCGGAAAAGAGTACGCCCTCGTGACCCCATGGGTAAGCGTCTTTTATTTGTGTACGTCCGCATGAGAAGAAGGGTCCCATTTCATCAATTTTATTTCCTGAGAAATTCACATTTTCTTGAAGGAGGTTCATGTTTTCGAATATTTTAGAATGTTAAAGAATGAAGTACGTAATGTCCCATAATGAATCATGTGTTTATCATAACCTTATCGTAATTAAAAACACAAGATAAACTTATTTTCAATGTTTAAGAAGTATGGGCGCTAATGGTAATATTTAATTTTAAAGTGGTTATTCTCAAAATTAGGCTTTGACAGTTGTAACTTTGAATGCTTGTAAATTTGTGAATGAGTTATCTAAAAGAATCTAAGACCTCTCAAAGTATTGAAAATTTAATTAATAAGATGGTCATATAGATTAGTTTAGTAATGCCAAAGTGCTTCCTTTTCATGCCGACGTACACATGTATTTGCAGGTTAAAGTTTAAGCAACTGATGTATAATAAATTATTACAAATACTAGCAAAATAAAACACGAGCGATTAGTTTTTCATACATTTTAAAAATTCCAAAATATAGTAATAAATATAAGAAATCGGTAAATTCTATTTATCTACTAAGAAGAAATAAACATTTTAAATATAATATTTAAAAATCAATTAATATAAATAAAATAAATATTTATTTAGGACACAATGTATAATATTTTAGAATGAATAAGAATTGTAAAAACTAATTGAAATTAAACAAAATAATTGCAAATTTTGCAAATTAATTAAAAAAAATGAAATCAATTAAAAATTGGGGAAAGTAATTTAAACAATCAATAAAATGGTTTAATCATAAAGAAAATAATTAAAATTTGAGAAAAATACTTAAGAATTTTAAAAGTAAATTAAAACAAAATTGAATAATGAAAAATTAAAGAAAATAATTGAAAATTGGAGAAAACATGGTTAAAAATAGAGATAAATAAATTAAAATTGAGAAAAAAAATAATTAAACTTTGAGAAAATAATTAAACAAACTACATAAAATATTTTAAATTAAGGAAAGTTAAACAAAATTTGAGAAAAATACTTAAAACTTTCAGAAGTTCATTGAAATGAAAAAAAATAATTAAAAATTAGAGAAAAGAAATGAAAAAACATCAAAAGAATTTAAAATTGAAGAGAGCAAGTTTTAATTAAAGAGAAATAAATTAAAATGTTTTGGCAATTATAAAAAAAAACGAGAAAAAGAGCGAAAGTAATTGAAAATTGAAGAAAATAATATAAAAAATAATATAAATAATGAAAGAATTGAAAAGTCAGATAAATAGTTAACCATTTTTGAAATTATGAAACAAATGTAAAAAATTAAAAATTTAAGAAAATAAAATTTAGAAAATAATTGAAAAATGTTTTTAAATTTTAAAACTTTACGAAAATAATTAAAATATGATACAAACTATGATAAGTTGTAGAAAATAAATGACATTTAAGTGTGATAATTTAAAAAACTACAGAATTTTTTTTAAATAAAGAAAAAATAATTGAAATTTGAAAAAAATACATAAAGATCTTAGAAATCAATTAAAAAAAAATAATAACTGAAAATTGGAGAAAAGAATTGAAGAAATAAACTGAAAGTAATTTAAATATACCGTAATTAATTTACAAATTTCGAAATTACGAAAAGAGATAAAAATAATTAAAAATTGAAGGAAATATTTTAATTTTTAGAAAAATACTTAAAAATCTTATAAAATAATTTTAGAAGAAGAGAATAATAATTAACAATCGAAACAAATAATTGAAAAATGATAAAATTAATTCAAAATTGAAAAAAAGTAATGGAAATTTTTTTATTTATTACAAATGAACGGGACGAGCCCTTTAACTACAACTAGAAGTTACAAACGGTAACTATATCGAAGAGTATGTTTTAACATCATGTAATACCAGGTGGACGCCTTAAATTTCAGTTTAACAAAACTTGACGCAATAGTGTGGTGAATCTTGTGACGTTGGTATCAAAAAAGTCTACGTTTCCGGATAGTTTATTTGCCTCTTTGCTGAGCCTATTAATTAAAGAATGGGTACCGTAGTTTGTTTTGCAAGATTTAATAAAAATGGAGTGTAATATCTTATCATAACCCTCGGAACATGTAGCTTTATCAAGTTTAAAAAAGCAGAACAGTGAACACATCCATGTAATGATTTGTAGAAAAAAAGCATGTCTGCATAGAGAAATCTAGAGGCAACCGGTGGAGTACTCAGTGCAATTCTTAGTGCATTGTAATCATGGGTGTATCTGTCAAAAGGCAGATTTAGTTGTCGCGCAGCAAAACGAAGAAATCTATTTTGCACTCTTTCTATTTTAATCAAGTTAAATGTGTAATAGGGCACCCAGATCACAGAGGCGTGCTCCAATATTGACCTAACCAGAGCGACATAGAGTACTCTAATTGTAACCATGTTGCGGAAACTTAAAGCATTTCTCATTACAAAGCTTAAAGATCTGTGTGCTTTAGATACGATTTCCGAAACATGGTCATTGTAAGAAAGATCATTACAAAGTAGAACTCCAAGGTCACGAACCTGAGTCACTCTGTTTAGACCGTCCGTGCCAATGGTGTAGAGATAAATATAAAATAATTTCCTAGTAAAAGTGATAACCAATGATTTTTTAACGTTAAGCGTCATGTGATTATCCCAACACCACTCACCCAGACGATCCAAATCCGATTGAAGTTCGGAGTAATCACGACATGGATTCTCAGAGTCGATTATTTTATAGCATTTTAAGTCGTCCGCATATAAGAGGAAGGAAGAGTGTTTAAAAACTGATTTAATATCATTCATAAATATTATAAAAAAAAGAGGTCCAAGATTAGATCCCTGCGGAACACCGGAAGTTGCTGTGAATGATGTAGAAAATTCGTTGTTCACTTTGACAATTTGTGGTCTATCAGTTAAGTAACTTTTGAAAAATAAAATCAAATTGTCAGATACACCCATGAGTTCCAACTTCCGCAGCAGAATATAATGGTCAACCTTATCGAATGCCTTGGATAAATCCACATACGCCGCGTCAATTTGATAACCCTTCTCAAGATTAGTAGCTAAATAATTAGTGAATAATCCAAGGTTAGTTATAATAGATCTTCCCCTTATAAATCCGTGTTGCTCATCAATAATAAAATTTGATAAGGCAGAGTAAACTGAGTCATATATTAGACTTTCAAAAATTTTAGAAATTGCACTGAGCACCGTGATTGGCCTGTAATTCTCAATATTGTTTTTATTACCGTCTTTGTAAACAGGGGTAATATACCCCTTTTTCCACTCAGATGGGAAAATGTTGCACTGTAAAGCCTTATTATAGAGAACAAAAAGTGGTTCTACAAAAGAGAAACCACATGATTTAATTAAAGAGGGGGGAATCATATCCGGGCCCGCACCCTTATTGGTATCTAAATTCTTAATTTTGCTAAAAATATCATTTCTGGAAATCAGAATGTCTTGAAGATCCACCACATCTTTACAAAAAGAATATTTATTAGAGAACTGCGTAGTTGGACTGGTATGAACAGTTTCAAAATTTTTTGCAAAAAGATTCGCGATATCAACTGAGTTATCAGCAGTTTCAAGATTCAAAAACATTGAGTTTGGTATCGACTGTTTATGTTGTTTAGAATTGGCATATTTCCAAAAAAACTTAGGATTTTCAACAATAGAATTTTCAACATTCAAAATATAATTATTGTAACAAATTGTGGACTGATCTTTACAATCAGCTCTAAGTTTCGAAAAAATTGAGTAATTATTATCACTATTGTTGTTTTTATAATTAATATGGGCGATTTTTTTATCTTTAATCAAGTTTTTCAGTTCACTAGTGTACCATGGCGGAAAAGATGAATTACCAACTACTTTTAATGGTACATAAATATCAAGTGCATTATATAATTGCGAGTAAAAAATATTTACAGCCTCGTTGATGTCACTAACATTCAATATATCCCTCCAATCAATAAAACTAAGAAAAGAAACAATACCTGATAAATTAGCATTTTTAAAATCATATCTATAGTAAGTGTTATTATTATTATTATTATTTTGATCATAAGTTGTATCTCTAACAGTGGCAGAAATTAGCTCAATAATAAGAGGGGGGTGGTAATTATCAACTGGAAGGATAGACTCGTCTGCCAATGACAATGAAAAAACGTCATTGTTGCAAAGAACAAGATCCAAAATAGAACCGTGTGCGTTAAAAAATTTGCTAAAAGGAAATTTGCTAAAAGTAATTTAAGATTGAGAAAGAAAATGGAGTTATGATAAAAATACTTTAAATATGAAAAATTGAAAACATTCAATAAAGTTTGAGAGAAATAACTGAAAAAAAATAATAATTACAAAATCACTTAAAAAATTTTGATTAAAGAGAATAATTGAAAAATTGCAGAAATATTGAAAATTGATGAGAATAATTGTAATACCGGATAAATAATTAAAATTTTTAAAATTAATGACAAAATAATGAATATAATTATAAATTGATGAAAATGAAGAAAAATTACAGAATTTATTTTTTAAGCAAAAGAAAATAATTAAAAAATCGTTATATAATAGAAAATTGATGACAATAATCTAAATTTGAGATAATAACTGAAAATTTAGGAAATTAATTGCATGTGTATATATTTTAAACTTCTTCAAAAACCATAATAAATTTTTAAAGCATTTTTCGAAACTTTTTTTTTACACAAATGACAATTAAAAACCAGCACAACAAAATAAAATAACAGGGAGTAACTTTACTCTGGATTTTAAAATGTGGACAGAAAAAGATGAACAAATATAAATACATACTAACTAACTTAAGGAGTTTACGGAGATTATTATTATTTAATAATAATAATAGTAATAATAGTTATCAAAAAGTTTGGAACACATTATTTATTTATTTTTAATAAAATACAGAAGGCTAGTCAAACCTGTGAAGAAAAAGGCCTTCACCTGATTTCAATATTGACGTCTCTCGGTATTAAAGTCTTAAAAGACGAAATAAATTAGTTAATGTTGATTTATTGGGAATAATAGAATGACACAAATGGTGGAAGTTCAATGTTGTTTCTATAAAAAAGAGCTAATTTTTATTTTCAAAAAATTTTTAAAATTTAGAGAAATGATTCCAAATTTAAGAAAATAATATTTAGGTTTTTTTCATAGCAACAAAATTGAAGTTGCACCACTTGTGGCACTCTCTTATTTCAAATTATTTAGAATTAACTAATTTATTTCCTGTTTTAAGACCGAGGGACGTGAAGATTGAAATCAAGTAAGAGCATTTTCGTTTAAAGGTTTGATCAGCCTTCGTATTCTGACCAAAAAAGGCGTACTACATAGATGAATGATACTTACCATATTTTATTTGCAGATAGAAGACAACTTGAATATTGGTTTCATTATAAAAGATACCAATTTTACATCAATTGGGTAAAAGCAGTCCGACTAGTTACCGGTTTTCGTACTTTATATAAAAAAAGACAGGAGTGTTTCCCAAGTGGAAGAAAAGCAAATTGTTTGTATGGTATAGCGGAAAAGGATATTTGCAGAGATGCTTTCAGTGTTTGAAAACCTTAAAGGAGCCTTTAAACAGGAAATGGTTCACTTACTTCTTCAAGGAAAACTATGAAATGTCTATAAATGCGTTAAAAGTCGTACGAGATCAGTATAAAACAAATAAGAATTTAAATAATGATTTCGAATGGGAGTTTCATATCACCATGCTTTAGTGAGATTGATTCTTCCGATGATGAAAACATTCATGTGGTACAATTATAAAATGAAAACTGAGATGTACGTACATTTTAAAAAAAGATTTTAATTGTCCTATGTGTATCACTTAAAAATGAAGTTACTTTATCTGCATGACAAAAATGAATGCGAAAATATTTATTTTTTGTAGTTATAATTTATATGACCTAGTAACTGCAAATTTAAAACTTTAAAGATAATAAAAAAAAGAGGTGTATGATTTATTTACATTTTAATCATTTCCATGTATTCGTAGTAAATATTATTTTAGACTTATTTTTTGCATCCATAATTTGTATAAAACATTTGGATAATTTTCAACTTTTGTAGAAATAAAATATTGTTATACTAATTTTTTGAATTTATGTACGAATTCCTTAATAAATATTGTGTTGTTTTCAGACGTGGGTAACATAAATTTCTACAAATTACTATTTGTTACTCAGAGTGGAGTGAATTCCTCTTAATTATTTTTATTATCCGCCCATGTAGAAACACATTTTTCAGACAAAACTCTCTTGTCGAGAAATAAGTTACTATGCACAAATTAGGACAATAAAATTTGAGATATTTCAAATTTGTAAATAATTATTTATGAATGGAAATGTAATATTAATAGTTCGAGCATCGTTATAATCAAGTATTAATTTATAGAAGAATCAATAACATTTTAATTTCGATTGATGAATAGAAGTTTCAATTTATATTTATGTTAATTAAACATGTTTGTTATCATGGCATCAATAAATTACTGCATCCTCTACTTTAAACAGTTTTTGATTAAAACAGCAATTCATTCACATTTTTCTTGGTTAAAAGACTTTAATTTTAGAAATTGTAATTAATCCTTGTGTTTTTATAATCCCGACTATTATGGAAATATAAATTGCAACTGTTCACAATTAAATTCTATTTTTCAAATATAAATGTCAGTTAATTTGATATTCCATTACTGACAATTGTAATGAAATCAAATTTTAATCAAAATTATTATTTACAAACTTCAGAGGTAAGCTTCAATGTACAATTAAATTGTTTTATATAATGGCAAATGTTGAAAATAATTAAAATATGAACTGTTACACATTTTGAAAGTATTTAAGGTTAATAATAATTAAAATTTACAGAATTACAGGGATCACAGTTTCTCCCCTTTTTCACCTAATCCCCTTTTTTCCCCTTTTCCCCTTTTTTTTTAGAAAAATCACCTAAAACACCTAATATCAAGATTTTATCACCTAAAACACCTAAATCAAGATTTTTCTCCTCTTTGACCGTCATTTTTTTTAAAAAAGTTTCTATTTTTCCACTTTCGAAAATGCAAAAATTTATCCTTTTTTAGGGTGTCTGTACAATGATGAGAAATTAGTTATTGAATTTAAATTTTTAAAAATAATTTTCAACTTGAAATGGTTTTTTTTATATTATTTATTGAATTAATTTAGATTTTAAACAGGAAACATGATAAAAAACATAATTAAAATAAAATTATTTTAAACAGTTAAATAATATTCTTATTGCCATGTTTTCTCAATTAATTACAGCAAATTAATTTATTAAATATTTTTTACTCGTTTCAAAAAAATATTACAATTTTTGCATAATAAAATAAAATAATACAAAAGGTTAATAAAAATAATTTAAACTAATTCTGTCACATTCTGCTAAAAAAAGAAATAAATGTTATGAAAATTATTATACTATTATCTAATGTATCTAATTATATTTTTGTAATAAAAATTTTGCTGTCATATTTTTGATAAAATTAAAACATGTTTCGAGTACCATGTATTCTTGCTGAAATACATTAAATTTATTTTATTGGATGGGAAAAAAATTGTTTATGAAATATATTTACTTATTTCAAACAAAAATTAATTGCTTTGAATCATACCTAAAATAGAAAAATACAATAAAAGAGATTAATAAAAATAATTTGAATTGATTTTGTCATATTTCGCTAAAAGATTTTCAATTTTTTTTCTTTAATATTTTATCAGAACATTTTACATCACAGATTTTTATGTTTCTTGTTTAAAATCTAATTATTATTAAATAAATAATTTAAAAAACCATTTGAAATTAAAAATTATTTTCAAAATTATTGAATTGCAACAACCATTTACTCGTCGTTGAACAGACAACCTATTAAAAGATAAATTTTTGTATTTCCGAAAGTGCTCTTTTTTTTGTTGAAATTTTCATAAACAAATTGAACAAAAAAAGACTAAATTAATTAATAAAACTGTTTTGAAAAAAAGAAACAATAAAATTTTGTAAAAGAAAACTTGAATTATTAATATAACCCTTTTTTATTAATTTTCAAAATCCCCTTTTTATTAAAGAAAATCCCCTTTTTTGAAAATCGAAATCCCCTTTTTCACCTAAAATTGAACGAAGAAACCACTGTCATCCCTGTATTCAAAGTTTAGGATAGTTGAACGCAGGTATAAAGAAAATCAAATGTATGAAAATTTTAATTTGTTAATGAGGCAGTAGGTGCAGAAACGGCACAAGTCCATTTTTTTCGAAAATCACTTGTTTCTGTAAAATGTATCTTTAAATGAAGCTCTACGATCTGGTACCATATTACATAAGTTACTAAACTCTGAACCCTTTAAAAAAATAGTCAAATATTCGTTTTGTGTAGAAATAGCACAAGTCCATAACAGTTTTTTATTGATTCCTGAACAATTTAGATTTATGGACTTGTGCAGTTTCTGCACCAACTGACCCAAATATTGTAAATGAAAGCAATTAGGTATTTCAAGAAATTGAACACAAGTTTCAAGACTTTGAATATTTAAAAATTAGAATTACGAAAAGTTAAAATAAATTTTAGTCAGTATTTCGTTCGAAATATTTTGCGTTTAAATGAATTGAACTTCGGTTTGATAGAAAATTTGAATGAGATCAGGAAATTGAATTTAAGTGGTTACAGGGGTTTCGAAAGTCAAAATGAAGCACTTTTTTAATTATTTTATTTTAATGTAATAAACGAATTAATTTATTGAGGCTTTCTACCATATAAGAATGCAATATTTAAAAAATAAATTTTTAAAATTTCATTAAAAAATTATAAAAATTGAACCATGAAGCACTGAAGTTTTAACATCACTGGGAAAGAAAATGTTTTTGCGGTGGATATGATAATTCGATATAGTATCATCCGAAATCAAAAAACGAAAAATTTTCTGTTAGTAGGTAAGTCTGTCTGGTGTCTGAACGAAGGGTCTAAAAAAATTTTGAAGTTTTAATTGTTTGGCAGAGTTTTCCGCAAAAACTATTATTTTTGACAAAATTTTTGACTATATGTATCTTCATAAAATTGGTTGTGTTTAAAAAGGAAAAAAATCCTTCGTCAAGACACAAGTCAATTATATCGACAAAAAGTGTATCAAACTTCAAGAAGATCGATACATTAGTTTACAAGAAATCGTGTCCACCGTCTTCAAAAATCTGGTTTTGAGGAAAAAGCAATGAAAGTTGAAGCTTCAAAAAGTCAGATTTTTTAGGATATTGGCAAAATTTTTGTCATCCATGAAAAATGAAATTATAAATGTTGTAAATTTAGAGTGATAGGCACGATATTTTTCGTTTTCAAACCATTGTGTGACAATCAAATATAATGAAAGAAAATTCCAAATTCTCTTTCTTTCTCTCTCTCTCACATAGAGTTTTAATCAGATTAACTTGAAACTTGGGGAAAATATTCTTGACATGTTATATTATGAAATAAAAAAATTTTTTAAAGATTGATTCTTGGAAGCTTTAAAACCCATGTAACCCCTTAAGTAAAGTTGGTAATCATTTCAATTTTTATTCTTTAAATAAAGAATTTTCCGTAATAGAAAATCGAATTTCGTATGAATTATGTATAGAAGTTTAAATATATTTTGAAAAAAAAAAAATATTTCAACTGTTTGTAACGTACAAATACATACGCTATGACGCGCGCTTAATTTTCCTTTCTAAATATAGAATTGGAAAATTCGCGCTTTTTGAAAATACTTTTTATTTACTTTTACTTACTTCTGTAGGTAAAAAATCATGTTATTAAAACAGAAATTTATTCAGATGCTCTCAACGTTCTCCTGTATAATAACCGTTTTGCTGATAACTCTCTAAAGAGTGCGTGATATTTACATAAGTATTTCTACTAAAAGCAAATTTTTACATACCTTAAAGAAGCACATGAAGAAAAGTTTGTAAATAATTTTCTTCATTCAGAATGGTAACTTGCTGTATTATGTTACAAATATTTGAAGTGGAGGTCATTCGTTCCACTTCCCTTTTGAAGCAACTAATTGTTATTAGCTATTATTCCTAAAAATTGTTTAACAAATTGAAGAGTAAAAAAGGGAACAAAAAGAAAAAGAAAACATTACTTTTTGTCATTTATGAATTACACTTATGTTGCCAAACATGAAGAAACTGATACTATGATGAAATGTATAAGTTGACAAAAATTTAAATTAAGATACCTGTCAGTTCCCTACTGAAAAATCCTATATAGGATCCTACATAGGATCCTATATAGAATCCATATGGATTCCTATGAGAATCCACGTAGGATCCTAAATAGGATCCTATATAGGTATTGTCCTATAGGAATCCATGTGGGTTCTCATAGGAATCTATGTGGATTCCTATAGGTCGCCTATAGGACACGTCCTATATAGGATCCTATGTGGACTCTCCTATAGGAATACATGTAGGATCTCATATAGGATCCTACATAGGCGTCCCAAAAAAATTTTTGTAAACCCCCCTACATAGGATCCTACGTAGGTTCCCATATAGGATCCTATATAGGATCTTTTATGGGCGCCCAAAAAAAATTATGTACACAGAATTAATTGTTTTTTTTTAACAACTTTATTCAAATATACATTAAGCACCATTATAAGGACGAAAAATATTTACTGCACAGGCGTAAGTATTGTAGAATACGTAAAAGACGACTGCGCATGAGGAAGGGGTACAAAAAATTTTTTTGGGGGTACCCATGTAGGATCTTATATGGGTTCCCATATAGGATCCTATATGGGAACCTACGTAGGATCATATGTAGGAGGGTGTACAAAAATTTTTTGGGACGCCTATGCAGGATCCTATATGAGATCCTACATGTATTCCTATAGGAGAGTCCACATAGGATCCTATATAGGACTTGTTCTATAGGCGACCTATAGGAATCCACATAGATTCCTATGAGAATCCACATAGATTCCTTTGAGAATCCACGTGGATTCCTATAGGACAATACCTATATAGGATCCTATATAGTATCCTACGTGGATTCTCATAGGAATCCATATGGATTCTATATAGGATTTTTCAGTAGGGTTAAAAAGAACAATTGTAGATATACCAAAGATTTGGAAACTCTGCTTTTAAATTGATATAGCTCTTCCGGTAGTAGACAAGTAAATTTCCAAACAACAGGTAATTTCCAAGAATACAAAACATTTTCTTACACATAAATAAATATGTTGAGGTATGAATAATAAAAATCTGATTTGTTAAGAAAGATCAATGACTGTCAGTACTACTATATTAATCTCACAGTTTATTTTAGATTACATAGTAATGAAAACACGTTAATTGTAAAGCAATAATTATTATACATCATATTTTACATACAAATTTGACATATAAACATTGTACAGAATTGTCCAATAATGTTCGCTACTTGGAAAGAGTACAAGTAGGCTAATCAGTTTATGTATTTATTATTACAATTTATGCACTTCATTAATTGAAATACATTCATAAATTTTGTTTCTTAATTTTTGTATGACATATAACATTACTTATATGAACCTAGAAACATTTATTGTAAACAGTAAGTGATACATAGTAAACGTAATAATTTTGGACATATTTAACAGAACTTAATAAACTGAAAGAAATGTACAACGAAGTTTAAACAAAAATCATTTATTCTCTTTTTTTTTCGTAATGAACAGAAACTGTTATCCACTGAAACATTGGAATCTAAACGTTCTCAACAGTAATGAAATTAAATAATCCATCGAAGTTAATATTAAAAATGTAAATAGAGTACAAAAAAAAAAGACATTTACAAACACGTAAAAGGTTTTTTTTATTTGGGAATAATGAACAGAAAATTGTCTATAAGGTAGAAAATTTTAATTCATGACATTTTAGGAAAAGAATAGTAAATTGAATGAAACAGTCTATTATTGTAATATTTTAAAGGAAAACCATTCTCACATTCTGAGAAAATTGTATTGATTTGTTGACGTCGTTTAAAAAAACTACTAAAAGTATCTTGATTTATTATAAAAGATATTGTAAGTAGTGTAAAATATTTGAAACATTAAAAAGAAAAGTAAAGAGAAGAAAGTAATAACTGTGTATAATTGTCTGATTCTATAGAAAAACGATAGAAATTAATGAGGTACAAAACTCTGAACATCGTCTAAACAACTAAAGAAAGTGAATGTGGAAATATTTAAAAAGATATTGTAAATCGTCTCAGATATATCAATAAGAAAGGTAAAATAATTTCAATATATCGTCTAAAGAAGCTAACAAAAATTTATTTCCGAATGTTTAAAAAATATTTTTAATCGTATCAAAGATTTAATTATTACAGCAAAAAATCAACTGCAAAAAATTAATAACGGTCTGTAATTATTTAATTTTATAGAAAAACAAGATTTACAGATTTCGAGATGGTTGTTAAAGTTTGATAAAATCGTCAAAAAAGTAAAGAAAGTATACGTATGTGAAAATATTGTAAAACATATTGTAAATCGAGGTAGATATTTTAAGAATTGAGCAAATAATAATTGGATACAACTAATCACAGTATACAATTGTCGGATTTGGAAAAGACAAAACAATTTTCTCAGATTTCGAGATAATAATTTAATTTTGCTAAAATGTTGAAAAAAAGTTTGAAAATATTTTGAAAGATGTTGTGAGTCGAGTCAGAGATTTTAATAATAGAAAAAAATAAGAATTAGATAAAAATAATAACAGTCCGTAATTGTCGTACTTTGAAAAAAAAAAAAGAATTTCCAAAGACTCGAAGAAAAGTAAAAAATTTTCAATATATCGTCCAAAGAAACTAACAAAAATCTATATCCAAAAATTAAAAAAAAGTCTTTTTAATCGTATTAAAGATTTAAGTATTAAAAGAAAAAATCAATTGCAACAAATTAATAACTGTCTGTAACTAATAAATTTTATAGAAAAAAAAGATTCACAGATTTTAAAATGGTTGTGGCGGTCACATACAACGCCCCTGGAACTCTCAGCTCCAGATGGATCAAGTAGCTCAGGGCCGACGCGACAGTCCGAACCAGTGCCCCGAGGCACCAAAAAGGGTTGCTTGATCACTCGAGAGAGCGCGCGGTACCCACCGGGCGGAACTTACTCACAGTAAGGTTGGGCGATTAACCTTATAATTGCCACGACCTTTTCGAAACAAGGGGCAGTCGTTGGAGAGATTCTCAGTGACCTAGTGGGTAGAGACTAAACTCCAGAGAACTCAGCCTAGAGGACCAGTTCTGCTGATCACGACCCGACAAATCACGCCGATGGAGACCAAGACGTTACCCTCTACAGAAGTTCCAGCGGGGAAAGAAACCGTGAGTAAACTGGTGTAGTTTCGTTCGCCGGAAGGCAGAAATTACACCAAGTAACTAGTTTATTCCCAGTGTACGCCGGAAGGCTGCTGGGAAATAATCGTTGTGACGTATTCCCCCTCCCCTCTTAATCGGGCGTGTCTAGCGAGTAATCCGAGCGGCTGTTTTCGCATTTTCCTGGGAAATAATGAATAAGGGTCATTCCGCGTAGCGCTCTACCTAAAAAAGAAGACAATGTATATTATTTTATTAATTAAAGGTGAAAGATTTGTTTGATACTTTACCTGTAAGTTAATTGGGGCATTCCTCGTCGTGCCGCCCCCAAAAGGGAGTTAGTTTGCCAAAGATTCTCAATCGAAGTTGTATTTTGAGAATACTTACCTATTAAGCAATGCATAAGGGTCATTCCGCGTCGCGCTCTACCTAAAAAAGAAGACAATGTTTATTTTATTAATTAAAGGTGAAAGATTTGTTTGATGCTTTACCTGTAAGTTGATTGGGGCATTCCGCGTCGTGCCGCCCCCAAAAAGGAGTTAGTTTGCCGAAGATTCTCAATCGAAGTTGTATTTGAGGATACTTACCTATTAAGCAATGCATAAGGGTCATTCCGCGTCGCGTTCTACCTAAAAAAGAAGACAATGTTTATTTTATTAATTAAAGGTGAAAGATTTGTTTGATGCTTTACCTGTAAGTTGATTGGGGCATTCCGCGTCGTGCCGACCCCAAAAGGGAGTTAGTTTGCCGAAGATTCTCAATCGAAGTTGTATTTGAGGATACTTACCTATTAAGCAATGTATAAGGGTCATTCCGCGTCGCGCTCTACCTAAAAAAGAAGACAATATTTATTTTATTAATTGAAGACTGAAAGTTTTGTTAATACGTTACCAGTGAGATTATTGGGGCATTCCGTGTCGTACCACCCCAAAAAAGAGATAATTCTAGTTGTGGAAGATTACAAATTAAAATTGTACTTCGAGAATACATATTACTTAGATAGGATATAAGGATCATTCTACGTTGAGCTGTGCCTGTAAAAAAGGAAAAAACATGTATTAAATTTGTTGATTAAGAACTGATAGTTTTATTTCGCCAATATTATTAATGATTTATATTTTTACGTACCTAGATAAATAAAGGAATCATTAATCTTGTTAAAAAATATTAATTATTGCGAAAGTTCATGGAAAATCCTTCATTTACTAGGTGATTACACTATTAGTCAACCAAAGTGTCAAGAAACCAAGTAGGACCTACACTCCACTGACAATTGTTTAGACATAACCGAAAGTTATACGTTTCCAATAAAAGTTAATAAAAATAAAAAAGACTCTTTCAAATTTTGTACCACTCCTCAGGTCTTTTCCTTGAAAGAAATCCTCATAGGTAAGAAAACGAACCGTAACATGGTTGTTACAGTTTGAGAAAAACGTAAAAAAAACTAAAAAAAGTAAATATGAAAATATTTTAAAAGATATTGTAAATCGAGTTACATATTTTAATAATTGTAGCAAATAATAATTGGATACAACTAATCACAGTATATAATTGTCTGATTTGAAAAAGACAAAACAATTTTCTCGAAATTCGAGATAATAATTTAATTTTGCTAAAATGTTGAAAAAAAAGTTTTAAAATATTTTGAAAGATGTTGTGAGTCGAGTCAGAGATTTTAATAATAGGAAAAAATAATAATTAGATAAAAATAATAACAGTCCGTAATGGTCGTATTTTGAAAGAAAAAAAAATTTCCAAAGACTCGAAGAAAAGTCAAAAAATTTCAATATATCGTCCACAGAAACTAACACTCATTTATTTCCAAAAATTGGAATAATGGTTTTAAAGATTTAATTATTAAAAGAAAAAATCAATTGCAACAAATTAATAACTGTCTATAAGTATTAAATTTTATAAAAAAACAAAATTCACAGATTTTAAAATGGTTGTTACAGTTTGAGAAAATCGTAAAAAAAAAACTAAAAAAAGTAAATGTGAAAATATTTTAAAAGATATTGTAAATCGAGTTAGATATTTTGAGAATTGTAGCAAATAATAATTGGATACAACTAATCACAGTACATAATTGTCTGATTTGAAAAAGACAAATCGATTTTCTCAGATTTTGAGATAATAATTTAATTTTCCTAAAATCTGAAGAAAAATACAAAATTAAGTGTGGAAATATTTTAAAAGATGTTGTGAATCTATGCGGAAATTATAGTAATTGAAGAAATAATGATTAGAAAAAAATAATAGCAGTCCATAATTGTCGGATTGGGAAAAGACAAAACAATTTTCTCAGATTTGGAGATAATAATTTAATTTCGCTAAAATGTTGAAAAATAAGTTTGAAAATATTTTGAAAGATGTTGTGAGTCGAGTCAGAGGTTTTAAAAATAGAAAAAAAAAATTAGATAAACATAATAACAGTCCGTAATTGACGTATTTTGAAAAAAAAGAAATAATTTCCAAAGACTCGAAGAAAAGTAAAAAATTTTCAATATATCGTCCAAAGAAACTAACAAAAATCTATATCCAAAAATTAAAAAAAAGTCTTTTTAATCGTATTAAAGATTTAAGTATTAAAAGAAAAAATCAATTGCAACAAATTAATAACTGTCTGTAACTAATAAATTTTATAGAAAAAAAAGATTCACAGATTTTAAAATGGTTGTTACAGTTTGAGAAAATCGTAAAAAAAAACTAAAAAAAGTAAATATGAAAATATTTTAAAAGATATTGTAAATCGAGTTACATATTTTAATAATTGTAGCAAATAATAATTGGATACAACTAATCACAGTATATAATTGTCTGATTTGAAAAAGACAAAACGTTTTTCTCAGATTTTGAGATAATAATTTAATTTTCCTAAAATCTAAAGAAAATTACAAAATTAAGTGTGGAAATATTTTAAAAGATGTTGTGAATCTATGCGGAAATTTTTGTAATTGAATAAATAGTGATTAGAAAAAAATAATAGCAGTCCATAATTGTCGGATTTGGAAAAGAGCAAAAATTTACGACAATTGCAAGATAATTATTTAATTTTGCTAAAATCTGAAAAGAAAAGAATAAAATATGTGTAAAAATATTTTAAAAGATAGTGTGAGTCGAATCAGAATTTTTATAATTGAAAAAAATAATAATTGGATGAAACTATTAACTGATTGACTGATTGTATAGAAAATTAATTTTATTATATTTTATAAGAAGTGAAAAATTGCTTTAAAAATATTTAGAAAAAACGTTTAAAATAATTATTTCTGATGAAATGTAGTATACTTTCCTTGTGGATCTATTCTAAAGTGGCACTACTTATGTCAAATCAGGATTAGTTGTTTATCTCAGCAAGTTTCAACCGCTATAAATTGTTTGTTGTACTCGTGGGAAACCGTGATCTGAAAAATATTGAAAAATAAGGAAATAACTTTGTTTTTAAAATTTGTATTGAATTTAAAAAAATCTTGGAAGTATTTTGTTAGATAAAACATATGGACAAGTTATCTTGGATATTAAATTTTAATTTATGGACAGTTAACAAACAAAGTTGAAAAAGTTTACTTCAGTCTATAACCATTTAATATTGAAGCAAACAGTATTCGTAGATATTAAGTGAAGTCGAAAAATTTAAAGAATATGGAAAAAAATAATTTTTTTTTTACTTTTGATTTAATTAAAAACAGTTCTTTATAAGCTGAAAAATTAGAATTTTTAGACATTGGTTACAATGTGATTGAAAACGAGGTATTAAAATCAGTCATTCCTTACAATGAAAAAACGAAATACTGGCTATTAAAAAATTTTAAAAATCTAAGAAATATCAACTTAACTTACTTTTTCCTGGTGAAAAGAAAGCTTTCTCCTTTCCAATATTGCCGATCCTGTAGAGGACATTTTTTCGTCTTTGCCCTTGTTAAAAGATATGTTAAAAATGGTTAGTTGCTCGGAAGAAGTTTTGAAATGTTGGACTATTACTGAAGCATCTATATTCTCTGTTGATCTCAGCGATGTCGATAAGATATTAAAAATCTTGTTCCAATAGAAAGGCATAAACTGAAAAATATTGAAAAAAAGTAAATAGTTTTTTCTTTACAATTTCTTAAAAAAATAAAAGGAAGCTTGCAATATTTCCTTTTTACAAAAATCAAGACGAGTTGTCATGGTTTCAAACATTTAAATTTTAAAAATTCTCAAAAATGTATAAAAAAAATGTTACAACACTTTTTCTATTCTAATAAATAAAAAGAAGCTGTTCTGAGAGATGTTATGCGAAAACGTTTTTAAAAATTTTAGTTTTTCAATATGTCAAACTGTAACATGTCCTAATTACAATAATCACAATATTTCAATAAAAATTTTGTTTCCTTCCATGTTATTGCTAATAAGAAAAATAGGAGGTTGACTGCTTTATTTCATGACATAAAACCTCACATTTTTTAAAAACGTGTTATAATTTAAAAAACTATTTAATAACATCTGTAAAATCTTACAAGAAATGTAAATAAGTTTCTTCTAAACTTGAAAAACAATTTTTAAAATTTCGTATTTCCTAAACGAAGCAAAACACCAACCTAAAACTTTAAAGATAGGCAAGTTAATATTATATTAATATTAACTCACTTTTAAAACCTAAAAATAAAAAATCTAAATACAAAACTTATCAGTTCAGAAAAAGAATGCAATTATTTATTACAAGCATAAATTTTTACAAGTAGATTATCACATTATAATAATGTATTTTTATAATAAATCCATGTTCTCAACTTTTACAATAAACTAATTTACATTTACTGTAAGATTTTGCACACATTATTAAATATTTTTTAAATTATAACACATTTTTTTAAAAAATTTGAGATTTAAGGTTAAGAAATAAAGTTGTCAATCTCTTATTGCTTTTAATTAGTAATAACATAAGAACAAACAAAATTCTTATAATATTATGATTACTGAACTAAAAAAAATGTTGAAGTTTCACGTATTTTAAAACTAGATTTTTTAAAAATAAATCTCTCAAACGAAAGTCAATGAATTCACTCTCTATAACTTTTAATAAATTAATATTTTTCACTTTTTTGCAACTCAAAATTAAAAACACTTTTTCAAAAAGTAATCTCTTTAAATCCATTAAATAAGCTCAATCACAGTCACTATTAACTTCACTTTGATTATTAATTACTTAATTTATTTATTTATTTCAAGATTAGTCACTTTTTATTTTATTACTCGACAAACATTAATTATTTATTCAATTTATTTTTTATTAATTACTTAATTTATTTATTTTAAGATTAATCACTTTTTAGTTTATCACTCAACAAATATTTATACACAAAAACAAACACATAACCCCACCTGTCACTTTATCAACAATAATACCGAACCCGATGTTTTCAGCACGAAGACATAACCAACATCTCTCAATAATATATATTTTCTACTTAAAGACTACTTAAGCTGCTTTCATACAGCTGCAAGCGGCAAACCGGGCAAAACAGCACAAACTATAGCAACTTCCGTTTCAGCCCTGGCAATTAGGCGAAAATTGAAGGAAAATCGAATTCGCTCCCCGTTCGATCCCGGTTCGATTTTCGCTCAATCCAACGCAAAACAACAATATAAAATGACTTAAAAGTTATTGCAAATGAATAATGGATGCCTCCTCTATTAGTTTGCACTTGCACAATCTTCAAAAATTGGCAAATTAATAATAAAAATAGTGAAAATAAGTAAGTTGTTTAAGCCAACTAACCTGCAAAGATTTACAACCAATCAGAGGGGGTCACGTGCTTTTCCTCACGAAAATCAAATCACTCTTGTTGACTTAAAGAATATATAGGAACAAAAATCAAAAGTTTAAATAAAAATGATCAATTATTTATTTATTATAACTATTGAAAGAATAATTATTTCATTTCTTAAAAACGAAATGTTACAATTAAATAAATTACATTTAAAAGTTAACTAATAAAATCCAAAAAAAAAAATATAATTAAAATATAAATCTACCACAAAATTAAAAATTAAAAAAAATAAACTTCAATTACAAAAAAAATAAAATTGAGATATTAAGATAATAAAAATTAAAATGTACGACAGGTAGTAGCAGACAGGGGCATAAAAATAAATTTGCACGAAAAAATCTAATAAAGATCTAAAATAGTTGATCATACACAGAAATATACAATTTAATTATTTAAATTAATAACAAAAATTATCAAACGCTAAAAACCACCCTAAATGATAGCACTCGGAAAAAATTAAAAAGAAAAATATCAATTTGCGCAAAAAATTCTAAAAAATATCTAAAATGGAAAAACATACTCTGAAATATTAATTTTGTCCGTACTTTCTTTTATAATTATGCCTCGCCAGAAAAATTTGGCAAAATACACTAAAAAATTTTCAGACAAATATCAATTATTTTCCATATTTCTAGATCTAATTTTAAACTATTTTATCTAGTAACGAACAAAATTGAACAAAAATTGAAAAACTGCGCGTTACTTTTAACTAGTCAAAAAATGAAAATTCAATCAATTTTTGTCTCGCCAGAAAAATTTAACAAAATACACACAAAAATTTTCAGACAAATATCAACTATTTTTCTTATTTCAAGATCTAATTTCAAACTTTTTCATTTATTTCCGAACAAAATTGAACAAAAATTGAAGAACTGCGCGTTACTTTCAACTTGTTAAAAAATGAAAATTCAATCAATTTTTGCCTCGCCAGAAAAATTTGGCAAAATACACAACAAAATTTTGAGACAAATATTAATTGTTTTTCATATTTCTAGATCTAATTTCAAACTTTTTTATCTATTACCGAACAAAATTAAACAAAAATTGAAAAACTGCGCGTTACTTTCAAATCGTGAAAAAATGTAAATTTAATCAATTTTTGCCTCACCAGAAAAATTTGGAAAAAAAACAAAAAAATTTTGAGACAAATATTAATTATTTTCCATATTTCTAGATCTAATTTTAAACTTTTTTATCTAGAAATATGGAAAATAATTAATATTTGTCTGAAAATTTTTTTGTGTATTTTGCCAAATTTTTCTGGCGAGGCAAAAATTAATTGAATTTTTATTTTTTGACAGGTTGAAAGTAACGCGCAGTTCTTCAATTTTGGTTCAATTTGGTTCGGTAATAAATGAAAAAGTTTGAAATTAGATCTAGAAATATGAAAAATAATTAATATTTGCCTGGAATTTTTTTGTGTATTTTGCCAAATTTTTCTAGCGAGGCAAAAATTGATTAAATTTTCATTTTTTCTTGATTTGGAAGTAACGCGCAGTTTTTTAATTTTTGTTCAATTTTGTTCGGTTATAGATAAAAAAGTTTGAAATTAGATCTAGAAATATGGAAAATAATTAATATTTGTCTCAAAATTTTTTTGTGTATTTTGCCAAATTTTTCTGGCGAGGCAAAAATTGATTAAATTTTCATTTCTTCACGATTTGGAAGTAACGCGCAGTTTTTCAATTTTTGTTCAATTTTGTTCGGTTGTAGATAAAAAAGTTTGAAATTAGATCTAGAAATATGGAAAATAATTAATATTTGTCTAAAAATTTTTTTGTGTATTTTGCCTAATTTTTCTGGAGAGGGCAAAAATTGATTGAATTTTCATTTTTTGACAAGTTGAAAGTAACGCGCAGTTCTTGAATTTTTTGTTAAATTTTGTTCGGTAATAAATGAAAAAGTTTGAAATTAGATCTAGAAATATAAAAAATAATTGATATTGGTCTGTAAATTTTTTAGTGTACTTTGCCAAATTTTTCTGGTGAGGCAAAAATTGATTAAATTTTCATTTTTTCACGATTTGAAAGTAACGCGCAGTTTTTTAATTTTTGTTTAATTTGGTTCTGTAATAGATAAAAAGTTTGAAATTAGATCTAGAAATATGGAAATTAATTAATCTTTGTCTCAAAATTTTTTTGCGTATTTTGCTAAATTTTTCTGGCGAGGCAAAAATTGATTAAATTTATTTTTTTTACGATTTGAAAGTAATGCGCAGTTCTTCAATTTTTGTTCAATTTTGTTCGTTACTAGATAAAATAGTTTAAAATTAGATCTAGAAATATGGAAAATAATTGATATTTGTCTGAAAATTTTTTAGTGTATTTTGCCAAATTTTTCTGGCGAGGCATAATTATAAAAGAAAGTACGGACAAAATTAATATTTCAGAGTATGTTTTTCCATTTTAGATATTTTTTAGAATTTTTTGCGCAAATTGATATTTTTCTTTTTAATTTTTTCCGAGTGCTATCATTTAGGGTGGTTTTCAGCGTTTGATAATTTTTGTTATTAATTTAAATAATTAAATTGTATATTTCTGTGTATGATCAACTATTTTAGATCTTTATTAGATTTTTTCGTGCAAATTTATTTTTATGCCCCTGTCTGCTACTACCTGTCGTACATTTTAATTTTTATTATCTTAATATCTCAATTTTATTTTTTTTGTAATTGAAGTTTATTTTTTTTAATTTTTAATTTTGTGGTAGATTTATATTTTAATTTTATTTATTTTTTTTATTTTATTAGTTAACTTTTAAATGTAATTTATTTAATTGTAACATTTCGTTTTTAAGAAATGAAATAATTATTCTTTCAATAAAACCCTCTGATTGGTTGTAAATCTTTGAAGTTTAGTTGGCTTAAACAACTTACTTATTTTCACTATTTTTATTATTAATTTGCCAATTTTTGAAGATTGTGCAAGTGCAAACTAATAGAGGAGACATCCATTATTCATTTGCAATAACTTTTAAGTCATTTTATATTGTTGTTTTGCGTTGGATTGAGCGAAAATCGAACCGGGATCGAACGGGGAGCGAATTCGATTTTCCTTCAATTTTCGGGGGCGCATGCCTGAGTCCTAATCGTCATATGCAGAATGCTTATTCTCATGAATTTCATATTTCGAAATCATGAAAGTTCGAAATTGCCTTTATTAGAATTTTTTTCTACAGAATTTTTATTATTTGGAATAAACATTTATCTGAATTATTTATATAGGAAATGTTATTCAACGGATTTTTTATTTAACGGAAAAGTCAAAAGATAGAATTTTTAAAATTAGAATTTCCATTAATAGAAATTTTTTAAATCAGAAATTTTATTTTCTAGAATTTTTTTTTTAGTGAATTATCATTTACTCGAATTTTTAATTTTCTGAAATATTATTTCATAGAAATTTATAATTTAGAAATTTCATTTCACGTAATTTTCATTATTGAGAATTATTATTTACCAGAATAATTATTTTTAGAATTCCTAATTTGCGAAATTGTTATTTTGTAGAATAGTAATTATTTAGAATTACCTTTTATGGGAATTAGCATAAACAGGAATCTCTAATTTAGGAACTTTCGTTTTTCCGAAATTGTATTTTATGGAATAGTCATTCCGTAGAACTGTCATATTTTGGAATTGACATGACTAAGAATCCCCAATTTACGAATCACCTTTTGTCGGAAACGGCATTTCTATGAAAAGTCAATATATAGAACTGTCATATGTGTGAATCGCCATCTGTAAGAATCGTCTGCGCTGAGAACCTTCACAATTCAGAATCGGCATTTTTCGGAAAAATCAATCCATAGAATTGTCATACTTGAGAATTACCACGATTAAGAATCTCCAATCTACGAACTTTCATTTCTACAAGGCTTGTTGGCTATATGAGTTTCCAATCTACCTATACTTATTCATGCCAGTAAAGTAGAACTAGGAGGCGCCACAGAGTCTTTCTTAATATAAATAGCGCGCATATTTAAAATGTTGTTTTTAAAAAAAAAGGTGATTCGTAAATTGGGGATTCTTAGTCATGTCAATTCCAAAATATGACAGTTCTACGGAATGACTATTCCATAAAATACAATTTCGGAAAAACGAAAGTTCCTAAATTAGAGATTCCTGTTTATGCTAATTCCCATAAAAGGTAATTCTAAATAATTACTATTCTACAAAATAACAATTTCGCAAATTAGGAATTCTAAAAATAATTATTCTGGTAAATAATAATTCTCAATAATGAAAATTACGTGAAATGAAATTTCTAAATTATAAATTTCTATGAAATAATATTTCAGAAAATTAAAAATTCGAGTAAATGATAATTCACTAAAAAAAAAATTCTAGAAAATAAAATTTCTGATTTAAAAAATTTCTATTAATGGAAATTCTAATTTTAAAAATTCTATCTTTTGACTTTTCCGTTAAATAAAAAATCCGTTGAATAACATTTCCTATATAAATAATTCAGATAAATGTTTATTCCAAATAATAAAAATTCTGTAGAAAAAAATTCTAATAAAGGCAATTTCGAACTTTCATGATTTCGAAATATGAAATTCATGAGAATAAGCATTCTGCATATGACGATTAGGACTCAGGCATGCGCCCCAATTTTCGCCTAATTGCCAGGGAGACAAATGGCCTTTCAGACAAATGGCCTATTACCGGATATTCAAGTTGGGTGGGGAAAAATACAAAATGGCGGCTACCTGGATGACAGGTTTGCAAAACCACTGTCTTCTAAGTGTCTTATTTTAAGACATTTTGGTGTCTTTATTGTATCAAAGACGCCATAAGTGTCTTAAAATGAGACATTTTATGCGTCTTAGACCCCAAAATGTCTTAAAATAAGACACTTAGAAGACAGCAGTTTTTGCAGTGTATATATAATATATATACACCCAGAGATACACGGGAAAAAGTGAGTTGGCCGCTGCTGTTAACAAAATTTAGCAGACACTTATTTAGTCATTACAGCTAAATATCAGCTAAGGCAGTTAATACGTCAGCTGAAAGTTCGCTGTGGTAGCTAGCAGGTATGAATACCATAGATAAACATAGTTATGTCCCAGGGACAGCTAAACCTTTTTTTAGCTAAAGTATCTACAATTATTAGAACCTCAGCTATCTTTTAGCTGTCGTAGCAAATGTATTATCTGTCTTAGCTAATATTTAACTGTGGTGACTAAATAAAAATAAGTATCAGCTACATTTTTTATTTGACACAGCTAACTCATTTTGTTCCGTGTATAATATATAATTACAGGTACAAATAGTGAGTTCCCAATTTTAGTCATTATATAGCTCAATATATTTGCTGAAGCAGCTAATATATATTTGCTAATGCAGCTCAAAAGTCACTGTGGGCCTGTGATAGCTAACAGTGGTAGACATCATATAGCTAAATTATTTTGCTGCCTTTATAAAAAGTAACTAGTTATAGCAGTTTTTAGCAAATCTAAAACTTTTTAAAAACTTTATCTTTATATTGTGATGTGAGTTTCAATGTTTTCACTAACTTCTACACTGAGAAAAAAGAATTGCTATGATAGCAATCTGTCTTAGCAACTGTCTTAGCAAATTTCTTTGTTATAATAACAAAAAAAAGGTGCAGGCGCAATATTAACAATTCAGTTTGTTATCATAACAATTCTTTTTTCTCGGTGTAGGTATCTTAAAAGCACGCATCGATAAGCTATTTACGAACTTTCTAAAACAATTCTATTCAGAGTTATCAAGGTTTTTTAAATTGAAACATTTTGAAAAAAATATAATTTTTTTTGTTTTTTGTTTTTTGGCATTTTATTTAAATATAAGTTAAAATACTTTATATTCATTGTGAAGACAATTAAAAAACGCATTAATTAGCTTATTTAAAAATTCCTTGCAATTTATTAATCATAAATTAGTGACATTTAAACAATAAAAATTTTAAGTTTCTGGATATTTTCATATTTTTTTTAAAGAAAATTTAGCTGCTTCCTTAAGGCTGATCGAGGCACTGAACAAAAATGCTCTCCCCTGATTTAAATTTTGACGTTTTTCGCTCTTAAAAGACAAGATAAATTACATATCATAAATTATCGATTTATTAGAAATAATAATAGACTGGCACAATCGGGACAACAAACATTTCTTTGCTATAAAAAAGAGCTAAATTTTATTTTTAAATAATTATTTCAAATATTGAAAATAACTGTAAAAAATATAATTTATCTTTTATTTATAGCAAAAAAAATTATAGTTACCCCACTTGTGCCATTATATTATTTGTAATAAATCGACATATAATATTCTAATTTATCTTGTCTTTTAAAAACAGAAAAACGTCGACATTTAAATCAGGTGAGAGCATTTTTGTTTACTACCTCGATCAGCCTTAAGAAAGCAGCTAAATTTTCTTTAAAAAAAATATGAAAAAATCCAGAAACTTAAGGCCGTTGGAGACACAGAGTCAGCAGAGAATCTGTAGGGGGGAGCAGTGGTTCTCAAAGACTGTCCCCATGCGTTTTGAAGACTTAGGAATTTTTCGCGACAAAGTCCAACACTTTTCCCACAAAAGAACATCGTACTGCAAATTCTATTGAAATAAAGATTCAGAAAAATACTTACTTTTGATAAATCAAGTATTTCCTGAGCTTTAGTGTCTCGAGGAAATTCGTGTGATGAAAACAACCTCCAATGATGTTCCATGTTTGGCAATTTTTTCCAATAAAACCAGACACTTTTTCCGAAAATGAAAATCCTAGTGAAAATTTAAATTTAATTAGCACTTTTTCACTTATTTTGTTTTTGGCATATGAGTTTTTAAATCGCGTCAGTCTCTCGAGGAAATACAAAATCACTTGACACTTCACTCACTGATTCCCACTTTGACAATTTTTTTCGGCAAAACCAGACACTTTTTCCGAAAATGAAAATCGTAGTGAAAATTTAAATTTAATTAGCACTTTTTCACTTATTTTGTTTTTGGCATTTGAGTTTTTAAACCGCGTCAATCTCTCGAGGAAATACAAAATCACTTGACACTTCACTCACTGATTCCCACTTTGACAATTTTTTTCGGCAAAACCAGACACTTTTTCCGAAAATGAAAATCGTAGTGAAAATTTAAATTTAATTAGCACTTTTTCACTTTTTTTGTTTTTGGTATTTGAGTTTTTAAATCGCGTCAATCTCTCGAGAAAAGTAAATTTTTGTCAATTTCATCAATGAAAATGTCAAACAATGTAGCAGAATATAGTTTGTCGTGCGCTGTTCTGATACGGCATTTTCGGGTACTATAATTCACACGGCGCCGCCTTTGAAATTATAGACAGGCGTACATTATATTCATTATATTAATCAACCTATTTATAAAATTCAATGTTTAGATATTAATTGTAAAAATTTAATATAAAAAATTAATGTCAAGTTCCAAACATAATTTTGCTAACTTTGTACAAAAAATAAAAGTTGTTTGTTATTTGAAGTGTAATTAGCTCTATTGAAAAGACGCATTTAAAATAATTTAAACCATTCAAATGCAACAAGTACATTATTTATTGTAAATCATGCATTAATAATTTCTAAACAATTTAAATATTTTTTAAAATCTAAGAGTTGAAGGAAAAATAGTAGAGCTTATTTAGTTTATCAGAAGAATGCAACCCGACTTACAGAGGAGATGGGAAATAGATATTGTATAGGAACTGAAATAAGTGTTTCTTTTAATTTTTTAAAATTAAATAAACAGAGCATTCGATAAATATTTTATACATAACGTAAAAATTAAAGAAATAATTAAAACGCAAGAAAGGACTAAAAAAATAGTGTAATATCAAAAAAATTAAATGAACAGGAAGAAAATGGAGAAATGTTTTTTTCTTAATCTAACAAACTGTAAAAAATGTAAAAAGTAAAAAAGAATAAGTAAGTAAGTTTGTAAAAAAACTCTCAAGAAATAGACAAGATGTGAAAAGAAATTGAATAAATTTACAAAAAAATAAGTGTATTTACTTTTAAAAGTATAGAAATAATTATTAAAATTAACGTAATAAAAAGTTTAATGAATGTATAAATAAGAAAACTGTGTAATATAATATTAAATGATTTTTATAAAAAGAAGAAAATTAAAGAAAATCCTAAAAAGAACAGAGACAAATACCAAAAAAAAAATATCAAAAATACCTAAACGGAGAAAAAATTTTAAAAATGTTGTAAAAATAATAAATTTTAATATAAAAATGAAAGTAAAATCTCTTAAAAATCTTGTAAGAATATTACCAAAGGAAGGATTATTGTGAATATGGAAATTAATTAATATTATTGAATTAAGATGCATTGAAATTTAAATTAATTTAAATTTAAAAGTTGGTACAAATTGGAATATGAGTTCATTGACGTTTGGAATTTATATAACTTTTAATGACTTGAAGATATACAAATCTAATATTATTTTTTGATAACTTGATACCAAAAATTTGTAAATTGTAGGTATTTTGATCATCTGTATTAATACAATTTTTTAAATTTTATAACGAATAAAATATTAAAATTTTCAAGATTTATCCACAAATTTCTGTTTTTTTTATGATTTGCGATACTTTACATGCAATATTGGACATCCGGAGAATTGAAAAGTTTTTTTTCCATTTAAATCAATAACAGCCCTGTTTATAGATTACATTTATTTTATTTATTTCAAGCAATCTATACATATATCTTTGATGAATAATTTGATCTCTGTTTCCGAACTTCTATGTAAGTCGGGTTGCCTTCTTTCTCTGCACTAAATAAACCATAAGGATTTATGATGTAACTCTTAGTATTTGAGAAATAATTTAGCAAAAAAAAAGATAAAATTTTTTCCTACATAAATTTTAATTTGTTAATTTTAAATTATGCAATTCTTTATTACAATATTAAATATAATAAACAAATTAATAATGTTCTAAAACAAGTATTAAAGTAAATTTCTTATTTCTTCAAAATAAAAGGGAGAATTTTTGTTACATAATATAAATATTACATAATTTTTTTTTAATATATTGAATGTTTTAAAAATAAAATAAATTAGTTCAAAAATGATATTAGATTAAACTACATATCTTTTAAAAATGAAATGTAAGAAACTACTTGGTAAATAAATTATATTTACTTATTTAATTTTAAATCATACATTTTTTAAACCACGTTTTTTTCTTATAAAAAAAGAGATATACATTTGTCTGTGTAGCATAAAATATATACAATTTATTGACAACATTTTCAGAAAAAGCTGTCTCAAATTCGACCAATGCAGATGAAAATTCTAAACATGACAGTTAAATTTCAAAAATATTTGTTAACATGCCCAAGTTATTAAATATTTAACAAAAAAGATCTATAAAAACGATTTAGCTTTCAAGAAAGTGCAACATTCGCAGTTTACAAAATTTTTTCCACGACATTTGTAGAAAAGTTTAATTTTTGCTTCGGTCAGTAAGCACAAAGTTTCTTATTTCTGATCTAAATTTGTTAAATATTTGATAACATGACCAAGTTATTAAATATTTAACAAATTAGACCAATAAGAACGATTAACCTATCGTGAAAGTAAAAAATTCACATTTTACAAAACTTTTTCCACGACATTTGTAGAAAAATTTAATTTTTGCTTCGGTCAATAAGCACAAAGTTTCTTATTTCTGATCTAAATTTGTTAAATATTCGATAACATGACCAACTTATTAAGTATTTAAAAAATTAGATCTATAAAAATGTTTTAGCTTACGAGAAAGTGCAAAATTCGCAGTTTACAAAATTCTTTACACGATATTTGTAAAAAAATTTAATTTTTCTTCCGTCAATAAGCACAAAGTTGCTTATTTCTGATCCAAATTTGTTAAATATTTGATAACATGCACAAGTTATTGAATATTTAACAAATTAGAATATCGTGTAAAGAATTTTGTAAACTGCGAATTTTGCACTTTCTCGTAAGCTAAAACATTTTTATAGATCTAATTTTTTAAATACTTAATAAGTTGGTCATGGTATCGAATATTTAACAAATTTAGATCAGAAATAAGAAACTTTGTGCTTACTGACCGAAGCAAAAATTAAATTTTTCTACAAATGTCGTGGAAAAAGTTTTGTAAAATGTGAATTTTTTACTTTCACGATAGGTTAATCGTTCTTATTGGTCTAATTTGTTAAATATTTAATAACTTGGTCATGTTATCAAATATTTAACAAATTTAGATCAGAAATAAGAAACTTTGTGCTTACTGACCGAAGCAAAAATTAAACTTTTCTACAAATGTCGTGGAAAAAATTTTGTAAACTGCGAATGTTGCACTTTCTTGAAAGCTAAATCGTTTTTATAGATCTTTTTTGTTAAATATTTAATAACTTGGGCATGTTAACAAATATTTTTGAAATTTAACTGTCATGTTTAGAATTTTCATCTGCATTGGTCGAATTTGAGACAGCTTTTTCTGAAAATGTTGTCAATAAATTGTATATATTTTATGCTACACAGACAAATGTATATCTCTTTTTTTATAAGAAAAAAACGTGGTTTAAAAAATGTATGATTTAAAATTAAATAAGTAAATATAATTTATTTACCAAGTAGTTTCTTACATTTCATTTTTAAAAGATATGTAGTTTAATCTAATATCATTTTTGAACTAATTTATTTTATTTTTAAAACATTCAATATATTAAAAAAAAAATTATGTAATATTTATATTATGTAACAAAAATTCTCCCTTTTATTTTGAAGAAATAAGAAATTTACTTTAATACTTGTTTTAGAACATTATTAATTTGTTTATTATATTTAATATTGTAATAAAGAATTGCATAATTTAAAATTAACAAATTAAAATTTATGTAGGAAAAAATTTTATCTTTTTTTTTGCTAAATTATTTCTCAAATACTAAGAGTTACATCATAAATCCTTATGGTTTATTTAGTGCAGAGAAAGAAGGCAACCCGACTTACATAGAAGTTCGGAAACAGAGATCAAATTATTCATCAAAGATATATGTATAGATTGCTTGAAATAAATAAAATAAATGTAATCTATAAACAGGGCTGTTATTGATTTAAATGGAAAAAAAACTTTTCAATTCTCCGGATGTCCAATATTGCATGTAAAGTATCGCAAATCATAAAAAAAACAGAAATTTGTGGATAAATCTTGAAAATTTTAATATTTTATTCGTTATAAAATTTAAAAAATTGTATTAATACAGATGATCAAAATACCTACAATTTACAAATTTTTGGTATCAAGTTATCAAAAAATAATATTAGATTTGTATATCTTCAAGTCATTAAAAGTTATATAAATTCCAAACGTCAATGAACTCATATTCCAATTTGTACCAACTTTTAAATTTAAATTAATTTAAATTTCAATGCATCTTAATTCAATAATATTAATTAATTTCCATATTCACAATAATCCTTCCTTTGGTAATATTCTTACAAGATTTTTAAGAGATTTTACTTTCATTTTTATATTAAAATTTATTATTTTTACAACATTTTTAAAATTTTTTCTCCGTTTAGGTATTTTTGATATTTTTTTTTTGGTATTTGTCTCTGTTCTTTTTAGGATTTTCTTTAATTTTCTTCTTTTTATAAAAATCATTTAATATTATATTACACAGTTTTCTTATTTATACATTCATTAAACTTTTTATTACGTTAATTTTAATAATTATTTCTATACTTTTAAAAGTAAATACACTTATTTTTTTGTAAATTTATTCAATTTCTTTTCACATCTTGTCTATTTCTTGAGAGTTTTTTTACAAACTTACTTACTTATTCTTTTTTACTTTTTACATTTTTTACAGTTTGTTAGATTAAGAAAAAAACATTTCTCCATTTTCTTCCTGTTCATTTAATTTTTTTGATATTACACTATTTTTTTAGTCCTTTCTTGCGTTTTAATTATTTCTTTAATTTTTACGTTATGTATAAAATATTTATCGAATGCTCTGTTTATTTAATTTTAAAAAATTAAAAGAATCACTTATTTCAGTTCCTATACAATATCTATTTCCCATCTCCTCTGTAAGTCGGGTTGCATTCTTCTGATAAACTAAATAAGCTCTACTATTTTTCCTTCAACTCTTAGATTTTAAAAAATATTTAAATTGTTTAGAAATTATTAATGCATGATTTACAATAAATAATGTACTTGTTGCATTTGAATGGTTTAAATTATTTTAAATGCGTCTTTTCAATAGAGCTAATTACACTTCAAATAACAAACAACTTTTATTTTTTGTACAAAGTTAGCAAAATTATGTTTGGAACTTGACATTAATTTTTTATATTAAATTTTTACAATTAATATCTAAACATTGAATTTTATAAATAGGTTGATTAATATAATGAATATAATGTACGCCTGTCTATAATTTCAAAGGCGGCGCCGTGTGAATTATAGTACCCGAAAATGCCGTATCAGAACAGCGCACGACAAACTATATTCTGCTACATTGTTTGACATTTTCATTGATGAAATTGACAAAAATTTACTTTTCTCGAGAGATTGACGCGATTTAAAAACTCAAATACCAAAAACAAAAAAAGTGAAAAAGTGCTAATTAAATTTAAATTTTCACTACGATTTTCATTTTCGGAAAAAGTGTCTGGTTTTGCCGAAAAAAATTGTCAAAGTGGGAATCAGTGAGTGAAGTGTCAAGTGATTTTGTATTTCCTCGAGAGATTGACGCGGTTTAAAAACTCAAATGCCAAAAACAAAATAAGTGAAAAAGTGCTAATTAAATTTAAATTTTCACTACGATTTTCATTTTCGGAAAAAGTGTCTGGTTTTGCCGAAAAAAATTGTCAAAGTGGGAATCAGTGAGTGAAGTGTCAAGTGATTTTGTATTTCCTCGAGAGACTGACGCGATTTAAAAACTCATATGCCAAAAACAAAATAAGTGAAAAAGTGCTAATTAAATTTAAATTTTCACTAGGATTTTCATTTTCGGAAAAAGTGTCTGGTTTTATTGGAAAAAATTGCCAAACATGGAACATCATTGGAGGTTGTTTTCATCACACGAATTTCCTCGAGACACTAAAGCTCAGGAAATACTTGATTTATCAAAAGTAAGTATTTTTCTGAATCTTTATTTCAATAGAATTTGCAGTACGATGTTCTTTTGTGGGAAAAGTGTTGGACTTTGTCGCGAAAAATTCCTAAGTCTTCAAAACGCATGGGGACAGTCTTTGAGAACCACTGCTCCCCCCTACAGATTCTCTGCTGACTCTGTGTCTCCAACGGCCTTAAAATTTTTATTGTTTAAAAGTCACTAATTTATGATTAAAAGTTTGCAAGGAATTTTTAAATATCTCAATTGATGCGTTTTTTAAATGTCTTCAAAATAGATAAAAAATATTTTTAACTTATATTTAAATAAGATGCAAAAAACAACAAAACTTTATTTTATTCAAAATTTTTCAATTTTGGAAACTTTGAAAACTCTGAATAGAATTGCTTGAGGGGTGTATTTAAAACACCTATAAGTTATAGTGAAAACATAATGAAACTTGCATCACAACATAATTATATATTTAGCAAATGCATGTCAGCTGCTTTAGCAAATATTGAGCTATGATGACTAAACTTGTCAGCTCAATATTTTTAGTTGTAAATATATTATTTCTCTGGGTGAATGTTGTAAAATATTCTGTTTCGCATGATTTGCAAACTTGTGGGCAGAGCAGCTTCAAATGTTCTAAAATCTTAGCAAAAAGTAAAAACAGATTAAAAGTAATTATATTAAAATGTCTATTAGTTTCTTCTAAAATTTTAGGATTTTTTTGCAAAACGGCTATGTAAATCAACGAGGACTAAATATTTAAAATAAAATATACTATGTATAAGTAATAACATAATAAAAAATTAACACCTGGCCCAGTACAATATGCCAGTACTGATGCTGAAAAATCGAAAATTTTAAATCGCTTATTTATAGATGAAAACAGACTATTCCTATTTCAAACATTGATTTTGATAGATAATACTGGAAAATGGGCCTGCAAAGTGTAGACCTGAGCCTCCAAATTCGAGGAAATAATAGGCGACCGTTTGTAATAAACATGACTCATTTCAGGCAAATTCAGGTATTCAGAGCATAAACTCTTGTAGGTATATATCTCTTTAATAGTCGAAAAATGTTTGAATGTGTAAATTTAACATAAGTTGTTTTTATTTAATACCTAATAAATAATATTCTTCAATTATTTTGTATTTTTGTAATTAATATCTTTAATATTTAATTATTAATAAAGATTTCAATTATCTATTACAAATTTTTTTAATTTATTATTCTTGTTTATTTTTTACTTGTTTAAATCATTTATTTACATTTAGTGAATGGATTTTTAAAGTTCATCCGATGTAAGCGAGTTTCCGATATAACGGGGTCCGATATAAGCGGATACTTTGACATAAAAAACATCGAAAAATCCAAGGGACCTGAAAATTTTTTCAAGTAAGCGGGAATGCGATGAATGTTGGTCCGATATAAGTGGGTTTCACTGTATGACCTACCTTATTTTTTGTTATTTTTTATAAGTTTATTTAGTCTATATTTGATTTCAATAAAAATATAATTATTTTTTTTCTTAACTTATTCTAATCTGGCATGAAATTCCCCTATCTGTATATAATATTATTTTAACCGTATATATTTTTGTTATTAAAAAATTTTTTTTTATTAATTATAAATATAAATACAGAGTAACAAAAAAACTGACATCCAAAAAAGATAAAAAATTTTTTTTTTTTTAATTAATTTTACTAAAGTATGCAGTACAGTATGACAAATTCAACAAATTAATATTGATAATAATTTATTATAAGAGAAAAAAGAATTTATTTTTGACTTACCGATGCGTCGGTAAGTCGAAAACAAATTTCATTTTTCTCTTACCATAATACATAACGCACCAAAAAACCCTCAAGTTACCTGCCGAACTTAGTAGTACGGAGAGGGCAGCAGTGAAATAGGCAAGAAAACATGGTTAGCTATATATATCGCTTTACCCCCACTTTATCCATCGCCGCATCTAGGTGTATAATATCTTTGCCATGGTAACGGTGACGCTACTTCCGCCTGCCATATGATCAGGTGACGTGGGGCGGCCATCTTCTACAGAAAATCTGTCAATGTCAAAACGGGGGATCATTTTGACGCTCGTAGGAACACCGGTTCGAGTAAAACAAAGGTTTAAAAAATTCCTTATCTCAAATACTATGGTCAGCCAGAGCCCTTTTCTCAAAAGTGTCTGGGTTTTTTAAAAAAAATTCATAAGTCCAAATTTTCGACCAGCGGAGGGGAAAGTGTTTGAAGCCCTGTTTACGAAATTTGATAGGATTTGATAGAAAAGAATTTCTATCAATTTGAATCCGTTTTCTGAATCCAAAATTTTATGTACTTTGTATACGTTTCTATCAAACATTTGGATAGAATCTCTATCAAAATCAATACTTCGCATTTGATAGAATTTGATGGAATTTGATAGAAAGAAATTTCGATCAATTTAAATCCGTTTTTTGAATCAAAAAATTTCAAGTACTTTTAATACGATTATATCAAATCTTTGGGATAGAATCTCTATCAAAATCAATACTTCGCATTTAATAGAAAGTAATTTCTATCAATTTCAATCCGTTTTTGAATCCAAGTTGCCATTTACATTGTATACGATTCTATCAAACCTTTTGGATAGAATCTCTATCAAAATCAATACTTCGCATTTATTAGAAAGGAATTTCTATCAATTTCAATCCGTTTTTGAATCCAAATTTTCATTAACATTGTATACGATTCTATCAAACCTTTTGGATAAGAAAGTATACGAATTTTCCGTCGAAAAGATTTGATTAATTTTTAATCCCAAAATTTGGATAGAAAAGTATTCGATTTTCCGTTTGATTAAATTTGATAGAGTTTCTATGCAAATGATTTGCTAAGATTGTATTTTTAATCCGTATTCTGAATCCATTTGAATAATTTTAGGAATATCCTAATAATATCCGTAGTTCATCCTTAGGATATCAACGGGAAATGCTCATCAGGATCCCACCAGACATCGTGAAAAGAGATTCACAAGACATCATTTTGAATTTCAAAATGGTCAAAATATTTTTCCGGTAGTTATATATCCACACTGAAAAAAATACTGTGATCAGATTAGACATTTGACTATGGTTAACAGGTTATGTAGGAGTTTGACATAATGCATCATCGGTGCGCCACTGTCGATTTTACCTAACCTTACAATGTCACTCGCGGTTTCACACAGTCGTATGGCTAAAACACAAATACGTATGGCAGTTCCCAAAACAGCAATAAAATATTGCCAATCTGCCCATAATTATTGCAGTTCCACGGAAATATTTTTTTCAGTGCAGGAAAGCAGGGATTTTAATATCCACTGGATATCCTAAGGATGCCCAAAGATATCTTTCTCATTACCTGAAATCAGAAAACGTTTCTATTTAATATTTTTAGAGTTATAACAATTAAAACATCCCGGTTTGTACAGACTACTATGTGCACTTGTCTTTTCTTTTCGCTCTCCAGTAAAATCACTAATTTGCTTTTAAGGTCTTCTTCTTCGGAGTGCATTACATATATTGTAAAATCTGAAACCCAGACCTCACTTAATCTGTATTAAAGAAATACAATAATTTGCTACCTGTTATCGCAGAATGAGGAATCATTGGTTAAATCTTGGAATGTAGACATCCGTGCCAATCATTGGCTAACAATATTGGTCCAATGTTTAGCCGATGTTAAGTTTCCGATTGACTGTTATATTCTGAAAATAATGATTATGTATATGTGAAAAAGTTAGTGGCTTTAGAAGCAAGTTTATCAAAAAGAAGAATTTTTTCTTTTTCAAATATTCATTCTCTAAACGTTTCGGCTCTAAATACTGATGGCCCTCGTTGGTAGAAAATAGATTTATTCTGAAATAGTATTATGTATAACAATATTAATATAAGGCTGAAAATAAATTGATGTGTTACGCATTCTCTTTTTTGTTTTTTAGTAATTAATTCTAAACCCAAATAATGCAAAAATCGATATAACCGAAAAATAAAATTTAAAGAACAACAGTATAATAATAACAAAACAAAAAAGAGAATAATACAACAATTTATCTGAAGTTTTTGCAGTTGTCTACTACATTATTAATTCTATTTCAGAATAAAACTATTTTCCTTTAACAAGGGCCAGTATTTGGAGCTGAAACGTTTGGAGAATGAATTAATAAAAGAGTAAATTCTTTTTTTCAATAAACTTAACAGTGTAAAGTCACTAACTTCTTCATGCGTTTCTTTTACGAAGTTGACTGTTTGAAAATCAAAAAGATACTGACTGTACGCCCTTAGCAAAAGAGCACAAAGGAAAAGGTCCTGGCGTTGGAATTTTAGAGCCATATGTGTTTCCTTTCAGTTAGAAATGTGTTTAGAAACTAGTCTTGAGTAGAGTCAAGTCATCGCGTTGCATTCACAGATAAAATAAGATAACTAAGAAATAAACTACAATATTATATTAATTTTTAAACAGTTATATTGATATTAATATCTGATTTATTTTTTAATAAAAACATAAAAAAAGTTCGTAATGTCATGATCCAAATACGTTAAACAGTTGCTCATTTACTTCTTTAAAAAGCATTCTCTACAAATCCACTCATAAAATTTTATTTTTCATAGATAAGAATTTAATTATATTTTATATATTTGTATATGGATAAAATATTTTGTATAAAATTTTGTGAGTAAAATTAAGGATTGAATAAGCGGCCAAAAGTGAGACAAATTTTTCTAATTTCGAGAAAATTTAAGAAATACAGTTTTTAACGTAATCCTCAACCAATATGATTTATTATTATTATTATTTTTTTTTTAATAGAAATGAAGTCTATAAAAACTAATAAAACCTTATATCTATATATAATTAACTTTCACTAATATTAAACTGCCTTAGATATAAGAATCACTGTTATTTAAAAAACTTAGTATAGTTTTTCTAGTTTTTAATTAACTTTCAGGATTACGTTAAAAACTGTATTTCTTTAATTTTCTCGAAATTAGAAAAATTAGTCTTGCTCACTTTTGGCCGCTTATTTAATCCTTAGTTTTACTCACAAAATTTTATTAAAAATATTTTATCCATAAACAAATATATAAAATATAATTAAATTCTTATCAATGAAAAATAAAATTTTATAGGTGGACTTGTTGAGAATGCTTTTTAAAGGAACTAAATGAGCTATTGTTTAACATATTTGGAAAAAACTGCAATTGTTCATCAGATTTGAAAATAAAACATAAAACGTTAAATGAGTAGTTAAGAATAAACTATTTAAATCAATAAAATTTTTTTTGCAAATTGTGTGTCAGTAAATTTGTTAAAATATATTAAAATAAATTCTTCTTTGAATTTATTTTCATCCTTAAATCGTACAATTTTTAATTTCGAAAATACAATTTCATGACATAACGAACTTTTATATGTTTTTATTCAAAAATAAATCAGATATTAATACCAATATAACTGTTTAAATTTAATATAATATTGTTAGTTTATTTCTTAGTTCTGCTAAAGTTAAAAATTAAATTTTACCTTAAAACATTATTTCTCTTAAATTATTATTTTATCTATGAATGCAACGCGATTACTTGATACGATTCAAGACGAGTTTCTAAACACATTTCTAACTAAAAGGAAACACATATGGCTCTAAAATTCCAATATATATATAATCATTATTTTCAGAATATAACAGTCAATCGGAAACTTAACATCGGCTAAACATTGGACCAATATTGTTAGCCAATGATTGGCACGGATGTCTACATCCCAAGATTTAACCAATGATTTCTCATTCTGCGATAACAGGTAGCAAATTATTGGCAAATGTATGTACTGGACAATTGGCTGAGTATTTCTATATGTATTTTTTCACTGTCCGCAGTGACAGATTTCCAAGGGTAAACCAATATTGGCCCAATACTTAGCGAAAAAAGGTTTTTCCTTTTTATGCCTGTGTTATTTTTATTATTTCCATTATGTAACTTAACATGTTATAACATAATTTAAAGTTTGCAGAAATTGGACTTTAAAGTTGAAACCATTAAGTAAGTCGTCCTCACCACGGAAAAATTCGCTCCTGCTCTTCAAATCTAAATATAATAAAATTATTAACTAATAATATGACACATCGAAGAGGATAGTAACAATAGACGCAGTGCTGCGCCAGTAGTGGCAGCAATGGAATAAAACTTACAAATACTCGACAAGAAGGCTGGATTAGTAAAGAATTGAAAAAATTGATCGGAATTAATAAAACAGTTTCTTTAATACAGATTAAGTGAGGTCTGGGTTTCAGATTTTACAATATATGTAATGCACTCCGAAGAAGAAGACCTTAGAAGCAAATTAGTGATTTTACTGGAGAGCGAAAAGAAAAGACAAGTGCACATAGTAGTTTGTACAAACCGGGATGTTTTAATTGTTATAACTCTAAAAATATTAAATAGAAACGTTTTCTGATTTCAGGTAATGAGAAAAATATCTTCGGGCATCCTTAGGATATCCAGTGGATATTAAAATCCCTGCTTTCCTGGATATATAACTACCGGAAAAATATTTTGACCATTTTGAAATTCAAAATGATGTCTTGTGGATATCTCTTGACGATGTCTGGTAGGATCCTGATGAGCATTTCCCGTTGATATCCTAAGGATAATCCGAGGTCTATCATAAATAAAGATGCTTACAAAATTTAAAAGGTAGTTTGAATTAATTTTTGAATTAAAAAATTTTCTCGTGACGTCACGTTTAGAACGATCTCCCCCCCATCAACATGTTACGTTTTTTAACGTTTGATCAAGAGTCCACCCTCCCCCTTATAGCGTGACGTCATATGTAAATGCTCCTTATTCGACTTTTCTACGTATAGAATTTGATAAAATTATAATACAGAGCTCTTGATACCAAAGTATTTGATTTTTAGACGGATAGAAATTAATAGATTTTGCATACCAAGATTTTGATAGAATAGTATAAGAATTTTCCATCGATAAGATTTGATTAATTTTTAATCTCAAAGTTTTGATAGAAATGTATTCGATTTTCCGTTTGGTTAAATTTGATAGAGTTTCTATGCAAATGATTTGATAAGATTGTATTCGACTTTTCTACGGATAGAATTTGATAAAGTTTTAATACAGAGCTCTTGATAGCAAAGTATTTGATTTTCAAGCGGATAGAAATTGATAGATTTTGCATACCAAGATTTTGATAGAATAGTATAAGAATTTTCCATCGATAAAATTTGATTAATTTTTAATCCCAAAGTTTTGATAGAAATGTATTCGATTTTCCGTTTGGTTAAATTTGATAGAGTTTCTATGCAAATGATTTGATAAGATTGTATTCGACTTTTCTACGGATAGAATTTGATAAAGTTTTAATACAGAGCTCTTGATAGCAAAGTATTTGATTTTCAAGCGGATAGAAATTGATAGATTTTGCATACCAAGATTTTGATAGAATAGTATAAGAATTTTCCATCGATAAGATTTGATTAATTTTTTATCCCAAAGTTTTGATTGAAATGTATTTGATTTTCCGTTTGGTAAAATTTGATAGAGTTTTTATGCAAATGATTTGATAAGATTGTATTCGACTTTTCTACGGATAGAATTTGATAAAATTATAATACAGAGCTCTTGATACCAAAGTATTTGATTTTTAGACGGATAGAAATTAATAGATTTTGCATACCAAGATTTTGATAGAATAGTATAAGAATTTTCCATCGATAAGATTTGATTAATTTTTGATCTCAAAGTTTTGATAGAAATGTATTCGATTTTCCGTTTGGTTAAATTTGATAGAGTTTCTATGCAAATGATTTGATAAGATTGTATTCGACTTTTCTACGGATAGAATTTGATAAAGTTTTAATACAGAGCTCTTGATAGCAAAGTATTTGATTTTCAAGCGGATAGAAATTGATAGATTTTGCATACCAAGATTTTGATAGAATAGTATAAGAATTTTCCATCGATAAAATTTGATTAATTTTTAATCCCAAAGTTTTGATAGAAATGTATTCGATTTTCCGTTTGGTTAAATTTGATAGAGTTTCTATGCAAATGATTTGATAAGATTGTATTCGACTTTTCTACGGATAGAATTTGATAAAGTTTTAATACAGAGCTCTTGATAGCAAAGTATTTGATTTTCAAGCGGATAGAAATTGATAGATTTTGCATACCAAGATTTTGATAGAATAGTATAAGAATTTTCCATCGATAAGATTTGATTAATTTTTAATCCCAAAGTTTTGATAGAAATGTATTCGATTTTCCGTTTGGTTAAATTTGATAGAGTTTCTATGCAAATGATTTGATAAGATTGTATTCGACTTTTCTACGGATAGAATTTGATAAAGTTTTAATACAGAGCTCTTGATAGCAAAGTATTTGATTTTCAGACGGATAGAAATTGATAAACTTTTGATACAGACGTATGTATACAAATGTATTTAACATTATTTAAGTATTAATTTTGATAGAAACTCTATCCACACTTATGATTGAAATTGATTATGTTGTTTAGAATTACAAGATTTGATACACTTTTTATACAAAATGAAGTATAGACATGTACTTGTCTTTAGTTCAGTATTAATTTTGATTTAAATTCTTTCCAAACTTGTTATTAAAATTGATTGAATTTAGTATTTTTGATAGAATTTGATAGGATTTTTTATTTTGTATACAATTTGATTAAAATTTGAAAATATTTGTGATAGAAATCCTATCAAATTCTATAATTTTTAATACATTCTTTAAACAGGGAGACCACTGCAAATTTTCTCCTTCCAACAGCCTTAAAACTGGAGAAAAAGCGACTTAATATTGATAAAACACTAAGAAACGTTAAATTAAGCATAAATACACAAAATTAGATAATAAAAATACGTATATTAAGAATAAATAACATTTTCGAAAAGACGTGATTTATTGACACTCAGGAAGCAGAACACCTGACTAGCAGAATAGACGTAGCCAATCAAAATCTTTCTACCGCGAGAGACTAAATTGTGATTGGCTACGTCGTCTGCTAGTCAGGTGTTCTGCTCCCTGAGTGTCAATAAATCACGTCTTTTCGAAAATGTTATTTATTCTTAATATACGTATTTTTATTATCTAATTTTGTGTATTTATGCTTAATTTAACGTTTCTTAGTGTTTTATCAATATTAAGTCGCTTTTTCTCCAGTTTTAAGCTCGAAATACCTTGTGGATTATTGGACTCAATGCATTGGGTGAATGAGCAACCAGCCCAATTGTCCATATTTCGTTAGGACAATTGAGCAGAGGGCTTGCTCAACTAGCCAAAACGCTTGCTCAATAACCCTCATATTACAGGGTGCTTAAGTCCAAAGCACAACGAATACGGTTACGGGAGCAGGGCATGAGATAATAAAGGACAGAGACTGTTTCTGTCCTTTTCTGTCTCATGTTCTGGTCCCGTAACCGTATTTCTATCTGCTTAGGGCGCAATTACATGTCTGCGTCGAACGCTGCGTTCTTGCGTTGTATGTTGAGAGAGAGAAAGACAGACATATAGTCACATCTTTGTCACTCTCACCATCAAACGCAAAAACGCAACGTTCGACGCAGGCATGTAATTGCGCCCTTAGGCCTTTAGGCCTTTTGTCTGTAGTGATACACAGAGGTGGGTAGTCTTCACCTGACCTCATGTGACCGGTGACCGTCACAGAACCGAAATAATATAACAATAATTATTGTCAAAAAATACAGTAATTACCGCACGGCATTCGGCCGTGAGGAATGTGTTCCTATCGGCCAGCTTGAAAAATAGAGAGAGTGTGGTGGACAGTCCTAGGGGGGGGGGGGGGTGCCACTAAACAGCCTGATATAAAATACACCGACTTCACGTATTAGTGGCACCCCAACCCCCTCCTAGCTTGTCCCCCTCACTCTCTCTTTTTTCAAGCTGGTCGATAGAAACACTGTATTTTTTTATAATAATTATTGTTATATTATTTCGGTTTTATGACGGTCACCGGTCAGTTGCGGCCAGTGCTCCGTCACTACACAACTCTGGCCTTAGGGTGAAGTTCCATACGACGGAGTAGGGTATCAGTGGATTACAATAGACCAATCAGATATTTGGTCACAATGGAAAGTTTTTTCTGATTGGTCTATTCTATTCCTCTAATAATCTATTCCTTCGCATGGGTCTTCACCCTTACGTAAGTGATCACTTTTAAAAGGATGCGTAACTGCCTGTCTTAGTGCAGTTAAAAAATTGAAGTTTTTTGTAAAAATAAAAAAAGCAAGTAAACTTTTTCAACCTCCCCCACCGGATTATTTACTTTGGTGCTAAAATACACCACTTAGGCTTGTCCCGATCAAAAAACTTAAAAATTCGCAAAAGCCGCGATTCTAAATAATTAAGTTATGGTACAAAAACTGATTTCGTCCCATTGACTTGAATATCCTTATGTGACAGCCGGAGTTTTTGCAACGGAAAACGGAAAATAAAAAAGGGGCAAAAAATTTAATTACATAGGGGAGTGGGTCCCAAGATGGACAGGGCCCCAAGATGGACATTTCGTATAAAATTTTTGTTTAAGGTGACAGCGCCTTATGCTTTCTGTCATTTTTGTTGTTTGTATAGACGAACATTTTGATGCACATTTGAGGAAAAAAAACCAGTTGGTTTTTCTTCTACACATACTACGTAATTTTGTGTCTAAAAAAGTTTTGTAACAGTTTTTTCTCAAGCTGGTAAAGTTATTTAAATTTATGATTTAGAATGAGTACTGAACGTAATAATATTCTTTATTTATCGTATAATAATATTCTAAAATGATTTTACTAATTCAGTATTCATATATATATATATTTACTGGGGATTAAAAAATGGTGTCATGTACCCTAAGATGGACAGGCCTAAAATCTCAATGTATTTTTTTGCATATTTTCGATTTTATACTTTTTTCAATAATTTTTTGAGCCAATTATTAAAAAAATTTTATTTTCCACCATAAAATGTGATTTTATAGTTAGAGAATTTATTATATTGATATTTTTCGATATTTTATTACTTTTTACTATTAAGCTATTAAATTGAAGTTTTTAGAAATTTTATTTCTTGATAAATTCCGTAAAATGATTAAAACTTAGTTCAAGAATTGTTACACGATGTTAATTTTTTATTTACTACCATTTTCAGAGACTTTTAAGAAGGTGTCCATCTTGGGGCCACTTTTTTTTAGACCGAAAATTTTAACAATTAGAAAAAATTCTTTAAAAAATGTTTATGTTCAAAATAAAATTTTATCTCTGTGGCCATAAGTTACCTTATAAATTGTACTTTCATCCGGTATAAAACATTTTAATAAATTTTATTCGGTTTGGATTCTACAGCAATAAATCAATAGGGTGTCCAACTTGGGGCCCTCTCCCCTATATATAAGTTAACAGTAATTTTTGTATTACATAGCTTTTATAACGTTAAAGTTAATAACTCAAACAATATTAATTTTTATTGTAAGATAAAGTTCGTTGCATATTTTATAAAAAATTATGTATTTCACAATATGTTCATTATTATGTTTTCTGTATAAAGCATTTATTATTAAAATCAGTTTTTAGATTTTTTCTTTATTTAAAATGAGCAGAAAATAGTAGATGATTTTTAAATTTTGTTAAGCGAATTAAGAAACTTAAAAACATTAAACTTTTCTAAAAAGAACCAACGATTAACTTATGAAATAATTTATAGAAAATATTTAAAAAAATAATTTTTCATCGAATTTAAATTTCGATTTAAAGTTAAAATTCAGAGAACCTAATAAAAATGTATAAATTCATAAATTTAGTTTAACAATCTGAAGAGTGTAAAGCTTTTTAAAAAAATTCTTGGATTGATTCTTAAAATGTTTTTATGAAAATTTTGTTCACAAATATTCAATCCTTATTCTTCCAACGTCCGTCGTTTTAAAATTACTTTTGCAATTTTTACATTGTATCATTTATTACTTTTATAAAAAAAAAAATAAACAAAATCTACATACTTGCAATTTTCTAAACATTAAATTTTAAAATTAAGAATGACATACGTATAACCGGCATAACCTCACATAAATGTTTACTATTTATCTATACAAAAATTTAAAAACATACAAATATATTAATAAAATTAACGTACACAAAAATATTATTTATGCTTACGTCACAATTTTCTTCATTCCTAAACATTTTAATTATTTTTCTTATATTTATTATATATCTTGCATGTACAAAAGCAAATGTTGTGACGATGTGGAATTTTTTACTAAAATTTTACTTCTCACAACATTTTTATTTAATTTCAATTTAATTAAATTATTTGATTTCTAAAAATTATTATTTTTAATTTATTAATTCTTAAAATTCGGAGGTTGCAGCGGTATTCCAAGGTTGAGAAAAATGATAATTTATTAGATTTTAAGATTAATTGTATTTTCCATTTTTTATTTTTCTGTAAATTCCTGTTCCTGGTTCGTGAGTTTTCATGGAATAAGAAAATCGTAATAGAAGAATGATTGGATAATTTTATTCGTCGATTAAAAGAAGTCAATTAATTCGGATTTAATTTCTACTTCAAATTTTGCCGCCTGTTTTGAAGAAGTTTACTGCCAGTTCAAAATTTTAAAAATAAAAAAAATCCATGGCCCAACCCTTACAAAAAAGAAGTACTGGATTCAGTACTGGGAAGAAGTACTGGGTTCAGTACTGGGATAAGTACTGGGTTCACTACTGGGTTTAGTTCTGGGTTCAGTATTGGGAAACCAGTACTTTTTTCGCCATGGACTGTTGAAAATTTGTTTACGTTGCGCACTAAGTTTCTATGGGTCCTACGGCTGCGCAGTAGTTTTTTGTTGTAAATTAAATAGAGAGGAATACATTGAACGCAAAATCACAGTTATAATGAAATTTAAAAAAAAAATTACTATTGTGCTTAAAAAATTATATTACGCGAAAAAAGTACTGGTTTCCCAGTACTGACCCTACCCGGCAAGAAGGCTGGAATAGTAAAGAATTCGAATTTACAGAGTTGCGCCCGAAACTTCAAAAATATATTTTCTTCTTAATGCCTGAATTTTCCTCGAATTTCATGGTCACGAAATAGAACTCGAAACCTAGCGACGTGAATTTTTTATTATTCCGAAGCGTATATCCTATACCGTAGAACGGGATTCATTTCAGTCACTTTCAATTTCGAAATATTCCGTCAGATCAGCTATAGGTTGGGAAAAACGAGTTCTACTAAAGGAATTCATTCAGTACATTTTGACTCCCTTTGAAATCTTTTGAGAAAAATGTTGTGAACCGAATATTTTCAATTCTTTTTGATCCAATTATTCACTAAGGGCAGTTGATAAATAACTACTTGCATGACTCCCCTCCTCAATCCGCTCGAAACCGGTTATGAGAGTGTCAAATTCCTAAACGAAAATGTGAAGGAAGACATGTGGCTCTAAATTTCCAACAAAAGGACCTACTTTTTCTTTGTATTCTGTCGCTAACAATCAGTTTCTTTTTGACTTTCGAACAGTTAAGTTCACGTGAATTTTAAACTTGTTTTCACAAAGTGCTTAAACTTTAATTAAAATTAAGTTTTGATAGTAAAGTTTAATAGTTGTAATATTTTCTATATGCAGTTAATTATATTCATATTCTTAATTAATACTCTAAAAAGTGCTCATGTGGGTTTTAAGTTATAAGTTTATTGATATAAACTAAACAATAGCAATAATATGTTGTTTATTATTATTACTCTGTTATTATTATGATATATATTATTGTGTATTATTATTGTTATTATGAATATTATATCATCATCATTACTATTATTATTATTATTATTATTATTAATAAATCCTATATTTTATATTTCATAATAGCTACACATGTTTTAAAATAGCTACACATTCAAATTGATTATTGTCAAAATGAAGTTTTTTAAATAACTTATTTTATTTCTAATTATTAGTAATATACTATTGTCATATTGTGTCAAACTATTATTATTATTATTATTATTCTTATTGTATAAACAAGCATTTTATAACATATATATTCATTAAGAAAATGAAAAAAACAGATATACTTTTTAGTCTGCTAAAAAAACTATTTATTACTGAGAATTTTTAATTATCATTCAATTCCGCTTTAAAAAAGTTCTTACTGTATATATGACCTTAAAGGAATTCAGCTTGAACCACTTCTTTTTCTTTGTTAGGAATTAAAATGTCACCGAAGGTTTGATGAATTCCTCTAAATACCGTTTTAGGTTACTCCTAAAATTGACTAAAAGGAATAAAAGTTTAGTATCATTTGTTCCGCTACGCGTGTCGCAAAAAAGAGGGAAATTCAGGCACTAAGTGGAATTCATTTTTTCAATTCTTTACTGTTCCAGCCTTCTTGTCGGGTAGTACTGAACCCAGTACTTCTTCCCAGTACTGCATCCAGTACTACTTTTTTGTAAGGGAAGGATTATAATTTCTAATATTTGAGATTGCTGCGTTCCTGCCCTTCTATTTTAATTTTTAGAAGAATAATTAATTTCCTTAGTAGAATTTCACGCAGCCTTCCGTCTCCCCTACGCGAAGCTCCTATACCGATGGCCCGTTAGAATCATCATACGAACCTGATATTAATGAATTTCATTCAACTTTGGATTTAGTCCCTTTAAGTATTTTGTGATGGAATTTTAATATTTAACCTGTATTAGAAGATAACGGAGGAGAATCTGGTGGAATTATTTATTTATTTTCAACATCTAATGGATTAATTACTTTAAATTTAAACTTGATTTCCTGAGTAACTACGTCACTGGAGTATCCTAGCAACGGCACCGCACTAAGTTTGTTGAATTGTTAAACAAATGAAGAGCGCAAAATCCGAGTTGAAGTAATTGAAAAACGAAGACCGTTTATCATCTTTTGTGCAACCTCCGAAGAGTCAAGAACTCCAGTTAATTTTATTAAAAATTTTATAATTATTTAATCATTGTGATTTATAAAGTGTTGTGAGGACTTTCAATATTGTGCCCTTATTTTGCTGATCCATTAGGATTATTTAACTGATTTTCTGGTGAGAAATTTTTAATCTCTACAAGTGAGTTTTCAGTGAGTTTTTAATGAGCTTTCAGTGAGTTGTTATCGACAGGGTTATGTGATTAATGTAATCGAAATTATAATTAATGAATTAAAATCTATTTTGTCATTTATAAAAATTGTCTATTTATTAATTTTCATTAATAAATATTAAATTAATTTATTTGTTTGAATATTAAAATAAGAATCACAACCCTCTACCACATTTTCTTTTAATTAAATATTTCTGAGCTGCCAAACAATTTCCGTCGTAGTTTATTAATAGATTAAAATTCTATTATTTTATTTATTAAATAATTTATTTAATTTTTTTGTTGTAAAGATGCCCAACCGAGTAAAAATCTATATAATTCTCCTTTTTTTCTTTTGTTTAAACTACGCCGAAGGTAACCTAATATTTCATTTAATATTATATTATTATATATAACGAATTAATTAATTGGGTTACAAATTGGCGCCCAACGTGGGGACTGGAAACGTGAAATAATTTATTTTGATTATCATTTTAGGTTTATTTGCATAAATCAAATTGTTGTTTATTTTAGACTAACTGATTATAGAATAATAACTTTACTGGTATTTTATTCTTTTCCTTTTGAGTAAATAGAAATAAAATAAAATAACAAAATATTATTTTATAATATATGATTTTTGAATTTAAAAAAAAAAACCTGATCTGACATTTAACCTTGGTTATAATAAATAAACACGATTTAAGAATGAATAACGCAGATTTTGATTTGGAACAATGGGTTAACCATTTGAGTAAAGAAGAATTAACAATGGAATTAAAAAGTCGTGGTCTCCTTGCAATTGGCAATGTTACTGCCAGACGAAATCGTTTAATAAAAATTTTTTATTTGGACAAAAACCCTAATTTTGCTAAAGACGTCGTAGATAGTTTAATTCCTAATCCAAATAATGACAATTTTATTGAAGACCCATCAGAAAATAGAATTGAAAATAATATTTCAACTGATCCTAATTTCCCATCTAATATTGATAACGATGATTTAATCACTTTCGATCGTGTTAGTAACAAGTCTTCTTTGAGTCTTAATTCAAGAAAAATCAATGATTCTTTCGAATCAAATCATCTTATCGATTCTCCTAACAAATCTGACGATCTATCTAGAGTAAATTTCCAAAGTCAAGATAATTTTCTTAAAGATGATTACAATTCGCAAAATTTTATTCCTTTCGATACAGAATTTAAAAATCCCAATGAATTTTCCGAAAAAGTTTCTAGAGAATTTAATAAATCCAAATCAAATTTTTCAAATCGTGATAATTATTTTCAAAACAACGTTACTTCAAAAAATTATTTTCCTTGTCGAGACAATTTTCTTAAAACCTCAGATAAAATTTCCAATCCTAGGATTCAAACTCAGCAAGAAAAAAATTATTCTTTTAATAAAAAGACAGATTCTCATTTTACATCTAAAAATAGAGATGATTCTTTTAATGAAAATAATTGTTCGAATTTTCATAATGAATATTGTAAATCACGTAATGATTATTCTAAAGAACAAGATTTTAAAAGTAGAAACAATCATAATTACGAAAATAATTATTCAGACTCTTTTAATTATAGATCTCGTAACGATCGTTCCCAAAATCAAGATTTTAATCGTGATTATAGAAATAAAAATTATAATTATTATGACCCTCCTCAAGTTCAGTACAATGATTATTATGACCTTCGTCAAGTTCATTTTAATGATTATAATAAACCTCATAATTATAAATTTTCACAAAATTCTGCTGTTTTAGCCTTAGAAACGACGAGAAAATGGAACTTAAAATTTAATGGTTCAAGGTCAGAAGATCCTGAGGCCTTTTTGATAAAAATCAGGGAAGGTCGCTCTATAGTTCCAGTTTCTGATCAAACTTTATTACAAGTTTTACCCTTTTTCCTTTCGGGAATAGCCCTCAATTGGTTCCGTGGTTCACGTCATTTATGGAAAAATTTTTAAGAATTTTCTCATGATTTTCAATCGAGGTTCGCTGATCCTGATTTTCAGTTTGAGTTACGACAAGAATTGTATCGTCGAACTCAAGGAGAAAGAGAATCAGTTTCAGATTTCATCACTTGCATGTTATCTTTGTGATATCAAATGATTATTCCTCGACAAAGTGTTTCGACCATAACACAATTAGAACGTACTGCTAAATCGGTAGAAAAAAGCCATTTTTCATAACGCAGTCTTAAAAATGGCGTGATTCGGTTCTCTGTAGATAACCAGAAAGTTGCAGATTTAAGAACGATTCACTGTGTGACGTCAGAGTGCAAACAAGTACAGTCCAAATTGCATCCCTGTAATAAGAGGGTTATTGAGCAAGCATTTTGGCTAGTTGAGCAAGCCCTCTGCTCAATTGTCCTAACGAAATATGGACAATTGGGCTGGTTGCTCATTCACCCAATGCATTGAGTCTACTCTCTAAATTTCTTAGAGTGAATATTTCACTCTAATTTAGGAGTGAGATGTACATTCACTCCAGATAGAGTGAAAGTTCACTCTAAAAGAGTGAAATCGCTCACTCTAATGGAAAGAGTGCAGAAATTCACTCCAGTGGTTGGAGTGAATATTCACTCCAAGACTTAGAGTGAAACTTTCACTCTGTTTTGAGTGAACGTAAGCACGTATAACTTATAACGGCAGTTCGTAAGTTTTGTACCAACGAGCGTATAGCATAGTGGTTAGAGCGTTGGGCTTTAGGCCTGGGGGTCGCACGTTCGAGACCCCTCAGCGTCAAATATTTTAATTATATAAGTTTAGCGTTAGTATTAAGTTGTATGTTTTATTTGTAAATATAATATAATAAAATGTTATAAAATAATTTAAATAACAAATATCCTTGAGACTAAATAAATACGAAAATACCACAGTACTGACAGAAAGTTATTCAAGAGATTCAATATTTATTTTTATTTATTATCTTTATTTTTCAAAAATAAGATATTATTCCTTTAAAGTTATGTTATGCAAATTTTCAAAAGCTTTAATTTACCCAATCTAAAATTGGAGTGGGAAATTTGATCTAAGAGGAATGAGCCGCCATTTTAAATCAGCTGAAAAATTCACTCTAATTAGAGTGAACTCGTCACTCTATCTATAGAGTGAATAAATTCGCTCTTTCAATGAGTGAACATTCACTCCATATGGAGTGGCTCAATTTTCACTCTTGCCTGGAGTGAAATCTCACTCTTTAAGAGTGAGGTTTCACTCTAAGAAATTTAGAGAGTAATAATCCACAAGGTATTTCGAGCTTAAAACTGGAGAAAAAGCGACTTAATATTGATAAAACACTAAGAAACGTTAAATTAAGCATAAATACACAAAATTAGATAATATAAATACGTATATTAAGAATAAATAACATTTTCGAAAAGACGTGATTTATTGACACTCAGGGAGCAGAACACCTGACTAGCAGAATAGACGTAGCCAATCACAATTTAGTCTCTCGCGGTAGAAAGATTTTCATTGGCTACGTCTATTCTGCTAGTCATGTGTTCTGCTCCCTGAGTGTCAATAAATCACGTCTTTTCGAAAATGTTATTTATTCTTAATATACGTATTTATATTATCTAATTTTGTGTATTTATGCTTAATTTAACGTTTCTTAGTGTTTTATCAATATTAAGTCGCTTTTTCTCCAGTTTTAAGCTCGAAATACCTTGTGGATTATTGGACTCAATGCATTGGGTGAATGAGCAACCAGCCCAATTGTCCATATTTCGTTAGGACAATTGAGCAGAGGGCTTGCTCAACTAGCCAAAACGCTTGCTCAATAACCCTCTTATTACAGGGATGTCTCCCACTTTTCTACTTTTCTTGCACGCACTGTTTGACCAACAGAACAGAGTCGATGTCTTTAGCGTGAGTAGTACAGCTTCGAAATCTAACCTGTCCATATCACTAGCGCGGCGTGTTGACAAGTAAAAAATTGTGAGACATTCAATTTGGATTGTATTTGTGTACACTCTGACGTGACATAGTAAATCGTTCTTAATTCTGCAACTTCCTGGTTATCTATACAGAGAACCGAATCACGCTTTTTATGACTTTGTTATGAAAAGTATCGTTCGTAACTGCGTGAACAAAGCAGTCGTTTTAAAACTCGCGCAATTTTTGCAACTCGTTTCACTCGTTGCAAAAACATTGCTCTCGTTTCAGAAACGACTGCTTGTCACGCATGTTACGAAATATACTATATTGAGCAAAGTTTTTAGACCACCTCCTACTCCCGAAAAATCCTTATTACCAGACTTAGCTTACAAGGAACCCTTTCGTTCACGAAATAATAATAACAATAATAAAGATTCCTTACATCCCTGGTAGATGGCCGGAACCGTGGGAGAACGAATCTGGGTTCTTTCAGAGTACTGGTTCGTTCCCGTAGAGTTCTTTGTTGAATATTGGCAAAATATAATGAAAATTGGGCAAAAGGGTTATTATTAGGACAAAGTGTAACTTTGTTAATAAGATTGATAAGGTTTTGGGTGGTAAAATAATTTTTTTAAACAGACAAATAGAAAATTCTGAAATTGATACTTTAAAGGTGTTTCCACATACGGCACTTGTCAACTTTTGATAGAGTTCGCGGCAGATTTAAATATGTCCATCTGATTTGGAAAATTTAAGAGTAAAAAAAGTGTACATTTCTATAAAATTGTGCATTTAATTAAAAATGAATATGTGTAATTTGACAAAGAAAGATAAAAAAGTGAATTTTTAAGTTAGAAATAATAAAGTGCAGCAACATATCCTGGCAACTTAGCCTAAAAACAAATTATGTTTTTTTCCTAAACTTCTTTGTATTTAATTAGATAATTAATTATTTCAGAACTATTTTCCTATTTTTTCTTTAAATCTTATCTTTTTTCCCCACTTCAAGTATAATAAGAAAATATGCACATCAAATATAACCTCAAAGTGTCACAATGTTTTTTATATATCTCCCTAAAGTAAATAAAAGTTAATATGAACAAATTAGAATTTTTCAAGTAAAATTAAGATGAATGACGTGTCTTTCCGATTTATAAACAAGACCACTTACACACGAAATTAAGAGTATTTCAACTTTTTCTAAAAAAAAAAACATTTTCAATTTGACTTTTGAGACTTTTGTGTGTCGTTTCTTGTCCAATTAAGAAAATCAATTTTCTTTTTTTGATTCTTGTTAGATACTATTAGGTGCTTTAAAAATTCATATAAACTTTTTGAACACGTTAAAAATTAAAATAGTGTCGACTAATTTTCCAAAACTAAAACAAAACAATTTTCTCGAAAATACCACCTGTGACTCATTTTGCTCAAGATTATTAATATTTCTGGTATATTATCTTTTACTAGTTTATTATAATTTTCTTGTAATTTACCTGACAGAAAAAAACAAGTGCACAAAATTAAAAAACTCTAAATACAATACTTTGCTCACTAGAAAACAAAAAACTGGTTTTCAAGATTTTTCAATTTCTCTTAAAAAGTAAAATCATAATATACTTAAATCAATTTTCATTTTTTAATATTTATTTTAAGCTCTACAAAATATAATTAAATTATCGTTATATTATGTCAATTCCAAATATCAAAAATCTCAAATGTTTTAAAAATTTCGAGTTTTTTATAAATAAGTATTTTTCTAAAATATTATTTTCTTCAAGTTTCTTATAATTTTCTTGTAATTTACCTGACAAAGAAAAACAAGTGTACAAAAATAAACTATAAATCAAATACTTTGCTTACTAGAAAACTAAAAACTGGCTTTCAAGATTTTATGATTTTTCAATTTTTCTTAGAAAATGTTACCATAATTAACTTTAATCCAAATTTTATCTTTTTTCATTTTTAACAATTATTTCGAGCTCTACAAAGTAAAATTAAATTATCGTCATATTATGTTAATTTTAAAGATCAAGAAGCTCGAATCTTTTAAAAATTTCGAGTTTTTTATAAATAATATTTCAGATAAATACCTAGTTATAAAAAACACAAAATTTGTAAAACCTTTGAGATTTTCGATATTTGGAATTGACATAATAAGACGATAATTTGACTTTACTTTGTAGAGCTCGAAATAATTGTTAAAATTGAAAAAAGATAAAATTTGGATTAAAGTTAATTATGGTAACATTTTCTAAGAAAAATTGAAAAATCATAAAATCTTGAAAGCCAGTTTTTAGTTCCCTGGTAGATGGCCGGAACCGTGGGAGAACGAATCTGGGTTCTTTCAGAGTACTCGTTCGTTCCCGTAGGGTTCTTTGTTGAATATTGGCAAAATATAATAAAAATTGGGCAAAAGGGTTATTATTAGGATAAAGTGTAACTTTCTTAATAAGATTGATAAGGTTTTGGGTGGCAAAATAATGTTTTTAAACAAAAAAATAGAAAATTCTAAAATTGATACTTTAAAGGTGTTTCCACACACGGAACGTGTCAACTTTTGATAGAGTTCGCGGCAGATTTAAATATGTCCATCTGATTTGGAAAATTTAAGAGTTAAAAACGTGTACATTTCTATAGAAATGTGCATTTAATTAGAAATGAAAATGTGTAATTTGACGAAGGAAGATAAAAAAGTGAATTTTTAAGTTAGAAATAATAAAGTGTAGCAACATATCCTGGCAACTTAGCCTAAAAACAAATAATGTTTTTTTCCTAAAATAATTGGTATTTAATTAGTTAATTTATTATTTCATAACTATTTTCCTATTTTTTCTTTGAATCTTATCCTTTTTTCCCACTTCAAGTATAATAAGAAAATATACACATTAAATATAACCTCAAAGTGTCACATATTGTTTTTTATATCTCTCCCTAATGTAAGTAAAAGTTAATATAAACAAATTAGAATTTTCCAAGTAAAATTAAGAGACATGTGTCTTTTCGATTTATAAAAAAAAATCATTTATACACGAAAGTTTAAGTATTTCAACTTTTTCTAAAAAAAAAACCATTTTCAATTTGACTTTTGTGACATTTGAGACTTTTGTGTGTCATTTATTGTCAAATTATGAAAATCAATTTTCTTTTCTTGATTCTTGTTAGATACTATAAGGTTCTTTAAAAATCCTTATAAACTTTCTGAACATCTTAAAAATTAAAAAAGTCTCGACTAATTTTCCAAAACTAAAACAAAACAATTTTCTCGTAAACACCACCTACGACTCATTTTGCTCAAGATTTAATATTTCTGGTATATTATCTTTCTCTAGTTTATTATTATTTTTTTGTAATTTACCTGACAAAAAACAACAAGTTTACAAAAATAAAAACTCTAAATTTTTTCAAGATTTTCCAATTTTTCTTCAAAATTGTTACAATAATGAACTTTAATCCAAATTTTATCGTTTTCATTTCTAATAATTGTTTCGAGCTCTACAAAATAAAGTCAAATTATCGTCATATTGTGACAATTTTAAAGATCAGAAAGCTCAAATCTTTTAAAAATTTCTAGTTTTTTATAAATAGGTATTTTTCTAAAATATTATTTATAATAAACTCGAAATTTTTAAAAGATTTGAGCTTTCTGATCTTTAAAATTGTCACAATATGACGATAAATTGACTTTATTTTGTAGAGCTCAAAATAAATATTAAAAATGAAAAAAAATAAAATTTGTATTAAAGTTCATTAGGGTAATATTTTTGAAAAAAAATTAAAAAATCATAAAATCTTGAAAACCAGTTTCTTCTTTTCTGGTGAGCAAAATATTTGATTTACAGTTTTTTTCGCAGGTAAGTTACAAGAAAATTATAAGAAACTTGAAGAAATTAATTTTTTAGAAAAATACTTATTTATAAAAAACTCGAAATTTTTAAAAAGATTTGAGATTTTTAATATTTGGAATTAACATAATATGACGATAATTTGATTGTATTTTGTAGAGCTTAAAATAAATAGTAAAAATGAAAATTAATTAAAGTTTATTATGATATTATTTTTTAAGAAAAATTGAAAAATCTCGAAAACCAGATTTTTGTTTTCTGGTGACCAAAGTATTGTATTTAGAATTTTTTAATTTTGTGCACTTGTTTTTTGTCAGGTAAATTACAAAAAAAAAATAATAAACTAGAGAAAGATAATATACCAGAAATATTCAATCTTGAGCAAAATGAGTCGTAGGTGGTGTTTACGAGAAAATTGTTTTGTTTTAGTTTTGGAAAATTAGTCGAGACTTTTTTAATTTTTAAGATGTTCAGAAAGTTTATAAGGATTTTTAAAGAACCTTATAGTATCTAACAAGAATCAAGAAAAGAAAATTGATTTTCATAATTTGACAATAAATGACACACAAAAGTCTCAAATGTCACAAAAGTCAAATTGAAAATGGTTTTTTTTTAGAAAAAGTTGAAATACTTAAAATTTCGTGTATAAATGATTTCTTTTATAAATCGAAAAGACACATGTCTCTTAATTTTACTTGGAAAATTCTAATTTGTTTATATTAACTTTTACTTACATTAGGGAGAGATATAAAAAACAATATGTGACACTTTGAGGTTATATTTAATGTGTATATTTTCTTATTATACTTGAAGTGGGAAAAAAGGATAAGATTCAAAGAAAAAATAGGAAAATAGTTATGAAATAATAAATTAACTAATTAAATACCAATTATTTTAGGAAAAAAACATTATTTGTTTTTAGGCTAAGTTGCCAGGATATGTTGCTACACTTTATTATTTCTAACTTAAAAATTCACTTTTTTATCTTCCTTCGTCAAATTACACATTTTCATTTCTAATTAAATGCACATTTCTATAGAAATGTACACGTTTTTAACTCTTAAATTTTCCAAATCAGATGGACATATTTAAATCTGCCGCGAACTCTATCAAAAGTTGACACGTTCCGTGTGTGGAAACACCTTTAAAGTATCAATTTTAGAATTTTCTATTTTTTTGTTTAAAAACATTATTTTGTCACCCAAAACCTTATCAATCTTATTAAGAAAGTTACACTTTATCCTAATAATAACCCTTTTACCCAATTTTTATTATATTTTGCCAATATTCAACAAAGAACCCTACGGGAACGAACGAGTACTCTAAAAGAACCCAGATTCGTTCTCCCACGGTTCCGGCCATCTACCAGGGTTTTCTAGTACGCAAAGTATTTGATTTATAGTTTATTTTTGTACACTTGTTTTTCTTTGTCAGGTAAATTACAAGAAAATTATAAGAAACTTGAAGAAAATAATATTTTAGAAAAATACTTATTTATAAAAAACTCGAAATTTTTAAAACATTTGAGATTTTTGATATTTGGAATTGACATAATATAACGATAATTTAATTATATTTTGTAGAGCTTAAAATAAATATTAAAAAATGAAAATTGATTTAAGTTTATTATGATTTTACTTTTTAAGAGAAATTGAAAAATCTTGAAAACCAGTTTTTTGTTTTCTAGTGAGCAAAGTATTGTATTTAGAGTTTTTTAATTTTATGCACTTGTTGTTTTCTGTCAGATAAATTACAAGAAAATTATAATAAACTAGTAAAAGATAATATACCAGAAATATTAATAATCTTGAGCAAAATGAGTCACAGGTGGTATTTTCGAGAAAATTGTTTTGTTTTAGTTTTGGAAAATTAGTCGACACTTTTTTAATTTTTAACATGTTCAAAAAGTTTATATGAATTTTTAAAGCACCTAATAGTATCTAACAAGAATCAAAAAAAGAAAATTGATTTTCTTAATTGGACAAGAAATGACACACAAAAGTCTCAAAAGTCAAATTGAAAATGTTTTTTTTTTTTAGAAAAAGTTGAAATACTCTTAATTTCGTGTGTAAGTGGTCTTGTTTATAAATCGTAAAGACACGTCATTCATCTTAATTTTACTTGAAAAATTCTAATTTGTTCATATTAACTTTTATTTACTTTAGGGAGATATATAAAAAACATTGTGACACTTTGAGGTTATATTTGATGTGCATATTTTCTTATTATACTTGAAGTGGGGAAAAAAGATAAGATTTAAAGAAAAAATAGGAAAATAGTTCTGAAATAATTAATTATCTAATTAAATACAAAAAAATTTAGGAAAAAAACGTAATTTGTTTTTAGGCTAAGTTGCCAGGATATGTTGCTGCACTTTATTATTTCTTACTTAAAAATTCACTTTTTTATCCTTCTTTGTCAAATTACACATATTCATTTTTAATTAAATGCACAATTTTATAGAAATGTACACTTTTTTTACTCTTAAATTTTCCAAATCAGATGGGCATATTTAAATCTGCCGCGAACTCTATCAAAAGTTGACAAGTGCCGTATGTGGAAACACCTTTAAAGTATCAATTTCAGAATTTTCTATTTGTCTGTTTAAAAAAATTATTTTACCACCCAAAACCTTATCAATCTTATTAACAAAGTTACACTTTGTCCTAATAATAACCCTTTTGCCCAATTTTCATTATATTTTGCTAATATTCAACAAATAACTCTACGCCCACACAGCACCGGAAATTCCCTGAATTTTCCCTGAATATTCGTCAACATTTCTCGAATATTCGAACTTAATATTCAGGGAAGTTTCGTGGAAGCAGTAAAATGTCCGCCTAGAATAATATTGGGCGCGAAATTTCCCTGAAAATGTATTTCCAATTTTCAGGGAATTTCTGCCTCTTATATTCCTTGAATATTCAGGGAAAGTTAAAAAAAATTTCCAAAATTTTTTTTAATCTGGTAATTGATCAAAAAAATATGTTATATTCGACATCCGTGGGATTCTAGAAAATTAAAAACTACTGCGCAGCCGTAAGTGTCATAGAATCCAAGTTCGACAAGTGCGCATCAAGTTAAGTGAATATACGAATACTATGAATATTGGAGGAATGTTAGATGCGGAAATTCCCTGAAAATTAGAAATACATTTTCAGGGAAATTTCGCGCCCAATATTATTCTAGGCGGACATTTGACTGTTTCCACGAAACTTCCCTGAATATTTAGTTCGAATATTCGAGAAATGTAGACGAATATTCAGGGAAAATTCAGGGAATTTCCGGTGCTGTGTGGGCGGGAACGAACCAGAACTCTGAAAGAACCCAGATTCGTTCTCTCACGGTTCCGGCCATCTACCAGGGATTCGCTTCAAGAAAACGATATCGATATAGATAAACTATTAGAAACTATTTTGGTTATTAAAGAATCAAAAAATCCCGTTAATAATGATCAAAAGCCGGTTAAGAAAATTACTTTAAATTCACAAAATAATGACTCAATTAAATCCCATGATTTAAAATCGATAACTTCAAATTCAAAAATAGTTTCTTGTTGGAACTGTGATAAAGAAGGTCACAGGTTTACGGAATGTTCGGAAACTAAAAATATTTTTTGTTATAAATGCGGAGAGAAAAATGTGATTCGAAAAAATTGTTTAAAATGTTCGGGAAACTAAAAATTGAGACTATAAATAGGGCAAATAGTTCTCTCAAAGATGTAAAAATGCCCTTTAATAATTCTGTTAATAATCAACAAAAATTAGTAGAATCTAACTTAAAAAAGTCTAAATTAAAGAATGTACCCTACTGAAAAATCCTATATAGGATCCTACATAGGATACTATATAGAATCCATATAGATTCCTATGAGAATCCACGTAGGATCCTATATAGGATCCTATAGAGGTATTGTCCTATAGGAATCCATGTGGATTCTCATAGGAATCTATATGGATTCCTATAGGTCGCCTATAGGACACGTCCTATATAAGATCCTATGTGGACTCTCCTATAGGAATACATGTAGGATCTCATATAGGATCCTACATAGGCGTCCCAAAAAAATTTTTGTAAACCCCCCTACATAGGATCCTACGTAGGTTCCCATATAGGATCCTATATAGGATCTTTTATGGGCGCCCAAAAAAAATTATGTACACAGAATTAATTGTTTTTTTTAGCAACTTTATTCAAATATACATTAAGCACCATTATAAGGACGAAAAATATTTACTGCGCAGGCGTAAGTATTGTAGAATACGTAAAAGACGACTGCGCATGAGGAAGGGGTACAAAAAATTTTTTTGGGGGTACCCATGTAGGATCTTATATGGGTTCCCATATAGGATCCTATATGGGAACCTACGTAGGATCATATGTAGGAGGGTGTACAAAAATTTTTTGGGACGCCTATGCAGGATCCTATATGAGATCCTACATGTATTCCTATAGGAGAGTCCACATAGGATCCTATATAGGACTTGTCCTATAGGCGACCTATAGGAATCCACATAGATTCCTATGAGAATCCACGTGGATTCCTATAGGACAATACCTATATAGGATCCTATATAGGATCCTACGTGGATTCTCATAGGAATCCATATGGATTCTATATAGGATCCTATGTAGGATCCTATATAGGATTTTTCAGTAAGGTAGTAGAAATTGAATATTTAAATTTGACTACGGATTTGTCTGAAGTTGACGGAGTTTACCCTAATAGCACCGACTAGGCCGGGAACGTTCCTGGAATGGGCTGCTGGCCCCTTGGGTACATTCCCTTGGACCACTCCAATATACCTGACAAATCCGTTCCGGATTTCACTAGGCTAGGAACGTTTCCGCGGAACGTTCATGGAATGTTCCGAGGAACTTTGAATACACATTCAAAAAATCGCAGAACGGGTTGCGGAAAAAGTATGCGGAAAAAGCTGAAAATTTTTTTATTAATATTATTTAATGTTTTTAATATGATTGCTTCTATAGAACAGTGGTCACTAAAATCAACTGCGCAGCTCTAGGTGCGATAGAAAACTACTGCGCAAGATATTAACATTAATTATTTTTCAATGTGTATTTAAAGTTCCTCGGAACATTCCAGGAACGTTCCGCGGAACGTTCCTAGCCTAGTGAAATCCGGAACGTATTTGTCAGGTATATTGGAACGGTCCATGTGAACGTACCCCAGGGACCGGCGGACCATTCCAGGAACGTTCCCGGCACAGTCGGTGCTATTAGGGTATAGTCCCAAAGACCACGATATTTTTATTTTCTGTAAGTCAAATAGATTTTATGTTAATCAAGAAGATTTAGAAAAAATTAAAAATATTAAAGATTTTGTAATTAAAGAAAGTAATAAAGAATGTTTTTGTGCTTTAATTGAACCTTCGGTTGATGATGATAGTAAATCAAACTTGATACCTTTCAATAGTTGTGAAAATATCAAATATATAGATTTAATTGACCCTCTTGATCTATCAAATAAAAAAGAAAACTTTGAACAAAAGAATGAAATCCCTTTATTGAATATTAAAAATTATGATTGCTCCTTTATTTTTTCAAATTTCTGAAATAGCTTATCTTTCAGATTGTCTTACTAGTCCTGAGTCGTTGATGTATACAACAATTAAAATTTTTGATTACCCTATTAATGCTTTAATTGATAGTGGTGCTACCAGATCTTTTATAGGAAAAATAAATATGGAATTACGAAGTAAATTAGAACTTATTGTTAAAAAAAATATCGGTCTAGTACAAATAGCAAATAGTCAAGTTCAAACTGTATCTGAAGAAATCACCGCTCCTATTGAACTCAATAATAAAGTCAATTTAATGAAAATTAGAGTACTCAATTCTTTGCCAGTGGATTTTGTAATAGGGTTAGATTTCCTCAAAATTTTTGGTATCTCCGTTAACTATGAAAATAGAAATTGAATTTTTAATAATGACCCTGACCAAATCTTTGAATTTGAATTAAAGGAATGGAATTCTGATTTATGTTGCGGATTAAGGGGACGCCTAAGTCACCTTAAATCAATGCAAAAAGAGTCAACTTTCGGTACACTTTTCTCGAAAACTATTACTCCAATTGCATTCTTCCTTGTTTTATTCGATTACAAATATAATGAATTATATGAATAAGTAGTAAAAAAAAGTTATCTTAAATAGATAATTTTTTATAAAGATTTATACCAACATGAAAAAATAATTCCCAATTTCTCTAATTAAATGACTCACATCTCCGTTTATATAACTCAAAATGATGTCAAACTTCTTATTCGTTATCTTGAAACCTTACTGAACAAATTAAAAAAAAAACTTGTAAATCGGTTTAGTAGTTTAAGAGAAAAGTGTACCGAAAGATAAAAAAAAATTAAAAAATCAAATTTTACAGGAAAGACGAATAACTAAAAAGAAAAAAAACTCATGAATTTCAGAATCAAATAATCCAAAATTTATGAAACTTGGTATACTGGGGTTTTTGGGGTCGCTAATTTTAAATTCATAGTTAGATTTTCAAAATTCAAAATGGCGGATCCAATATGGCGGTCGCATTTTTAAAAATTGACTGAATTCGCATGAATTATGGTATATTAAGATTTTTGGGGTCGTTGATTTCAAATTTGAAGTCAGAATTGGAAAATTCAAAATGGCGGATCCAATATGGAGGACCAAAAAATTACGAAATACATGTAATTTACTAAAACATGGTATTTTAAGGTTTTTGAGGTCGCTGATTAAGAATCTGTAGTTAAATTTTACAAATTCAAAATGGCGGATTCAATATGGCTGACCTAAAGATAAAAAAGTTGGTTTTTTTCAATATAACGTGAAATTTAAGGGTATTCGAGGTCGCTGATTACGAATCTCAAGTCAGATTTCAAAAATTCAAAATGGTGGATCCAATATGGCGGACCAAAAAATGAAGAAATCATTGTTTTTAAATAAAACATGGTATTTTAAGATTTTTGGGGTCGCTGATTACGATCATCTGCTATTAGATTTTAAAAATTAAAAATGACGAATTCAATATGGATGATCCAAATATTACAAAATTGGTTTATTTTAATACAACATTGTATATAAAGGTTTTTGAGGTCGCTGATTACGAATTTGAAGATACCAAGTTTCATTAAAATACACTAATTTTTTTATTTGTCAGCCCACCAAATTGGATCCACCATTTTAATTTTTGAAATGTGACTTCAGATTCGTAATCAGCAACCTTAAAACATTTAAATACCATGTTATATTACAATAAATTAATGTCTTCATTTTTCAGTTCGCCATATTGGATCCGCCATTTTAGTTGTTGAAATCTGACTTCAGATTCGTAATTAGCGACCTCAAAAACTTTTAAATACAAGGTTATGTTAAAATAAACCAATTTTGTAATATTTGGGTCATCCATATTGAATCCGTCATTTTGAATTTTTAAAATCTAACAGCAGATTCGTAATCAGCGACCCCAAAAACCTTAAAATACCATGTTTAACTAAAATGCAATGATTTCGTAATTTTTTGGTCCGCCATATTGGATCCGCCATTTTGAATTTTTGAAATCTGACTTGAGATTCGTAATCAGCGACCTCAAATACTCTTAAATTTCTAGTTATACTAAAATAAACCAATTTTTCTTATTTTTTAGGTCAGCCATATTGAATCCGCCATTTTGAATTTTTAAAATATAACAACAGATTCTTAATCAGCGACCTCAAAAACCTTAAAATACTATATTTTAGTAAAACACAATGATTTCGTAAATCTGACTTCATATTTGTAATCAGCGGCCTCAAAAACTGCTAGAAACAAAGTGGCGTAAAATTGTATCAAAGCGTTCTTGAGTGAATAGTTTTGTCCAGCTAGAATCGGGTTTCAGACCACTGTGTGCCGTTTATAATCTCAATTTTATTATCTTGAAGAAAAATATTACAGTTTGATGTATTTATCCATAATCCTCTTGTGTAAAATTTCTAGCAAAAATGAATAATTACAAACCTAATTGTGCTACGTCTTAAAGTAGTTTTTCATTTCAATTGTTAACGTTGTTAAGATATTTCTTGAAAACGAATTGGTTATGTGTCTATTTTGACCGTCAACGGGCATTTGATTGAAAAAAAAATTCAACTTCTGTTGAATTAATAAATTAAACATTTTTTCTCCCTTTTATTACGAAGAAATGACAGAATCTTTCGAAAATTTTCATAAGGTTGAGGTTAAGTTCAGGTGCAGTGCCAAAGTTTAAAACGATAAATACAAAATTTTGTGAAATTATATATGTTATTTATTTTCATTGCTTCATTATAATTTCACAATAAAACTCATAATTCATTTTCATATTAGAATTTCTAAAACTTATATTTATTTTATAACCGGCAAATTTTCTATTCTGTAATTTTACAAAAGCATTAGGAATTTTACATAAGGTGAAAGTTTTATTTCCAACTCTGCGCGTAAAATGCGTAAAATATGTAAAAATGTTACTATAGAAGTAGTCAAGTAGGTAATAAACGCTCCTACTTCCATAGTGCGGTAAAATTACAGGAATTACAGAATCATTCCTTTCAGTGTAGATACATGAGATACAAGATGACGTCACTTAACGATAGTAGCCTAACGCACAATGAATCGTAATCGCTAATCCTTAATCGTAAGAATGAGAGGAAGTAGGACAGACTTATATCTCTATTGCCTAACGCACAATGAATCGTAATCGCTAATCCTTAGGGCGCAATTACATGTCAGCGTCGAACGCTGCGTTCTTGCGTTGGATGTTGAGAGTGACAAAGATGTGACTATATTTCTGTCTTTTTCTCTCTCAACATAGAACGCAAGAACGCAGCGTTCGACGCAGACATGTAATTGCGCCCTTAATCGTAAGAATGAGAGGAAGTAGGACAGACATATATCTCTGTCCTGCTTCCTCTCATTCTTAGAGTGCAATTACATGTCTGCGTCGAACGCTGCGTTTTTGCGTTGAATGTTGAGAGTGACAAAGATGTGACTATATTTCTTTCCTCCTCTCTCTCATTATGCAACGCAAAAACGCAGCGTTCAACGCAGACATGTAATTGCGCCCTTACGATTAAGGATTAGCGATTACGATTCATTGTGCTTTAGGCAAGTAGTATCGTTAAGCCTTCAAGACTATCGATAGTTATCGACAACAGAAATATATCGATAGTTATCCATAGTATCGATAGTTTTGCCACCCTTAAAAATTACAGAATCATTTTTTTCAATGGCCAAAGCAGATCTCATGCTCTGTTCCCGTAAAGGTACGGGCACACCTCACAGACTATAGCCCAAATGGCCTAACGCACATTGAATCGTAATCGCTAATCCTTAATCGTAAGAATGAGAGGAAGTAGGACAGAGATATATGTCTGTCCTGCTTCCTCTCATTCTTACGATTAAGGATTAGCGATTACGATTCATTGTGCGTTAGGCTAATCACAATAAAAAATCTTAAATTGTAAGAATGAGAGGAAGTAACACAGACATATATCTCTGTCCTGCTTACTCTAATTCTTACGATATGCGATTAGCCTAACGCACAATGAATCGTAATCGCTAATCCTTAGGGCGCAATTACATGTCTGCGTCGAAAGCTGCGTTCTTGCGTTGTATGTTGAGAGAGAGAAAGACAGACATATAGTCACATCTTTGTCACTCTCACCATTAAACGCAAAAACGCAACGTTCGACGCAGGCATGTAATTGCGCCCTTAATCGTAAGAATGAGAGGAAGTAGGACAGACATATATCTCTGTCCTGCTTTCTCTCATTATTACGATTAAGGATTAGCGATTACGATTCGTTGTGCTTTAGGCTATTTCAAGATTAAAGTTTCATTCTGCTTAGGGCTTATAGGAGTTGCCTATGGCAACCGTGTTGCTTACGGGAAGCAAGCCGGCTCCTTGCCTCCCGAGGTGTGGCCGTACCTTTACTATTTCACGGTTGTGATAAGCCCAAAGCACAACGAATACGGTTACGGGAGCAGGGCATGAGATAATAAAGGACAGAGACTGTTTCTGTCCTTAAAGGCCTAAGCAGATAGAAATACGGTTGCGGGACCAGAGCATGAGACAGAAAAGGACAGAAACAGTCTCTATCCTTTATTATCTCATGCCCTGCTCCCGTAACCGTATTCGTTGTGCTTTGGGCTTTATTATCTCATCATGCCTTGCTCCCGTAACCGTAGTCGTTGTGCTTTGGGCTATAAGCAACTCCTATATTCCGCGAGGTTGTGCCCGTACCTTGACCGTGTCATTGTGCGTTCTCCTGTTGGCCACTGGTAATAATATTTGAATATGTCATTGTGCACATGAGAATTAATGCACTTAAAATGCACAAAATTATTAATTCTGATTCTAAAACAAAAGCCGAGGCAGCGGTAGAACTGGAGAGCCAATTTATTCTTAGACTACCCGAGGTAATAATTAGGTTATGTAAAAACAACTTGTTTATTCAGCTCATTAGAAAGATGAATAATAAATCAGTAATGTATTAATTTTTTCAGATTGTAATTTCAGGAGGTAAAGTTTACCTAAGTTTTTAAGTCATACCTTCTTAACCCTAGAAGGACTAACTGGGGTCGTTTGGTACCCCACGCGAAATTTGAAGTACACTCCTGACCCTCACAGTGGCAATTTCAGTTGGGGATCTAACCATAATTCAATTTAGTAACCTGACAGTTGATTTTAGTAGGTGAGCGCGAATTGAGTACGCAAATCTCTTCAGTATGCAGTTAAAGTAAGTCTGGGGTCCCAAAATACCCCAGTTAGTCCTTTAGTTTCAAAAAAGTCAGGATAATAAATTTCTGTTTTTTTATTAAAACGGGTTAAATGAACCTGCAAAGCAAAAATGTAATGACTATACTTGTAAAAAAAAAGACATTTTGAGAAAAAATACTATTTTTTATAGTTTATTTTGGTAAATTTCACCTGCGTAATTGTTTATTAATTATTTGAATTTCATCTATTCAAATAATTATACTTTTTTCAAATAATTCAAAGGTCCATAAAAATTTCTTCAAAAATGTCTATTCAGCTTTTAAAATCCACAGGGTTTTTCTAAATTGGTCAATTTGTTGAAAAACTGCAATATATTTTTTGTAAAAAATGCCAATTTTGAGAAAATTTGGTTTTGTTTTTTGTTTTTACAATATTTTTAGATTTCTTTTTATTGTATTAAAAAATAAATTACGGGCCATCCATAAATTACGTAACACGTTTTCTAAAATTTCAGACCCCCCACCCCTACCCCCATATAACACGTCGTTACATACATAAGCGCCATTTTTTCTGCTGGTCGTAAACAAACTGCTTGACACCCCCCCCCCCCCCAAGAAACGTTACGAAATTTATAGATGGCCCCTTACACCATCTTCTTCCTTAATAAAAAACGAGAAAAATTTACTATATAAAAGCTGTTTTTGGTAAAATGCAAATATTATATACACGTTTCAAATCTGGGGAAACAAAGGACCCCAGTTAGTTCTTAGAGGATGAGAAAATTAAGTTAGTTCTTCTAGGGTTAATGCACATCTGCTTTCTAAAGTGAAGGCTATGTGTATGTATGTACATTGTAAAAAAATCCAAAATTTATTACAGATATAAATGTTAAAATGATTAAAATTTTCTGTAATTTTACTACTTTAATTGCGGCGAAAGTGCAAAATTGCGGTTATGTTAGCGAGGAATTACGAAAAAAAATTGTAAAATTACAATTTTTGTTCGCAAAAGTTACAGTGTTTAGCGTCGTGAAAATGCGTGGCGCTGTAATCAGAAATTTGAAATTTGTTAAATAACTATTGAGTATTTTAATGTGACGTCATAATCGGTCGGTGAAAACATAATCTACTGTTCGATATCATCTGGTAGTCACCGTTATAATGGTTTACAACGTTGAATTACAAAAGGAACACTTATATTTTAATATATAATGAAAAATTAAGTCTTCTAATCTCATAATCGGATGTAGCATTTATTTCAGAAGTTTCTCAGTCGGATTTTTTCGTTTGCCAATGTCCCAAAATAGAGAATTAAACGATTTTCACGTTGTACCCACGTTGCACCTAAAATGACGCGAGAAAGATTGTCAGCCTTTTTAGGAAGAGATTTATCAATCATTTGACTGAGATTCACTTCAAAACTTGTCAAAATCGCTAATAATCATTTAACCTAACCTAGGTTAGGTTACCTCTTGGTCTAATAACATCATCACTTTTTTGACAGGAATTTTCGACAAATTATATAGTCCTGTTATTTTATTGTTTAAAATATATTTTAGGAGACCTGAATTAAATTATTATTAGCGATTTTGACAAGTTTTGAAGTGAATCTCAGTCATATGATTGATAAATCTCTTTAAAAGTCTGACAATCTTTCTCGCGTCATTTTAGGTGCAACGTGGGTACAACGTGAAAATTGTTTAATTCTCTATTTTGGGACATTGGCAAACAGAAAAATCCGACTGAGAAACTTCTGAAATAAATGTTACATCCGATTATGAGACTAGAAGACTTAATTTTTCATTATATATTAAAATATAAGTGTTTCTTTTGTAACTCAACGATGTAAACCATTATACCGGTGACTACCAGATGATATCGAACAGTAGATTATGTTTTTACCGACCGATTATGACGTCACATTAAAATACTCAATTGAATGTAGGTACAGTAGGTTCTTGATATAATGAAGCTGAATAAAGTGAAGAGCTGAATATAGTGAATGTTTGGGACTCGATATAATGAAGAAAATTATCCCCACTGGAAGTCAACCGGATATGAAACGGTTTTGACAATTAAAACCGTTAATTAACTTTGTTTGATTTTATTTCGTTAATTTCAAAGCATCCTGCAATTTTGTTTTTTTTTTTATTTTTCATTGAAGTTCTAAATATGTTTAACTTGGCCTGAATTTAAAAATATTAACTTAGCATAACCTTAAAATATGACATGTGTTTGTATACTTTCCTTACGCGCATATCGTTTGTACAATTTGCGCAGACATAGCAATTAACTCACACATAGATCAAAGGAAAATAGGAGAACTGCCGAAAGAAAAGTGGAATCTTCACTATATCAAGTCCTACCGGTCCCGACCACTTCACTTTTATCAAGAACCTACTGTAATAATCCAGTTACCGTATTTAATGCAGTAATTTTACTAAAAATTTGTAAAAGCACATTAAATTGTGAATATTCAATATAATGCATTTTCGCAGAGGTGTATTTAAAATTGTAGTATTAAAGAGTTGAACAATTACAAAAAGTTAAAAATTTCACACTTGCAACAAAAAGGAAATTACATTTCTGATATTAATTACACAGCCCTGCAAGGGGTCAGTTTCCAAAATGAGTTAGGGTGATTCTTGTAGGTTTTTTCGCGCTGAACAGGAATCTGTTGTCCAGAATGATCCATCACGTCAGGATTTTCAGTAATTCTACGTCAAATGTCCCAAAAATGGCTATTTTTGCCATTTTTGGGAATTTTTTTCTGGAGGACCAAAATTTTTTTCATTAATTTTCTATATTAGTTTCGTATAGTGTGTATTGTCAGCTTTAAAACCCATTTTTAGAAATTAATTTACGATGATTTTTAAAGAAGTTATGAATATTTGAATTTATGAGATTAACCACAATAAAAAGACGTTTCCAAATGCATACATTTTTCAGACTGATGGATTTTCATCCAACTTGGTACCTTGGGGTTTTTGGGCTTGCTGATTACGAATCTGAAGTCAGAATTACAAAATTCAAAATGGCGGATCCAATATGGCGGACGAATTTTAAAAAAATTGTTGGATGTTAATGTAACTTGGTACCTTGGGGTTTTTGGGGTTGCTGATTAAAAAATATTTTTGGCTTCCTAAAAAAATTTCATAAAAATGGCTTGAATGGACATTGTTTGTACATTTCAGCTATAGTTACCAAAAAACCAGACGTGCTAGAACATTTTCAAGGTCAGATTCGTTCTCAGCACAAAAAACCTACAAGAACCACCCTCCACCATTTTAGAAACTGCACTGAAAAAAATACCTTGCACCCATTTACAAGGAATCAACTATTTTTCCTTGTTAGTTATGGCGCCAACTAGGGAAGGTTAGTTAAAATGACAAGGATAATTTGTACTCCAAGTTTTTAGGAATTATATTATATTAACACCAAAATGTGTGCGATCTACTGCTTTTATTACTACACAAAGTTCTTTATTATCTAAAATACATTTTTCAATACTTTCTCTCTTTAAAACATTAGTGGTTAAGGTAAATACTACCAGTAGTGTTTGTCATATATTTTTAGGTTATGTAGATTTGAAATTTTCAAAACAAACTATTAAAACTATAGTTAACTTTAGTACTATTTTAAAGATTAATTGTAATATCATTTGCACTGGGAAATTGTAATATTTCATCTGATTTCTAATTTTGTTCTGTTTTTAAGAATTACAAGTCGAACAAATTCGACTTATTAGAATTAACTTCTTTTCGGTTTCTAGCTTAACATGGAATCCTTGTGATTTTAACTAATACGACCTCAACTATAGCAAAATAGTTGTTTTTGACACTAACTTTTTTTTCAGTGTGAAAAAAGTGAAATTTCACAGGTAATCAGCGTCCCCAAAAACTCTTAAGGACGTTGGAACCCGAAAGCTGAGAGTGGCGTAGAAACACTTTTTCGTCCTTTGCTCGAAAATTTCCCTTTTATGAATTTTTTTTAAAAACACTGGACACTTTTTCAAAAAAAAGGGCTATATTTTGGAATTAAGGACGTTGGAACCCGAAAGCTGAAAGTGGCGTAGAAACACTTTTTCCTCATTTGCTCGAAAATTTCCCTTTTATGAATTTTTTTTAAAAACACTGGACACTTTTTCAAAAAAAGGGCTATGGTAGACAACAGTATTTCAGATAAGGAATTTTTTAAACATATATGATAGACAAAAGTATTTAAGATAAGGAATTTTTTAAACATTTGTTTCATGCAAACAAATGTGCCTACAAGCGTCAAAATTAACTCCCGTTTTGACATTGCAAGATTTTCTGTAAAAGATGGCCGCCGCTCGTCAGCTGGGCACGGGCTACGTGACATGGGCCTCAAGTGAGATGGCGGCGGCCATCTTTTACGGATAATCTTGCAATGTCAAAACGGGAGTTAATTTTGACACTTGTAGGCACATTTGTTTGCATGAAACAAATGTTTAAAAAATTCCTTATCTCAAATACTTTTGTCTACCATAGCCCTTTTTTTGAAAAAGTGTCCAGTGTTTTTAAAAAGAATTCATAAAAGGGAAATTTTCTAGCAAATAAGGAAAAAGTGTTTCTACGCCACTCTCAGCTTTCGGGTTCCAACGTCCTTAATTCCAAAATATATTAAAATCCAAAAAATTTTTTAAAATTCGTTCGCCATATTAGATCCGCCATTTTGAATTTTGTAATTCGGACTTAGGATTCGCAATCAGCGACTCGAAAAACCCCAAGGTACCAAGTTACATTAAAATCAAACAATTTTTTTAAAATTTGTCTGCTATATTGGATCCGCCATTTTGAATTTTGTAATTCGGACTTAGGATTCGTAATCAGCGACTCAATAACCCAAATATACCAAGTTATATTAAACTCCAAAAATTTTTTAAAAATTCGTCCGTCAATTTGAATTTTGTAATTCTGACTTCAGATTCGTAATCAGCAAGCCCAAAAACCCCAAGATACCAAGTTATATAAAAATCCATCAGTCTGAAAAATGTATGCATTTGGAAACGTCTTTTTAGGTAGAAACTCGTGCGCAGGAGGGTTAAACCTAAAATGCATACATTCTAAATCCCATTTAACCTAAACTGCATTCGCAGCTTAAAATGCATTTTGCCTAAATCCCATTTATCCCCAAAAGCATTCATGCTACATCTCATTTAACCTAAAATGGATTCAGCATAAATCCCATTTAACCTAAATCTCATTTAACCTGAATCCCATTTAACCTAACTCGTATTTAAACTAATTCCTATTTAACTTCAATTGTATTCAACCTAAATCCCTTTTAACCTCAAATGCATTTATCCTCAATCTAATTTAACCTAACATGGAATCATCATAGACCCCATTTAACCTAAAATGCATTCACCCTAAAACCCTTTTACCCTAAAATGCATTTAGCCCAAATTCTATTTAATTTTAAATGCATTCATTCTAAATCCCATTTAACTTTAAATGCATTTAACCTACATTCCATTTAACCTAAAATGCATTCAGCCTAAATCCCATTGAACCACGAAGTAGTATAAGGAGACGTATCGGCCATGTATTTTTGAAATACAACATGGCCCCCAATCGGACGAAGCATATCTCCTTTCTTTTGAGGCTAGCGATCGCAGCACCGTAACGGAAAATGAGTTAACTAAAAATATCGTCTGCTATGTTTTTGTTTTGTCTGAAGTGTTCATTTGTGGTTTTTACATTTTTTTATTTTTAAGTAAGCGATTTATTAAGGGGACGCCTAAGTCACCTTAAAACAATGCAAAAAGAGTCAACTTTCGGTACACTTTTCTCAAAAACTATTACTCTAATTGCGTTCTTCCTTGTTTTGTTTGATTACACATATAACCAATTGTATGAATAAGAAGTAATAAGACGTTATCTTAAATACATACTTTTATATAAACATTTATACCAAAATGTAAATAGCACTCCCAATTTTTCTGATTAAATGACTCACATCTCCGTTTATATAACTCAAAAAGATGTCAAACTTCTTATTCGTAATCTTGAAACCTTACTGAACAAATTAAAAAAAAACTTATAAATCGGTTTAGTAGTTAAAGAGAAAAGTGTACCGAAAGATAAAAGAAAATTAAAAAATTAAATTTTACAGGAGAGACGAATAACTAAAAAGAAGAAAAATCTCATGAATTTCAGAATCAAATAATCCAAATTTTATGAAACTTGGTGTACTGGGGTTTTTGGGGTCGCTGATTTCAATTTCGAAGTCCGAGTATCAAAATTCAAAATGGCGAATACAAAATGGCGGTCGAATTTTTAAAAATTGAACGAATTTGTATGAATCTTAGTATATTGAGGTTTTTGGGGTCCCTGATTTCAAATTTGAAGTCAGATTTTAAAAATCCAAAATGGCGGATGCAATATAGCGGTCGACCTTTTAAAAATTTAATGAATTTTTATGAATCTTAGTATATTGGGGTTTTTGGGGTCGCTAATTTCAAATTCGAAGTCAAATTTTAAAAATTCAAAATGGCAGATCGAATATGGCGGACAAATTTTTTAAAAATTATCTGAATGTGCATAAATCTTGGTATCTTGGGAATTTGGGGTCGCTGATTTCAAATTCGTAGTCAGATTGTCAAAATTCAAAATGGCAGATCCAATATGGCAGTCGATTTTTTAAAAATTAACTGAATTTGCATTAATCCTGGTATCCTGGGGTTTCTGGAGTCGCTAATTTCAAATTTGAAGTCAGATTTTAAAAATTCAAAATGGCGGATCGAATATGGCGGACAAATTTTTTAAAAATTATCTGAATTTGCATAAATCTTGGTATCTTGGGGATTTTGGGGTCGCTGATTTCAAATTTGAAGTCAGATTTGAAATATTCAAATTGGAGGATCCAATATGGTGATCAAATTTCTAAAAAATTACTAAATGTGCATGAAACTTTTTACTTTGGCGTTTTTGGGATCGCTGAGTACAAATTTGTTATTTATATTTCAAATTTAATAATTTCGAATCTAATGTGAGGGTTGCATTTTCAAATATTGTTGGAATTTACCTGTATCTTGTTACTCGAAAATTTTCGGGTTTACTGATTTGAAATCTTAAATCGACAGCCATATTGTATCCTCCATTTTGAATTTTCCAAATGTGACTTAAAATTTGAAATCAGGGACCCCAAAAACCCCAATATACCAAGATTCATGCAAATTCAGTCAATTTTTAAAAACTCGTCTGCCATATTGGATTTGCCATTTTGAGTTTTCCAATACTGACTTAAAATTTGAAATCAGTGACCCCAAAGACCTCAACATACCAAGATTCATGCAAATTCAATTTATTTTTAAAAAATTCATCTACCATATTGAATCCACCATTTTGAATTTTACAAATCTGACTTGAAATTTGAAATCAGCGACCCCAAAAAACCCATTAAACCAAGATTCATGCAAATTCAGTCAATTTTTAAAAATTCGTCCGCCATATTGGATCCGCCATTTTGAATTAGCGAATCATGTCGAGAAATGTATATGAAGTTTTGATTTATTCATTTTTAGTATAAAAATAAGAAATTGGAATACAATTGAAGCTTTCGTACATAATTTATTGATGAACTTAATGATTTATTATTCTCGAGAAAAAGTATCCAACTTTACAAATTTATTTAGGCTACTTCTACTCAACAGAAAAGGTTTTAAATAGTTTTCTTTTATTCCTAAATGAGTCTAGTTTTGGATAGTCACATAAAAAGAAAATCGTTTTTTTTTGTCATTTTTCCACTTAGGCGTCCCCTTAAAAAGTATTCATATTTAAAGCACAATTAAGAAAAAAATTGAAAAGAGGAAAATCAGTAAACGCAACAGTATGTATATGTTAAAAGCACAAAGTAGTGAATGTTTGTCATAAAACGTATATTTGTTATGTTTATTTGTAGATTGCAGTTTCGATTTTTCACATTTTCTACAAAGGGAAAGTAATTTGTACGTAAAAAATAACATATAAAATGAAAAAGAATAGAGTGTTTTAAGCAAAAAATAAAGTTTGCAATGTTTAAGGAAACTTATTAGTAAACACACCACTACCTTCTGAAAGTTGGTGTTATTATGAAGGAGATAAATTTTTTTTGGATTTGTAAAAGTAGAAAATTATGCCATAGTGAAGAGGAAAATTATAATTCTCACACAATTATTACTCATTTGATTATTTTTAATTTAATTAAGAAATTAAAGTGTTCTAAAAAGCTATGTCACTTTTACATTAAAATATTAAAAGTATCTAAAACAATTTTTCAAAAATTAATTTAAAAAAAATAAGAAATTACTTTTCCTTCTTATTCCCAGGTTTTGTCAACTGCCTTCAAAAGATTAATGAGTTTGTTTACGGTTTCAAAATGTAAGTATGTTGACAGAGGAATAAATGAGTCAATAAAAATCTTCACACTCAGATCACTAAGAATATAATTTTTTTCTTCACTATGGCATCATTTTCTACTTTTACAAATCCAAAAAAATTTTATCTCCTTCAAAATATCACCAACTTTCAGAAGGTAGTGGTGTGTTTACTAATAGGTTTCCTTAAACATTGCAAACTTTATTTTTTACGTACAAATTACTTTCCCTTTGTAGAAAATGTGAAAAATCGAAACTGCAATCTACAAATTAACATGACAAATATATGTTTCTTGAAAAACATTCACTACTTTGTGCTTTTAACATATACATACTGTTGCGTTTACTGATTTTCCTCTTTTCACTTTTTTTCTTAATTGTGCTTTAAATATGAATACTTTTTAATAAATCACTTACTTAAAAATAAAGAAATGTAAAGACCACAAATGAACACTTCAGACAAAACAAAAACATAGCAGACGATATTTTTAGTGAACTCATTTTCCGTTACGGTGCTGTGATCGCTAGCCTCAAAAGAAAATAGATAGGCTTCGTCCGATTAGGGGGCTATGCGCAACACGCCCGATACGTCTCCTTATACTACTTCCTGCATTGAACCAAAAATGCATTCCGCCTAAATCCAATTTAACCTAAAATGCATTCCGCCCAAATTCTTTGTCACCTAAAATGCATATAGCTTAAAAAAATTTGGCCTAAATCCCATCGAACGAAAATTATATTGTAAAATTTAGGCTACACGGGATTTAGGACAAATGGTTTTAGGCTTAATGCCTTTTTGGATTTAATGGGTCATAGTCTGAATGCATTTTAGGTTGAATGGGATTTATAATGTATGCATTTTAGGTTAAATGGGATTTAGGCTAAATGAAAATTAGGTTAAATAAGATTTATTATGTTTAATGAGTTATAGGCAAAATGCTTTTTAGGTTAAATGGGATTTAGAATGAATGCATTTTAGGTTAAATGGGATTTAAATTAAATAAGTTTTAGGTTTAATGTGTTTTATACTAAATGCGTTTAAGTTTAAATGAAATTCAGGTTAAATAAGATATAGGTTTAATTGGTTTTAGGCTAAATGTTTTTAGGTTAAATAGGATTTAGGTTAAATGGGTTTTAAATTTAATCCATTAGATTTTCTGGTTTTTATTTTTTTACCCCAAAATTATTTAGAAATCACAAAAAATATTTATAAAAAACATAAAATATAGATAAAAACAAGTTTATCTTTAATTTATATTCATAAGAATGGTAAATTAACATTAAAAATTAAAAAAATTAGACGGTTCACTCAAAATTATAAACAATGGACCACTCAAGGTGGCATGTGACTTTTTAAGGGAGCGACAAACGTTTTTCTTTCGAGTCAAAATTATTACTTAATTAAACTTAGACAATCAATTTCAATGTCCAAACTAACAGCAAAAAAATTAATTACACCTTAGAACTCGAGTTCAACACTATTTTTACACTTCAGAATCACTTCATTAATTGTAACAGCGACTTTTTTAACAGTTTGTTTTTTAAAAAATTCGTTTTCTCAAACAGTAACGTATTTGTTCACCGCAAAACATAATTTCTTTTGGTTTCCGGGTGCGGCACTGCTGTTTGAACTATTTATTTTACTGTCAAATCACTAAATCTATGCAATGTAGAGACAAAACTCTGGTTTTTATTAATAAAGATTGCGTGTCGTTCCCTTGATCTTGATCCAAGTGGAATATATGCTTTATTAGGTTTATTCAGTGCAGAAGTGGCAATGTTTTGGTTTAGTGTAAGGATGACAATGCCATATTATTGAAGAAAATAAGGAAATTCAAATACTCTGATCATCTGGAATTTCCATTTCTTGAATTTTAAAGAATAATCAACGCGCACGCAAATTGTGGTTCATATTAGCGATTAGAGGTGATATAATGAAGTTTAAAAAAATCTTTTAGCCCGTTAAGGACTTATCGTTATTCCTTATTTTTTCGTCTGTTTTGTTTGCAACAATATATGAGAAAAAATTTTGAGTATCGTTACAAAAAATAAAAAGGAAACAATAAGGAAGAGTCATCAAATACATTGTATTTGTTACAGTTTGTATTTCAACACACTCCATCAGCATGTTGAAAAAAAACAGTTTTAGTGCTCATTCTTAATTCATAATGATATGTGTGACAATAGAAATAAGTTTTGTTTCATATGTGGTTTCTTTCTTGATCAAAAGCATCGTTTGAAATTAGAATATAATACAGCAGTGATTGATGGCTACAACAATTTTTTTAAACTTAATTATACCACCCCTGATCGCTTGTATGAACCAGAATTTGCGTGCGTTGAATGTTCTTGAAAATTCAAGAAATGGAAATCGAAAAGTGCCCAGAAAGTTCAAATTCCTCTATCTTCTCCAATGATATGGTATCATCAGCCTTATCATAGGCCAAAAAATTGCTATTTCTGCACAACAAATGTAACCTGTCATCAGTACAAAACACGAAAAATCATAAAGTATGCTGATATTAAAAGTGTAACAAAACCAAAAAACCTGAATGAGATGGAAAAATCAATTGCAATCCCAGCTCGTTGATTGTCATGAAACAAATGATGTTGAAGATGCTTATCGTGAAGATGATAAAATCATGAAATTGATGAATATATATCAAGGAAACGACACGCAATATTAAATATTAATATTCAAAAAATATTGAATCTATCAAAAAGACAGTGTGAGATACTTGCTGTTCGAGTTAATCAATTAATTTTTATGAAAAAAAAATTAAAAAGCGCCCTGATGAAACTTCCACATCAAATTTTAAGTATTTGCAAATTTAGTGGAAAATTTCTAAAATCTTTAAATTCTCCTAACTCCGTCATTTTTCATTCAAATTTTTTCAAAAAATGCTTATTTTACGCGCAATTAAATGTACTTTCATAAAATTATTATAAAAAAATCGTTAAGGTCAAATAGTATTCTAAAAACCTCGTTAAAGTAAAAAAAAATGGGGAAAAAATCGAAGAATCGCAAATATTTTCAAGTGCGGTCTCGTCAATTTTTATTTAGAGTAAACGAGCAAAACACAGTTAAAAATGTGTGTTTTTCCCCCTTTCAAATAAAAAAAAACTTTGAAAATTGGTTAAAAATTAAGGAAATTATGAGTAATTCTTCACATAAATTCACAAATAAACGGTTTTTTGACCTTAAAATGAAATTTTGGGGGTGTTTGGGAAATTTCTCATATACCATTTTTCATAGTTTTACTAGACCTACAACTTGTACTAGGTCTTTATAAAAGTGCAGGCAACTTTTTTTTTCTGTTACACAGTGTAATTTGTTTTCAATAAATTTAAAATTGCATAAAATAAATAAATATTTATTTTATGTATTTATACAAGGGGTTGGTTGAATTTAATTTGAAAAGTATTTTTAAAATATTTCTGTTAGTAAACAGTAAACAAAATTTAATTTTAATCTATTTTTCTTTCTGCACTCATTTTTTAAAATTCTTATAGTAAAGTTAAAAAATTAAGAGTTGAATTTAAAAAAATAAAATAAAGATTAAAGATTTATTTATTTATCAAAAATATATGTTGCTAGGGCTAATGAGCCCTTCAATGAACAATTTTATATAATAAAATATTACTGACTTTGAACATGAAATATGTTAAAATAACATTAATTTTTTTTTCAAAATTTGATGAGCACACCCTTTTTTTATTATTTTTTCCCCTTTTATATTGATTATAATTATCAATTATATTTTATAACTAGCTTTCGAGCCCGCCTTCGGCGGGCATCGAAATCTAGTGGCGTGCCATCAACAGTATTTTTTGACAGCATGCATTTTCCGATATAAAGTATTTTTTGACAAAAAAAAGTTTTCATGCAAAAAGTGTTTGAAACAAATTTTTCTAAGCAACATAATTCTCTTCCAAAAATTATTAAATTCTAATATCCTTTATTGGATATACTTCCGATTAACACATATTTTCGATTTCTTTGAAAATTCGTTACTTACGTATTTTGATGTGCTGATTACGAATATCATAATGAGAATTAGCACCAATTTTATTATACTGTAAACAACAATAAACTTTTTAGTACCTTGCCAGTACAAAATTTTTTAAAATGCCAGTACAGATTCTTAGTACCACGCCAGTACCGTTAGACTGTTCCCAGCCGAGTTACCTTTCGGTACACAATCAGTACCTGGCCGCTGCAGTGTCAGTACCATACACAAGTATCAGCGATACTGGCGCAGTACCCAACCGATCGTAAATTTCCACCTGAGTATCTGATGAAATATTCTTAATTTTAAAAAATGTTTTAAACAAAAATTGTAATTTTGATAAAAATACGCATTTCATGCGCTATGAGTTTTTTTTATCAAAATAAATATTCGAGAAAAATGGATAAGGTTCTATAACACATATGCATGTACTGCTTTCAGCGCAGGATATGTATAAACTGGAAGGTAAATTTTTCTATAAAGTTGGGGTCGGTTTTACGAAATGAAAAGTATTATAAAAGTTGAAAGTCAAGTTTTCTACATTGTTACCATTGGCTCAATAGCGTTATAAAGAGTTGGGTATTTCATAAACGGTTAAGATTAAGAAAAGGTTGGGGTGACATTATAATTGTAAGTTTTTTTAAACGGATAAATAAGGGGATGGGCTGTCATAAAAAGTGTAATTTTTTCAGATACAGAGGAGTTGGGATGCTATAAAAAGTGGAACCCTGATTTTTATATAATTTAGAATATCCTTTATTAAACTTCACACTCCAGATAGCACCTGAATTTCTGGAAGGTTTCCTGGAAGTTTCTCATTGTAAGGTCTGAAATTACAAAAGGAAATCTCCAGGAAACCTCCTGGACATAGCGAAATATCCCTTTCCTGGAAAGTTTCCCTTGGAAACATCTCGGAAACCCTTCCTCGTAATCTTCCCGTAAACATCCCTTGTAAACTTCTTGGAAATTTTCTGGAGACTTCGTTTGGAAACTTCTCCAAAACGTCCCTTGCTATTTTTCTGGAAACATTCATGGGAAACTTCCTGGAAACATCCCTTGGAAACTGTCCAGATACTTCTCTTGGAAACTTTCAGTTATTTTTTTTTAACTTAAATAATAAATAAATTTTTAAAAAAGACTTACTAATTTTTCTTTAGAAAGCTGGCAATTTAACAGTGAGGTGTACTATTAAATAATTAACAATTAATCTCATTTAAAGAGATTTGCTATGATTGTTTTTAAAAATTACAAAATCGTGTATTACAAAAATTATTTATTATTTAAATTAAAAAAACAATAACTACAAAGTTTCAACGAAAGTTTCCAAGGGAGTTATCCAAACGAATTTTTCAGGAAGGTTCCAGGAAGTTTCCCAGGGAATTATACGAGGAAATTTTCCGGGAAGGTTCCAGGAAGTTTACAAGGGAATTTTTCAAGGGAATATTCCCCGAAGTTTTTGAGAAGTTTCCAATTGAAGTTTTTGGAAAGTTCCCTAGGGAAGCTTCCTAGAAGTTTCCAATGCAAGGTTCCCGGATGTTTCCAAGGGAAACTTTTCCTTTCCCTTTTTCTGCAGACTTCCATTGTAAACTTCCGACCTTACTATGAGAAACTTCCCGCAAATTAGGGTGCTATTACCAAAAAGATTATTCTTATATGTAAAAGAATATTTAACTTTCCTATGACCCAATATTATTCAATAAATAATAGGATATTGTGGAAATAAAATAATTTTTAAAATTACATGTTTACTCTTTTTTTAACTTAACCTTAATTTAAACGGATAAAGGATGGATTGGAGTGCCATAATAAGTTCAATTTTTTAATAGGGGTACTAAAGGGCTGGGGTGCTATAATAAACTGAATTCTCTTTAAACTGATACAGGGTTAGGGTTTCATGAAAAGTAGGAACTATTTTTAAATTAAAATACATAGATATAACATTTGTTTCAATCATCAGATTATTGTTCATTGTTTAGGAATAATATAGCTGGCTATAGACTATTTTCATGGTCGTTAACACGTTTTTGTATTTTTTTTTAGAAAACAAACTATTTGTAAAAAATATATACAACATAAAATGTCTATTTTTATTAGATCTATAACTTTTGTCTAAATAATATTTTTTACAATCCTTATAAATAATATTTTGAATATTTTATGAGTTTTAACAAAAAACTAACCGTGGATTATTATAGTATTTTTTACGGTTTTTACCACGATAACAAAATTTGCGTTAATTTTTATTATCATTTTCGTAATCAGCGCATCAAGATACATAGATAAGTATACCAAGTTTCATTAATATTATAGGAATGTCGTTTTCGCCGGAAGTGCACCCTTTACACTGAAAAAAATGTTTCTGTAATTTTACCACTATGGAAGTAGAAGCGTTTATTACCTACTTCTATAGTAGACCGAATCCATTTCAAATCATGCAGGCAGTCCGATGGTGCATCGAGAATTAACTTTATATGAAAGTATGTTTCTCGGCTCGAAAAATAAAGAGACACGTATTTTTTTAAATTTTCATAACATTTTTTTGAATTTTTACGATTTTTTTAAGATTTAAAAAAAAAAAGTTTTTTATACATTTTTTCCTTAAAATCTCGTAATTTACACAATTTTTAAACTTTTTAGTTGCTCTTTGGCTTATTCTTTTCTATTTTTAATGCTTTTTAAAAATTTATCAAGATAAGTAAAAAATATTGATAAACAAAAACAATACTTTAATTTTTAAAAAAAAACTAAAAAAATTTTTATCTCAAAAAGTCCAACTTTTTTCTTCTTGAAATTTTCAGAGATCATAGCTACTTAAGTGTACTACTCACCACAAAAATTTCATTTGGAATTTTTTTGTTTCTTGGAAGAAAAAAATTATTTTCTTTTTTTCCTTAAAAACCTCCTACATTTCCCAATTTTCAAGATTAAAAATCGTTCCTTGTGCCCTTTGTTTACATTTTTAATGCTCTTTTAAAAAAGATCATAAAAAATAATAACAGCTGATAAAGAGCAATATTATTTAACTTTCTTGGAAAAACGAAAATGCTGTTTTTAGGTTGAAGATCTTTTTATTGAAAAATTTTGAGTTTTATAAAATTTAGCTATTTGGAAGTAATCAATTCGCTATTATATAAAATTTCCACATTGGTATATACAATTCGTTTCATAGAACTAATGTAACCCTGTAGTACGGGATACAGTGTACCTGTGAGCAGGTTTTCACATCCCACGCAAAAAAAATAATAATAATAACAATAATAATATATATACATACTAGAAATATTTCATATTTTTATGAAACGTATATTATATGTAATGAATATATAAAAATAATACATTTTAACGTCAAAAAAGAATACTTAAAAACAGCTTTTTCTTTTTCCAAGAAAGTTGGATAATGTTGTAACGGTACAAAATATAGGACCACATATCTTAATCACAAATCTAAGTCCATACCGCTACGTGAGAGCGAGTGGGTACGAGGATACTCGGGAGGGAGAGTGACCGACAATTTGAAGAGAAGAGGAAGCGCGGAGAGAGCAGAATAGTGTCCCTCAGAATCTACAGAGGGCCACTTGCGCGAAAACATAGAAGCAAACTCGCGTGGAGCTTCTATAACCATCTATGCTCCGCTCATTCGAGTTAGTTGTCGCCTGGACTGCACGGACAGCAGGTCGACTGAGACGCTCCTAGCTCCAGCTACATAACCAGTAGAGCCGTAAGTATCTGCAGGGAAGTCGGGCACGTTGTCCAAACTCCGGCCTACCTGTTCTCAGTTTCTAATCTCTCAGTGCACGCTTAACAGCTGCTGAGAGATCTATTCCTTCACCTTATTTCCACTTTGACCAGTGCACGTAGACTTACTGCTGGTTTTCCCTCTTGGTGTACGCTGTTCGGCTGCCGAGAGTAATTCATAAAGGATCAGTGCACGCTGTCCAGCTGCTGATTCCATTTTTTGTTTATTAATTGAGAAGACTGTTTATAATTAGTTTAACTTACCTTTTGAAGATTAACACCCGCCGCCGTTGAACCTGAAAATAAAAAGATTAGTTTTGTGATAATTAAGAGGAACTGTTTTAGTTGTATAACTCACCGGTTGTAGAACACCCGCCGCCGTTGAACCTGAAAATAAAAAGATTAGTTTTGTGATTATTAAAAAAAACTGTTTTAGTTGTATTACTCACCGGTTGTTGAATAACACCCGCCGCCGTTGAACCTGAAAATAAAAAGATGAAGTTTGTAATAATTAAAAGGACTGTTTTTAGTAGTATTACTCACCGATGGTAGAATAACCTTTGCCGCCGTTGAACCTAAAAATGAAAAGATTAGTTTGTATTAATCAAAAAAGACTGTTTAGTTATATTGCTCACCGGTTGTGAAACAATCCCTCCGCCGTGGTGCCTGAAGAAAGAGAAGAAGACTGGTTTCTATTATTACCGAGATTCAAGGGTTCTACCTATTTTTATACTTACATTTATTGAACTAATAAAACCTTTATATTGTTTTGAAAAACCTGTGTTTCACTGACACCCCTCGGGTGCTCCGATATCCTTTGAACCAACCTCTCCTATTGATCTAAGGTTAGGTAAAAACGAACCGTTAAAATGTTGCTATTTATCAGCTGTTATTACTTTTTATTATTTTTTTAAAAACAGCATTAAAAATGTAAACAACGGCCTAAGGAACGATTTTCAATCTTAAAAATTGGGAAATTTAAAAGGTTTTTACGAAAAAAAAGAAAATAATTTTTTTCTTTCAAGAAACAAAAAAATACCAAATAAAATTTTTGTGATGAGTAGTACACTTAAGTAGCTATAAACCCTGAAAATTTCAAGAAAAAAAAGGTGGCCTTTTTGAGATAAAAATTTTTTTAGTTTTTTAAAAAATCAAAGTATTGTTTTTGTTTATCAATATTTTTGACTTATCTTGATAAATTTTTAAAAATCATAAAAAATAGAAAAGAATAAGCCAAAGAGCAACTAAAAAGTTTAAAAATTGTGTAAATTACGAGATTTTAAAGAAAAAATTTATAAAAAACTTTTTTTTTTGTTAAAATCTTAAAAAAATCGTAAAAGTTCAAAAAAAAAATGTTATGAAAATTTAAAAAAATACTTGTCTCTTTATTTTCCGAGCAGAAAAACATACTTTCATATAAAGTTAATTCTCGATGCACCATCGGACTGCCTGCATGATTTGAAATGGATTCGGTCAGTAACAGTTTTACACGTTTTACGGATTTTACGCGCAGAGTTGGGAATAAAACTTTAACCTTATGTAAAGTTCCTTATGCTTTTGTAAAATTACAGCCTAGAAAATTTGCCAGTTATAAAATAAATATAAGTTTTAGAAATTCTAATATGAAAATGAATTATGAGTTTTATTGTGAAATTATAATGAAGCAATGAAAATAAATAACATATATAATTTCACAAAATTTTGTATTTATCGTTTTAAACTTTGGCACTGCATCTGAACTTAACCTCAACCTTATGAAAATTTTCGAAAGATTCTGTCGTTTCTTTGCGACAAAAGGGAGAAAAAAAATGTTAATTTATGAATTCAAAAAAAGTTGAATTTCTTTTTATAAACAAATGCCCGTAGACACACTGAAAAAAATCCAGAAAAAATATTACACTCGCATGTTAATGTCCGTACTAATCTTTCGGTAATATTACTTCTTTAAGTATGGGGTTAATACATTTTGATTTGTAAAAATACCAAAAGATTTGTAATTTTATCTCTTTCAATAATGATATATCACATTCAAAGATGAATATTACATTACGAATGTAAATATGTCACTTTCAAAGTAGGGACAACCCTCATAACAAAAGGATATCCGTCAGATATCCGACGGATATTGGATAATTTGCACGGATATCCTGAAAACGTCCTCAGAATGTCCTGGGACATCCTTAGGATGTCCATCGGATATTGTAATTTCCGCTCTCTCAAATATCCTGAAAATATCCTGATATGAATTTTTTCTGGATATTTGTAATTCAAACTAAATATCCTAAAGATGTCCTGTGGATATCTTGTGGATATCTGCAGGATATTCTATGAATATCCTGAGGATGTCCAAAAGATATCCTCAGGATGTCCTGCAGATATCCTTCTACCGCCCAGCATAAAATTAAAAATAAATATGAATAAAAAAATCGAAATTAATTACCCAAGATTAATACTGTTTATTATTAACTTATATTACACTTATAAATTTTTGAAAAACACTTAAACACGCATTTTTGTACAAATTAAGTATCGCAACGCTTGGGGGGATTCGAACCTACATACTAACGCACCGAAGTCTAATACCCTGACCACTATGCTATACGCTCTTGACAATCTTAATTTATTAAGTTTCCTATATGGTACCGCTAGAAAAGATAAAAATTGAAGAACTAATAATTTTATCAATTTATTGAACATTCACAAATTTTAATTAATACTATTTATGTAGCTTACCTGCTAAAACAAGAATTCAAGAAAAACGATCTTAAAGTTAACAAATTAATATTGGTACTTCTTCACGCTTTAATGGCTTTAAACTCCTTACTCAGGGGTTTTTGGGGTCGCTGATTACGAATCCGGTGTTAGTTTTTGCAAATTCAAAATCGCGGATCCAATATGGCAAACAAAAAATTAAAAACATGTCGGATTTGCTTAAAACTGGCTACTCGGGGGTTTTCGGGGTCGCTGATTACGAATCATAAGATTTTTAAATTTTAAAATGGCGGATACAATATGGCGGACAAAAAATTAAAAATTTATCAAATTCGTTTTAAACTGGCTACTCGGGGGTTTTAAGACCGTCGCTGATTACGAATGTAGCATCAGGTTCTTTTATAATTCAAAATAACGGATTCAATATGGCGGACAAAAAATTAAAAACTTATCAGATTTGTTTAAAACTTTTTTAAGCGAATTCAATAAATTGTGTAATCCGCGACTTCAAATAAGTTACAATTATCGAGTTTCAAGAGAATTTGTCGATTGTTAAAATCTTCATTGTTACTGACGCACTCGTATTCAGTTTCTTGTATTGTATCCTTACACTCAAAGGTTTTTCGCGTAAGTTACTACTTTTGGATTACTAAACAAATAACAATAAATAAGTGAGTTTACAAATGTCATAATTCATATCGCGTTAGTCGTCTTCTGACGTTACGTTTCACTCCGAGTTCAAGAAATTTGAGTACCATTGCATGCTGATTTCTCAAAAACTATAATTCGCAATCTCAGTGCGACAAATACAGTGGTTTTTGGGGTTCACTTATTGAAAAGGCCGTACTATTGGATCCGCCATTTTGAATTTTAAAACCCTGATGCTAGATTCGTAATCAGCGAACCCCAAAATCCCCGAGTAGCCAGTTTAAAGCGAATCCGATAAGTTTTTAATTTTGTCAGCTATATTGGATCAGCCATTTTGAATTTTAAAAAATTAACACCGGATTAGTAATCAGCGACCCCAAAAACCTTACAGCAAGGAATTTCAAGCGATTTGAATCAATTTTTTCCCCGTTTTCCAGATTTTTAAAAAACAGTTTTTTTTCGCAAAAGTAGGGTAGAGGAGAGTAAAACCACCAAATTTTTGAGATTTTCAACAATAACTCTCAAATCAGAGTGGGTAAAGAGAAAAACTAAGTTGCGGTTAAAAGATTGACCCTTTGGCTACATTTTATTATTAATACACAATTATCGATCTCTTCTAGATTCCGAGCTACAACCGTTCTACATAACCCTTCCAATTGGTGGTTTTACCCCAATTGTTGGGGTAAAACCACCAATACCATTTTTTCACAAAGAAACATCAAAATTAATAAATAATAATTACGCAACAACTATTAGTACCAATATAAACATTTTTGTAATTAGTAAAATTTACTTTAAATAAAATATTGCAACAAAATAAAATTATGCTTGATTAATTAAAAAAATAGAATTTTTTAGTTTTTTTCAAACGTTGGACATGTTGGACCCACATGTAGATTCTTCTATTCTGGCCTCACAAAAAAAATAATAAACTCATAAAGAGAGCAAAAAGACATTTATAGTTTGTCTGAGTACCGCGTTGGTGATTTTGCCCCACATCCAGTTTTTAAAGAAAAACACAATAAAACTCTAAACACTTACGAAATCGTTAAATAAACAACATAATCACACTTGCAGCACTCCAACAAATAAAATACAATGATCTGTCATTTCAAATTATTCATAATTTATACAAAACCATATTCTGATCAAACAGCGAAAACTTTGACATCATGATCTCCCACCGGTTCCTATGCCACTGGAGGGGAGGGGGGGTCTGTGAATCTGTAACATGTAGATTTTCTATTTTGACCATGTAAATAATCTGACATAGGGGCGAGAGGGTTAAAAATTCTAAAAAAAAACGTGATATCATTTATGGAAGTCGTCTTTAAAAATTTCGACAATAAATTCCTTTACGTGTTGCATATTTTTACTTCTCTTCAAAGTATATTTTTATTTAGCAATATTGCACTATAGTTATATTAATAATATTATGATAAAATTATAATTAATCATCATAATAATTAATGAGATGTATTAATAACATTAATAAGTACTTACTCAAAGAAAATTTAATAATAATAATAATAACAATTAAAATAATTCGATATAATAGTTGAGAGCCTGATAGTAAAAATGGATTATAATAATGATGGAAGCCCCTCAGTTTTAAATGAAATTTATTAAATATCTGAAAGTCGAAAATGTCCGAGGTAATAACTTGACATTTGGCATTCCAGGACATCAGAAGGATATCTGCAGGACATCCATACGATATCCTACGGATGTTTACAAGATATCACAAAACCAACAAAAAACATATCCAGGATATCCTACAGATGTCCCAAGGATAGCCTCAGGATATTCCTACAATATCCTCAGGATATCCAATAGACATTAATTCAGTGTACAAACAGGATATCTAAAAGATCTCCTGGGATGTCCATAGGACATCCATCGGATATTTAAATTTCCGCTTTCTCGGATATCCTGAAAATATCCACCAGATATCCTCTGGACATCCTACAGACATCCAAGGATATTTCCTGGATATCCAGCGGATATCCGTTGCTATCAGGGAATTTTCTTGGCCACTGTAGAAATGAGAAGAAAATGTAAAATTACGTTTTCAACATAACCTTTACATTTGAAGATGTAATATTCAGAACGCGCGGTATTTGTTGACGTTTGAAAATTGCAAAATGACAAGCACCGGTAAAACGGTAATAGTCGTGTATTTGCATGAAATACTATACGTAAAGAAATAGCTTTTTACAAATTAAATACAGAAGTCGGTAAAAATAACATTCAAATTGAAAAAAAAATTTAATAAATTATAATTAATATTAACAGTACACACTAATAAAAGCTGCAATATGAAAATCTGTAAATAATAATTAATTTATGAGTGTATCTTAAATTTTGTATAAAAAAACACGGTCTTTAGTTACTACTTTTGTCAAAAAGTATGTTTTTAAACATATTGAATCTCGAAAATATCACATTAGTAATTTTTAAATAGTCCAAGTTGCTTGAAATCTACCTATTTGGATAAAAATAATATTAATCGTATCTCTCCATGGAGTAGTGGTTAGGATGTCGGATTTTCAAGCTAAAGGTCCCGTGATCAATTTCTGCTGCCATCTAATTTTTTTATTTCATACAAAAAAATGTAATTTTACATTTTAACCTGAAAAATACATAACCTAAGTATTATTCCAACTCAAACCGTAATATCGATAATTTAACGTAAAAGTGTCTCTTTCAAACTAGGTTATAAGTGACCCCTCTTTGAAAGATATAATATTACAGAAAGATTTTTCTCAGTGGCAGGCAAAATAGCCACATACAACCAATTCGTTTTGAAGAAATATCTTAACAACGTTAACAACTGAAATGAGAAACTACTTTAATATTACTGGTGAATTTAATACTATGAAGGTAAGTGCTTTTATTACCTACTACCAAAGTAGTACATTCACAACACTGAATGTACATTTACTGAAAAATGTAATATTACATTGCTGAAAGTTGTAGAAATTCAAGTTGATTGGTATTATTGCTACTTTCAAAAGAGTAATATTACAGAAAATTTTTCTAAAGTAACATTACAATACGGACGTAATTTTTCTGTAGTATTTTTACAGTGTACTTATTTACTGATATATTTTATAATATTTTGTACATATATAATTGTGCAGAAATGATTTTTTTATTTTAGGCTCTACAATGCCTAATTTATATTTTTAGACTAAAATATCAACAAACTTTCTTATATTTTAAAATATTTTCTGAAAAGAACTGTACAAAACTAAAATTTTTTATTTTCTGCCTTATAAGGCCCAATTTTTATTTCTAATAAAATCTGAGTTAACGACCTATAAATACACACCTACACTGAAAAAAATACTGTGATGAGATTAGACATTTGAGTATGGTTGACAGGTTATGTAGAAGTTTGACAACTATACGTTCGAATTTCCCATAATGCACCGGTGCGCCACTGTCCATTTTACCTAACCTTACAATATGACTCGCGGTTTCACACAGCCGTATGGCTAAAACACCAATACGTATGTCAGTTCCCAAAACAGCAATAAAATATTGCCAATCTGCCCATAATTATCGCAGTTCCACGGAAATATTTTTTTCAGTGTATAGTAAGTTTAACTGTAGATTTTTTAATTAACTGATTTTTCATTTTTTTTACCTAAAAAAAATTAGAGATGCATTTGAGCGAGATAATCGAGAAATGAGTAACGATGAGAAAACCTCTCGTTATTTTGTTTAAAATATCATCTCATCTCGTCTCATTTCAACGAGATTCTCAAAAGATCGTAATTTTTCATCAACTGTTCTAAAAACATCAGAACGGTTAACATAACCAAAATATTGTACAGTTACATGAATACCAATAAAACTGAAATTGATATAAAGTCTAATAATACTCTTTTAAAAAGTAAAATTTAAATTGTAAAACATTTTTATGAAATAAAAATTTGATGTAAATTAATGAGTTATTTGAATTTTAAGGCTAATATTAAATAAAATAAAAGTTTCTTATTTCATTTTTATTGATCGTTGTGCTTTTATTAGTTATACACCTTTCGCAAAGATTTAACATTATTATATTATTACATATTATTATATTATTTTAAATTTAATTATTATATTATTGTTACGTCATAACTTTAAGTGCAACATTATGATAGAAAAATTAGGCATGAGCAAAGTGGATTTCGAAGAGTAAAAATATAGCCAAGAAACAGAAAATAACTAATATATTTAATGTTAGTTACTAATATTGAAAAAAATTTTCTAATATTAATAATAATAATAAAATACTCAGTACAATTTCACTTATTGAAATCGCAAGAAAAAGTTAATTATATTCTGTAAAATTTCCCTGATTAGGATTTAAACAGAACCAAGTTTTGAAAGTTCTATAGCTATACTGCAAGAATCAACAATTTTTGGCTTTTACAATATTTATCGATCTAATAATATGTTATTATCTTATCTTCTATTCAAAATTTTTACAGGAATCTTTATCTCTTTTATAACAAAATTCTGTAAGAGTTTTATTAAACAAACGTGAAAACTTAGGATAAAAGACTTTATTAAAAATAGACTAAGGTCATGTTAACCTTTTTTATTTGGTTTTGGTTCGATTTTATTGAATATTCAAATTGTTTATTTGAATAAATATGCACCTAAAAAATTCTTAATAATTGAAAATTTGTGAGTATTATATTTATACAGAAAAGTATTTTTCTAAGAATATCAATTAAAATAAAAAATTTATTGAGTAGAGGCTATAAAATTATTTCAGAGTGTGAAGAATTCCAGACAATCAAATACATTTACTCATATTCTTCTTGGATTTTTACATTATCTTTAATTGAAAATTCAAAATATGAGTCCAAAGTTTTTCCATTTTTCTTTCTTTTTTTAAATCAGTGGACCTGGACATTAGTGTGGTAAAAAAAAAAGTTGAAAATGTTTTGCTCTCACTCCCTAGGACTGTTCTATATCGAAAAAGAATCACCCCTATTTTTTTGTTTTAGTTTTTTTTTTTTTTTTAATATTTAGAGGTCGCTCAAAGCGCTCAAAGTTTCCCATACAAAATGCATGGGAAAAAAAGACTTTTTCATAGAATTCATATAACATCCATGAAAATTAATATTTCTTGATCGGATAATGCTGCTTCTGCTCAGGTGACTTCAAAGAACAAGATCCAATAATTTACTAAACAATTTTTTATTATTAACTACTTCTTAAAGGACCCTAAAAAACCCATAAAATGAAAAAAACGTAAAAAATCGTTAAAAAATATTTATGACTACTTTTTACAATATTTTTCACTAAAATTTCGTTTCATTGCATGCAAAAAATTTCTAACAATTACTGCATGTGTTTTTAATTTGTTTAAACAAATTAATATTGTTTATTTGCAACTTTTCATCTAACAGAGCTAGAGAGTTGTATCTTTTTCCTAATTTTGAAACTATTTAAACCTAGTAAATCCCAAAATTAGTAAACAAACTAAAATATATGATTCTACAAATTGTTTAAACAAATTATTATTGTTTATATACAAATTTTCATCTAATAAAGCTAGAGCGTTGTAACGTTTTCCTAATTTTGCAATTTTTAAAACCTATAGAAGCCCAATACTAATAATAAACGAACATCCACAATTATATAAATTGTTTAAACAAATTAATATTGTTTATTTGCAACTTTTCATCTAACAGAGCTGGAGAGTTGTAACTTTTTTTTAATTTTGCAACTTTTTGAGCCTAGTAAAGCCCAGCACTAATTGTAAAGTAAAATCAACAATTATAAAAATTGTTTAAAAAAACTAATTTTGTTTTTTTGTAACTTTTTATCTAATTAATGGTATAGAAATTTGTTGAGTTATGCTTAAAAAATAAATTGTTCAGATTTATACTTTATTATTGTCGTTTACATTTAATCTTATACTTTCATCCTAAAGACACCAACACTTTTCGCTACATTTATTCTTATTTTCCAAAACATAAAAGATTGTAAAAGTAATTTTAAGTACCAACTTTCTAGCTTTATTAAATGAAAATTTACAAATGAACAATTTTAATTTGTTTAAACAATCTTAATAATGGTTGATTTTACTTTACAATTAGTACTGTGCTTTATTAAGCATACAATTTTGCAAGATTAGAAAAAAGTTACAACTCTCTAGGTCTGTTAGATGAAAAGTTGCAAATAAACAATATTAATTTGTTTAAACAATTTTTATAATTGTGGATGTTCGTTTATTATTAGTATTGGGCTTTTATAAGTTTTAAAAATTGCAAAATTAGGAAAACGTTACAACGCTCTAGCTTTCTTATTAGATGAAAATTTGTATATAAACAATATTAATTTGTTTAAACAATTTTTATAATTGTACATTTTAGTTTTTTATTAATGGGATTTACTAGGTTTGAATAGTTGCAAAATTGGGAAAATGGTACAACTCTCTAGCTCTGTTAGATGAAAATTTGCAAATTAACAATATTAATTTGTTTAAACAATTTTTATAATTGTGGATGTTCGTTTATTATTAGTATTGGGCTTTTATAAGTTTTAAAAATTGCAAAATTAAGAAAACGTTACAACGCTCTAGCTTTCTTATTAGATGAAAATTTGTATATAAACAATATTAATTTGTTTAAACAATTTTTATAATTATATATTTTAGTTTTTTATTATTAATGGGATTTACTAGGTTTGAATAGTTGCAAAATTGGGAAAAAGTTACAACTCTCTAGCTCTGTTAGATGAAAATTTGCAAATTAACAATATTAATTTGTTTAAACAATTTTTATAATTGTGGATGTTCGTTTATTATTAGTATTCGGCTTTTATAATTTTTAAAAATTGCAAAATTAGGAAAACGTTACAACGCTCTAGCTTTATTATTAGATGAAAATTTGTATATAAAAAATCTGACATCGCGCGCTTCGCGTGCAGGGCTCGCTTCGCTCGCTAGTTTCAGCGCGCCTCGGGGCGCGCGAGGGTCGTCGTCGCGCTTCGCGCTCCGATATTTTAGTAATCGTCGCGCTACGCGCTCCGTATCAATCTTCCCGTCAGGCTGCACGCTTCGACCATGTAATACATGCTCTTCGTTATCGAAATTTAATACTTTCCCTACGACATGAGCCAGTTTAATCTTTGGCCTGTTGAGCGCTATTCTAAATTGGGTTTTCACTTAAAATGTAAAACTTTTTTTGTCTTAAAGTTCTACGCCTTTAAGGAATACATTCTCATCACGGCACTCGCGCTTCGCGCTCGATACTAATACTTTCCGGAATATTTGCCATATACTGGGGCGAAAAGTAAAATCTCAGTTACTTAAATCCTCAAAGCAAAGGGTTGTTGCACCTAAATGTAATTAAAAAACACTAAAATTTCTGTTTGAACTTATTGATATTAGTTGACTCCTGCCTCGATACAATTCCATGATTGAGTAAGACTAGTCTTCAAATCAATATAGTATTAAACTCAAATTTGGAATACAATTAAGAGCAATGTCTAACAAACAGAAATTGTACGTTAACACGATATATCAGTAAGTATTAATACTTTAAACACGCTTTTTTTCCTCAAAGTATTACTATGTATTTTTTTTATTTTTAAAATAATATAGACACTTTATTTGCGTGCAGTATAATAAACTATAAAAGCACCCAAAAAAAGTGTCATGGGCAAGACACTACACTAGCGTATTCCTATGTAATTTTTCGCACTAATACCTAATGTGGAGTTAGAAATGTCAGATTGGCTTGATTTGATTAGTTTAGATCCAACAAGTGCTCAAGAACACGAATATAAGCAAAAATAGGAAAATGAAATCGCCGAGATAGAACACTGCGGTACTAAGAAAAAACTTAGGCAAACGCCATGCCATGGGTTTACAAGCATGGCGTTTGCGTAGTTTTTTTTTCGTATACAGCGCTCAGCTTTGACCACGTTTTTGGTACAAATAACACGCGAGTGACTTTGCCTAAGTTTTTTCTTCTTATTTTATACTCGAGCTCGAAGCCACGTACGATTTTTGGACAACGCAAAGAACTTTGCCTAAGTTTCTAATTTCTATCAAGTATTCTTTCATTTTCTGGAGTTTCTAAGATTTTAATAATAATTTTTTACAACAAACACCGAAAAAAATTATCTCGTAAGCAGAGGAATATTCCTCTTCTATTATTACTCTATTTGTAAGAGGATTTTGCGAGAGGAAAAGGATTTTTGACGTACATAGCCACTCTTTTATTTAACTTCAACCTAATTTAATAGTATAAAGAATTGAAAAATAATAAAAAATTTTGATACTTGAGATATATTCGGGAAATTACAGACTCTAATTTTAAAACGGGTAAATTTTTTATGTAAAAACATATCAAGTTTGTGACAAATTATAAATTTTACAATAATATGTAAAATTTGTAAATTTGACAGAAGAGGATAGAAGAGGAAAATCCTCTAAAATAGAAAGGGATACTTTAGTGACCATATAGAAGAGGTCAAATTGCATCAAAATGAGAGGAATCCGTTACTGTTAGGAATTTTTTTTTTTTGTGAATAATTTTAAAAAATGATTTAAACTATAACTATCACACTGCAAAATAGGTGTCTTAAATTGTTCAAAAATGACTTAAAATAAGACAAAAATATCTTGATTTAAGACATATTTGGCCAATTTAAGACACCATGTTTTTGCAGTGCACATGCGGTTTTTTTTTCAACGAATCTATTGATATAAAAAAATATTGATACCAAAATGGAGACAATCCGACAATTCTCACTTTAGATTAAAATGCAGAAGGAAAAAATACATTGGAATAATTCAATTTATTTATTTCCATTTAATGGAATTAAATTCGTATTTTCAAGCAGATTTTTGAGGTATTCTCAAAATTTTAGCCAATCTAAAACTTCTGACTTCAAATTCGAATTCAGCACCCAAAATCAAAAAGAAATACACTATTGTAGTGTCTGGGCGAATTTCTTTTTGAAATTTGCCTCTAATTCGTCTTTTTCAACAGTTTTTAAGTTTAACTCAAAAAATTTTGCCAATCTAAAACTACTGACTTCAGATTCGGATTCTACACAAAAAATCACTTAAAAATACACTAGTGTGTATTTCTATTGTGTGCCTGTGTCATTATTCGTTTCATGCCGCAAAGTTGTTAGTTTCACATATTCATTAGATTAAATTTCTTCTTATTATATTACTAATAACGACATAATAATACTTATTCACAAATGTTTTAAATTTAAAAGAACTTCAATTTTCTCAAAGATTTGAATTTCGAAATATTAATAATGTTTCTGAAGGCTGAGAGGCCTCTGGTAGGCTCCTGTAGGCCGAATTTTGCGATGTCTCTTATATTATTGGAAAGTTCTACTAAAATGCAATGTTTTTGCTACACATTGCAAAAAATTTGGACCAAAAGTTTCGGAGTTATAGGCAATTATAAAAAAAAAAAAGTAGTCAGAGTTGAACATGGTAGTCAGAGTTGGGTCACTGTAAAAAATCAATGAAATATGAAGATAAATCATTGAAAATGACAATATCTTTGCCTTCGTATGATAGAATGGCACTCAAATACATTTGGAAATGACAAAAGGAAACATGAAATTGAAATAAATCATATTTCCTCTTGTATCACAAAATTGATCTGAAAGTGAAAAAGTATTACCAAAAATTTGAATTTTCTTTCTTTCCAATAGAAATGAAGTTTTGGACACCTTTTTAAGTTAACAAATTCATTTTAATTGCAAAAATGCTTCAGAATTGCAAAATTTTGAGTGTACCAACCGTGACCAAGCGTCGTTTAGCTTCATATCACACACACACACACACACACACACACACTATGAACGCTTTATACAAACACCAAATTACGTTCCACATTTTCGTATAACATCTTAATGAACAATTTTAGTCAACTTAATTTGTCTTTAGCATATTTCTTCTACATTTAATTATCTAATTTTGAAACTACAAAAACGTTTTTTGTTGAGCGTATAACACGGACTCGCTTAATACGTCTGTATAGTTCGCACACTTCACTGCAATCCATCTAAAAAGTTTGCTGGCATTGCTAACAAGTATTTACACACAACGACATATGGATCTACTGTAATAAAACAAAATAAACGCGATGATTCGACTCTGACCACTGTCCACCTCTGACTACTCACCCCTATATAAAAAAAAATCATTTTTTGGAATCTGGAGGTCTTAAAACGTCGAGAAATGTTGGTATTAGCAAAAGTCCAAAATCACACAAATTAAAGACCTTCTCATTTAGGATGAGAATATAAAAATACATTTTTTCAAAATTTCCCAAAATTTTTGGAAAAGTCTATATTTTTTGATGCAGTTTTGTCAGGTGTGATGCATTAAAGTAAATAGGACGAAAAAACCGGAAGTTTATTTGTTTTTCTAAAAAATAATAGAGTTTCTGTATAGGATTTATCCCCTAACAGTTTACTTTTTTGCACGTGTAAACTTAAAAAATTCATATCTTTCTGGGGTTGCATTATATCGGAAACTTTTATAAACAAAATTTGTTCGATTTTATTTGTACTTTAAGAAAAAAATTAAAGAACATTTTCTTTTGAATTTTTTTTTTTTTTGAATTTTGAAAATATTCTATTTTTGATAATTTTGGACGAAAATTTCTGGCTAACGAACTCGACCTGTATTCTTGTACCTAATAAAAGTGTATCAAAGTTGAAGTTGATACAACAATTTTTACTCAAGTTATCTGATCCCAAAATTTTGCGTATACAGACAGACAGACAGATATTTGCGTAAAACCCATTTTTTTTTAATCTGGAGGTTTCAAAACGTCGAGAAATGTTGGTTTTAGCAAAAGTCCAAAATCGCACAAATTGAAGACCTCTCATTTAGGATGAGAATGTAAAAATAAATTTTTTTTAAAATTTCCAAAAATTTTTGGAAAAGTCAATATTTTTTGATGCAGTTTTATCAGGTGTGATGAATTAAAGTATATTACCGAGGCGCACGAATATTCCCTAAATTTCATTTAACCTAAATCGAGTTAAACCTAAATTCCATTAAACCTAAATTTCATTTTACCTAAATCCCATTCAATCTAAATTCCATTTAACCTAAATCTCATTTAACCTAAATCTCATTTTACCGAAATTCCATTTAACCTAAATTCCATTTAACCTAAATCCCATTTAACCTAAATCCCATTTAACCTAAATCTCATTTAACCTAAATTCCATTTAACCTAAATCCCATTTAACCTAAAACGCATTTAGTATAAATTCCATTTAACCTAAAATGCATTCAGCCTAAATCTCACTTCACCTAAATCCCATTTAACCTAAATCACATTTAACCTAAATTCCACTTAACCTAAATCCCATTTAACCTAAAACGCATTTAGTCTAAATTCCATTTAACCTAAAATGCATTCAGCCTAAATCCCATTTAACATAAATTCCGTTTAACCTAAATCTCATTTAACCTAAATTTCACTTAACCTAAATCCCATTTAACCTAAAACGCATTTAGTCTAAATTCCATTTAACCTAAAATGCATTCAGCCTAAATCCCATTTAACATAAATTCCGTTTAACCTAAATCTCATTTAACCTAAATTCCACTTAACCTAAATCCCATTTCACCTAAAACGCATTTATTTTAAATTCCATTTAACCTAAAATGCATTCAGCCTAAATCCCATTTAACATAAATTCCGTTTAACCTAAATCTCATTTAACCTAAATTCCACTTAACCTAAATCCCATTTCACCTAAAACGCATTTATTTTAAATTCCATTTAACCTAAAATGCATTCAGCCTAAATCTTACTTCACCTAAATTCCACTTAACCTAAATTCCACTTAACCTAAATCCCATTTAACCTAAATTCCACTTAACCTAAAACGCATTCAGCCTAAATCTCACCTCACCTAAATCCCATTTAACCTAAATCTCATTTAACCTAAATTCCACTTAACCTAAATTCCATTTAACCTAAAACGCATTTAGTCTAAATTCCATTTAACCTAAATTCTATTTAACCTAAAACGCATTGAGCCTAAATCTCACTTCATCTAAATCCCATTTACCCTAAAACTTTATTTGATTCAACTATATTTATCCTTAAATTAAAAAAATTTTTAGGTTCAATGGGATTTAGGTTCAATGGGATTTAGGTGAAGTGAGATTTAGGCTCAATGCGTTTTAGGTTAAATGGAATTTAGACTAAATTGCGTTTTAGGTTAAATGGGATTTAGATTAAGTAGAATTAAGGTTAAATGAGATTTAGGTTAAATGGGATTTAGGTGAAGTGAGATTTAGGCTGAATGCATTTTAGGTGAAATGGAATTTAGGCTAAATGGGATTTAGGTTAAATGGAATTTAGGTTAAATAGGATTTAGGTTAAGTGGAATTTATGTTAAATGAGATTTAGGTTAAATGGGATTTAGGTGAAGTGAGATTTATACTGAATGCATTTTGGGTTAAATGGAATTTAGACTAAATGCGTTTTAGGTTAAATGGGATTTAGGTTAAGTAGAATTTAGGTTAAATGAGATTTAGGTTAAATGGGATTTAGGTGAAGTGAGATTTGGGCTGAATGCATTTTGGGTTAAATGGAATTTATACTAAATGGGATTTAGGTTAAATGTAATTTAGGTTAAATGAGATTTAGGTTAAACGGAATTTAGGTTAAATGGGATTTAGGTTAAATGGGATTTAGGTTAAATGGAATTTAGGTTAAATGGAATTTAGGTCAGACATACAGACAGACATTTGCGTAAAACCCATTTTTTTGGAATCTAGAGGTTTCAAAACGTCGAGAAATGTTGGTTTTAGCAAAAGTCCAAAATCGCACAAATTGAAGACCTCTCATTTAGGATGAGAATGTAAAAATACATTTTTTCAAAATTTCCCAAAATTTTTGGAAAAGTCTATATTTTTTGATGCAGTTTTGTCAGGTGTGATGAATTAAAGTATATTACCGAGGCGCACGAATATTCCCTAAATTTCATTTAACCTAAATCGGGTTAAACCTAAATTCCATTAAACCTAAATTTCATTTTACCTAAATCCCATTCAATCTAAATTCCATTTAACCTACATCTCATTTAACCTAAATCTCATTTTACCGAAATTCCATTTAACCTAAATTCCATTAAACCTAAATCCCATTTAACCTAAATCCCATTTAACCTAAATCTCATTTAACCTAAATTCCATTTAACCTAAATCCCATTTAACCTAAAACGCATTTAGTATAAATTCCATTTAACCTAAAATGCATTCAGCCTAAATCTCACTTCACCTAAATCCCATTTAACCTAAATCACATTTAACCTAAATTCCACTTAACCTAAATCCCATTTAACCTAAAACGCATTTAGTCTAAATTCCATTTAACCTAAAATGCATTCAGCCTAAATCCCATTTAACATAAATTCCGTTTAACCTAAATCTCATTTAACCTAAATTTCACTTAACCTAAATCCCATTTAACCTAAAACGCATTTATTTTAAATTCCATTTAACCTAAAACGCATTTATTTTAAATTCCATTTAACCTAAAATGCATTCAGCCTAAATCTCACTTCACCTAAATCCCATTTAACCTAAATCTCATTTAACCTAAATTCCACTTAACCTAAATCCCATTTAACCTAAAACGCATTTAGTCTAAATTCCATTTAACCTAAAATGCATTCAGCGTAAATCCCATTTAACATAAATTCCGTTTAACCTAAATCTCATTTAACCTAAATTCCACTTAACCTAAATCCCATTTCACCTAAAACCCATTTATTTTAAATTCCATTTAACCTAAAATGCATTCAGCCTAAATCTCACTTCACCTAAATCCCATTTATCCTAAATCTCATTTATCATAAATTCCACTTAACCTAAATTCCATTTAACCTAAAACGCATTCAGCCTAAATCTCACCTCACCTAAATCCCATTTAACCTAAATCTCATTTAACCTAAATTCCACTTAACCTAAATCCCATTTAACCTAAAACGCATTTAGTCTAAATTCCATTTAACCTAAAATGCATTCAGCGTAAATCCCATTTAACATAAATTCCGTTTAACCTAAATCTCATTTAACCTAAATTCCACTTAACCTAAATCCCATTTCACCTAAAACGCATTTATTTTAAATTCCATTTAACCTAAAATGCATTCAGCCTAAATCTCACTTCACCTAAATCCCATTTAACCTAAATCTCATTTATCATAAATTCCACTTAACCTAAATTCCATTTAACCTAAAACGCATTCAGCCTAAATCTCACCTCACCTAAATCCCATTTAACCTAAATCTCATTTAACCTAAATTCCACTTAACCTAAATTCCATTTAACCTAAAACGCATTTAGTCTAAATTCCATTTAACCTAAATTCTATTTAACCTAAAACGCATTGAGCCTAAATCTCACTTCATCTAAATCCCATTTACCCTAAAACTTTATTTGATTCAACTATATTTATCCTTAAATTAAAAAAATTTTTAGGTTCAATGGGATTTAGGTGAAGTGAGATTTAGTCTCAATGCGTTTTAGGTTAAATGGAATTTAGACTGAATGCGTTTTAGGTTAAATGGGATTTCGGTTAAGTGGAATTTAGGTTAAATGATATTTAGGTTAAATGGGATTTAGGTGAAGTGAGATTTAGGCTGAATGCATTTTAGGTGAAATGGAATTTAGACTAAATGGGATTTAGGTTAAATGGAATTTAGGTTAAATGAGATTTAGGTTAAACGGAATTTAGGTTAAATGGGATTTAGGTTAAATGGGATTTAGGTTAAATGGAATTTAGGTCAGACATACAGACAGACATTTGCGTAAAACCCATTTTTTTGGAATCTGGAGGTTTCAAAACGTCGAGAAATGTTGGTTTTAGCAAAAGTCCAAAATCGCACAAATTGAAGACCTCTCATTTAGGATGAGAATGTAAAAATACATTTTTTCAAAATTTCCCAAAATTTTTGGAAAAGTCTATATTTTTTGATGCAGTTTTGTCAGGTGTGATGAATTAAAGTATATTACCGAGGCGCACGAATATTCCCTAAATTTCATTTAACCTAAATCGAGTTAAACCTAAATTCCATTAAACCTAAATTTCATTTTACCTAAATCCCATTCAATCTAAATTCCATTTAACCTAAATCTCATTTAACCTAAATCTCATTTTACCGAAATTCCATTTAACCTAAATTCCATTTAACCTAAATTCCATTAAACCTAAATCCCATTTAACCTAAATCCCATTTAACCTAAATCTCATTTAACCTAAATTCCATTTAACCTAAATCCCATTTAACCTAAAACGCATTTAGTATAAATTCCATTTAACCTAAAATGCATTCAGCCTAAATCTCACTTCACCTAAATCCCATATAACCTAAATCACATTTAACCTAAATTCCACTTAACCTAAATCCCATTTAACCTAAAACGCATTTAGTCTAAATTCCATTTAACCTAAAATGCATTCAGTCTAAATCCCATTTAACATAAATTCCGTTTAACCTAAATCTCATTTAACCTAAATTTCACTTAACCTAAATCCCATTTAACCTAAAACGCATTTATTTTAAATTCCATTTAACCTAAAATGCATTCAGCCTAAATCTCACTTCACCTAAATCCCATTTAACCTAAATCTCATTTAACCTAAATTCCACTTAACCTAAATCCCATTTAACCTAAAACGCATTTAGTCTAAATTCCATTTAACCTAAAATGCATTCAGCGTAAATCCCATTTAACATAAATTCCGTTTAACCTAAATCTCATTTAACCTAAATTCCACTTAACCTAAATCCCATTTCACCTAAAACCCATTTATTTTAAATTCCATTTAACCTAAAATGCATTCAGCCTAAATCTCACTTCACCTAAATCCCATTTATCCTAAATCTCATTTATCATAAATTCCACTTAACCTAAATTCCATTTAACCTAAAACGCATTCAGCCTAAATCTCACCTCACCTAAATCCCATTTAACCTAAATCTCATTTAACCTAAATTCCATTTAACCTAAAACGCATTTAGTCTAAATTCCATTTAACCTAAATTCTATTTAACCTAAAACGCATTGAGCCTAAATCTCACTTCATCTAAATCCCATTTACCCTAAAACTTTATTTGATTCAACTATATTTATCCTTAAATTAAAAAAATTTTTAGGTTCAATGGGATTTAGGTGAAGTGAGATTTAGGCTCAATGCGTTTTAGGTTAAATGGAATTTAGACTGAATGCGTTTTAGGTTAAATGAGATTTAGATTAAGTAGAATTAAGGTTAAATGAGATTTAGGTTAAATGGGATTTAGGTGAAGTGAGATTTAGGCTGAATGCATTTTAGGTGAAATGGAATTTAGACTAAATGGGATTTAGGTTAAATGGAATTTAGGTTAAATAGGATTTAGGTTAAGTGGAATTTATGTTAAATGAGATTTAGGTTAAATGGGATTTAGGTGAAGTGAGATTTAAGCTGAATGCATTTTAGGTTAAATGGAATTTAGACTAAATGCGTTTTAGGTTAAATGGGATTTAGGTTAAGTAGAATTTAGGTTAAATGAGGTTTATGTTAAACGGAATTTAGATTAAATGGGATTTAGGCTGAATGCATTTTAGGTTAAATGGAATTTAGACTAAATGCGTTTTAGGTTAAATGGGATTTCGGTTAAGTGGAATTTAGGTTAAATGAGATTTAGGTTAAATGGGATTTAGGTGAAGTGAGATTTGGGCTGAATGCATTTTGGGTTAAATGGAATTTATACTAAATGGGATTTAGGTTAAATGGAATTTAGGTTAAATGAGATTTAGGTTAAACGGAATTTAGGTTAAATGGGATTTAGGTTAAATGGAATTTAGGTTAAATGGAATTTAGGTCAGACATACAGACAGACATTTGCGTAAAACCCATTTTTTTGGAATCTGGAGGTTTCAAAACGTCGAGAAATGTTGGTTTTAGCAAAAGTCCAAAATCGCACAAATTGAAGACCTCTCATTTAGGATGAGAATGTAAAAATAAATTTTTTTTTAAATTTCCAAAAATTTTTGGAAAAGTCAATATTTTTTGATGCAGTTTTATCAGGTGTGATGAATTAAAGTATATTACCCAGGCGCACGAATATTCCCTAAATTTCATTTAACCTAAATCGAGTTAAACCTAAATTCCATTAAACCTAAATTTCATTTTACCTAAATCCCATTCAATCTAAATTCCATTTAACCTAAATCTCATTTAACCTAAATCTCATTTTACCGAAATTCCATTTAACCTAAATTCCATTATCCTAAATTCCATTAAACCTAAATCCCATTTAACCTAAATCCCATTTAACCTAAATCTCATTTAACCTAAATTCCATTTAACCTAAATCCCATTTAACCTAAAACGCATTTAGTATAAATTCCATTTAACCTAAAATGCATTCAGCCTAAATCTCACTTCACCTAAATCCCATTTAACCTAAATCACATTTAACCTAAATTCCACTTAACCTAAATCCCATTTAACCTAAAACGCATTTAGTCTAAATTCCATTTAACCTAAAATGCATTCAGCCTAAATCCCATTTAACATAAATTCCGTTTAACCTAAATCTCATTTAACCTAAATTTCACTTAACCTAAATCCCATTTAACCTAAAACGCATTTATTTTAAATTCCATTTAACCTAAAATGCATTCAGCCTAAATCTCTCTTCACCTAAATCCCATTTAACCTAAATCTCATTTAACCTAAATTCCACTTAACCTAAATCCCATTCAACCTAAAACGCATTTAGTCTAAATTCCATTTAACCTAAAATGCATTCAGCGTAAATCCCATTTAACATAAATTCCGTTTAACCTAAATCTCATTTAACCTAAATTCCACTTAACCTAAATCCCATTTCACCTAAAACGCATTTATTTTAAATTCCATTTAACCTAAAATGCATTCAGCCTAAATCTCACTTCACCTAAATCCCATTTAACCTAAATCTCATTTATCATAAATTCCACTTAACCTAAATCCCATTTAACCTAAATTCCATTTAACCTAAAACGCATTCAGCCTAAATCTCACCTCACCTAAATCCCATTTAACCTAAATCTCATTTAACCTAAATTCCACTTAACCTAAATTCCATTTAACCTAAAACGCATTTAGTCTAAATTCCATTTAACCTAAATTCTATTTAACCTAAAACGCATTGAGCCTAAATCTCACTTCATCTAAATCCCATTTACCCTAAAACTTTATTTGATTCAACTATATTTATCCTTAAATTAAAAAAATTTTTAGGTTCAATGGGATTTAGGTGAAGTGAGATTTAGGCTCAATGCGTTTTAGGTTAAATGGAATTTAGGTTAAATGGAATTTAGACTAAATGCGTTTTAGGTTAAATGGGATTTAGATTAAGTAGAATTAAGGTTAAATGAGATTTAGGTTAAATGGGATTTAGGTGAAGTGAGATTTAGGCTGAATGCATTTTAGGTGAAATGGAATTTAGACTAAATGGGATTTAGGTTAAATGGAATTTAGGTTAAATAGGATTTAGGTTAAGTGGAATTTATGTTAAATGAGATTTAGGTTAAATGGGATTTAGGTGAAGTGAGATTTAAGCTGAATGCATATTAGGTTAAATGGAATTTAGACTAAATGCGTTTTAGGTTAAATGGGATTTAGGTTAAGTAGAATTTAGGTTAAATGAGGTTTATGTTAAACGGAATTTAGATTAAATGGGATTTAGGCTGAATGCATTTTAGGTTAAATGGAATTTAGACTAAATGCGTTTTAGGTTAAATGGGATTTCGGTTAAGTGGAATTTAGGTTAAATGAGATTTAGGTTAAATGGGATTTAGGTGAAGTGAGATTTGGGCTGAATGCATTTTGGGTTAAATGGAATTTATACTAAATGGGATTTAGGTTAAATGGAATTTAGGTTAAATGAGATTTAGGTTAAACGGAATTTAGGTTAAATGGGATTTAGGTTAAATGGGATTTAGGTTAAATGGAATTTAGGTTAAATGGAATTTAGGTCAGACATACAGACAGACATTTGCGTAAAACCCATTTTTTTGGAATCTGGAGGTTTCAAAACGTCGAGAAATGTTGGTTTTAGCAAAAGTCCAAAATCGCACAAATTGAAGACCTCTCATTTAGGATGAGAATGTAAAAATACATTTTTTCAAAATTTCCCAAAATTTTTGGAAAAGTCTATATTTTTTTATGCAGTTTTGTCAGGTGTGATGCATTAAAGTAAATAGGACGAAAAAACCGGAAGTTTATTTGCTTTTCTAAAAAATAATAGAGTTTCTGTATAGGATTTATCCCCTAACAGTTTACTTTTTTGCACGTGTAAACTTAAAAAATTCATATCTTTCTGGGGTTGCATTAAATCGGAAACTTTTATAAACAAAATTTGTTCGATTTTATTTGTACTTTAAGAAAAAAATTAAAGAACATTTTCTTTTGAATTTTTTTTTTTTTTTGAATTTTGAAAATATTCTATTTTTGATAATTTTGGACGAAAATTGCTGGCTAACGAACTCGACCTGTATTTTTGTACCTAATAAAAGTGTATCAAAGTTGAAGTTGATACGACAATTTTTACTCAAGTTATCTGATCCCAAAATTTTGCGTATTGTTACGTCCGTAACCTATATATACATTATATTATATTATTATATCATAATATTATATTATGTTATACCATAATATCATTATGTCATATTGTATTACATTTCATATGAATCTTTTGCTATATGTAATCTCAACAAGTCATTCTTATATTCAACTTCCAAATATTGAGCTTACTTAAATGAGAACGATTATACGTATCAACATCCAGCTTGGACATAGAAATTTCACGCTCTATGAGCTCCCTGTAACCACCTGCGAAGCAGCATGCGAGAAGCTAGAGCAAATACAGCCGCATTTTGGAACTCACCTGTTATGCATGGGAAGTCAAGCGGCACACAGAAAATGCTACGATGACCAAAAATCACGACACGCTAATCTTAAGATGCACGTGTGAATTCAGTATATAAACGGGCCACCAAGAGGTCCCAGTTACACAGTAACACACAGTAACACACAGTAACACACAGTAAATTACAATCAAGAGCTACCAGTTTAATACGAGATTCAACAACGAACAGACCTATCATCAAGTATTCGGTTAACAGTCAAGTCTTCAGTAATCAGTTTCTAGTCAAGTGACAAAATAAGTGTTAATTGTTGATTCACTTGTCCAACAAATAAAATCATTTCATCGTGAAGTTATTGAGAAGTAAAAGTTGTCCATCTGAATTTGTGGATAATTCAACTTGTCCATCGTATTTCTACTTAAAGAAATCTCGAAATTAAAACGAGATCATCCACCTGTCAAATCTTCCTGGGGAACAACAAGCTATTGTGCGGCTTGTGTAAACATCCTACCTGTGGCACCTCTACCGAATGCAACGGCGCTAGCGGGTCTGCAACCTAATTCGTTACTCAAGATTTTAAGTCCATATCTCTACTTACAATCTCCAAGGAGGATCTGCTACCACGAATTCCATACTGGATAATTCTTAAATCGTTTCTCATTCAAAGTAAGGTTCAATTTTTACGTCAAATCTTTATTCTTGTTGAATTCTCATATTTATAACTATAAATAAATATTCTTACTAAAACTTAGTGTCTCATTGACTTATCCTCATCCCAAATCAAATTCTTCATTGAATTTGATTTAAAAGGAGGAATTTAGGGTATATTTGAGAAGGGTTTTTGTCTCGAACGTAACAGTATACAGACAGACAGACAGATATTTGCGTAAAACCCATTTTTTTTTAATCTGGAGGTTTCAAAACGTCGAGAAATGTTGGTTTTAGCAAAAGTCCAAAATCGCACAAATTGAAGACCTCTCATTTAGGATGAGAATGTAAAAATAAATTTTTTTTAAAATTTCCAAAAATTTTTGGAAAAGTCAATATTTTTTGATGCAGTTTTATCAGGTGTGATGAATTAAAGTATATTACCGAGGCGCACGAATATTCCCTAAATTTCATTTAACCTAAATCGAGTTAAACCTAAATTCCATTAAACCTAAATTTTATTTTACCTAAATCCCATTCAATCTAAATTCCATTTAACCTAAATCTCATTTAACCTAAATCTCATTTTACCGAAATTCCATTTAACCTAAATTCCATTTAACCTAAATTCCATTAAACCTAAATCCCATTTAACCTAAATCCCATTTAACCTAAATCTCATTTAACCTAAATTCCATTTAACCTAAATCCCATTTAACCTAAAACGCATTTAGTATAAATTCCATTTAACCTAAAATGCATTCAGCCTAAATCTCACTTCACCTAAATCCCATTTAACCTAAATCACATTTAACCTAAATTCCACTTAACCTAAATCCCATTTAACCTAAAACGCATTTAGTCTAAATTCCATTTAACCTAAAATGCATTCAGCCTAAATCCCATTTAACATAAATTCCGTTTAACCTAAATCTCATTTAACCTAAATTTCACTTAACCTAAATCCCATTTAACATAAAACGCATTTATTTTAAATTCCATTTAACCTAAAATGCATTCAGCCTAAATCTCTCTTCACCTAAATCCCATTTAACCTAAATCTCATTTAACCTAAATTCCACTTAACCTAAATCCCATTCAACCTAAAACGCATTTAGTCTAAATTCCATTTAACCTAAAATGCATTCAGCGTAAATCCCATTTAACATAAATTCCGTTTAACCTAAATCTCATTTAACCTAAATTCCACTTAACCTAAATCCCATTTCACCTAAAACGCATTTATTTTAAATTCCATTTAACCTAAAATGCATTCAGCCTAAATCTCACTTCACCTAAATCCCATTTAACCTAAATCTCATTTATCATAAATTCCACTTAACCTAAATCCCATTTAACCTAAATTCCATTTAACCTAAAACGCATTCAGCCTAAATCTCACCTCACCTAAATCCCATTTAACCTAAATCTCATTTAACCTAAATTCCACTTAACCTAAATTCCATTTAACCTAAAACGCATTTAGTCTAAATTCCATTTAACCTAAATTCTATTTAACCTAAAACGCATTGAGCCTAAATCTCACTTCATCTAAATCCCATTTACCCTAAAACTTTATTTGATTCAACTATATTTATCCTTAAATTAAAAAAAATTTTAGGTTCAATGGGATTTAGGTGAAGTGAGATTTAGGCTCAATGCGTTTTAGGTTAAATGGAATTTAGGTTAAATGGAATTTAGACTAAATGCGTTTTAGGTTAAATGGGATTTAGATTAAGTAGAATTAAGGTTAAATAAGATTTAGGTTAAATGGGATTTAGGTGAAGTGAGATTTAGGCTGAATGCATTTTAGGTGAAATGAAATTTAGACTAAATGGGATTTAGGTTAAATGGAATTTAGGTTAAATGGAATTTAGGTTAAATAGGATTTAGGTTAAGTGGAATTTATGTTAAATGAGATTTAGGTTAAATGGGATTTAGGTGAAGTGAGATTTAAGCTGAATGCATATTAGGTTAAATGGAATTTAGACTAAATGCGTTTTAGGTAGAATGGGATTTAGGTTAAGTAGAATTTAGGTTAAATGAGGTTTATGTTAAACGGAATTTAGATTAAATGGGATTTAGGCTGAATGCATTTTAGGTTAAATGGAATTTAGACTAAATGCGTTTTAGGTTAAATGGGATTTCGGTTAAGTGGAATTTAGGTTAAATGAGATTTAGGTTAAATGGGATTTAGGTGAAGTGAGATTTGGGCTGAATGCATTTTGGGTTAAATGGAATTTATACTAAATGGGATTTAGGTTAAATGGAATTTAGGTTAAATGAGATTTAGGTTAAACGGAATTTAGGTTAAATGGGATTTAGGTTAAATGGGATTTAGGTTAAATGGAAATTAGGGTAAATGGAATTTAGGTCAGACATACAGACAGACATTTGCGTAAAACCCATTTTTTTGGAATCTGGAGGTTTCAAAACGTCGAGAAATGTTGGTTTTAGCAAAAGTCCAAAATCGCACAAATTGAAGACCTCTCATTTAGGATGAGAATGTAAAAATACATTTTTTCAAAATTTCCCAAAATTTTTGGAAAAGTCTATATTTTTTTATGCAGTTTTGTCAGGTGTGATGCATTAAAGTAAATAGGACGAAAAAACCGGAAGTTTATTTGCTTTTCTAAAAAATAATAGAGTTTCTGTATAGGATTTATCCCCTAACAGTTTACTTTTTTGCACGTGTAAACTTAAAAAATTCATATCTTTCTGGGGTTGCATTAAATCGGAAACTTTTATAAACAAAATTTGTTCGATTTTATTTGTACTTTAAGAAAAAAATTAAAGAACATTTTCTTTTGAATTTTTTTTTTTTTTTGAATTTTGAAAATATTCTATTTTTGATAATTTTGGACGAAAATTGCTGGCTAACGAACTCGACCTGTATTTTTGTACCTAATAAAAGTGTATCAAAGTTGAAGTTGATACGACAATTTTTACTCAAGTTATCTGATCCCAAAATTTTGCGTATACAGACAGACAGACAGATATTTGCGTAAAACCCATTTTTTTTTAATCTGGAGGTTTCAAAACGTCGAGAAATGTTGGTTTTAGCAAAAGTCCAAAATCGCACAAATTGAAGACCTCTCATTTAGGATGAGAATGTAAAAATAAATTTTTTTTAAAATTTCCAAAAATTTTTAGAAAAGTCAATATTTTTTTATGCAGTTTTATCAGGTGTGATGAATTAAAGTATATTACCGAGGCGCACGAATATTCCCTAAATTTCATTTAACCTAAATCGAGTTAAACCTAAATTCCATTAAACCTAAATTTCATTTTACCTAAATCCCATTCAATCTAAATTCCATTTAACCTAAATCTCATTTAACCTAAATCTCATTTTACCGAAATTCCATTTAACCTAAATTCCATTTAACCTAAATTCCATTAAACCTAAATCCCATTTAACCTAAATCCCAATTAACCTAAATCTCATTTAACCTAAATTCCATTTAACCTAAATCCCATTTAACCTAAAACGCATTTAGTATAAATTCCATTTAACCTAAAATGCATTCAGCCTAAATCCCATTTAACATAAATTCCGTTTAACCTAAATCTCATTTAACCTAAATTTCACTTAACCTAAATCCCATTTAACCTAAAACGCATTTATTTTAAATTCCATTTAACCTAAAATGCATTCAGCCTAAATCTCACTTCACCTAAATCCCATTTAACCTAAATCTCATTTAACCTAAATTCCACTTAACCTAAATCCCATTTAACCTAAAACGCATTTAGTCTAAATTCCATTTAACCTAAAATGCATTCAGCCTAAATCTCACTTCACCTAAATCCCATTTAACCTAAATCTCATTTAACCTAAATTCCACTTAACCTAAATCCCATTTAACCTAAAACGCATTTAGTCTAAATTCCATTTAACCTAAAATGCATTCAGCGTAAATCCCATTTAACATAAATTCCGTTTAACCTAAATCTCATTTAACCTAAATTCCACTTAACCTAAATCCCATTTCACCTAAAACGCATTTATTTTAAATTCCATTTAACCTAAAATGCATTCAGCCTAAATCTCACTTCACCTAAATCCCATTTAACCTAAATCTCATTTATCATAAATTCTACTTAACCTAAATCCCATTTAACCTAAATTCCATTTAACCTAAAACGCATTCAGCCTAAATCTCACCTCACCTAAATCCCATTTAACCTAAATCTCATTTAACCTAAATTCCACTTAACCTAAATTCCATTTAACCTAAAACGCATTTAGTCTAAATTCCATTTAACCTAAATTCTATTTAACCTAAAACGCATTGAGCCTAAATCTCACTTCATCTAAATCCCATTTACCCTAAAACTTTATTTGATTCAACTATATTTATCCTTAAATTAAAAAAATTTTTAGGTTCAATGGGATTTAGGTGAAGTGAGATTTAGGCTCAATGCGTTTTAGGTTAAATGGAATTTAGGTTAAATGGAATTTAGACTAAATGCGTTTTAGGTTAAATGGGATTTAGATTAAGTAGAATTAAGGTTAAATGAGATTTAGGTTAAATGGGATTTAGGTGAAGTGAGATTTAGGCTGAATGCATTTTAGGTGAAATGGAATTTAGACTAAATGGGATTTAGGTTAAATGGAATTTAGGTTAAATAGGATTTAGGTTAAGTGGAAGTTATGTTAAATGAGATTTAGGTTAAATGGGATTTATGTGAAGTGAGATTTAAGCTGAATGCATATTAGGTTAAATGGAATTTAGACTAAATGCGTTTTAGGTAGAATGGGATTTAGGTTAAGTAGAATTTAGGTTAAATGAGGTTTATGTTAAACGGAATTTCGATTAAATGGGATTTAGGCTGAATGCATTTTAGGTTAAATGGAATTTAGACTACATGCGTTTTAGGTTAAATGGGATTTCGGTTAAGTGGAATTTAGGTTAAATGAGATTTAGGTTAAATGGGATTTAGGTGAAGTGAGATTTGGGCTGAATGCATTTTGGGTTAAATGGAATTTATACTAAATGGGATTTAGGTTAAATGGAATTTAGGTTAAATGAGATTTAGGTTAAACGGAATTTAGGTTAAATGGGATTTAGGTTAAATGGGATTTAGGTTAAATGGAAATTAGGGTAAATGGAATTTAGGTCAGACATACAGACAGACATTTGCGTAAAACCCATTTTTTTGGAATCTGGAGGTTTCAAAACGTCGAGAAATGTTGGTTTTAGCAAAAGTCCAAAATCGCACAAATTGAAGACCTCTCATTTAGGATGAGAATGTAAAAATACATTTTTTCAAAATTTCCCAAAATTTTTAGAAAAGTCTATATTTTTTTATGCAGTTTTGTCAGGTGTGATGCATTAAAGTAAATAGGACGAAAAAACCGGAAGTTTATTTGCTTTTCTATAAAATAATAGAGTTTCTGTATAGGATTTATCCCCTAACAGTTTACTTTTTTGCACGTGTAAACTTAAAAAATTCATATCTTTCTGGGGTTGCATTAAATCGGAAACTTTTATAAACAAAATTTGTTCGATTTTATTTGTACTTTAAGAAAAAAATTAAAGAACATTTTCTTTTGAATTTTTTTTTTTTTTGAATTTTGAAAATATTCTATTTTTGATAATTTTGGACGAAAATTGCTGGCTAACGAACTCGACCTGTATTTTTGTACCTAATAAAAGTGTATCAAAGTTGAAGTTGATACGACAATTTTTACTCAAGTTATCTGATCCCAAAATTTTGCGTATACAGACAGACAGACAGATATTTGCGTAAAACCCATTTTTTTTTAATCTGGAGGTTTCAAAACGTCGAGAAATGTTGGTTTTAGCAAAAGTCCAAAATCGCACAAATTGAAGACCTCTCATTTAGGATGAGAATGTAAAAATAAATTTTTTTTAAAATTTCCAAAAATTTTTGGAAAAGTCAATATTTTTTGATGCAGTTTTATCAGGTGTGATGAATTAAAGTATATTACCGAGGCGCACGAATATTCCCTAAATTCCATTAAACCTAAATTTCATTTTACCTAAATCCCATTCAATCTAAATTCCATTTAACCTAAATCTCATTTAACCTAAATCTCATTTTACCGAAATTCCATTTAACCTAAATTCCATTTAACCTAAATTCCATTAAACCTAAATCCCATTTAACCTAAATCCCATTTAACCTAAATCTCATTTAACCTAAATTCCATTTAACCTAAATCCCATTTAACCTAAAACGCATTTAGTATAAATTCCATTTAACCTAAAATGCATTCAGCCTAAATCCCATTTAACATAAATTCCGTTTAAACTAAATCTCATTTAACCTAAATTTCACTTAACCTAAATCCCATTTAACCTAAAACGCATTTATTTTAAATTCCATTTAACCTAAAATGCATTCAGCCTAAATCTCACTTCACCTAAATCCCATTTAACCTAAATCTCATTTAACCTAAATTCCACTTAACCTAAATCCCATTTAACCTAAAACGCATTTAGTCTAAATTCCATTTAACCTAAAATGCATTCAGCCTAAATCTCACTTCACCTAAATCCCATTTAACCTAAATCTCATTTAACCTAAATTCCACTTAACCTAAATCCCATTTAACCTAAAACGCATTTAGTCTAAATTCCATTTAACCTAAAATGCATTCAGCGTAAATCCCATTTAACATAAATTCCGTTTAACCTAAATCTCATTTAACCTAAATTCCACTTAACCTAAATCCCATTTCACCTAAAACGCATTGATTTTAAATTCCATTTAACCTAAAATGCATTCAGCCTAAATCTCACTTCACCTAAATCCCATTTAACCTAAATCTCATTTATCATAAATTCTACTTAACCTAAATCCCATTTAACCTAAATTCCATTTAACCTAAAACGCATTCAGCCTAAATGTCACCTCACCTAAATCCCATTTAACCTAAATCTCATTTAACCTAAATTCCACTTAACCTAAATTCCATTTAACCTAAAACGCATTTAGTCTAAATTCCATTTAACCTAAATTCTATTTAACCTAAAACGCATTGAGCCTAAATCTCACTTCATCTAAATCCCATTTACCCTAAAACTTTATTTGATTCAACTATATTTATCCTTAAATTAAAAAAAATTTTAGGTTCAATGGGATTTAGGTGAAGTGAGATTTAGGCTCAATGCGTTTTAGGTTAAATGGAATTTAGGTTAAATGGAATTTAGACTAAATGCGTTTTAGGTTAAATGGGATTTAGATTAGGTAGAATTAAGGTTAAATGGGATTTAGGTGAAGTAAGATTTAGGCTGAATGCATTTTAGGTGAAATAGAATTTAGACTAAATGGGATTTAGGTTAAATGGAATTTAGGTTAAATAGGATTTAGGTTAAGTGGAATTTATGGTCAATGAGATTTAGGTTAAATGGGATTTAGGTGAAGTGAGATTTAAGCTGAATGCATATTAGGTTAAATGGAATTTAGACTAAATGCGTTTTAGGTAGAATGGGATTTAGGTTAAGTAGAATTTAGGTTAAATGAGGTTTATGTTAAACGGAATTTAGATTAAATGGGATTTAGGCTGAATGCATTTTAGGTTAAATGGAATTTAGACTAAATGCGTTTTAGGTTAAATGGGATTTCGGTTAAGTGGAATTTAGGTTAAATGAGATTTAGGTTAAATGGGATTTAGGTGAAGTGAGATTTGGGCTGAATGCATTTTGGGTTAAATGGAATTTATACTAAATGGGATTTAGGTTAAATGGAATTTAGGTTAAATGAGATTTAGGTTAAACGGAATTTAGGTTAAATGGGATTTAGGTTAAATGGAAATTAGGGTAAATGGAATTTAGGTCAGACATACAGACAGACATTTGCGTAAAACCCATTTTTTTGGAATCTGGAGGTTTCAAAACGTCGAGAAATGTTGGTTTTAGCAAAAGTCCAAAATCGCACAAATTGAAGACCTCTCATTTAGGATGAGAATGTAAAAATACATTTTTTCAAAATTTCCCAAAATTTTTGGAAAAGTCTATATTTTTTTATGCAGTTTTGTCAGGTGTGATGCATTAAAGTAAATAGGACGAAAAAACCGGAAGTTTATTTGCTTTTCTAAAAAATAATAGAGTTTCTGTATAGGATTTATCCCCTAACAGTTTACTTTTTTGCACGTGTAAACTTAAAAAATTCATATCTTTCTGGGGTTGCATTAAATCGGAAACTTTTATAAACAAAATTTGTTCGATTTTATTTGTACTTTAAGAAAAAAATTAAAGAACATTTTCTTTTGAATTTTTTTTTTTTTTTGAATTTTGAAAATATTCTATTTTTGATAATTTTGGACGAAAATTGCTGGCTAACGAACTCGACCTGTATTTTTGTACCTAATAAAAGTGTATCAAAGTTGAAGTTGATACGACAATTTTTACTCAAGTTATCTGATCCCAAAATTTTGCGTATACAGACAGACAGACAGATATTTGCGTAAAACCCATTTTTTTTTAATCTGGAGGTTTCAAAACGTCGAGAAATGTTGGTTTTAGCAAAAGTCCAAAATCGCACAAATTGAAGACCTCTCATTTAGGATGAGAATGTAAAAATAAATTTTTTTTAAAATTTCCAAAAATTTTTAGAAAAGTCAATATTTTTTGATGCAGTTTTATCAGGTGTGATGAATTAAAGTATATTACCGAGGCGCACGAATATTCCCTAAATTTCATTTAACCTAAATCGAGTTAAACCTAAATTCCATTAAACCTAAATTTCATTTTACCTAAATCCCATTCAATCTAAATTCCATTTAACCTAAATCTCATTTAACCTAAATCTCATTTTACCGAAATTCCATTTAACCTAAATTCCATTTAACCTAAATTCCATTAAACCTAAATCCCATTTAACCTAAATCCCATTTAACCTAAATCTCATTTAACCTAAATTCCATTTAACCTAAATCCCATTTAACCTAAAACGCATTTATTTTAAATTCCATTTAACCTAAAATGCATTCAGCCTAAATCTCACTTCACCTAAATCCCATTTAACCTAAATCTCATTTAACCTAAATTCCACTTAACCTAAATCCCATTTAACCTAAAACGCATTTAGTCTAAATTCCATTTAACCTAAAATGCATTCAGCCTAAATCTCACTTCACCTAAATCCCATTTAACCTAAATCTCATTTAACCTAAATTCCACTTAACCTAAATCCCATTTAACCTAAAACGCATTTAGTCTAAATTCCATTTAACCTAAAATGCATTCAGCGTAAATCCCATTTAACATAAATTCCGTTTAACCTAAATCTCATTTAACCTAAATTCCACTTAACCTAAATCCCATTTCACCTAAAACGCATTTATTTTAAATTCCATTTAACCTAAAATGCATTCAGCCTTAATCTCACTTCACCTAAATCCCATTTAACCTAAATCTCATTTATCATAAATTCTACTTAACCTAAATCCCATTTAACCTAAATTCCATTTAACCTAAAACGCATTCAGCCTAAATCTCACCTCACCTAAATCCCATTTAACCTAAATCTCATTTAACCTAAATTCCACTTAACCTAAATTCCATTTAACCTAAAACGCATTTAGTCTAAATTCCATTTAACCTAAATTCTATTTAACCTAAAACGCATTGAGCCTAAATCTCACTTCATCTAAATCCCATTTACCCTAAAACTTTATTTGATTCAACTATATTTATCCTTAAATTAAAAAAATTTTTAGGTTCAATGGGATTTAGGTGAAGTGAGATTTAGGCTCAATGCGTTTTAGGTTAAATGGAATTTAGGTTAAATGGAATTTAGGTTAAATGGGATTTAGGTGAAGTGAGATTTAGGCTGAATGCATTTTAGGTGAAATGGAATTTAGACTAAATGGGATTTAGGTTAAATGGAATTTAGGTTAAATAGGATTTAGGTTAAGTGGAAGTTATGTTAAATGAGATTTAGGTTAAATGGGATTTATGTGAAGTGAGATTTAAGCTGAATGCATATTAGGTTAAATGGAATTTAGACTAAATGCGTTTTAGGTAGAATGGGATTTAGGTTAAGTAGAATTTAGGTTAAATGAGGTTTATGTTAAACGGAATTTCGATTAAATGGGATTTAGGCTGAATGCATTTTAGGTTAAATGGAATTTAGACTACATGCGTTTTAGGTTAAATGGGATTTCGGTTAAGTGGAATTTAGGTTAAATGAGATTTAGGTTAAATGGGATTTAGGTGAAGTGAGATTTGGGCTGAATGCATTTTGGGTTAAATGGAATTTATACTAAATGGGATTTAGGTTAAATGGAATTTAGGTTAAATGAGATTTAGGTTAAACGGAATTTAGGTTAAATGGGATTTAGGTTAAATGGGATTTAGGTTAAATGGAAATTAGGGTAAATGGAATTTAGGTCAGACATACAGACAGACATTTGCGTAAAACCCATTTTTTTGGAATCTGGAGGTTTCAAAACGTCGAGAAATGTTGGTTTTAGCAAAAGTCCAAAATCGCACAAATTGAAGACCTCTCATTTAGGATGAGAATGTAAAAATACATTTTTTCAAAATTTCCCAAAATTTTTAGAAAAGTCTATATTTTTTTATGCAGTTTTGTCAGGTGTGATGCATTAAAGTAAATAGGACGAAAAAACCGGAAGTTTATTTGCTTTTCTATAAAATAATAGAGTTTCTGTATAGGATTTATCCCCTAACAGTTTACTTTTTTGCACGTGTAAACTTAAAAAATTCATATCTTTCTGGGGTTGCATTAAATCGGAAACTTTTATAAACAAAATTTGTTCGATTTTATTTGTACTTTAAGAAAAAAATTAAAGAACATTTTCTTTTGAATTTTTTTTTTTTTTGAATTTTGAAAATATTCTATTTTTGATAATTTTGGACGAAAATTGCTGGCTAACGAACTCGACCTGTATTTTTGTACCTAATAAAAGTGTATCAAAGTTGAAGTTGATACGACAATTTTTACTCAAGTTATCTGATCCCAAAATTTTGCGTATACAGACAGACAGACAGATATTTGCGTAAAACCCATTTTTTTTTAATCTGGAGGTTTCAAAACGTCGAGAAATGTTGGTTTTAGCAAAAGTCCAAAATCGCACAAATTGAAGACCTCTCATTTAGGATGAGAATGTAAAAATACATTTTTTCAAAATTTCCCAAAATTTTTGGAAAAGTCTATATTTTTTTATGCAGTTTTGTCAGGTGTGATGCATTAAAGTAAATAGGACGAAAAAACCGGAAGTTTATTTGCTTTTCTAAAAAATAATAGAGTTTCTGTATAGGATTTATCCCCTAACAGTTTACTTTTTTGCACGTGTAAACTTAAAAAATTCATATCTTTCTGGGGTTGCATTAAATCGGAAACTTTTATAAACAAAATTTGTTCGATTTTATTTGTACTTTAAGAAAAAAATTAAAGAACATTTTCTTTTGAATTTTTTTTTTTTTTTGAATTTTGAAAATATTCTATTTTTGATAATTTTGGACGAAAATTGCTGGCTAACGAACTCGACCTGTATTTTTGTACCTAATAAAAGTGTATCAAAGTTGAAGTTGATACGACAATTTTTACTCAAGTTATCTGATCCCAAAATTTTGCGTATACAGACAGACAGACAGATATTTGCGTAAAACCCATTTTTTTTTTAATCTGGAGGTTTCAAAACGTCGAGAAATGTTGGTTTTAGCAAAAGTCCAAAATCGCACAAAATTAAAGACCTCTCATTTAGGATGAGAATGTAAAAATAAATTTTTTTTAAAATTTCCAAAAATTTTTAGAAAAGTCAATATTTTTTGATGCAGTTTTATCAGGTGTGATGAATTAAAGTATATTACCGAGGCGCACGAATATTCCCTAAATTTCATTTAACCTAAATCGAGTTAAACCTAAATTCCATTAAACCTAAATTTCATTTTACCTAAATCCCATTCAATCTAAATTCCATTTAACCTAAATCTCATTTAACCTAAATCTCATTTTACCGAAATTCCATTTAACCTAAATTCCATTTAACCTAAATTCCATTAAACCTAAATCCCATTTAACCTAAATCCCAATTAACCTAAATCTCATTTAACCTAAATTCCATTTAACCTAAATCCCATTTAACCTAAAACGCATTTAGTATAAATTCCATTTAACCTAAAATGCATTCCGCCTAAATCCCATTTAACATAAATTCCGTTTAACCTAAATCTCATTTAACCTAAATTTCACTTAACCTAAATCCCATTTAACCTAAAACGCATTTATTTTAAATTCCATTTAACCTAAAATGCATTCAGCCTAAATCTCACTTCACCTAAATCCCATTTAATCTAAATCTCATTTAACCTAAATTCCACTTAACCTAAATCCCATTTAACCTAAAACGCATTTAGTCTAAATTCCATTTAACCTAAAATGCATTCAGTCTAAATCTCACTTTACCTAAATCCCATTTAACCTAAATCTCATTTAACCTAAATTCCACTTAACCTAAATCCCATTTAACCTAAAACGCATTTAGTCTAAATTCCATTTAACCTAAAATGCATTCAGCGTAAATCCCATTTAACATAAATTCCGTTTAACCTAAATCTCATTTAACCTAAATTCCACTTAACCTAAATCCCATTTCACCTAAAACGCATTTATTTTAAATTCCATTTAACCTAAAATGCATTCAGCCTAAATCTCACTTCACCTAAATCCCATTTAACCTAAATCTCATTTATCATAAATTCCACTTAACCTAAATCCCATTTAACCTAAATTCCATTTAACCTAAAACGCATTCAGCCTAAATCTCACCTCACCTAAATCCCATTTAACCTAAATCTCATTTAACCTAAATTCCACTTAACCTAAATTCCATTTAACCTAAAACGCATTTAGTCTAAATTCCATTTAACCTAAATTCTATTTAACCTAAAACGCATTGAGCCTAAATCTCACTTCATCTAAATCCCATTTACCCTAAAACTTTATTTGATTCAACTATATTTATCCTTAATTTAAAAAAATTTTTAGGTTCAATGGGATTTAGGTGAAGTGTGATTTAGGCTCAATGCGTTTTAGGTTAAATGGAATTTAGGTTAAATGGAATTTAGACTAAATGCGTTTTAGGTTAAATGGGATTTAGGTTAAGTAGAATTTAGGTTAAATGAGGTTTATGTTAAACGGAATTTAGATTAAATGGGATTTAGGCTGAATGCATTTTAGGTTAAATGAAATTTAGACTAAATGCGTTTTAGGTTAAATGGGATTTCGGTTAAGTGGAATTTAGGTTAAATGAGATTTAGGTTAAATGGGATTTAGGTGAAGTGAGATTTGGGCTGAATGCATTTTGGGTTAAATGGAATTTATACTAAATGGGATTTAGGTTAAATGGAATTTAGGTTAAATGAGATTTAGGTTAAACGGAATTTAGGTTAAATGGGATTTAGGTTAAATGGGATTTAGGTTAAATGGAATTTAGGTTAAATGGAATTTAGGTCAGACATACAGACAGACATTTGCGTAAAACCCATTTTTTTGGAATCTGGAGGTTTCAAAACGTCGAAAAATGTTGGTTTTAGCAAAAGTCCAAAATCGCACAAATTGAAGAACTCTCATTTAGGATGAGAATGTAAAAATACATTTTTTCAAAATTTCCCAAAATTTTTGGAAAAGTCTATATTTTTTGATGCAGTTTTGTCAGGTGTGATGCATTAAAGTAAATAGGGCGAAAAAACCGGAAGTTTATTTGTTTTTCTAAAAAATAATAGAGTTTCTGTATAGGATTTATCCCCTAACAGTTTACTTTTTTGCACGTGTAAACTTAAAAAATTCATATCTTTCTGGGGTTGCATTAAATCGGAAACTTTTATAAACAAAATTTGTTCGATTTTATTTGTACTTTAAGAAAAAAATTAAAGAACATTTTCTTTTGAATTTTTTTTTTTTTTTGAATTTTGAAAATATTCTATTTTTGATAATTTTGGACGAAAATTGCTGGCTAACGAACTCGACCTGTATTTTTGTACCTAATAAAAGTGTATCAAAGTTGAAGTTGATACGACAATTTTTACTCAAGTTATCTGATCCCAAAATTTTGCGTATACAGACAGACAGACAGATATTTGCGTAAAACCCATTTTTTTTTAATCTGGAGGTTTCAAAACGTCGAGAAATGTTGGTTTTAGCAAAAGTCCAAAATCGCACAAATTGAAGACCTCTCATTTAGGATGAGAATGTAAAAATAAATTTTTTTTAAAATTTCCAAAAATTTTTGGAAAAGTCAATATTTTTTGATGCAGTTTTATCAGGTGTGATGAATTAAAGTATATTACCGAGGCGCACGAATATTCCCTAAATTTCATTTAACCTAAATCGAGTTAAACCTAAATTCCATTAAACCTAAGTTTCATTTTACCTAAATCCCATTCAATCTAAATTCCGTTTAACATAAATCTCATTTAACCTAAATTCCACTTAACCTAAATCCCATTTCACCTAAAACGCATTTATTTTAAATTCCATTTAACCTAAAATGCATTCAACCTAAATCTCACTTCACCTAAATCCCATTTAACCTAAATCTCATTTATCATAAATTCCACTTAACCTAAATCCCATTTAACCTAAATTCCATTTAACCTAAAACGCATTCAACCTAAATCTCACCTCACCTAAATCCCATTTAACCTAAATCTCATTTAACCTAAATTCCACTTAACCTAAATTCCATTTAACCTAAAACGCATTTAGTCTAAATTCCATTTAACCTAAATTCTATTTAACCTAAAACGCATTGAGCCTAAATCTCACTTCATCTAAATCCCATTTACCCTAAAACTTTTTTTGATTCAACTATATTTATCCTTAAATTAAAAAAATTTTTAGGTTCAATGGGATTTAGGTGAAGTGAGATTTAGGCTCAATGCGTTTTAGGTTAAATGGAATTTAGGTTAAATGGAATTTAGACTAAATGCGTTTTAGACTAAATGCGTTTGAGGTTAAATGGGATTTAGATTAAGTAGAATTAAGGTTAAATGAGATTTAGGTTAAATGGGATTTAGGTGAAGTGAGATTTAGGCTGAATGCATTTTAGGTGAAATGGAATTTAGACTAAATGGGATTTAGGTTAAATGGAATTTAGGTTAAATAGGATTTAGGTTAAGTGGAATTTATGTTAAATGAGATTTAGGTTAAATGGGATTTAGGTGAAGTGCCCAAAGATTCGGAGTAAGTGACAGAGCAGCGGCCATAATTGTTTCATCTGCCTTTCTGGATGCCAAAAAAGCAGGTTTGATAACATAGGATCAGGCAAGCTTTGTCACTGAAAAATGCAAGATAAGTCGAGCAAAAAAAGTGTTGGAATTAAGCTTCAAAACACCGAAGGTATTGACTCTGTTTACGGGCTGTATTTTGACGGTCGCAAAGACAATACACTCACACAAGTCAGCGAAGGTGAAAAGAACTACCGCGACACTGTCAAAGAGGAACATATTTCTCTTGTAGCGGAACCTGGTTCTCATTACTTTGGTCACGTCACCTCTCCTTCCGGGTCAGCTGAGGAAGATATGCAAGCTATGTGGCAACATTTACATGGCAATTTAGTAGATGTGGAATATCTGGAAGTTGTAGGTGCTGATGGCACCAACACGAACACAGGTTAGAAAGGTGGAATCATTCGGAAACTAGAAGAAAAAATAGGTAGGTCAAAGAGTACAAATACATTCTCTGGCGACATAGGTAAACTGCTCCCTGATTGTGAGAAGTTGCCTGTCATCAAATTTGAAAGTTTTCCATCATGCCAATTACCTTCTGAGGTTATTAATCCGACCCAACTTAGCACAGATTAAGCTTATCTCTACAAAATATCAGAAGCTGTTATTTCCGGTCAATGCTCTTCAGACTTAGCTTCGATGCATCCAGGTAACATGTGCAAATCTCGCTGGCTCACCTGTGCAAACAGAATTCTGAGATTATACATTTCTACAGGCAAATCAACAAAGGAAATAAAGATTTTGGTCAAGTACATACTTACAGTTTACTCACCTTTGTGGTTCTCAATAAGATTCCACAATTCAATCAAAGATGGCTCGCGCCATCTCTTTGCTGCGATCCAAAGGTCGAGATATTTACCTGCTAAACTGGGCAAAATTGTCGATTCATCCATTCTACAGAATGCTTTCTTTGCTCTTTCAGAAAACATTCTCCTTAGTATGATGACTGACGAACAGGTAGAAGTCAGAAAGTTGGCCCTTGACCGTCTTCTGGGAGCCAAAGAAGCAGAGACTGACACTGTAAATGGATGGGTTAGATGTAATAAAGTGCCTGTCATGCATAAACCCAAAAGAAACGCAAAAGGCAGGGATGGACTTTGAGACAAATAAATACCAACAACCTTCAATTTAATCCCAGTTTTATTTTGTATTAATTACTGACAATTTAATAAGGGAACAATCCAATGAACACAATATCACACACTTAACACTAATCTGTAGCGAAACGAAAATTGAACACTTTAAATAAGAGTAAATAATAAGTAAACCACGAGTTTAATATTTGGCTTGTCGAAGACACACTAACTTGTCCAGCAGAAAAAAAGGGTCCTTGCTTGGGTTTTCCAGAACGTTGTACGGTGGGGAGCCAAAATTATTATATTTTCTCGAAGGCCGATAGCCAGGTAACAACCATAAATCCAAAATAATGAAAGCCTCCAGCAAGGACAACCACCCAGCAATTAATACAAACAGTGCCAAAGCTGAATTTCAAAGCTAATAATTATTACGATATGATTAACTGGAAGACTATTACCTTGACTGTTCCACCAGTTCTTTGTTCAGTTTCTAACAAAGGGCTCATAAAAGGGTTGTCGGGAGACACTGTAGAAATATGGAAATTTAGTGAATTCCCCTCTCACACCGTGGCAGTCGAGAGAACCGTCAAACTGGTGACAGGGGCATCTTCTAAAGTTATCGGCTCCCAATCTCGTGATCGTTTTATACGCATTACACTGAAATCTAGGCAACAACTGCCAAAGTTTAGTACAAAATGTGATTTTATCAAAAAATTTGATACAGATTCAGACTAAAACAAGCCTAACATATGATTGGTTGATTGGGTTAGGCTTGGGAGGAACCCAAAGTGTAGCCTTCTCCACGTGGTGGGTTCTGGGTAACCAACACAGGTTATTTCAGGCGCTCGGTAGGCAATTTCACGATTTTAGTCAAATTTTCGAAATTTCAAGGCCGGAGTTGGGGTTGAAGTTGCAGTCCGATCTCAAAACGAAAAATTGCATTGGAATCAGGAAGTACTAAGGCAACTTTTCCGCACTATTAGAAATTTTGAATCTAAAAAAGTCCGAAATCGACCCACACTAATGTTCACCATTGAGATAGGTAGAGAATATACGTGCCAAATGTTGGTGAGTTGAAGTAACCTTCTTCCATCATAGATTATTAATCTTATGTGGCCCGGGTGCAGAAAAGTTCTTAGTTTTAGCAACTACATTTCTTACCTCCTCTTCAGTAATTGGTGGACATATTGGTCAAGCCCCTGTCTGACACAGAAGCTGCGAAAAAGTGACAAAGATAACCCTTCATCGTTTACTGAATGGGATGTCCCATAGATGTTGCCCCAGAAAGGTTCAATCTCTTCGCGACATGGAGGCCTTTCAACGGTTGTTGATTATATACTGAACAGGCGGGATGGATTAGTAGCAAAGATATTATTTTGCTTTATCCATTTCATCCTTCGTTCTAAGCGATCCCTTATGACTACAAGAGAAGGTATCTTCTCAATCCAGGGTTGCTTGATGGACTGCAACTTTGACTTTTTTAGAGTGTGAAGCATACTTTTAAGAGTTTGGGCTATTTCCAAAACTCTTGTCCTAAAACTTCTATTTCATTCTAGATATTATTATTATTATTATTATATACAATTATTTTCTTTAAATTTAAATTATTTTTGACATTGTTAAATTAGTTTTTCAATTTTTTAATTAATGTCTACAAATTTTTAATTTTTAAACCATTATTGTCAATATATTTTTTCTTTCAATTTTTTGTTTTGAAATTTCAATTTTTTTTTGCATAGGATGTGAAAACCTGCTACCAGGTACCCTGTAGCCCGTCAACAGGGTTATGCGGGGATGGCAACTTGCCGACCCGCTAAAAACACACTCTTTTTTGGGGACCTTAAAACCACTCCCGGCTAGCACATTTAGCAGGTATCGCCTTCAGGAGTGGTCCTACACACCCTACCCTGTCGCCTGAGCCACTTTTTCCCTTAAATCACGGGATCTACCTTCTTTGACGGCTATCGAGATCTTTGACCCTCATGACATAATGTATGAAAGTCTCCATGGTCCGCCAATTCTCAACTGAACGAGTCAGAAGCAGGATCATGTTCTCCGGTGTAACTTTGCAGTTTATGCCGGCGAACATAACCTGCCTCCGCCACCCAACGCTTGCAACTGAAGAGCGTGTGTTCTGGGTCTTCCACAGGAAACTTACAGTGCGCACACACTGAGCTGTCTATCTTTTTAAAACGCTTCAGATAGAAGCCAAAGCACCCATGCCCTGCGAGAGCTTAAGTCAAATAATAAGAAACTAATCCGTGCTTCCTATTTAACCATGTGGCAAGTGTAGGTATCAGCCGATACGTGCATCGGCCTGTCTCCTCTCCGCTCCATCTATCCTGCCATCTGTCGGCGAGTCTGTTTCTCGCATCTCGGCGAATTTGGTCCTTGCTGGGTCTATTGTCATCCGTATAACGGGTGGACCTTCTATCTTTGAAAAGAAGGAAAACTTCCTCCCTTTCTTGCGCCAAGCGATCTGCCGGTGGGACGCTGGCAAGGACCTGAGCAGAACACGTCGGTACTGTCCAATAGGCTGAAATGATACGTTTCGTAACATTTCTTTGCGCTGACAGTTTCCCTTTTGCAAATGGTTTTCTTTCTATCATTTCGCAGAGTAGAAGCCCACACTGGTGCTGCGTAAAGCAGCTTTGAAAGGGCAACACTCGCCACTAGTCTTCTCTTTGGTTCAGAAGGTCCCCCAATGTTTGGCATTAGACAAGCTAATTTTGCTGCGCATTGTTTGGCCTTCTGACATGCTACGGCTATATGGTGTTTAAAATTAAGGAACTTATCCAGCTCCACGCCAAGGTACTTAATATGTTTCCTCTACGGAACCTTGAATCCGTCTATCTGAATAACAGGGGCTATATAACCACGTCTGTCTGTAACTAGTAGCGCTTCGGTCTTTTCCACGGCTATTTGAAGGCCTTTGTCTTCCAGCCAGCGCTTTGCCCGCCTGAGACATTCATTCACCAATATGCCCAGGGCGTCCGCGAAGCCGATGATCACCGCACCTTCAGGTAGACCCATTCGCAGAAAGTCATCATAAGAAACGTTCCATACGAATGGTCCTATCCTCGAGCCTTGAGGGGCACCTTGTTGCATCTCTTCCTTCAGAGTGCAGGTGTCTCCCTCGTATATTACCCACCTGTCGCTAAGATAATTATTCATTATCCGCAACTGGTAGTGCGGTATTCCTTTGTTTCTCATCGACTCGGTGAGATCTTTCCATCACGCGGTATTAAACGCGTTGCGTATGTCAATAACTACCAACGCGCAGAAGCCTTTTTTCTTCCCTGGTTCCAATTGGTCCTTTCCTTTTCTGGCTAGGTTCACTGCTTCTTGAATGGCATCAACAGTGGACAGGCCTTTACTGAAACCAAATTGGTTATCAGATAGACTGTTCTCTCTGGTCAAGTGAGACTGCATTCTCTGCAAAACTATGTCCTCCAGAAGTTTGCCCATCGTATCTAGCAGGCTTGTAGGATGAGACTTTATCTAGCGGTTTCTCTCCTTTCCTTAGTAGGACTAGCTTCTGTCTTTTCCAGTGGCGGAAGAAGTCTTCTCTTTTCAAGCAGTTGTTATAGCAGTCTAGGAGAATCTGGGGTGAAGTAACGATCACTTCTTTGAGGATCTCGTTGCTTATCCCATCGAATGCCGGCGCTTTGCCTGGCTTTAACCTACTGCCTGCTTTCTGTAATTCTGTTAGAGTGAAGAGTTCATCCTCACCGACATGACAGTTACTCCAGTCCATCCTGGTCCATGGTGCTGCTGGAGGAAACAAAGCCCTTATAATTTGCCGTACCCAATCTGGATTGTCTAGACCGGGGCTCTAGACAAAATAGTCTAGACGAAATAGTTCCAGCTATTTTTTTTCGCTGTGCGTATCTCCTTTCTGAGGATTCTTTTGGCCTCTGTATATGCTTTCTTCAGCAGAGGATCTCCGTTAGAACGGTCAAATCTCCTTCTTGCTTTAAGGCCAGGTTACTCCAAAAAACGTGTTTTTTCAAACTTATTTTATTGATATTACCAAAAATATTTTTGAATTAAACTTTTTTTATTTACAAAGGCACATAAAAATACTAATTGAAAAAAAATGAAAAATTTTTTTTTTCAAAATGGCGGCACCGAAAATGGCTGTTTAAAAAAATCCATTTTGTTGGTGGGTGTCACGATATCTCTGGATCCATTCAATTGAAAGCAAAAATCAAAATGGTTTCTTATTCTGTATGACATTGGCTATGGTGTAAACTAGAATGAGACATTTTCACAAAAAAAAAAAAAAAAGGCGGACTTTTTAATTTTTAATCCTTTTTTCACTTTTAATTGTTCTTAACTTTTTTAAATGATGATGAGTATTTTTGGTTCTAGTTCACACCATAGAGAGACATTTGACGAGTAGAATGCCGTTTGGTTCATGTTGATAAGTGCCATAGTTTCTAAATAAGAGTGACACCCAGTTCAAAAAACGTGGTTTCGAGAAAAAGGCGATTTAAGTTTTTGTTCCTGAAAAATCATAAGAAAAAGTGGATTTTACACATATATCCAATCCGGCAGCGTACACAACTTCTTCCTGGTCGTCATAGATGTCATTTTTAAGAATTTTTGCATTTCTTGCTGCAGTCCTGTAATCTTTAGACGCTTCTGTGGCCGCTCGAGCGGCCGGATTTACCACTTAGCGCAACCCGCTCTCTCCTCTTGTTTACCTAGTTCTCGGTCGTGCGGACCTTCGAGACTAATTCTATATTTTTTCTAAGAGTATGTTCTAGCAATTTACGGGGGAAAAAAAGTTTAGATTTTTGAAAACTGTTTGGAGGAACCTGGCCTTAAGGCATGCTTTTCGCAAAGAGACCAGTTCCTCTGACCACCAGTATACGTTTCTTCTTTTTGGGGTTGCGCTTCTACTGCGCGGCATAGACGCGTCGCATGCGGTGACAATCATATTTTTCACCGTCCGCACCTCCCCGTCTATAGTGTTCGGCCTCTGCACCCATTTCAGCTCCTGAATAAGGCGGGATTCTTCTGGGGACCGGCCGAACTTCTCCTTGTCGAGTTTTTTAATGTTCTACTTTGGGTCGTTCTCACGGAGGACTCCGAGGTTTCCGACCCTCTGTGTGTCTCCCCTTGAGACTGAAAACTCAATATACTGGTGGTCGCTGTGAGTGTAATCCTCCAGGACGCGTAAATCATTAATCCTCCTACTCAGGAGGGTCGATATGATCGTAAGATCAATGATCGATCCCTGCCCGTTTCTTCTAAAGGTCCAAGACCTCCCTTGGTTCGCAACCATCAGGTTGTTTCTAGAGAGCATTTCTCCGACCAAGATTCCTCTTTTATCGAGCCTTGTCTCACCCCATTCTGGTGACTTAGCATTAAAGTCACCTGTAATGGGGGTATCCAATGTGGATTCTCTAAGGCTCGTTTGTAGGTCGTATATTTGATATTCGAAGACTGACAGTTTATTGTTGAAAGAGAAATAGCAGCTATACATGCGTATTCCTGACATTTCCACCCACACGAATCCATTGTTTGTCTCTAGGAACTTATCTGCCCGTAAGGGGCCGTTCATAAATTACGTAAGACGTTTTTTCGGTCAGTTAAACCCCCCACCTCCTCCCCCATGTAAGATTTTTTACATACATTAGCTCCATTTTTTCTATTGGTCGTAAGATTTGCTGGACCCCCCCCCCCCCTCTTCCCTAAAAGTCTTACGTAATTTATGGATGGCCCCTAACTCGAAATTCCAGATCTGAATGGCTGCTCTTCCAGATTTATCTTGATAGCAGTGAGCGAGATCGTTCTTTCTGTTCTGCTCAGTGCAGAACAAGACATCGATCTTTTTTTTCCCCGGCTGTCTGCATGATGAGGTCTTGGACCTCCTTGCACTTATGCAGATTGATCTGCAGACACCTTAAGTTTTTGCCTGTCTAAGCTTCTGCAGTTCTGCTTTGCAGGCGCGAGTCGGATGGCCGTATGCAATGTACCTTTGGCATCTGATAGCTTTCAAGTGCTCACGAATGGGGTCTGAATCCAACCAACCCGGATTTTTTCCATCTTCAGCAGAGTATTATACTCTGCCTCAGGTAGGCCTACCAACGCAAGCATTGATCCGCGGCATCGCGAAACAATGCTGATCGATCTTTCCGGGTTGACACCGCCAAGCTTGTCATTTAGGGCCTCAGAAACTTCCTCTTTGGAGGTTGCTTCGTCGAGGTCCCTGATCTCCATTGTTCTCTTGTTTACGAGAGCCGTGACTGGCCTTTTCTTGAAGAGTCTCAGTCAACACTCCCGCAAACCGGGACGTATTTCCTCCTTTTTTTAGGACAAGGAGAAACTCATTGTTGAGTGTTCTCCGTGTCCTCAAAACCTCTGCTCCTGAATTCTCTCGCTTCAAAGTCTTCTTCAAGTCTTTTAGGATCTCAGCGTAGGAATTAGGATCCTTCGCTGAAATCCTGGCGGCCTCGGTTTGTCTAAGCCTCGGAAGAGGAGGTTTTTCCTTCCGAGCCTTCTCGGCTTGCCTCTTTTTATTTTCTCGGTAGCTCTTGCGAGCTTCTTTTTTTTTGTCTTTATAAAGCTCGAAGCCTTCCTTATCTTTGCCCACAGGAGGGCGTGGGGGCTGAGTGCCAGAGGGGCCGGCAGCTGTCTATGCCTAAAAGAACCTGGGCACAGGTCCTCTGAGATGGAGGGCCTTTGGCATTCTTGGCTGCCTCGCCGGTTTTAGAGGGCGTTTCTGTCTTCGCCGGAGGGAGAGTACGCCTTATTAATGAGGCCCTTCGCTTCGTTTCCCTTGCAGGTAATGAGGGAGGGCTTTCGCCTTCGTTCCCGAGGCGCTTCTTGCCGTCTCCTGGCTTTTCCAAGCTCGCATTTCTCGAGGTTGCCTTTACAGACGTCTGGGTCTGCGCTTCAATAAACCGCAAATTTTTGCGGCTTACTTCAAGGGCTGTCTCAAGTGGTATGATTGCCTCTTGGACTTCCTTCTTAATATTTTTCTGCTTTCCTATGCCCTTCTAATGGTTGAATTTCGCCCAACTGTTGGACGACGTTTGCCCTACACCGTTCTTGTTCACCAATCCGGACACTCGGAAGAAGATTAGCTTGGCCAGACGTAGATGGCAAAGCCTCTACTTGGTCTTCGCTTACCTCCATTTTCTCGGTAGATTTTTCCACGTGGTTCACCATGCTTAGTTAGTTTACCAGCGCCTGGTGCGTAAAGAGGCGGACCGTCATGATTGGTAGCGGGTGCTTAGCCGTTCCCGGAATACACAGACGGAACGGACTCGCCAGTAGCAATGAAAGTTCCGACCCCTTACATCCATTACGCACTTGCCGATCAATCCCGAAGGGGCTGGCTCCTGACACCCTACCGCAGATCCACCTCGGCAGAGCTACGCTCACATCAGACTCGTACCTACCACGGTTGGAATAGCCGCGACAGTACTTATCACTCCGAGTACTTATCACTACTGCCTGTAAGGTACCGATCGGACTAGTGTCGTTGGTCAAATCGGACAGACAACCATCCATCGGGCGCGAACTCTAGATCGAGACTACTCCACACCAACTTGAAAAATCCAGAAGGCAGGAGTGTCCTATTTCTCCCAGAACCCATGTCGTCCACAGCTGACGAGGATGGTTAGCCCCCATTTGGAATCCAAATTAACATCATCCGCACAGGATAGCTAGTGCATAAGTCCAAAAAACGGCGGCTACTCGAATTAACGGAGTCCCGTTCATTCCCCTGTGCCCAAACTCGCCAGACATCGGGAATCGATGAGTTCTGGGAAAAGCCGAACCGCTCGTCGATTGATGACTACCGAAGGACAAGCGCCTGGCCGGTCCTAAGCTCCCTCACCACGACAAGGTGACACCACAAGGGGGTATCACATTTCTATTATTTTTGTTATTATTCAATTATTTTTATTATTTTTCAATTATTTTTATCATTTTTCAATTATTTTTTGCGTATTTCTATTAGTTGTAATATTTGAAAATTATTTTCATCAAATTTCATTAATTTCTCTATTTATTACACAGTTTTCAATTAACAGTAGACAATCGAAGGGACGAGGGGAGAAGGAAATAGTTGAGCTCTATTCACTTAACACGTCAAGGTGACCTTCCATACCGAGCGGACACACACCCGAGTTGTTCGCTTGATAGAAGTTCTATTGTACATTTGTACGACGTACTAGTATTGTACTAGTATTACACTTGTATGTAATAAATAGAAACTTTAATATTTTCACGTAGTACGGCGTACTAAATAAATATGGAGTCGTACTAATCCGACATCTTGAAAAATAATTTGTCAGTTTGAGTATTTAGTAAGAGTATAATACAAGTACAGTGCCAGTACATCATACTGTTGAATAAAAAAGAATGTGCACATACTGATACTGTACCATTTTAATGCAAGTATCTCAAGATAATTACGTTATACTCGTATAATACTAGTACAATCCGAAGGTGCATGGCAAGTATAGAGCTGGTATACCGGGTATTTTGGATTAGAACGCTTGGTTATCTGGGTTTTTGGGATTTCTCAATTATTTTCTTTAAATTTATGTTATTTTTGTTATTTCTCAACTATTTTATCATATTTAAAATTATTTTTGTCATTTTTTAATTGTTTTTTTTAAATTTTCAATTAATTTAGTCATTTCTCAATTATTATAAATATTTCCGACATTTTTTTATTACTTTCTCCAAATTTTATAGGTACTTATTTTCTTATATCTTTAAATTATTGTCATGGATTCTTTAATTTCATACTTTAATTTACATTTAGTTTTTTAATTTTTCAATTATTTTTGTCATTTATCAATTGCTTTTTATTTTCAATTTTAATTATTTTTATCATTTTTCAAGTATTTTCTTTAAATTAAATTTTTTTTTTTTTTTTGATTTTGCAATTATTTTGTCATTATTCAATTATTTTCTTTAAACGTCAATTTTTATCTCCAATTTTTCAATTATTGATTTCTAATTTCTACTTTAATTCTCCATTTTTCAATTATTTATGACATTTTTTACGCCTTTTCTTCAAATCATACATCTTTTACATAATTTTAATTTTTAAATTAGTTTTATCATCTTTCATTTTTTTTCTTCTTGGTTCAATTATTTTTGTCATTTCTCGACTATTTGTTCCATTTTTTTATTATTATTGTAAATTTCAATTATTTTTGTAATTTCTCAATTTTTTTTTTTAATTTTAATTATTTTTATCATTTTTCAAGTCTTTTTTTTTCAAATTTCTATTATTTTTGTCATTTTGGAATTAGTTTCTTCAAAGATTAATTTTACCTTAAAAACTTATGCATTACGCACTTACTTTTTTAACTTTAAAACTCACTATCAGCTCAATTCTTAAAATTAAATAGTCACTTTCTTCACTATTTTCAATCAGCAAGTCCGCTGGAAGCCCTGCATTTTTGAAAAAAATGTCAGCTCTTTTGGATCCGCAATTTTGATTTTTAAAAATTTGACTTCATTCGTAATCACTGACCTCCAAAACCCGGAATTAACAAATTCCAAACGAAGCCGAGCAATTTTAAAAAACAAATTTCGGTCATATAGGACCCGCGATTTCGAATTATCGACTGATTTGTTCATAAAATAAATTATATTATATTTTTCTAATTAAGAAAGACGTGTATTGACTTTTTATACCCAATCTGCTTAATATTTCTTATTAACCGATAATTATTTCAATATTATTTCTATTAATCATGTATAACAAAAATTATTGCGAAATATGTAAAGTCTTCACCATGACGAACAAAACTGGGGACAAAATATAACATCTAAAAAGAAATAAAAAATAAATAAATTTTTTTATAACCAATTTCTTTTTTGTATTCTACATATTTAGACAATAAAAGACGGTTACAATTAATTAGTTTTATTATTATTAAAGTTTACTAAAAAAATTTATTTTTGTTTTGTAACTGACCCTGGGGACAGGCTTCGCCATGACGATTTGGCTCTTAAATTTGCATGTAACAAAAAATATTTAATCTTATAAATTAAAGTGTCTACAGGCTTTTGTTGGTGATCACTAGAGCTACTTATACACGTTGGATTTATTACCATTTGTGCAATTTGTTTCTTAAAAAGCACAAGGGACATAGAATTGTCGCTTTCGCGGATATATATAACTAGCTTTCGAGCCCGCCTTCGGCGGGCATCGAAATCTAGTGGCGTGCCATCAACAGTATTTTTTGACCAAAAGTATTTTGTGACAGAAAGTATTTTTTGACAGCATGCATTTTCCGACAGAAAGTATTTTTTGACAAAAATTATTTTCATGCAGAAAGTATTTAAAACAAACTTTTCTAAGCAACATAATTCTCTTCCAAAAATTATTAAATTCTAATATCCTTTATTAGAAACTTTCGATTAGCACATATTTTCGATTTCTTTGAAAAATATTCTCACATGTAAAAGAATATTTAACTTTTCTATGACTTTTCTATTTTTTTAAAATTACATGTTTACTCTTTTTTTTTAACTTAACCTCAATTTAAAGGGATAAAGGATGGGCTGGAGTGCCATAATAAGTTTAATTTTTATTAGGGGTACCGGGAGGCTGGGGTGCTATAATAAACTGAATTCTGTTTAATCTGATACAGGGTTAGGGTGTCATAAAAAGTAGGAACTGTTTTTAAATCAAGATACATAGATATAACATTTGTTTCAATCATCAGATTATTGTTCATTCTTTAGGAACAATATAGCTAACTATAAACAATTTTCATAATCTTTAACACGTTTTTTTTTTTTTTTAGAAAACTATTAACTATTTGTAAAAAATATATACAACATAAAATGGCTTCCGTTTCCGGTACCGATAAGTAGTTGACACGTTTGTGAAAGGGAAATAGTTTTGTGAAAAATTTATAAATAATAACTGAAGGGTGGGCTGTGGAGTGATTGGTAAGTGTAGAGTGAGGTGCGAGGGTGTGAATGAAAAGAGTGGATGAAGAGGTAATTGAATGAATGAAGTGTAAAAAGCGGCAAAAAAGAAGGAAAAATTGTGAGGTTATGGTGACGGCATGCGAAGTAAGTGAGAGGTAGTATAGAGAGAGAGAGAGTGATAGAGTGTCGATAAGGTAGAACTTGACAATGTCGAATAAAGAGGAAAGCAATGATGCAAGTGGTAAAAGCGGGAATGAGTCTAAGGCGCGAAAATTTGAAAAGGAATTTGACGGGAAAAGTGTTGAATGTAATGATTGTCAAGTTTTACTTAGGCTAATCAAAAGAACAGTAAAGGAGAACGATGAGGACTTAGATGAAGTTTGGGATGAAATAAACGAAATTAGGAAAGTAGACAAAAAAAAGGTTTAAACAGATTGAGGGATTACGAAAGGCAATGAAAGCGATGTTAGAGATGATTGAAAAGTGGGAGGTAAGGTGAGAAGAGGAGAAAGAAGATATGTGGAAAAGTATGGAGGAGTTAGAAAAAGAAATAAAAGAGAGTGAGGAGAGAAGGACGAAAGAATGTGTAGAAAGGGAGAGGGTAATATTAAATGAAGGAGTAGAAGAAAAAGAGGGGAGTAGAGAAAAAGTAGATGACAATTTAAAAATAAAAATGGGGGAATTAGCGATGAAAGTAGAAGTGATGGAGAAGGAGAAGAGAAAAAGAAATATTGTGATTAAAGGTATGAAGGTAGGATGGAGAGAAGGCTGAGAGGAGGTAGGAAAACTGTTGTTAAGAATTGGGGCGAAAGTTAAGATCAAGAACGTTAAGGGTGTGAGAGGAGAGGATATGGAAAAACCGAAATTGTGGATTGTGGAATTAGAAGATGAGAATGCTAGGATGGAAGTTATGAGATTAAAAAGTAGGTTGAAAGGAAGTATGGAGAGAATAGATGTTGATAGAACATGGAGAGAGAAGAAGGATAAAATGGCTGCTCGAGCAAAAAGCGTGGGTGGAAAGAAGAAACGGAAGAGTGGTGAAAGTGAATAGAGAAAGTGTTTGGGTGGATGGAGTGGAATGGCTGGTAAAAGAGGATTCACAAGGGGTTATCAAAGTGGGACCGGAAATAGGTTTAGAAGAGGAAGGGAGAAGGTAAAAAGAGCAATTGAGAAGAAGTAACTGGGTTAGTGGATGAATGGAAATGTTGGGAGGATTGGAAGAGGAATATATGAAAATGATGAGTGAATGGGTATGTTTAGAATGTGAGATAAGAATGATAAAGGAAAGAGTGAGAAATAGGGTTTTAATAAAAGGGTGGGCGAAGAGATAGATTAACCATGAAAAGGAAACAAAAAGGAACAGGAAACGGAAGCCCAGGCACTTAGCGGTTAGTTAAGTAAAATATTAGAAGAGCGGCGATTAGGTTAAGTTGATTATGTATTAAAAGTTAAGTTTAAGGAAGGATAAATGTAAGCGTTGTTGTACTTAATTTGTATTTGAATGTAAAGGGAGCGGAGGCCCTCGAACCCGTAAGGGATGAGTAAACAAATTATATATACAACATAAAATGTCTATTTTTATTAGATCTATAACTTTTGTTTAATTAATATTTTTTACAATCCTTATAAATAATATTTTGAATATTTTATGAGATTTAACAAAGAACCGTGATTTATTATAGTATTTTTTACGGTTTTTACCATGAGTTTAGAAACCTAACTTGGGTCAATACCTAATATACCAAAAAATTTTGTTTAAATCGGTCAACTCGTTTTAATATGATTGGCGTTCAAAGTTTTGTGATATATATTATATATATATATATATGTGTGTGTATACATGCGGTATAAACATTATTCTTTCACTTGAATGTAAAGTTATATATGTGTGAGTGTGTGTATATGTGAGTATGTGTTTGTGTGTATATGTGTGTGTATGTATATATGTATATATGCGTGTTTATGTGTATGTATGTACGTTTATGTGAAAATGTGACTTAGTTGTATATCTCAGCTTCTAATAATATTTTCTGAAATTTTTTTTTATATAAATCTAATTTGAGTGCACTCTAATACTCTGCCAAATTTCACATGAATCGGCCGAGCCGTTTTAAAGTGATGCCCGGACAAAAAATCCTGGACAGACAGAATTTTTTTTTTGCATTTTCGCGATCCTTATCACTCAAAACAAAAAAGTATGTAAAAATTGTTTAGTTTGGCGCAATGTACAGACAAAATGTTGATCTTATTTATATAGATATCAATAATCAATACAAAGATTTTATGACGCCGTTGATAGATCGTCGTAATATTTTTTAAATTATGTTGCTTTACAATATAAATAAAATATGTACATTTTAGAATCATCTAAAATTAACTGCAGCATGAAAATGACAGTTAAAATCGAAGGAAAAGCTAGTTTTTCTAATATTTTTGAAAGCTGGACTGAGACTTTCAATATTATTCCAAAATGAAGTTTTGCTTTCATAGTTGAATTAATTATGATAAGAAATGAAATGTTTCTGAACATAAATTCATACAACGTACTTCAACATTCAAAAAATATTTTTGTTTAGGAGCCGGCAAAAGTATTAAGGGAAGCATTACAAAATGGTTTGCCTTTGAAGGATAGATTGGGTATTAAGCTGGAAAATGATATGCGTTATGGAGAAGTCAGATTTGACCACTGGCTGTTGCATGCAAAGGTATTTATCATTCAATATTATGTAGGGTAGCGTCGACATCACTGAGCCATGTGTTTTTATTATTAAGGAAAGACCACTGGGTGTCGATTTTCCCCAAATATGACAGTTTGCGTAATGAAAGATTATTAGATAAGGTTTTTTTTTGATGAAACGGTAAAATGCACCTAGTAGTAGTTTTCGTAAAAAAAATTTTAAAAATTCTGTAACCTTCGTTACAGCCTTGATTACACTTTGCAATCTTGGTTACAGTTCGCCCGAACAAGCTATATAAAGCTGGCGCCATTTTTAAACAAAATTTTTAAAAAAATTTTTCGAAAACTACTGCTTGGTGCATTTTACTGCTTCGCCAAAAAAACCTTATCTAATAATTTTTCATTAGGCAAACTGTCATATTTGGGAAAAATCGACACCTCATAGTGTCCCCTTGTCATTTGAATTTTCTAAACTGCACTGGATAATCTAACAAACTTTAAATATAAATCATATAATATATAGAAATGATTCATAAACAAAAGATTTAAGCCACATTGATTTATTATTTTTTCAACGAATTCTGAGAAAAATGAAATGGCTGAATAAAAACACATGGTTTATTGTTCTTTATTCTCCTAAATAAAATATCTAATTAACAGTGGCGGATTAGGACTATTCGCCGCCATAGGCAGGTATAAAATTGCCGCCCTTCTCCCACCCTTTTTTAATAATTTAGTTCTTTAATTAATGTAGGTAATGTGTATAATTTAGATATATATATACATATGTCAAATTAAGAATAATACAACATCTATCAAATCAATACATATCATATGGGTAAAAATTTCTGAAGTGGCCCCCTGATTTGCAAACATGTAATGAAATTTGAAATTAATGTTATATTCCTATACTACTAAATGAGAGATAGTTTGCATATAAATAGCTTTTTTTAATTTAAATAATGTCAAAAGTTATAAACAAATGAAAATTTTTGCATCATTTTATTTGAAAATTCATATCTTTTTTTTATATTATTGAAAATTAATAAAATTTGTATGACTTGTGTACAAAAGTATAAACTTTAAGATAAAAATAATTTCGATCACGTGCATTTATTTTTTAATGCAAAATTAATGATTTTTTATAAACAATTTAAAAAAAAACATGTTCTGGGCCTGCTAACAATTTTTTTTAAAAACGCATTGATTCAGTATGAATTTAGGTTTATTATACAAAAATAAAAATTTGGTTAGGTATATATTTAACAGAATGGCGTTAATTTGTTTATAACGCTCCGGAAACAATATCAAGCGGCACTGGTTCGTTCGCAACTGCGCCTTCCGTAGTCCCTCCTATAATTATATTTTAATATTTACCCATATTAAAATATATTTAAAAAATGTAATTGGCTTGCGTTACAAGGTCTTATCATTAAAAGTTTTTGTTATAGATTTTTATTCACTGATGAAATTAAAAGATTACAAGCCTAGAATAAAAAAAATCTGCCGAGAGTTTTTAAAATTAACTTGATTTTTCTCGATTTTTTAAAGCTTAATTGATCTTATTTTAATAAAGATTAAGATTTCCCAAGCAGCACGTAATATTACGAGTTATTATTATTACTTTTTTATATAGATAAATAAATATATATATATGTGTGTGTGTAAGTTTTGTGACGTGGTTTTTTATAAACTCGTCACAAAAGTAGTTCCTTAACGGCGGCACCGATGAACTGCCCGAGTAAAAACGTAAATAAGTTCGCACACAAAATTATTTTAGTTAATCTTAAATTAAATCGCGAATAATGGCCAGATCCGGACTCACCGATACACTGAGAAAAATGGATGTTTACCCTTAACATCTGGATGTTAACGGTTAACATATTCATCACTTAACATAGGGACAGCTATCTAGATGTTCAGGGTTAACATCTAGATATTGAACTTTAATATCTATATATTAAACTTTAATATCTAGATGTTAAAATTTAATATCTTAGATGTTAACCTTTAATATTTTGAGGTTAAGCGTTACTATCTTGTTTCAAACATCTAATTCTAAACATCCATTTTTCTCAGTGTACTCAAAATATTGTAATTCATATTATTTTGTATTTGAAGATTATGTAGTATCTGGATTATTATTGATTATGATTTGTATATTCTCTTTATTTTTTATATAAACTAGTTCTGTAAATTAGAAAACATTCACAACAAAGAACGAGTTGTTGTGAATTAAAAGAACATTGTATCACTGAGTAATTCTCTGAGAAATTAGAGAACCGCACGTCTCAGAGAATGATGCATTTGAATTGGAATCAACGGACATGAGATAGTCAGTTGGCGTGAAGGATCGACGTCGATATCACGAGGTCCGCGGGTAACGGCAAGGAAAGTCAGAGGCCCGAAAACTGAATGGTGGCGACACTCATCGGCGGGCCGTGAAAGCTAGCCTCACAGCGCCAATGCGTGCATGAAGCACGTTTTTCCTTTAGTACGGGTTTGGCCTATTGAATCGTCGCACGTGTTCCACAGTATAACAGATTTATTCTGAGACAACGCCAAAAATGAATTACCGGAACGTGTTGCTCTAGTTGAAAGAGCAAAAAATATTGACGCTACCTACGACCTTGTGACGTGACTTCCACTCGGACGTCGAGCTAGCCAGGCGGCAAACGGTGCCGTTTGTTTTGAAAACGGAGTCCGGGTATATACTCGATCTACCTAGCGCCCGGAGAAAGGATCTGCGAATAAATAAACGGACTTCGAGGGTTAATTCACGGGCTCAAAGGGTGGAGTCCGTGAATTCCAAGTCGGTGCCGTCTACGTCGTTAATTGGAAATAGGTGAAAAGTGAAAAACACCATTACAGTTTGTGTGCGTTAATAGAAATAATGACTACCCAATAAAAAAGTTAGATACAAGGATCGGGGATTCCGTATACCAGCATGATACCTAGTTCACGAAAATAGAGAAATTCCGTTGCCAAGTGTTTACTGGTAAACGGAATCGTTATAACCTTGTATACGAAATCTTTTTTTAGGGCTTTTAAAGGGGAAATCGCACTCTAATGAACACAAATTCGTATTATAATAAGTCTAGAAGGTGAAATAAAGAATTTTAGAAGTTAAAAAAGGTAAATATAATAAAAAAACAATGATTTCACTCACCACAGTTGGATCACATTTGGCTGCTCTACCTTACCAACAATGCATGTTAATTTAACGCGGTTTCTTTAAGAAAATTCGAAATGCCTAAAAACAGCAATTGTAAAATTATTGATTTCTCTTAATAATAATACAAAAAATATAATTTTTAGATTTTAATTTATATTAATTTTATTAATACTTCTTAGAAATTTAAAAAAAAGTTTTAAATTAAAAGGATAAAATGAAATTACAAATTAGACTTTTATTATTCAGTTTAATAATATTTCTTATTATTAGGGGAGGGTGGTACCATACCGACCCCTCGTACCATACCGACACCCCTCTGTTTCTCAGAGATCGTGTTACTAGACAAATCGTGAATACCATCAAAACAACACTTTCATAACTCTGACATTTTGACCACAGGTAATAATCTCTTGGTAATATTGTACCTCGGAATTTTACGTAAAATTAGTTTTTTGCAATAATATTTTTTGTTTTTGACCTATCTTGAATTTAAGTTAAAAGTGGTGAATTGAGTTTAGAAAAATTTAAGTATAGGTTTTTCTGGTTGTTATGGCCTCAACTTTAATACACAATATTCAAATTCAAACGCTTTCATTTACATGAATGATCGTCAAGACATTATGTGAAAATAGTTAGGGTGGTCCGAAATCGACCCCGCCCCCCTTTTTCTTGCATTGTAATAGTAACTAAATTATTTTTAATTGACAAATAATACCTACAAATGTATTTTAATAAAATAACAATAATTAAGCTAAGATAATATAGCTTGTAATTAAGATCAAACTAAAAACACTCATTTTTTATTGTAATGATAATTCTTTTACTCTTATTCTGAAAAAGGCCTTAAATAATGTATTTCAATAAAGTAAAAGTAATTAAAGTTTATTCTAGTTTGTTGTTTTTTAATTCAAATTACAATACAAGTTCAAAATTTTGTTTGATTTCGCTATTTTCTGCAATAAAAATAGGGGGTCGGTTTCATACCACCCTTTTTGAGATTATCAAAAACGTCAGTTTTCGATTTTCTCTCTGTATCTTTCACTCAATGAGATCCAGAGCCTCGGCAACCAGTGGCAACATAGAAAAATGATTCCTTCACTGAAAAAAAATTTGACCTTAGCAATCAAACAAGTTTTTGGCACCCTTTTGGCTTTTGCCTTTTAGGGGGTCGGTTTGGGACCACCCTCCCCTATATACATTTTTCATAGTATTCTTATAATAAACCAATACATTTCATTTATAAAATGATCAATCTATAAAATCAACGATAAAAAATCTTGAAAATTAAATAAAAAAGATAAATTTAAAAAAATATGGTTTTTTTAAATTCCGACAATACCATTTTTTAAAATGTCTATTATTTTGAAAATTATAATACAAAAAAATTTTTAATTATTAATTGTAAAAAGATTAAATTAAAGTTTTTTAAAAATAAATAAATAAAAACCTTTTTATAAATTCAAAAGTTTTCAACAAAAAAAAATCTATCATTTAATTTTTTTAATAAAATTTTATACACATTTAAATCTTGCAAAATTCAAGCATTAAAAAAAATCCTCATTACAATTTTTTTAAGTAAAATTTCTTTTAAAATTCATTTATTATCGGATAATATTTTTAATCTTAAACACCTCAAGCTTATTAAAAAGATTAGATCTTAAACATATTTTTATAAATTTTTTTTATATTATAAATGGCCTTAAGCCCGTAAACATGTATATAAATAAATAAATAAATTTGAAATTAAATTATTCATAAAAATTTATACTTTATTTCTTGTTTCAAAATTAATTTATTTGTAAAAATTTTACACTATAATTTATTTTATACAGGTATAATATCTACAATACGTATATAGTATTAATATAATTTATTCAAAATTTTGATGATGTTAATGATTTTGTTGTTCAAAATAAAATTTTATTAAAGAAATTAAATGATAGATTTTTTTTGTTCAAAACTTTTGAATTTATAAAAAGGTTTTTATTTATTTATTTTTAAAAAACTTTAATTTAATCTTTTTACAATTAATAATTGAAAAATTTTTTATATTATAATTTTCAAAATAATAGACATTTTAAAAAATAGTATTGTCGGAATTTAAAAAAAAAAACATTTTTTTAAATTTATCTTTTTTATTTAATTTTAAGATTTTTTAAAGCGATAAATTTAACGTTAAATTAATAATATTCATTGATTTTATAGATTGGTCATTTTATAAATGAAATGCATTGTTTTATTATAAGAATACTATGAAAAATGTATATAATAATAAGAAATATTATTAAACTGAATAATAAAAGTCTAATTTGTAATTTTATTTTGTCCTTTTAATTTAAAACTTTTTTTTGATTTCTAAGAAGTATTAATAAAATTAATATAAATTAAAATCTAAAAATTATATTTTTTGTATTATTATTAAGAAAAATTAATAATTTTAAAATTGCTGTTTCTAGGCATTTCGAATTTTTTTTAAAAAAACCGCGTTAAATTAATATGCATTGTCGGTAAGGTAGAGCAGCCAAATGTCATCCAACTGTGGTGAGTGAAATCATTGTTTTTTTCATTATATTTACCTTTTTTAACTTCTAAGATCTTTTATTTCACCTTCGAGACTTATTATAATACGAATTTATGTCAATTAGAGTGCTATTTCCCCTTTAAAAGCCCTAAAAAAGATTTCGCATACAAGGTTATTAAACTAAGAAAAAAGGTTTAGTTTTACCAACAATGATTTTTAGTTGACCATTGTTGATTGTAACAACAATATTTTGATTGGTATAACAAAACGATTTGGTTGGCGTAACACATCAAGTTTTTTGGGACAACCATATTATTTTGTTGCTCTTATTTGGTTGAACCAAACATAATTTGGTTGTGACAACCAAACAATTATTAAAAAAAATTGGTAATTAGTTTGTAAGTAAGTTGCTGATAATAATATAAATAAAATCTAAATAAAAACCAATACCAGACGGTCGGCCGAACCTGGGTCTGATAGTTGAGCCAACAGTGTCTGTTACTGAACTGTCTAGATATAAGGTTTATTCCATATTGGTCATTCATATCTCTCATGGGCTAGTGGTTAGCCTACTGGACTGGCAGCTGGAAAACCCGGGTTCGAATCTTCATGACTAATGACATTTTTCTGTTTCAGGTTTTCATTAATATGAAATTTCTACATTCTCATCTCATTATATTTGTGTAATTAAATTTATAACATGTGAATTATGTAATTATATGTGTTGGCAGACCGAAAATTCGCACCTGGGTTAGTTAGCTCTTAAATACAATTTTTTTTTATGACAACCAAAATTTTTGTTATCCCGAATAAAAAATATAGTTGTCACAACTAAAAGTTTTTGTTATGCCAACAAACAACACTGAACCAAATAATTTTGTTGTCTCAACCAAATAATTTTGTTGTCTCAACCAAATAGTTTGGTTGATTAAATAACAACCAAATAACTTGGTTGGCTCAACCAAATTTTCGTTGCTATGACCAAACATTTTTCTCAGTGTACGATTCCGTTTACCAGTAAACACTTGGCAACAGAATTTCTCTATTTCCGTGAACAAGGTATCATGCTGGTATACTGAATCCCCGATCCTTGTATCTAACTTTTTTACTGGGTAAATATTTCTTTTTTTCTTAACAAAATGATATATATGGGTCATTCTCTCAAAAAAAAAAAAAAACAATTTCAGAATTGAGATTTTACGTGAAAAAATATTTGAAAAACTCTTATATTACTAGTCCTATGTCAAGACATGGACCTAAATAAAACCATTAAATACTTTGTTATAATGTTTATGAACATGTTAAAATATACCTATAAAAATACGTACTGGCGGTCACGAAGTGAAGTCTCTATCTATACCAAAATATACTGATTCATTTAATTCTAATATTAAAAGAATAAATTTTACTAACATTCAATTAATGGTATTTGCTACATTGTTTCAGTTAGATAAGAAACTGCCATAAGAAATATTAAGAATATTTAGCAGTACATTAGCAAAAATGAAAATATACTGCTGTCACGAAAATTCTGTGAAAAAATATCGGACATTTAGTTCCGCCGGTATTCGAACTCGGGTCTTTCAATTGGCGCTTGACTGCTCTAAACCAACTAAGCTACAGAGGTCCATGTCGGATATAATTTCACAGATTTATCTCCTCATTCGGCCATGACATATATACAGACACATATATATTTTATAAACTTAATTTTAGTAATTCAAATTTTCCCAGAATTTTTGGTGTTGAACTATATTTGCCAATCATAAGTAGGCTTGTACACAAATCGTGCATCTCAGAAACCTACTATATCGACACTAAGTTCGAAAATTCAGGAAGATTTTTTCGATATTTAAATCAAATTGAACACGAAAATTCAAATGACTAAAATTAAGTTTATAAAATATATATGTGTCTATATATATATGTCATGGCCGAATGAGGAGATAAATCTGTGAAATTATATCCAACATGGACCTCTGTAGCTTAGTTGGTTTAGAGCAGTCAAGCGCCAATTAGAAGACCAGAGTTCGAATCCCGACGGAGCTAAATGTCCGATATTTATTCACAGAATTTTCTAATTTCAAATAATTTAATCTTGAAAGATCGAAAATTCATTTGAATTTTCGTGTTCAATTTGACTTAAATATCGAAAAAATCGTCCTGAATTTTCGAACTTAGTGTTTATATAGTAGGTTTCTGAGATGCACGATTTGTGTACAAGCCTACTCATAATTGGCGAATATTGTTCAACACCAAAAATTCTGGGAAAATTTGAATTACTATAAATATTGTTTACCTGTGCATTGTTATCTAAATAATTTTATTTTCATTTAACACTCATATTTGTTACCGGTCACGCAGTGGAGTTTACTATGGTGTACAAAACTAAATTAATCCTAGGATTCCTAGGAAATAATATTGCGAATATTTAACTGTATTTCTTCAAGGACCAATGAAAACACAAAATAGTTAGTAGATATTGCTAGATAAAGTGTATAATTATATTGCAGAATAAAAGTAACATCTCTTGTTTGAATAAACGAAGTGTCTATTCGTACAAAAAATCTCGACCAATCAGAAAATTGCTTGTATAAGTACGAATAGCTAATTCTATGTAGTCTGGCTATTCGTACAGAAAATTGTCAAAATCTTTCTTTTTGTAAAAATTAATGCTAGACGGGTATCTTCTGGTTAAAAGACCACTGAATGTGACACAAGAACCCCCCCCCCCCCTTAGCATTTCCAACATTTTATTATGATTTTTCACAACCAATACAAAAGGTGCAAATAGCCGTTCCACCTTGGTCTGGCTATTCGTACAGATTTTCTGAACGAATAGTCACAGCCTTGAATAAAATACACTTCGTGCACGATCACGCAGTAGAGTTTTTACACCATGTAAACATGTATATTTCCGATAATTTAAATTTCTCCTTTTCTTTCTCATATAAGTACTGCTAATGCAAGAATCCCATGAAATTCTGGTATGGGAGCCTTGCATTAGGCATTTTCTATCGACACCGCGTGGATACACTGTGCATTTTGGTTGTAGATGTTTATAACCAAGTAATAATTGAATATGGTGGATTTCACGTCAACTGTCCAGACAAAAAAAAAATTTTGTTTAATCCTTTCCCAATTTTTGTTATGAGTTGTCTTATAGGTAAGTAATTCGTCAGCCAAATATTTTTGCCCGAGAGGGAGGGGGTTAAAGTTTTGAACTTTTTGTTAAGACGCTCTCATTTGTTTATTTATTGAGCTTAAAAAAAATGATAAAAAAATTTTTTGGTACATGATTTTTCTAGATTTTTTCATCAGCTTTCGATTGGCGTGGTCTATTTAAATTTTTTTTTTATTTTGACCAAAATTTTTGTAAATTAAAAATAAATTTCACTTTTTTTCGTCTTTGGGCTCGTTTTATTTTTTTTATTTTATTTTTAAAAGAAAGCTGAGATTTTTTCCTACAACATATGTAATTTTCAAAAAACCGTTTTTTTTTTTGTTTTTGAGAAATTTAATGTTGAAGTTAGCGCGCCACGTCAAGGCGAAGTCTCTTTTTACCGCCCCGCTTGTTGCTGTACGCTGTTTGCATCATTACGTGGATATTTAATTATTCTAACTTTTAATTGAACTTTTCTCTGCATTTTACAGTGCTGAGACTGACATGAAAACAATTAAGTGTCTGCACTATAGTTCTTTTATTTATTTTTTTATGTTTAAATTTTGTTGGTAATTTTTTGATATTGCTTTCTCATAGAGAAAGTATTGTTTTATCTACACAGGATCGATTGTGAAAGTAGAATTGCAATAGTTGCGTTAAGCGAGTTATAAAAGTTGAATTTTAAGCATAAAATTAAATTACTTATAATATATAAATTTAATTAAAAGAGTGTATGCTAATGAGCTAAGTGAACGTTATACTTTATCAAAGTTTGAGTACCCGGTAAGAAGGCTGGAATAACCTAGAATTAATTTTATTAATTCCATTTAATACTTGAATTTCCCTTCATTTTATGCTTTTGCATTATGAATTAAAAATAACAGAATTCTATTCCTTGTAATTCAGTTTTTTGAAAAAACTTCAATAAATATAAGAATTGATTCCAAGTTTTTATGTCACAAGTCTATGAAAGTAACCACTGAGCTACTCGTGACTTGAATATGTAAACATAAATGAACCTTTTAAATTGAAACTGTGAAAGAATTGCCAGGGAATGGAAAAATTTCAACTGTATTCTCTATTACGGAATTAAACATTTTGGAAACTATTCCAGAAGGAATTATTGGGGATAGAAAAATCATGAATGCCTATAGGGGAGAGTGGCCATCAATGTACCAGTTTTTTCAATGATCCATTTCAATTTTCTCAGAAACAATTAAATAAAAATTCTCCTAATTTTAAATATAAATTAAGTTTGCGTAAACACACTACGTCCATAAATTTGAGACGTGTGGATTTATTCATTACAGAGAAAACTGGAAAAAACTGTTTTTGATGTACTGAAGAAAAAATTTACCTAAAATAAAAACACGTTTTTTAATTGAAATAAGGCCATTTAAAAATAAATGTACTTACGATTTATTTTGTTTTGGACCTTAACTACAATATTCTAATGAGATAAAGATTTTGAAATATTGGATTAAGTTATAAAAAACCATTTTTGTTGCAAATGTCATGTTGATTCAATGTACCAGGGAACAATGAACCACCTGGAATTTTAGTGTATTTTCGATTTCTAGAGTGGTATGCCTGATTATAAAACTAAGCATGCGTACAGCATGTTACAGCAATTGTTATCAGTACTTTTCTCAACATAGCAGAACTAAAATGCCATTTTAGATAGTTAACTTAAATTTGAGGTATATTTATGTTATACATTATCAATTAAAGGTGTTAAGTAATAATTTTTTATAGTATTTGATAGAAAATAAGTTTTTTTACAAAGTGAAAATTGCAATATTACTATTGTTAAACATTTTTAGTATTTTTATAGAGGTGGTTCATTGTGTACCCAGGTTGTTGAAAATGAAAATAGCTTGTTACTTTAGAAAAACCCTAAATTCTATTATTTAATCAAAATAAATCGTGTAAAATATGTGTGCATTACCTAGATAAGTGTTGTAGTTTTATATTGATGCAAAGAAGTGCTTGAAATTGGTGAAATTCAATAAGTACTATGACCTTGAAAAAAACCCGGTACATTGATAGCCACTCTCCCCTACTGTTTTACAGAATAGAAGAAATTTCTGAAATTAAAAACATTTTAATTATATTCTGAAATTGGAAATCATTTTAGATTAAAACAGAATCAATTTAAAAAATATTATTTTCTATTTCTAGAAGTAAGTATTTGAGGGAAATTCAAGTATTTAATAGAAAAGAAATCATTACGATTTTGAGTAAATGTAAAATAAACTTAATTCTTTTCTTTTCAAGGCTTCTTGCCGGGTATTTAAGTTTCTATATATTATTTGCTAATGATATGTAATATTGTTCTGTGTTCTTACTTACATGCTACATAATAGTGTCTCTAATAATCCAATTGCACAAAGGAACACAAAACATGTTTATTGCACAATATAATTAAACTTTAGAGCTATAATCTATAAATTTGTTCGAGTGAGATTTCATTTTCTCTAAGAAATGTTTTCAGTTTAAAAAGAAAACTACGACTGACTGTTTTGGTTAAGATTGTGGGTATTGTTAACATGTGTTTTTGCAATGGACAAAACACATTACGAGAATGAAATAACAAAAATGATATCAGATAAAACCACTTACACTCAGCTGCAACGCGACAATACTAAGCAAGCGAACCAAGGCGTTAAAAAATTAGTAGATGAATGGGTTCACAAAAAATACATTACACAAAATTAAGGTAAATACCTTAAATCTAACGGTTTAATTCCGTCACGTTGCTACGGACTACTCAAAATACATGGTAAACAAAACAGCCCTCTTCGACTTATCATTTCCAATATTGGTAGTCCAACTTACAGACTTGCGACCTGACTCGGAACAATAATATCTAAAAATATAACCCAACCAAAATACACGGTTGGAGCATTTCGCTGCTAAAAAACGGTTTTCCCAAATACAAGAAAATTCCAAAATTATTATTTAGGTTATAATAATAAAAATTATTTGACCTCTGTTTTGGCCTATACGACTTTTTTATTATTAAATATGCGTTTTACGCGTTTCGACGCAAAATATTACGTCCTCTTCAGAAACTATAAACAAATATAATAATTAATGACTATAAATAAATTCAATTAGTATACAGTTTTCATAAACAAGATAATTAATGTGATTCTCGTCTGTTCTTGGTTATAATTCCATTCAGTAGACAAAGTGCTCTCGGTGCTTAAATTAATTTTTAATTTAAATAGAAAATTTTGTGGATTTTTGAAATGTTTTTTTATAAAACTAGTTTTGTTCTCTGTCCTAAAATAAAATTAAACTTATGTTAAATCATGACAAATATTTATATAGTGACATTGAAACCTTTGTGACTTTTATTGACAGAGATTTTTTCTTTTATGGATTTTAATTATTCAGGTATTTTTTTAAAATATATTTTTTTAAAAAACAGTTTTATTAAGTAAAAAATTTTTTAAACTCAATAATATATGGAATTTTCATTTTCCAGATATGTCTCCGAATACTAATGTTTTTACATTTTCTTATGTGAGATTTTTCATATTTAATTAATGGTATGTTATATTATCTTAAATAATTGTCGTATAGGAAAGAACTTTTTGTATTTATAATTTTTTGTAATAGTTTTATACTTTAATTTGTATTTGCCACAATCTAACATATTATATTTGTTTATAGTTTCTGAAGAGGACGTAATATTTTGCGTCGAAACGCGTAAAACGCATATTTAATAATAAAAAAGTCGTATAGGCCAAAACAGAGGTCAAATAATTTTTATTATTATAACCTAAATATTAATTCACGACTTATATATAAGGTGAAACCTTTTGTTTTTAAACAAATTCCAAAATTATGTTAAGTGCATTTCTAAATGGACTTAGAGCTTGTAGCAAATTTGCAAACTTCAATTTTAAGGGTACAACATATAAACAAAAATGTGGTTTCCCCATGGGGTAGAAATATGCGAATGATTCGAATCGAATCGAATCACAAAGGTTCGAATTCGAACTATTCGAAGATTTCGAATCAGCATAGTTCGAAATTCGAATCAACTAGTAAACATATTTAGTAATTATCGTTTGAGTAGAAGAATTTTAGTAATAGAAGCGGAATATTCTTCTTTTTGAGGGAATAGTTTTTTCGGTTTAGCTTGGTACGAAATAAATAATAAATTATCTTTTTTACAGTAAACTTATTTTTAAACGTCTGTAAAAAAAGAATTTGGCGATTTTATAAAAAAAAAATTTGTATTTACAATTACTCTACCGTCGTAAATTTGTCGGCCCGACCGAGTGGAGTGGATCAAAAAATATAACGCACTTAAAATTAGAATATCTTAGTCAAAAATTAAAGTTGAGACTTAAATAATAAAAGTTTTTTGATATTTTAAAGTGATTATATAGGTTTTTTAGTTGGAAAGAAAAAATCGAGAATTTTTCAATTTGTTCAATGTTTGTAGTGTGTTGCTTGATCTGCAAAAATTATATACGAAAAAATTTCATTTACTTTATTTTCTTCGCTCAAGTATTTAATTTAAGCTAAGAAAACTTTAAAAATATTAAGTAGTTTTCGAGATTATTTCCGATATATGATTTTCGAGATATGATTCAAAGTATCCTAGCATTTTTTTTCTCAAAAACCTTCATTTTTAGGTAAAAACCACGGTTTTCACTGACTTTTAAGTAAAACATGCTTGAACATTTTTAGTCATATCTCGGAAACTACTTAATATTTTTTAAGTTTTCTTAGTTTAAATTATTAAATTAAAGTTTATAGTTCAGCGAAGAAAATAAAGTAAATGAGAATCTTTTCGTATAATTTTTTGTAAATAGGCAACGGGATAAAAATATTATAATAAAAAATAATATTATATAAAAATATCGATTTTTTCATTCAAGTATTTGTCTTCTTCTAGATCATGCAATGGCACATTCGTTATTAGAAGACAGACAAATTAAATAAAAAGGTACCTATATTAAAAATATACTTATTAACTTATATAACCACTTTGAAATATTAAAAAAACTTTTATTAGTAGATTATCTGAAGCAAAATTTGTAAGTATTTCAAATGTTTAACCCTCGAGTATTTATTTTAATTTTTGAGCAAGATATTCTAATTTTAATTGAGTTATATTATTCGATCCACTCCAATCGGTTAGTCCGACAAATTCCGAAGGTAGTGTATATGTAATTTTGCAGTCAATATTTATAAAATTACAGATTCTTTGCTGAAATCGCTATATTTTATTTTTAAAACAAGTTTTAGTAGGCAATAGATTTTAAAGTAGATATAAAAAATTTCCAAAAAATGTTATTTTCTGAAAGTAATTCAATAAGATTAAAAACAATACTTTTTATATTATTTTTAGGTGTAAGCTTATCTTAAGGAGTAACATTTTTAAGAACTTTAATTTAATAACATAACAGTAACAAAGTAATAAAAAACATTTAACTTTAATTTAATAACTTATATATCCAATTCTCCATCATTTACTAAATTTCATACTGGAAAAATAAAAAATTTCAGTTACCCGTGCAGAACCTGCCTTAAATAGCCTTTTTATTAATACGGCTTTTGAAAGCTCCCTATAAGGTTGCTCTATTATTATAATTTCCCTCTAGCCTTATGAGGACCCTACAATTCCCTAATCAGGTTGCCTTAATTATTAATCAGGTCAAAATAAGGTATGAAAATGCGGTCCCTTTTTACGTTTCTAATCGGGTCCGTATGTGATCGCCAGAAATGCTTTAACATATTTATAATGTTTTTCTAATATGTTTCGAGAAGTTTTGTTTCTTGAACAGAATAATTTTATTGATCTGCCTTGAATCATCTTTTACTCAATACAACACAGATATTCTTAATCGAAGAATATCATTCTATCTACAGCTTAAATAGGAGTTTTTGCGATTTGATATCAAGTCTGGCGTATCAGAGTGAACAGCATGTTCGACTCGGGATCGTGCGATCGCGGGTTCAATCCCACTGGACTCCAAAAATTTATTTTCATAATTTATTTACTCAGCTGTAATAGTTGTTAATTAAATGTAAGTATATATATAAAATAAGAATTATTTAAACAAATAAATTAAAAAAAGGTGTTATAAATATGAAAAAATACAAATATAATGATAAAGAGAATAAAAAAAGTATCTTTTCATACGTGAATTGAGTAAACAAATTCTGTTTAAAATTTAATATTTATTTTGTTTTATTTCTAAACCTAGATTTTAATTTATAATGTTATTTTATTCAAAAAATTAAAAGGGCCCTAATACGGTCCTATTATGGGCCTAAATAATATTTAGTATATAAATAGATTTTCCAAATCCGGGTCCTTAATAGGGAACGAATAGTCTGCTGCGGGACAAATAGTATAGGGTCCGAATAGGTTTTCCTGAAAGGGACCCTAACAATAATAAGGCAACCTTATCCGAAACTTATGATGCCCGAACTGAAATTTCTGCACGGGTATGAGGCTTACAAAATTATTACTGAAGTATTTAATCGAAATCATATTAATTAATACTATTTTTTGAGCCCCAGTAAAAATTTATATACAAACACAATGTTAATAAAATAATTTAAAAATTTTATCATACGATAAATAAATTGTGTTTTAACAAGAAATACATAATCAAAATTAAAAATATAAATACCTTTAACGGAATTTGAAAAAACTGAAAAAAAAACTTTTTGAGGCACAAAATTCATGTGATGTGCACAAAAGAAAATAAACTAGTTTTTTCTCTTCAAATTTTCACAAAAAGCTTCATCTATACAAATAACAAATATTAAAAAATACATAATGTGCTGCCATTGTATACAAAAAATGTATACAAAATGTTCATCTTGGGTCCCTGACTATCTTATGACTCTCTCCCCTATTATTTCTGGAAATTTGGACAATACAATTGATCCGAATTCAAATCACCTTTGATTCGATTCGAAAATTTTTTATTAGATTCGATTCGATTCAAGGTCTAAAAATCCTGATTCGCACATCTCTACCATGGGGTCCCCCCAATTTAACCCATCCTTGCGGATATTGTCATAGATGACCTAGAAAACCACTGCATACCGTAATTACCTTTTCCACTTCTTTTTTACTGTAGATACGTCGATGACATAATAACGGCGACCCCATGCACACAGGTAGACACAATACTTCAATTTTTTAACAACTACAATAATAAATTAAAATTCACAATTCAAAAAGAAACAAATAACAGCATCAGCTTCTTAGATGTATTAATTATTAAAGATGGAGGCAAATTAAAAACTGATTGGTATCAAAAACCCACTAACTCTGGCAGATTACTTAACTTTTTTTCTCATGACCCCAAAAAATAGAAGGTCAATGTTATCAACAATTTAGTTAACAGAAGTATCAGATTAGCGAATACCGAATTTCACAATAAGAACTTAGAAATTGTAAAGTCAATGCTAAAGCAAAATAATTACCCAGAACATTTCAGTGATAAGATCGTAAAAAGCAGAATAACAACTTTAGAACAGAGAACCCCAATAACGCTGAACGTAAATACAGCGACACGCAACACAACCTATACACACACACACGCTCAACGCCAAATTCAATCTAGCAGCACTTTAAATCCAAAATACATAGCCATGCCCTATGTACAAGGGCTGTCAGAAAAAAACGGGAATCCTCAAAGTAATGAATGTAAAACCGGCCTTTAGAAACTCGAATGACTTATCATGTATTTTTAAGTCACAAAAAGACACTATTCCTACACAACAAACTTTAAACGTTGTTTACAAAATCCCATGTAGGGGGTGCGAATATGCATATGTTGGGATGACACAAAGAACGATCGAAACGCGCATTAAAGAACAAATCAAAGGTGTTTATAAACCACCAAACCAATGGACATCATTAACAAGACACGAGTGGTTCTGTGATCATCGGTTTGATTACAATAATACACGAATCATTGAAAAAACGGATAATTACAGAAAACGCATGCTGCTAGAAATGAGACACATTGCGGGAGACAACAAAACTGTTAACAAAAGAACCGACACCGACAACTGTCGCCCTTTTATTTAGAAAGAAATATAATCAACGTACATTGGGGTTCTGAAGAGGTTTTCAATTGTTCTACAAAATTACATTACTTAAGAAAGAAACAACACAACACAAATTACTAAAAAATATATTTACCAACTTTTTTGTTTCCACTTATCACTTATTTTATTTTAATTTCTTTTGTTTCGCTATCTCATTTTATTTCTTGATTTTATTTTTTTTTCTTTTCTTCTTTCTAATTGTCATTTTTATTTTGTATTTTTTAAGGTAGTTTCTTTTTTCGTTAATTATATTTCTATTTTTTTCATATATATTTTTTACATTTCTTAAAAAACATTTTTTAAAAAATTTTTGCTTTCTTGTATTATTTGTGTTTTTTCCTTTTCTTACTATTTTATTTTATTTTTTAGTTCTTTTCTCAATATCCCGTTAAACGCTCGAAAAATATACAAAAATTTTAAACCATGCCACATTGATTTACAATCCTCCACTTACAATTTAGCCTTCTCACCAACGACTAGGCGAATCTGGAAATTGGAGACCAAATTTTTTTAACATAGCTTATTTCTAACTTGGACACAACATTCCAAAAACACATGTTAACAGTACCCACAATCTTAACCCAAACAGTTAGTCTCAGTTTTCTTTTTAAACTAAAAACATCTCTTAGAGAAAATGGAATCTCACTCAAACAAATTTATAGATTATAGCTCTAAAGTTTAATTATATTGTGCAATAAACATTTTTTGTGTTCCTTTGTGCAATTGGATTCTTAGAGACGCACTATTATGTAGCATGTAAGTAATAACACAGACAGGGGCAGCGCAACCAAAATTTTTCGGGTGTGGAATTTTTGGAAAAGGGTTCAGAAAGAAGGGGAGAAAGGAAGTATTGAAGGATGGGGTGAGAAAGCCTTTCAAATTTTCAGGTATGGAATTCCATACAAGGTTAAATTTCATGTATGGAGTACTCCATACCCCCCACAGCACCTAAAATTGCCTCAACTTTGCCGAGGGGCTTCTCACTCGGAACGGAATTGTACGGACTTTCGCGTAATCCTACGAACGTCATATGGGTCAGACGGAGACAGCCGAATGCGAAGGAGAGAGACATAGAGACAAAAAATCACAAAGAATTCTCGAATGAGAACCCCCTCGAATTTTGCCAACCTTTCCTCAAGTATCGTCAACTTTCAGAAACTTTGCTGCAAGTTTAGAAACTTGAGGCAAGGTTGGCCAGATTGAAGCAAGTTTAGGTGCTATGGGGGTACCTTCCATACTGCTTGCGCCGGTCCTAAACCCAGAACAATATTACATACCATTAGCAAATAATATATATAAACTAAACATACTCAAACTTTGATAAAGTATAATGTTCACTTAGCTCATTAGCATACACTCTTTTAATTAAATTGATATATTATAAGTAATTTAATTTTATTCCCCGAAACGTCTGACACTACACCACTTGTCAATTTCTTTCTGACCTTAACGTCAACAAAATTCGAAGAGCTAAGTAATAATTTAAAATATGATTCAATTATTAGAAATAAAACCTCGTATTTTAAGGAAATGCAATATGACCCTAATAAAACAATATCTTAGGGGCCGTTCAAAAAATACGTAACGCTTACAGGGCGGGAGGGTGGTCAGAAAAAATGAATTTTTGCATGTAACATTCCATTATGATGTGGAAGGGGGTGAGTCAAAATAGATCCAAAAAAGCGTTACGTATTTTTTGAACGACCCCTTATGGTATTAAAAAAGAGCTTTATTTATTTAACTTCAAGTTGTGTAGCTATTTGAGCTATAGGGCTAAAATTTGGTACACTCGTGTATTTTTGCATGCAGATTATGGAAAAATTATGTTTGGAAATAAAATTAAATATTATGAGGTCACAAAAATCAATAAAATTTTTATTTGTGTACTCAGAATTTAAAAAAACGCAATTGAAAATTGTTATCACTTTTTTTTCAAAATAATTGAAAAATTATGAAAAAAAAATAAAAAAAATTTTAATCTTATACAAGGCTTGATCAAGGCTGCCACAGGACCTATAATCAAGACTGTTATAAGCTCTGAAACCCTATAAAAATTTCAGGGCCTCCCCCTAAAAAAAAATTCTTGGTTTTTATGTTATTTATATGAAATACAAGCCTGTACCCTTAAGCAAAAGTTTCATGTACTTGAAGGTAGAAGTATTTTCATAATTTGTACGTTCTAATTAATTTTCATAATCTGTACATAAAAATATACAAATGTATCAAACTTTAGCCCTCTAGCTCAAATAGTTTCAAAGTTATGAGGAAAAAAACTTTTTTTTCGAAAATTTGCAGTTTTTCTTTTTTTGACAACGTTTTGACTGTCAATCCAGATAATGTTCCCTATAATTTTCCTGTAATCTACACGTGAAAATACATATGTGTACCAAATTAGAGCTCTCTGTTTGTTAATAAGGTATATCTTTGTTTCGTAAATGTACGGAACCCTAGATTTTGGTGCGGGTGTAACTTGTAGTTGCCCGATTTTTGTATGTCATTACAACGCAACGCACAACGGACCCATGCACAGTGGGCCAGAAGCTATGAAAGAGCAGCCAAAACTTATTAGATTATTAGATTTATTTGTAAATACTGATGAAGGGGCCTTAAAGCTTTCTGAATGCAAAAATGCAATTAAAAATTCAATATGGTGGATCCAAAATGGGGGAAGAAAATTTTTTAAAATCATTTGTTTTGGATGTAAATGCTTACTCGGGGGTTTTTGAGTTGTCTGAAATCGAAAATGTGAGTAAAAATTTAAAATTTAGTATGGCGGATCTAAAATGGCGGAAGAGACTTTTAAAACTCGTTTGTTTTGGATGAAAATGCACTCTCGGGGGTTTTTAAGTTCTCTAAAATCAAAAATATGGGTAAAAATTTAAAATTCAATATGGCAGATCCTAAATGGCGGACGAAATTTTGTGAATGACATACTCAACTAACAAGTCTTTATTATCTAATTGGTCAATTTTTTGAAGAATCTTCTTTTTTGCCAATATTGACATTGTAACTATCTAAGTTTTCAATATAATCTGTTAAATAGTATTGAAAAAAAATTATTTCCTTCTTGAAATACAAAATTTATTAATAAATATTTTAGAATTCTGTATTAAGAGAAATTCAGTCGTAGTAATGTCAATTAGTGAAAAGAAACAGAAATAAAATAGTTGAAATTCATAAAATAACAACAAAACATTTGAGTACAAGAGCGCTATAGTTTGAATTAGCAAAGCGGGGAAATTATCTACAAACAAATCTGTCAAGAAACTATAAGTGAACACAAATTTTTTATTGACAATATTTGTATGCAAAAAATGAAAACGAGCAAAAATGAGCTGAATAAAATGGATGTATATTAAATACTTTAGACTTTTAAAATTTAGTTTTTTTTAATATGTTGCGGAATCTAGGGGGATCTTCAGTCGGCAGCGCGCATAATGAATCATAAACATAATTTTCGAATAATAAAATAGTATTAAAATGTGTATTGAACATTTTTATTGATGTTTCTTCTTATGAACTTACTTTAATGTTTATCCTGTTTAAGAATCAAGTTTAAAATTATATGCAATTTTTACTAGTTTTGAACTATCTCAATTATTTTGATACTAAAACGAACCTATCAAATTAGAATTTAAAGTACAATAGATCCAACAATATATTATCAATCACAGTCAAAATTTTCCAAAAGGTACTTTGCCTTATGTAGATTGGTATCACCTGTATAAAAAATTTAAATGACATTGTCGAGTTTTGGCCGTTTTTGCCTACCTCCTGGCCCACTGTACCATGGGACTTCGCCCTTAAACGATTGAAGTGGATAAAAAATCATTTGCACGGATAAATCTTTTATCCGTATATTCACGGATAATCAAGTATTGGCAAACGAATAGAAAATTTCTGATTTAGACGAATATCAGGACTCATTTTTATCAATTAAAGGATTGAAACTGATTAAAAAAGCTTTATGCGGATGCATCTTTTATCCCTATAGTCCAGTCAACAGGTACTTTTAAACGGTAATAACTCGGAAGGTCGATGTTTTTGGCTTAAATCTTTTATTTTGGCATACAATTAAAGACTCTAAGTTTTCGACAAGCGTGGCGACCGGGAACCTGGTTAAATTTTTCAAAAAAGGTGCCAAAAATCGCGTTTTCTGTGATTTTTACGTGAAAAATATGTTACATAAAAAAAGTATATAAAATTCTAAGTCTTTTAAAAAAAAGATGAACTTAATTAGCCAAATAGTTGCCGAGTTATACCCTTTCAAAGTTGACTAATTTTTCATCATTTTTGACCGAAAAAACCTTGTTTTCAAAAACTAATGCCGAACTTTTTTTTACGTAATCGGATGGAAAAAATGTACATAAAAGTTGTAGTAGACTATATAAGCTTTAAATTCTAGTTTAGAAAATTAAATTCGGCCCACTAGTTACCGAGCTAAGACCTCCTAAAGTATACCAGTTTTCTCGTTTTTTTACATAGTTGCAAATTCTTTAGTTCGGATCGATTGCTCCTGTATTTTATTATTGTTAAGTACATAATACAAGTTTGTTTCTAAGAATTTTTGCAATTATTTTAAAATTCAAAATGGCGCATCCAATATAGCGTGTAATTATTTTTTAAATATTGGCTAATTTTCTTGACACTTCTCTCTAAATCTGAATTAGTCAAAAATGACTAATTCTCAGTCATTAATGACTAATTCAAATAGGACGGATTCGTTGACTGTAAATTAGTCAGCAGGTACTAATTCAATCACTAACAAATGTGTAACTAAATGAATTTGTAGACTGTAACTATTAATCGTTTAAGACATCGTTGTGGAATTGCATCAAAATAATGTTGATAAACTATTCCCAAACTGTAATTAAATAAAAAAAATCAAATTATAAAAAACGTGTTTTTTCTGAAATGTTGCATATTAAAAATCACGGTTTTACTATTAACAAAAAAGAAGATATTTTATACCTGAACAAAAACCAATTTCCATTAATAAATCGATTGAAATTGTGATTGTACTTTTCTTTCTATATCCGTCTCTGTTTTGTTTACCTTTAAGTTCACTGACTCCGAATTTCAACTGCTCTTTAAATTTTTAAAAATTTTTTTAACTCAGTCTTGACAAAATGCTTGTAGCATTTGGATTATATTTTAACTGTTCGACAAATTACAATATGTAATAATTTCATTTTAATTTCGGTAAATTTTATTTATTTATTATTTAGTGTTTTTTGTTTGTTTTTTCTATTTATGTTTGTGACAATTCATTATTTTTTGTTAATAAATTTTAGAACCTGATGATGACGACGAACCATGTCGTCGAAACGTCGTTCTGACTGTTAAAAAATAACATTGTTTATGTTATTTATTTGCCTTCCTTCGATCGAATCTACTTTCTCACATAATAAACATTTCGGAAGGGAATCTGTCTTTTAATTAAATAAAAAAAAGTAAAAAAATAAATTTGGAAGCCTACAAACAGTAGGTACTAGCATTACACTCCTTAACTACTTATAATTAATAATCGCCTATACCTATCAGAAAAATCCCCTTTCGCTGGGGATTAAACGCACGACCCTAACACTAACAGTCCGCAGCCTTAACCAACTACTTACGCAACGCACGCTGTAGAGTTTCATAAGAAATTTGAAGACATTCTTACAACAGACCATATATAAAGTAACATTGTCAAATATAGATAATTAGTTTACAATGTGTTTTACTAATAAATTGCAATTAGTAAAATAATCCAGTCTTTCATTTTTTAATTTTAAAATCGCTAATTTATTAATTAATGCAAATGTAAGGTTAACAACAAAAGATACAAATTTTTTTTTTTTTTCGCGTAGGATGTGAAAACCTGCCTTCAGGTACCCTGTAGCCCGTACTACAGGGTTATGCGGGGGTGGCGATGTTCTGCCGACCCGCTAAAAACACACCCTTATTTGGGACCTTAAGACCACTCCCAGGTAGAGCCAGTTCACTGACGTATCGCCTTCAGGAGTGGTCTTATATCCCGCCTCTATCGCCTAAACGATATCATTCCTCGACCTACGAGAACTACCTTTGTTGGCGGCCATCGAGATCTTTAACCCTCATAACATGTTGGATGAAGGTCTCGATGTGTCGCCAATTCTCTTTGGACTCGGTCATTAACAGAATCATGTTCTCCGGTGTAACTTCGCAGTTTACACCGGCGAACATGAGCCGTCTCTGAGCGTTCCATCGTGTACATGTAAAGAGTGTGTGCTCTGCGTCATCCTTTGGGGATTGGCAGTACGCACACTCTGAACTTTCTCGTCTTTTGAAGCGCTCCAGGTACGAGTTAAAACACCCGTGACCCGAGAGCGCTTGGGTGAGGTAGTACGAGACTACTCCGTGCTTTCGATCTATCCAGGTGGCGAGTGTAGGTATGAGCCGATATGTCCATCGACCCTTCTCATCCCCGCTCCATCTTGCTTGCCATTTTTCGACGAGTCTGCTTCTCGCATCTCGGCGAATTTGGCCCTTGCTGGGTCTATTGTCATCCGTGTAACGGGTGGACATCCTATCTTTGAAAAGGAGGAAAATTTCCTCCCTTTCTTGCGCCAAAAGATCTGCCGGCGGGACGCTGGCAAGGACCTGAGCAGCACTCGCAGATACTGTCCTATATGCAGAGATTATACGCTTAGTGATAATCCTTTGCGAGGACAGTATCTTTTCCAAGATGGTCTTGCTTCTATCTGTTCGCAGGGAGGGAGCCCACACTGGTGCTGCATAAAGCAGCTTTGAGTGGAACACATTCGCCACCAATCTCCTTTTCTTTTCAAAGGGCCCACCGACGTTCGGCATTATACGGGCTAGGTTAAGTGCAAATTCTGCTGCTTTGTCAGAAGCCACAGCGATGTGGTGCTTAAAATTCAAGAACTTGTCGAGTTGTACACCAAGATACTTTATATGCGTGCTCCACTTGACCTCGAATCCGTCTACTTCGATCCGGGGAAGTTCGTAACCACGTCTGTCTGTGACCATGAGCGCTTCGGTTTTTTCCAGGGCCATTTGAAGACCTCTGGCATCTAGCCAGCTCTTTGTTCGTCGCAGACATTCGTTCACCAAGATTCCGAGCTCTTCTGCAGTTTCGGCAGAGCATACGATCAACGCGTCGTCCGCGAAGCCGATGATCACCGCACCTTCGGGTAGACCCATTCGCAAGAAGTCATCATAAGAGACGTTCCATACGAATGGTCCTATCCTAGAACCTTGAGGGGCACCTCTTTGCATCTCTTCCTTCAGAGTGCAGGTGTCTCCCTTATATATTACCCACCTGTCGCTAAGATAATTATTCATTATCCGCAACAGGTAGGGCGGTATTCCTTTGTTTCTCATCGACTTGATGAGATCTTCCCATCGCGCGGTATTAAACGCGTTGCGTATATCTATAGCTACCAAAGCGCAGAAGCTCTTTTTCTTCCCCGGGCCCAATTTGTCCTTTCCTTCCTTGGCTACGTCCACTGCCTTTTGTATGGCATCTACTGTGGACAGGCCATTACGGAAACCAAATTGGTAGTCGGATAGACTATTCTCTCCATTTAAGTGGAGCTGCATCCTCTGCAGAACCATGTCCTCCAGAAGTTTGCCCATCGTATCTAACAGGCATATTGGCCTGTAAGATGAGACACTATCTAGAGGTTTGTTACCTTTCCTTAGGAGGACCAGCCTCTGTCGTTTCCAGTCCCGGAAGAACTCTCCTCTTCTTAGGCAGTTGTTGAAGCAATCTAAGAGAATCTGGGGTGAAGCAACGATCACTTGTTTAAGTATCTCGTTACTTATCCCATCGATTCCAGGCGCTTTGCCTGGCTTCAATCTTCTGCCGGCTTGATGGAGCTCTGCAAGAGTGAAGAGTTCCTCCTCACGGACTTGACAGTCACTCCAGTCCATCCTAGGCCATGGTTCTGCTGGTGGAAACAAGGCCCTGATTATTTGACGCACCCAATCGGGATTGTCCAGGCCGGGGGTCTTTTGCTTCGTTACCAATTTCTTGGTGACGATTTTATAGCCTAGACCCCATGGGTCCTTCTCGACATCCTCGATCAGGGTCTTCAAACACCTTCGCTGTGAAGCTCGAATCTCCTTTCTGAGGATCCTCTTGGCCTCTATATATGCGTCCTTTAGCATAGGATCTCCCTTAGAGCGGGTGTATATCCTTCTTGCTCTGACGCATGCTTTTCGCAAAGAGGCCAGCTCCTCTGACCACCAGTATACATTACGTCTTCTGGGAGTGGTACTTCTACAACGCGGCATTGACGCGTTGCATGCGGTGATTATCATGTTCATCACCGGCCGCACCTCCCCATCCAGATTGTTCGGTCTCTTTACCCATCCAAGTTCCTCAATGAGGCGGGATTCTTCAAGGGACCGACCGAACTTTTCGACGTCTAGCTTCTTAATGTTCCACCTAGGGCCTTTCTTACAGGAAGCAACCTGCTTGTTTGCTCTAGGTGTGTCTCCTCCCGAGACTGAAAACTTAATATACTGGTGGTCACTTTCGGTATGATCCTCAGAGACATGCCAGTCTTTAATACGCTTGTTTAGGAGAGATGTTGTTATCGTTAGATCGATAATTGATCCGATATTATGGTCTCTCCTAAACGTCCATTTATGGCCCTGGTTGACAACCATCAGATTGTTCCTGGAGACCATTTCTGCGATTAGGATTCCTCTATTGTCGAGCCTTGTCTCGCCCCAGTCTGGCGACTTTGCATTAAAGTCACCAGTGACGAGAACATCCAGCCTGGATTCTCGCAGGCTCGATTCAAGTTCATCTATCTCGGCTTCGAAGGCTGTCAGTGGGTCGTTGGGTGAGAAGTAGCAGCTATACATGCGTATACCTGAAATTTCCACCCACACAAACCCACTGCTCGTCTCCAGGAACTTGTCTACCCTCAAGTCGGGATTAAAGACCTGAATGGCTGCCCTACCCGATGAATCCTGGTACCTGGGAGCGATGTCGTTTCTTTTGTTCTGTTCACTAAGGAACAAAACATCGATCCGCTCCTCACTGGCTGTCACCAGCAACAGGTCTTGAGCCTTCTTAGATGTATGCAGGTTAACCTGCAGAAACTTTAGGCTCTTGCCAGTTTAAGTTTCTGCAGTTCCGCCTTGTATATTGGGCATGCATTGCTGCCTGTCCAGTGGGCACAGTCGTTCTTGCCTCAGTCTGTGCAAGTAATGCATTTAGGCTCCACGACTGTACAGTTCTTGAACAGATGACCCGGCTCGCCGCATCTTCGGCAGTTTTTAGACCTGTCGGGGCCTTTGCAATTCCGAGCCAGGTGGCCATATGCAAGGCACTTAAAGCAACTTGCAACCTGCACATGCTCGCGGATCGGACAGTTGATCCAGCCGACCGGGATCTTTCCTGCTTTCAAGAGTGTCAAACACTCAACCTCTGGCAGGCGTACAACCGCCGTTTTCGATCCCCCATATCGGGTGAACAAACGGCATGTTGCTTCCAAGTCGGCTTTTTCAAGCTTCTCTTTCAAAACAGAGAGCACCTCTTCCTCCGTCGTAGTCTCATCCAGGTCTCTGATTTCGAGAGACCTCATATTTTGGAAGACTTTTACGTCTACCTTATCCCCCGCCACTTCGGTGAGGGCCTTAGAAAATTTGGAGGTATCTCCTCCCTTTTTTAGAACGAGGAGAACCTCGTTCTTCTGAGTTCTTCTTATTCTAAGAACCTCTGTACCATTTTCTGCAGGCTTTAGCTTTTCCTTCATAAATTTCAAGATGTCGGCATAGGATAGGTTTTCCTTTGCCGACAGCTTGATTGCCTCGCATTGTCGAGGTTTAAAGACGGCTTTATCCTTCTTCTTTTTTTCTTCTGCTTCTTTTATTGCGTGTTCTTTTTTCTTCTTTCTATTCTCCCCCCTATGAATGAATAATAATATTATTTACCAAGTTTTTATAAAATATAGCTAAAAATAATAAGCTGTACAACCAGATGCAATTATGTAAAATAACAAATTTCAATTTCGTAATAAAAAAATATAATATTTTAAATTAAATTCCGATAAATTTGAAAGAAAGTTAATTTAAAAATTTTAACTTGAATTTATTATTGAGTTTTATTCTCAGAAAAACATTCTGTCAATACTAGATTTTGCGTAACAGTTAAAAAAATGTTAAAATAAACTTTAATTTATAACTGAATAATTAAATTTAAGTCATTTATTCTACATGTAAAAGATTGTTTTATCTTAAATAATAATTAAATACTTTATTATCACATAAAGAAAAGTATTGTGTATCAAGATTACTTAAAAAAAGTAATCTCTATTATGTATTATAATTTAAGGTTATATTTTATTATTTTGACTTATTTAATTTGTATTGCATTACGACAAAGTAAGTTAGTAGAATAGCTTTACTAATTCATTTAGCAAAGGAGTATGACTTTTTTTCTCAGAAAGTGATGAAATAACAAATTCAGCAGTCAAAACTGACGCTACTAATTCCATTAGCCAAATTTTGACTAATTCAAATTTAGAGAGTTGGTATCTAAGGGTTTTTGGGGTCACTGATTACAAATTTTTAAGCCGATTTTAAAAATCCAAAATAGCGGATATAATATGGCGGACGATATTTAAAAATTTGTTAATTTTCATGATGCATCCAATATGTTAAACAATATTTTGAAAAAGTTCGTTGATTTTAATGAGACTGGGCTTCTAGGGTCGCTGATTACGAATCCGTAGTTACATTTTAAAAATTCAAAATGGTAGATCCAATATGGTGGATATTTTTTTAAAAATTGGCTAATTCAGGTATTGATATCTAGGGGTTTTTGAGGTCTCTGATTACGAATCTGCAATCAGATTATCAAAATTCAAAATGGCAGATCCAATTTGGCATAAGATATTTTCTAAAAATTGGCTTATTTTCGTGAGATTTAGTATCTAGGTGTCTTTGGGGTCGCTCATTACGAATATGGAGCATTTCGTAGGAAGGCGACAGGTCATGTCTCAGATTTTTCTCAATTTTTGTCTATAAGCAGTGATTGGGGTACTAAATAAGTGTACCAATTATGAATTAAAAATTATTTATATTTTTCGAGATATTTGCAATAACAATTTCAGGCTACTTTTTTTTTATCTTGAAATAACTTTCTTATTTTGAAGAATTATGAAAAAATGATTGAGACCTTTTTTACTCAAAATACATTGAATTTTAATAAAAAAGATTAAAAATTGAAAAAAAAAATTTTTTTCAATTATTTATTTAAAAAATAAAAATTGTCTTTAATTTTTAAGTGCCAGCACCACCTCCGATCGACCTAAAAAAAATATCATTTTGAAGCTTAGAATATCCTTAAAAAAACCCTGCAATTTTCAAGATGGCTTCTGTTTTTGTTTTTGAGTAATAAATTATCAAAGTTTTCAATCTTGAACCTCCAGTACTGCGCCGGCATTACATGCTTACGTTGCGGCGCGACATAGTCGGCACATCATTCATCTAGTGAATGCAATTTTTATTTCTGACATTTTTTAACACCTTTCTACTCAGTTGGCTATTTTAATTTATTTTTAATCTTCTTTATTATTTGTTATTAATAATTTAGATACATTGTCATATTTCAAAAGGACTTTTTAATTTGTGTTTCCAGTAATTGTTTCTAAATGGCAATGACTGATTGTAGGTTGTTGTCTATTCAGTTTATAAGATTCAAATACTTTATCTTTCTAAGTAAGATACATTTCATTAATATATCAATCAAGATGTCTACAATTTTTATCTTTACGATATTTTAATGATCGTTTAATGATCAAATATTACCATAGGTTCCCATTAGGCTATTACGATTATTTTTCAATTAAGGTATGTAATTAAATATTAATTTGCTAATTGAAAAAGGCTTCATTAAATTTGAGATATCCTTTATTCCTCCTCAGTTTGTTTCAAACTTTTTTTGCGAGCACACGTAAATTTTAATTTCGATTTCGTTTAAAAATATTGAGAAAATGTCTCAAAAAAAAATTGTTTGCTGCAATCCATTTAATTTGAGTAATCATAAAAACCGCAGTACTAATGTTAGATCAACTACGAAAGATTTACGTGAAAAATTTCCTGGAATTGGAGATTTTATATGTAATTCTTGCAGATGGAAATTATGGAAAGAACGTAAAGTTAGTGAAAATTCAACAAATAGTGAATATTTTTTTATGTTAAATGCTAGTGGAACAGAAAATTGTGATGTAAATGTTTTTAATGAACGTAATTTTGACTTTGAAAATTTTGACAATTCTGAAAACGATTGCGGAGGATCATCAATTGCTTGTTTGAGTTTGCAAGGAAGTGATGAAGAATTTGTTGAAGGAGACGAAGGGATGGAAATGTTGTCTGAAGTGATAAAAGAGTTTAAGAAAGCAAGTACTTATTACGACAAAATGCATTGTTTAACTATGGTTCCTCCCTCTTGGAGTGTAAATAAAATAAGATGTACATTTGGTGTTTCTTGTCAGTTTGCAAAAAATAGTAAAGTAATTCAAGCTAATAGTGGATTTGGATCTTATCCACAAAAAAAGACGATGCATTTACTTTCTGAAACTGATTTATCAAAAGTGAAAATTTTTTATTATAGTGATGAAATTAGTAGATTGCTTCCTGGTAAAAATGATTGTGTTTCCGTAAAAAATGACAAGACTGGAAAAAGAATGTTAATACAAAAAAGGTTAGTTTTGTGTAATTTAAAAGAAGCTTTTTCATTATTCAAAGAATTGAATTCAGAATGCGCCGCAACGTAAGCATGTAATGCCAGCGCAGTACTGGAGGTTCAAGATTGAAAACTTTGATAATTTATTACTCAAAAACAAAAACAGAAGCCATCTTAAAAATTGCAGGGTTTTTTAAGGATATTCTAAGCTTCAAAATGATATTTTTTTAGGTCGATCGGAGGTGGTGCTGGCACTTAAAAATTAAAAACAATTTTTATTTTTTAAATAAATAATTGAAAAAAAAATTTTTTTTCAATTTTTAATTTTTTTTATTAAAATTCAATGTATTTTGAGTAAAAAAGGTCTGTATCATTTTTTCATAATTCTTCAAAATTATTTCAAGATGAAAAAAAAGTAGCCTGAAATTGTTATTGCAAATATCTCGAAAAATATAAATAATTTTTAATTCATAATTGGTACACTTATTTAGTACCCCAATCACTGCTTATACACAAAAATTGAGAAAAATCTGAGACATGACCTGTCGCCTTCCTACGAAATGCTCCATATGCAATCAGATGTTTAAAATTCAAAATGGCGGACTCAATGTACGTAACTGATTACGTATTTGTAATCAAATTTTTAAAATTCAAAATGACGGATCTAATATTGCGGACGATATTTTTTTTTTAAATTGGCTAATTTTTATGTCACTTGGTATCTAGAGGATTTTGAGGTCGCTGATTATAAATTTGCTGTCAGATTTTAAAAATTATAAATTGTTGATTCAACATTGCGGATGATGTTTTTTTAATTTTGCGGTCTTTTGTGAGACTTTGTATTCAGATGCTTTTGTTGTTACTGGTTACGAATTAAAGTCAAATTCTCAAAAATTTCAAATAATGGATCTAGTATGGCAAACTACATTTATATAAAATTGGTACCAAGTCTCACGAAAATGAGCCAATTTTAAAAAAAATATCTTATGCCATAATGGATCCGCCATTTTGAATTTTTATAATCTGATTGCAGATTCGTAATCAGAGACCTCTAAAACCCCTAGATACCAAGTGTCATAAAAAGTAGCCAAATTTAAGAAAAAATCGTCCGCCATATGGGATCCGCCATTTTGATTTTTAAAAATCCGATTGCATATTCGTAATCAGCGACCAAAAAACCGCCAGATACCAAGTCGCACGAAAATTAGCCAATTTTTAAAAAATATCTTCTGCCATATTGGATCCGCTATTTTGAATTTTTTAAACTTGATTGAAAATTCGTAATTAGTGACCTCAGAAGCCCTTAGATACAAGGTCTCAAGAAAATCAACGAATTTTTTTAAAATATTGTCTGCCATGTTGGATGCACCATGAAAATTCACAAATTTTTAAATATCGTCCGCCATTTTGTATCCGCTATTTTGGATTTTTAAAATCGGTTAAAAAATTTGTAATCAGCGACCCCAAAAACCCTTAGATACCAAGTGTCACGAAAATTAGCCAATTTTTAAAAAATATTGTCCGCCATATTGGATGCGCCATTTTGAATTTTTAAAATAATGCAAATATTTATAGAAACAAACTTGTATTATGTAGAGTAGAGTGGGGTGAGAAAGCCATGCACAGTGGGCCAGGAAACCCGATTTTTGGCCAAAACTCTAAAAAGTAGAAATATTTGCCTGAAACTTGTTACTCGGGGGTTTTCGGGGTCGCTGATTACGAATCTAATGTCTGATTTAACAAATTAAAAATGGCGGATCCAATATGGCGGACTTAAAACCTAAAAATTCTATATATATATGTTTGAAACTCGTTACTCGGGGGTTTTTGGGGTCGCTGATTACGAATATGTCAAAATTTTAAAAATTTAAAATGGCGGACTTAAAAACTTAAAAGTCCTTTATTTGTTTGAAACTTGCTACTCAGGGGTTTTTGAGGTCGTTGATTACGAATCTGATGTTGGATATAACAAATTCAAAATGGCGGATCCAATATGGCGGACTTAAAACCTAAAAAGTAGAAATATTTGGCTGAAACTTGTTACTTAGTTAATAAAGACATATTAAACTAGTACTTACTAAAGTTTCAAAACATTTAGTTAAAAAATACGTTGTTGACAAGGAGATGTATTCAAAAATTTTGCTCAGGTTAAGTTACATTTTTTTTTTTAAGTAGGGGAAAAGGTTCGGTTGTGGGCATGGTTCGGTTGTGAGCACCCCTGCAAAACTTTTGACAGAAAAGATATTTGTCAAATGTGACAAATGTCAAGTGTTTGGTACAGGGATGGGTACGTATAATACCTGAAGTATTATACATAGTTTTCTACACGTATAATACTATGTATTTTACGTCCTTAGTTTTCTACGTGATGTATTTTACGTTTTATCACGTGACGGAATGATCGGGATACATACAACCAAAGATACTTTACACATAGATCCGGCAAGGGTCCTGGTGGCATGTGGACTAACTAAAAATTTCCATTAGTAAGAAAAGGACGGAGATATCTGTGTCCTTTTCTTACTAATGGAAATTTTTAGTTAGTCCACATGCCACCAGGACCCTTGCCGGATCTATTTGTAAAGTATCTTTGATACAACATAACCTTTATTTTTATTTTTATAAAGACTGTACCTGTAGAGTTTATTTAATATTGTGACAACATATTTGCATGATTTTAATGTTAATTTAAACACTTTTTTCCAGAATAACTTGATTATCATTACTAGGAACCCTATAAAGTCATTTTAATTGATCTACAAAGTGTTAAGAAAAGTTTTTGAAATAATTTTGTGTCTAATCCTAGAAAATTATTGGTTATATAATGTCTGGAATTATTTTAAACTAAGTTAAAAATGTTTTTAATAAATTTATTAACAAGAGGAATGTTCATAGATGGTTTGGAATAATATTATATGTGAGAAAAACAAATCGAGATGAAATTAATATTGTACTTACCTGCATAATTGAAATAACAATCTTTTTTAAAACTGCCTCAACCGCAGGGTAACCATGGAAATAAATTAAATTTAAATAACTAGTTAAAAAGACTTTAGAATTTTTTAATATTTTAAATATTAGGCTTTCTGGCAATTTTCTAAATTCCTATATGTAAAAAATTATTAATCACCTGACATCTTGCCGGAACTTGTTAACGTTTTGCAGAGAATGCTATTATTAACATTAGAAATGTTAAATATTGTTAAATAACATATTAAAGCTTTATTCCCTGTTTAAATAGCTTTTAAATGACAATTAATTATACCTAAATGTATAATATTAAAATTGTATGTGATAAATAGGTTATGTTACATTGTTTACAAGGTTCACGTAGAAAACTAGGTTTTCTACAATTTTCTACGTATAATACGTCCTTCATGTATTATACGTAGAAAACCTCGAGTTTTCTACATTTACCCATCCCTGGTTTAGTATGACCGCACATAGTTTTTTGGTAGAATACAAAATTGAACGGACACCTATGCTTTTTGTTGCAAACAAATTAATTTTTTATGATATTTTAACAGGATTGCAAAGTTTGGTTGTGGGCACTCAAATTGGTTCGGTTGTGGGCACCACAATTTTTTTAGATAAATCGCAAAATATCGTATTGGCTGAAATCAGAAGTAATTTCTCACAACTATTAATAGTGTTTCACGAATTTGAAGGGTTTCCAGTGATTTCTGGGAGTGATTTAGGGACAAAGTTCTTATAACGAGACTATCGTCCGTGGTGTAATGACAATAGTTGTGCATTTTAGGTTCTATGCGTGAAAGAGGGAGACAACGATAGTCGGTATATCGATGTTAAGTGAAAGTGAAGTGAAAGTAAAATGGAAATGAAGTGTAATTGAAGTGGAAGTGAAGTGTAATTGAAATGAAATTAAAAAGGAAGTAGAAGTAAAGTGGATATACAGCGGAATTGAAGTGGATGTGAAGTGGAAGTGAAATGAAAGGGAAGTGGATTACATTGAAGGGGGACTGAAGTGGATGTGAAAAGTTTTATCTTATGCGGTAATTTCGCCGCTGAATGCCTTTAAAATAAATAAGTTTTAATTTTGAAAATAAACTTAAAATAATTTAAATAATTTCATGTATAATCAGATAATTAATAATTTAATTTATATTTTTTCATATTTGAGGTGGTTTAAGTTTAATTTTCTTCATTTTTGGCAAATTTTTTGGGCACAAGTTATGGGTCAAAAACAAAAAGGGTGCCCACAACTGAACCTATTCTCCTACTAATCAATTTTTATTTCTCTATAATATAAAGTGTTTTATTGTTTTACCACAATTAATTATGTTATGTAAGTCTAAAATAATAGTTCATAATATTTAAAATAGTCGTAAATGTATTTTTTGTTATTATATTTTCCAAAAATAAACGTGATTTTTAATATTGCACATATTTTCGAATTATGGTTCCCCTACGTTCCACCAGATATTGAGTTTTAATTTAGGTGGATCTATTCTCTGAAATATACTCTTCAAGAAAAATTTGCACCTTTTTGCGCTTTTTTTATTTACCTGAGAACTTAAGCAAAACGTGTGCGCGCAGCACTTGTTGCATGAAGCGCAAGTTGTGGAACGTCGTCTACACGGAAAGAAATCTGTTAGTGTTGTACCATTAGACGGCCCATAGACTTATTCTATCGGACGCCACCACTGATTTTCAGTGTTGAGCCATAGAATAATCCTATGCAGCGATGGACTAATCATATGACTCTAGCCTGAAAATCAGTGGTGGCGTCCGATAGAATAAGTCTATGGTCCGTCTAATGGTATAATACTATCAGATTTCTTTCCGTGTACCTACACTGAAATTTTACGAGCAGAGATGGGAATAATACTTTAACCTTATGTAAAATTCCTAATGCTTTTGTAAAATTACAGAAAAGAAAATTCGCCAGTTATGAAATAAATATAAGTAGGGGAGAGTGGGGCAAAACCGCTAAGCGGGGCAAAGACGTTTTTCAAAATATCTCCCTTATTTCTAGACCGTTTCAACTTCTGTTTAATGTTTATCATAATTATAACTGGAACTATTGTTTAGAAAAAAAAATCTTAAAAATATAAAATGTATTAAGAAATATACGGAAAAAATCGATTTCACATGTCTGAGATGAAATTTATATTGACCAAAACTAGTAAATTTTGAATGTAAATTGTGAGCATTTAAAATTGAAATTTTCACGTTCTAGTAGAGTAATGATTTATCTACACAATCTCTTTGAAATCTAGGTTTAATTTTTAATCTAAATATATACAATTTTAAATTAAAAAAAGGTTTGTCGTTTGGGGCAAAGACGCTTGAAAATGGATTAAATCTCTTTAAAAATCAGTAAAATGTTTATGTTTTATAATTATTGCATCAATAAATGTTATTTAGTATATATTTTAGACCATTTATTATATTTGGAATAATAATATTAGCAAAAACGTCTTTGCCCCAACAGTTGGGGCAAAGCCGCTAGTTTGAATCTTTTTAAAAAACAACTAAATAATGTAATTATGATTTGATAAATGTAACAACGACTATTAAAACCTGTTACTGGTTAGTTTCAGCAGTGTAACAAACAAAAATTACTCCAATTGAACGTATAGTTAAATTTTTGTGCATCAATAAATATAAACCTAGCGGTTTTGCCCCACTCTCCCTTATTAGAAATTCTAATATAAAAATAAATTATGAATTTTATTGTGAAATTATAAAAAAGCAATGTAAAATAAATAAATTATGTAATTTCACAAATTTTTGTATTTATTGTTTTAAACTTTGGCATTGCACCTGAACTTAACCTCAACCTTATGAAAATTTTCGAAAGATTCTGTCATTTCTTCGTAATAAAAGGGAGAAAAAATGTTTAATTTATTAATTCAACAGAAGTTGAATTTTTTTTTTCAATCAAATGCCCGTTGACGGTCAAAATAGACACATAACCAATTCGTTTTCAAGAAATATCTTAACAACTAATATGTGAAACTTTTTTAAGACGTATCACAATTAGGTTTCTATAATTAATCATTTTTGCTGGGAATTTTACATAAGAGGATTATGGATAAATACATCAAACTATAATATTTTACTTCAAGATGATAACATTGATAATCATTTTTGCTGGGAATTTTACATAAGAGGATTATGGATAAATACATCAAACTATAATATTTTACTTCAAGATGATAACATTGAGATTATAAACAGGATTTTTACATGGTTATGGTTATGGTTGGTTTTTGGCCTTAGGCCCCCAAAGGTCCAATAGCCATAGAATAATCTGAATTCATAAAGTCTGATTTCCAATTTGCGTAAATCCAAAGATTTTTAAAATCTTCAATAAAATGTTGGTGCTCCTCGATTTTAGAATTCTGCTGTAACAGAGAGTATAAGGAAGGGAGATCAGGGATAAATATGGAGATATGAATTGAATTGTAATGTGTTAATAATGTTATAATTCAATTATAATATTCCAAATGTGATAAATATAGTAGGCTTAAAATACTTTAACCTGGATTTTTACATGCTTTTGTAACTTTACAGTTACTGGTGAATTTGATACTATGAAGGTAGGTGCTTTTATTACCTACTACCAAAGTAGTACATTCCCCTACTGTAAAAACGTGCGTGAGATCTGTCATAAGAAGGTAGGTATGTACTTACATGTGTACGCATATAAGATCTTAGTTGATACAGACCAGATCTCGTATAAGATCTTGTGTAAGAACGTATGTACGAACACATGTAAGTTCTTATATTAAGTTTCGTCGCGCCGCGTATAATGTTACTCAATATGAAATCGAAATAGCATTCTTATATGAGTTCTCATCTGCGTACGTATGTACGAACACATGTGCGAACACACGTACGAACTCATGTGCGAACACACGTACGAACTCATGTGCGAACACACCTAAGTATTAAATTAAATATGTTAAATTAAATATTTTATCTAACCATCTAACCTGAGCCTAAGAACGCCTTAAACCCCTCGGCCACCGTAGTTATAGAAACAACTTTACAAAATCTTAGTCATGTCTTTCCGGAGAAATTTATGTATTAAACATGACTAAGATTTTGTAAAGTTGTTTCTATAACTACGGTGGCTGAGGGGTTTAAGGTGTACTTAGGTTAGATAGGCTCGAATTCCTTTGCCAAGAATTTTTTTTTTAATAATATATTTAATTTAAAATATTTAATTTAAAATATTTAATTTAATACTTAGGTGTGTTCGCACATGAGTTCGTACATACGTATGCAGATGAGAACTCATATAAGAACGCTGTTTCAATTTCATATTCAGTAACGTTATACGCGGCGCATGACGGAACTTAATATAAGAACTTACATGCGCTCGTACCTACGTTCTCACATAAGATCTTATACGAGATCTCGTCTATGTCACCTGAGATCTTATATGCGTACACATGTAAGTTCATACCTACTTTCTTACGACAGATCTCACGCACCTTTTTACAGTAGGGTCACAACCCTGAATGTACATTTACTGAAAAATGTAATATTACATAACTGAAAGCTGTAAAAATTCAAGTTGATTGGTATTATTGCTACTTTCCAAAGAGTAATATTACAGAAAGCTTCTAAAGTAACATTACAATACGGACGTAATTTTCCTGAAGTATTTTTTACAGTGTACGGATACATAGCGCGATGACTTTTTTTTATTTTTGCGATAAAAGTACTTTATCATACATCAAATTTTTTGTTATGAAGTCTACTTTTTAATACCGTCTGGTGTTTTACAAAAATCGTTAAACATAACCTCAAAATAACGCTTCGATTAGGAAAAAACACAAAAAAATACATTTTTACCACAAAAATTTCTATAAAAAGAGAAAAAAATGTATTTTCTTGACCAGGATAGCATACATTATGGTATTTTGACTTACTTAATCCAAATCCACTGTCAGTTTAGAAATACAAAATGACAGATCCAATATGGCGGACACAAAATTTAAAAAACTATCGTATTCGGTAAAAACTAGTTACATGGGATTTTTTGAGGTCGCTGATAACGAATATGATATCGGTTTTTAGAAATTTAAAATGTCGGATTCAATATGGCGGACAGGTAAAGTTCCAAAATGGTTGAAAAAATTAGGGGGAATATTTTCGAATATATTTCACTATTTTACAACTTCAATATAATTTTTTCAATTTTTTTCGACTATTTTTCTTAGAGATTGTTTTTAGGGGATGATAATTCTGGTTATCGATCAATTGGAAAAAGTAGGAGGCATATTCCTGAGTATTTTTCGCAATTTTAGAACTTCATTAGAGTTTTTTTGTAGAAATTGATAATTTTTTTCTAAGTTTTTGTCGATTATTTTTTTTTTGGCATAGTTTTTGGTGGTTGATAATTCTGGTTATCAATTGTAGAAATTAAGGTGCATATTCCTAAGTATTTTCCGACATTTCAGAACTTCATTAGAATTTTGTAGTATAGAAAACGATAATCTTTTTCAATATTTTCTTAACTATTTTTCTCAGGGGTGGTTTTTAAGGGATGATAATTCTGGTTATCAGTTGGAAAGGTTAGGGATCACATTTCTGAGTATTTTTCGACATTTTGAAACTTGATTAGAAGTTCCAAAAACCCTAGGTAACTAGTTTTAAACGAATACGATATTTTTTTTAAATTTGTGTCCGCCATATTGGATCCGCCATTTTGAATTTTAAAAATCTGACGTCAGATTCGTAATCAGAGACCCTAAAAACAGTAGATAGCATAATTGAAATTCATAAATTTTATGTACTTTCAGAGATATGAATTTTTGCCAGAAAATACTCCTTTCTGGCCCACTGTGCATTTGTTTGAAACTCGTTACTCGGGTGTTTTTGGAGTCGCTGATTTAGTATATGAGGCGCATGAATATTCTTTAAATCTCATTTAGCATAAATCCCATTAAGCCTAAAATCAAAAAGCCTAAAACGCATTCAGCCAAAATTCCATTTAACCTAAATTGCATTTAACCTAAATTGCATTTAACCTAAATTTCATTAAACCTAAATCGCGTTTAACCTAAATTCCATTAAACCTAAATTTCATTTTACCTAAATCCCATTCAATCTAAATTCCATTTAACCTAAATCTCATTTAACCTAAATCTCATTTTACCGAAATTCCATTTAACCTAAATTCCATTTAACCTACATTCCATTTAACCTAAATCCCATTGAACCTAAATCCCATTCAACCTAAATTCCGTTTAACCTAAATCTCATTTAACCTAAATTCCATTTAACCCAAAATGCATTTAGCCTAAATCTCACTTCACCTAAATCCCATTTAACCTAAATCTCATTTAACCTAAATTCCACTTAAGCGAAATCCCATTTAACCTAAAACGCATTTAGTCTAAATTCCATTTAACCTAAAATGCATTCAGCCTAAATCCCATTTAACCTAAATTCCGTTTAACCTAAATCTCATTTAACCTAAATTCCACTTAACCTAAATCCCATTTAACCTAAAAAGCATTTAGTCTAAATTCCATTTAACCTAAAATGCATTCAGCCTAAATCTCACTTCACCTAAATCCCATTTAACCTAAATTCCATTTAACCTAAAACGCATTCAGCCTAAATCTCACTTCACCTAAATCCCATTTAACCTAAATCTCATTTAACATAAATTCCACTTAACCTAAATCCTATTTAACCTAAATTCCATTTAACCTAAATCCCATTTAACCTAAATTCCATTTAACCTAAAACGCATTCAGCCTAAATCTCACTTTACCTAAATCCCATTTAACCTAAATCTCATTTAACCTAAATTCCACTTAATCTAAATCCCATTTAACCTAAAACGCATTTAGTCTAAATTCCATTTAACCTAAATTCCATTTAACCTAAAACGCATTGAGCCTAAATCTCACTTCACCTAAATCCCATTGAACCTAAAAATTTTTTTAATTTAAGGATAAATATAGTTGAATCAAATATAGTTTTAGGTTAAATGGGATTTAGATGAAGTGAGATTTAGGATCAATGCGTTTTAGGTTAAATGGAATTTAGGTTAAATGGAATTTAGACTAAATGCGTTTTAGGTTAAATGGGATTTAGATTAAGTGGAATTTAGGTTAAATGAGATTTAGGTTAAATGGGATTTAGGTGAAGTGAAATTTAGGCTGAATGCATTTTTGGTTTAATGGAATTTAGACTAAATGCGTTTTAGGTTAAATGGGATTTAGGTTAAGTGGAATTTAGGTTAAATGAGATTTAGGTTAAATGGGATTTAGGTGAAGTGAGATTTAGGCTGAATGCATTTTAGGTTAAATGGAATTTAGGTTAAATGGGATTTAGGTTAAATGGAATTTAGGTTAAATGGGATTTAGGTTAAGTGGAATTTATGTTAAATGAGATTTAGGTTAAATCGGATTTAGGTGAAGTGAGATTTAGGCTGAATGCATTTAAGGTTAAATGGAATGTAGAATAAATGCGTTTTAGGTTAAATGGGATTTAGGTTAAGTGGAATTTAGGTTAAATGAGATTTAGGTTAAACGGAATTTATGTTAAATGGGATTTAGGCTGAATGCATTTTAGGTTAAATGGAATTTAGACTAAATGCGTTTTAGGTTAAATGGGATTTACGTTAAGTGGAATTAAGGTTAAATGAGATTTAGGTTAAATGGGATTTAGGTGAAGTGAGATTTAGGCTGAATGAATTTTAGGTTAAATGGAATTTATACTAAATGCGTTTTAGGTTAAATGGGATTTAGGTTAAATGTAATTTAGGTTAAATGAGATTTAGGTTAAATGGAATTTAGACTAAATGCGTTTTAGGTTAAATGGCATTTAGATTAAGTGGAATTTAGGTTAAATGAGATTTAGGTTAAATGGAATTTCGGTAAAATGAGATTTAGGTTAAATGAGATTTAGGTTAAATAGAATTTAGATTGAATGGGATTTAGGTAAAATGAAATTTAGGTTTAATGGAATTTAGGTTAAATGAGATTTAGGTTAAATGGGATTTAGGTGAAGTGAGATTTAGGCTGAATGCATTTTAGGTTAAATGGAATTTAGGTTAAATGGGATTTAGGTTAAATGGAATTTAGGTTAAATGGGATTTAGGTTAAGTGGAATTTATGTTAAATGAGATTTAGGTTAAATCGGATTTAGGTGAAGTGAGATTTAGGCTGAATGCATTTAAGGTTAAATGGAATGTAGAATAAATGCGTTTTAGGTTAAATGGGATTTAGGTTAAGTGGAATTTAGGTTAAATGAGATTTAGGTTAAACGGAATTTATGTTAAATGGGATTTAGGCTGAATGCATTTTAGGTTAAATGGAATTTAGACTAAATGCGTTTTAGGTTAAATGGGATTTAGATGAAGTGAGATTTAGGATCAATGCGTTTTAGGTTAAATGGAATTTAGGTTAAATGGAATTTAGACTAAATGCGTTTTAGGTTAAATGGGATTTAGATTAAGTGGAATTTAGGTTAAATGAGATTTAGGTTAAATGGGATTTAGGTGAAGTGAAATTTAGGCTGAATGCATTTTTGGTTTAATGGAATTTAGACTAAATGCGTTTTAGGTTAAATGGGATTTAGGTTAAGTGGAATTTAGGTTAAATGAGATTTAGGTTAAATGGGATTTAGGTGAAGTGAGATTTAGGCTGAATGCATTTTAGGTTAAATGGAATTTAGGTTAAATGGGATTTAGGTTAAATGGAATTTAGGTTAAATGGGATTTAGGTTAAGTGGAATTTATGTTAAATGAGATTTAGGTTAAATCGGATTTAGGTGAAGTGAGATTTAGGCTGAATGCATTTAAGGTTAAATGGAATGTAGAATAAATGCGTTTTAGGTTAAATGGGATTTAGGTTAAGTGGAATTTAGGTTAAATGAGATTTAGGTTAAACGGAATTTATGTTAAATGGGATTTAGGCTGAATGCATTTTAGGTTAAATGGAATTTAGACTAAATGCGTTTTAGGTTAAATGGGATTTACGTTAAGTGGAATTAAGGTTAAATGAGATTTAGGTTAAATGGGATTTAGGTGAAGTGAGATTTAGGCTGAATGAATTTTAGGTTAAATGGAATTTATACTAAATGCGTTTTAGGTTAAATGGGATTTAGGTTAAATGTAATTTAGGTTAAATGAGATTTAGGTTAAACGGAATTTAGGTTAAATGGGATTTAGGTTAAATGGGATTTAGGTTAAATGGAATTTAGGTTAAATGGAATTTCGGTAAAATGAGATTTAGGTTAAATGAGATTTAGGTTAAATAGAATTTAGATTGAATGGGATTTAGGTAAAATGAAATTTAGGTTTAATGGAATTTAGGTTAAACGCGATTTAGGTTAAATGAAATTTAGGTTAAATGCAATTTAGATTAAATGGAATTTTGGCTGAATGCATTTTAGGCTTTTTGATTTTAGGCTTAATGGGATTTAGGCTAAATGAGATTTAGGGAATATTCATGCGCCTCTAGTATATGATGTTAGAATTACAAAGAACAATATGATTAATCCAAAATGTTGGATAAACTTTTTTAAAAACCATTGGTTTTACTTATAAAATAATTTTAGTGGAATTTGGGGACACTGATTTTAAATTTGGAGACTCATTTACAAAACACAAGATGTCGGATCCAATAGTGAGGACGACAATTTGTCAAATTGATTGGATTTATTTCAGACACTAGCTGTCGTACCCGTCTTCGACGGGTTTTAGTTCCTACTGATACATTTCAACTTTTGTCTGTACATAGCTCAAAATCTTCTTTACAATTTATGAAATTCAAAAATGTTTTATTTTATTTTGTTTTTGTTTATTTTATACGATATTGTTTCTAAGATGTGTCACGTGAAAATAACCAATCATTCATCTTTAAAAATAATTTAAAAATCTCTTAAGAATAGACACATATTAAATGATAATTTATATTCATAAGTATAATTTACTGAAAAAGAACCTAAAAAGCAAAAATCTGACGAAAATTTACAGTTTTGTATTGTTTTGTTTACATTATATTATATTTATCATAAGAGTATTTATAATATATATTATGCAAATCTGTTTTAATTCCAACTTTGAAATTAAATGAAATTAATTTTAGTTAATAAAATTTTTATTTCACATTAGTTACAAATATTAGAAGTCATGTATATTAGATAATAATAAATTTAAGAATATTTTTAGATTGTTAGAGAAATTGAGCCTACGGATTCTATAAGGGCACATAAATTTTCAACAGCGGTGTCCGCTTTTCCCCCACCACCTTGAAATTGATTTTTAAGAAACAAAATGAGTACTCAAAGAAACAATTCTTAAGAAACAAAATTTTGTAATTACTATAGTAATTACAAAATTTTGTTTCTTAAAAATCAATTTCAAGGTGGTGGGGGAAAAGTGGACACCGTGGTTGAAAATTTATGTGCCCTTATAGAATCCGGAGGCTCAATTGTTCAATCTTCCTTTTTAAATATTTTTAAAGTTTTGTCAATTAAGAAACATTGTATAAAAGAAAAACAAATCTAAAAATGTACATTTTTCAAAATTATGTTGTATCTCCCATTTCAAAATTAAATTCAACTAATTACAATATTTTTGTTTAAGTATTGATTTGTGTTCATTAAATAATGGAATTAATTATTTTAATTTTGTATTTCTTAATTTTACTATTAAATAACTCTGAAATATTTGAATCTGACATTTTGAATTTGTAATTTTGAAATATATTCTTCCGACGTCAAAATCTTAATCAAAGACCTCGACAATACCACTCAATTATGCTTCAAAGTAATTCGTTACAATTCTAATTTTTTCTATTTTTTTTATCCCGATAACAATTTTATGTTTTATCTCAGATATAGAATATAGTTTTTGCAAAATTCTGCTAAAATGTGACGAAATCACATAAAATACTCAATTGTAGAAAATCTAAAAGGAGTCCATCAAAAAATTTATAATTAGAAAAATTTTGAATTTTCTAATTTTCCGAAAAAATAGTAGGGGAGAGGGCCCCAAGTAGGACACCCTTTCGATTTATTGCTGTAGAATCCAAACCGAATAAAATATATTAAAATGTTTTATAACGGATAAAAGTACAATTTATAAGGTAACTTATGGCCACAGGGATAAAATTTTATTTTAAACATAAACACTTTTTAAAGCATTTTTTCTAATTGGCAAAATTTTGGGTCTAAAAAAAAGTGGCCCCAAGATGGACACCTTCTTAAAAGTCTCTGAAAATTGTAGTAAATAAAAACAGCACACTGTGTAACAATTCTTAAACTAATTTTTAATCATTTTAAGGAATTTATCAAGAAATAACATTTCTAAAAACTTCATTTTAATAGCTTAACAGTAAAAAGTAATAAAATATCGAAAAATATCGATATATCATTTTCTCTAACGATAACATAACATTTTATGGTGGAAAATAAAAAAATTTAATTAATTGGCTCAAAAAATTATTGAAAAAAGTGTAAAATCGAAAATATCCAAATAAATACAATGAGATTTGTGGCCTGTCCATCTTAGGGTACATGACACCATTTTTTAATCCCCAGTAAAAATATATATACGAACACTGAATTAGTAAAATCATTTTAGGATATTATTATACGATAAATAAAGAATGTTATAACGTTAAGTACTCATTCTAAATTATAAATTTAAATAACTTTACCAAGTTGGGAAAAAATGTTACAAAACTTTTTTAGACACAAAATTACGTGGTATGTGTAGAAGAAAAACCAGCTGGTTTTTTTTCTTCAAATGTGAATCAAAATGTTCGTTTATACAAACAACAAAAATGACAGAAAGCATAAGGCGCTGTCACCTTAAACAAAAATTTTATACGAAATGTCCATCTTGGGGCCCTGTCCATCTTGGGGCCCACTCCCCTATATCTTCCGTTGTTAGTAATATTTTTTAATTTTGTAAATTTATAAACCCATCCTGAGTCAATACCTAAAACTCTGTCAAATTTGGTTTCATACAAACAAAAAATTTTAAAAATTAAAGTTTTTGATTTTTTGAATTTTGTAGAAATTTGAAATATTTGTAATTTATTTTTCCATTTTATTTTTAATGTTGAAATATGAATTAATTAAATTATTTTTATCAAAATAAAAGAGTTAGGTACAAAGAGTTTCGCAGTGATCCGTCAAAACATGGAAAAAATTACAATTTTTAAGTTTTAGATTTTTTTGAAAAAGTGCCATAACTTCCGTTCAAAAAAATATTTTTTAATGGGGTTTGGCTAGAAATTATTATTCAATTATTAATCCCTATCAATTATTGTCGAAATAAAAAGCTATAGGTACACAGAGTTTAAGAGTGCTACGTAAAAAAAAATATTTAATTTTTTAATTTTTTTGAAAAAATGTTATAACTTCCCTTAAATTTAATATTTTTTAATGGAGTTTGGCTATAAATTTAAGTTACGCGAATACCTAACAGACTACCAGATTTAACTTCAATCCGTGGAGCCGTTTTTGAGTGATGCCCGGACAAAATATTGCTGACATACATACATCCATACATACAAACATACATACGGGGCATTCTATTTCTAAACGACCCCCTTCAGAAACAATTGCCAATTTCGGCGAATTTGAGACAACTTTTAAATAAATATTTCTTCTACCACCTGAGGCCAAATTACTTTTGTAATTAGCAGTTTTAAAAGAAAAATTTCTAAATTTTGCAATAATAAAAAGAATTTTGTTCAAATATATTTAATTTATATACAAAATGTAGTTTGAATGTTAACCTTTCGAATATCTCAAAACACGTTGTGTCAGATTTATTAAAAAGATATCTTAAAAGAAAGCTTAAATATTCTAGTTTTTATTTCCGTAAAGTAAATAATGGACATTTCAGGGGATTTTGAGAAATTAATTAAAATTTACAGTCATGTCAGAGGTTAAAATATGTATAAATTGAGAAACATTTTTTTAATAGAGTGGCATTTGTTTTCTTTTAAATTTTGTATTTTATTAACTTTTAAACTATATATAATTTTATTTATTATTTAAATATCATTTCTGTTAAATTTTTTATTCTATTAGTCTTCAAATTATATATAGGGTCAGTTGGGGTAATTCGGGACAGAATTCTTAATTTCCACTAATAACGTAAGTTTTTTATTTTAATAGGCAACACTATCGGTTTTCTTTTGCATTAACTTGTTACGTCACTTCCCTAGAATAATTATATGGGTTAGTAGATGTTATAGATGACCCTGAATCGTGAAAAACTGCTGTCCCGCATTACCCCGACGATTTTGACAAAATGGCAAAATTTAGGGCTAATTCAGGACAGAATTTTTTCTAAGAAAGGACTACGAAAAAAGTTATTTTAAGTATACTACTGTATTAAGGGATGAAATAGCTTGAAAAAAATTCATAAGAAATATATGATACTTTAATCATATTAATGATAATGTATCATATATGTTCAAAAACCAACCATACCGTAAGTAACAATGTGAAAAATTAAATAACTTGAACACATTTTAAGGGATTTATTTTAAACTTTGTAAAAAAAGATTTCTGAGGTCGCTGAAAATTAATCTAAAATCAGACATTTAAAATTAAAAATGGCAAATTTAATAGGACGGGCAATTCTGCAAAAATTCGTAAAAATTAATCTAATTTGCTTCAATTTTGACACCCAAACGTTATCTAATACGAATTTGAAGTCTCTCTTTCTCTCTCTTTTTCTTTTTTTCTTTCTTTCGTTCTCTCTCTCATTCAATCACTAACTTTTTCTCTTAAATTCATTTACCTGTAGCTCGTTTTGTAGGTATCCTTTACGTATTTGTAGTAAGAACTGTCTACTTTTTCACTGTGACATATTATATTATGCCTAAATATTATACTTAAACTCGAGAAAAGTATAATAAACATTTTTTTTTGTAATTTTACACTGCAAAAATATTGTAGTGGTCAATGAGATGCAAGTTTGTTCAACTGTTATTAAAAAAAATTCATTTAAAATTCTGTCCCGAATTACCCCAGTCTTGTCGAATTCTCGGGGTAATGAGGGACAGATTATTATTATTATATAAATTAACCAAGAACAAAAACCCAAGTGAATTTCAATTACAGTATTAATAACACATAAGAAAAAATTTTTGTTGAATTTTTAGGATTGTTTTTTTTTTTAATATACGAGAAGAACTACTGAAACAGTTTTTCTTCGATTGTCAACTTTTTATCAATTATGAATTATCTTCCTATACCTTGCTGACAACCGGAAATTGGCGCTATTTTGAAAAAGGAAAAAAAAATATTTCCAACTGTAGATTGAAACAATGCAATATTGCATTACAAAATAGAAGGAAAATACTAAATAAAAATGCATAACATTTAGCTTTTCCAATTAATTAACTTAAAAAAAAGTACTTTGCACTTATTGAAAAAAAGTTTTTTAGTCGATTTTCACACAGTGTTGGCATCTAACACAAACAATACATATATCCGCTTCGGTGTACACGCAAAAGTTGGCTTGTATAAAAAGAAATGTTTTCATGTATACCAATCAGCCTTTTAGTATTTCGGGTTAAAAAAATTGACTGTCTCACAACTGGAGCCGTCTCACAACTGGCGACTCTCCCCTAAGTGTGGGTTTTCCTAGATAATCGACTTTTTAATATTTTTAAAAAACCTTTGTCAGTACGTCAATTTTTAATGTTTTTAAATTTTTCTTGTGGATATTGAAAGAGATTGAAAAACCCTATCAGAATCTGGAAAGAAAACCTAAGTATCTTAATTAGATCAAGAAATATGAACATTTAAAGAAAAAAATTGGTTTTTTTTACTAAAAAGTCTTCAAAATTCAAATCCTCATAACTTCAAGGAAAAATTTTTTTTCGCAATTCGCAAAAATACGTGTCACCTAATTTCCATTCAAAATCAACATATTTCATCCTCATCACATTCTGGGTTCACAAGTGGACATCCTGCCTGATTTGAAATGAAACCCGCCCACTATGTTTTATACAGAAACTGCAGAAAAACGGTTTTTTTAGCTTCAGTTTTAGCCTTTAGTTTTTTTTTTGACTCCATACTACGCGCTTCAACATTAAGTTGTTATTTTTTTTTCGGAATTCAAAAACAAGCAATAATGAGTATAATGGTGTCAAAGTAAGGTAAATGCACCAGTGACCGTCCATGCTTTAGTAATCGGCACATAATATATTATATTGCAGAAAATATGGTCTGAGAAAGTTTTTATGTAATTAAATGATTGTTTTGGTAAGTTCAAACCTTCTAGCATAAAAGTCATACATCTGCGTTATGTAAATAGTGAGTTTTCAATTTAAAAAATCTATTTGTTGATTGCAGTTCTATGTACTGGCTAGAGGATAGCCATTTTCTTAAGTTTGGAGTTAGGTGAATGACAAGTTTAATAAAGTGTTGTTTTTCATTTAAGAAGGTACAAGATAGGTCAACTTATGTTTTTAATACAAATTAATAAACCTAGTTTTCATTGATTTAAAAGTAGTATGAAAGTAATTAAATTTTAATTATTAATATTAATAAAAACGATGACTGAAACGCCAATTCCACTGTGCGTGTGTAATCGTTTGAGTTGCCGAAAACTAAAAAATATTATGTAACTAAGGAATTGATTTTTTCTATCGTTTGAGATAAAGAAATTTTGTCTTTTTTGTAAAAATCAAATTTGTATAATATAATGTTAATGTAGTTTAGTATTCGTCCACTGAAAAAAGTCTAAAATCATAGTTATTGTGCATTACTTTTATTGACGGTTACTAAAAATTCATGATTAAATTAATGATTTAAAGTTCTTTTTGAATTATTTAAAATCAGAATTAGTTTTTAAAAACTATTTTGAATGGAATAAAGCCAACTATCAATGGTTGGTATTGAGAGTTGATCCTCTTTGTGTATTTTTATTCCAAAAATCACAAACATAACCTAACATTTTGTGCTTCTTTTGGGTCCCCTTTCTTCGTATCGTGTTACATATTTATGATATTTACGTAATTATAAGTGTATAAACAAAATTATTAGTATCATTTACTTGCGTGCCAACATTTATTCTAGATTTTTCAAATTAACAAGCCCAAGAAAAAGTTTATTTTCAAAACTTTTGAAATACATATTTTATAATTATCATGTTTTACTAAATTTTTAATAATTCATATACACATTTTTTACTTTCTGTATCCCATTCAAAATAATTATTGCACAGTTTTTCCTTTCACTTTAAAGAAAGTTAAACTTGATTTTTTAAACGACTTTGTTTTAAAAGATGTAAAGATTAGTTTTGATATTTAAAAATGTTGATTTGACTACTATTAATAAAAATTTTAAGCTTACGCGCTTAAAATATTTTGGTAATCAATCATAATTATTATAATTATATTTTAATAAACGAATTTCAGTTTAAATAGTTTGTTTTAATACTTAAATATTAATGACGATTACTAATGCTTTAACGTGACGATCACTAAAGCAATCACATTTCACCTTTGCCGATAACTAATGCATTCGCGTATTTTGAACTTTATTTGTTAATAAATATTAACCACAATAAAATTAATAACAAATAAAATCATGTTACCCTTCTTTGAAGTTTACTTTATTCGTAAAAACTAATTGTGATCATATAAATGTCTTTTAACGTTGTTTAATAAGCTTTTGAAACTATCAATTCTGCTTAAGGTGACGATTACTAATGCATTTACCTTATATTCTTTAAAGAGTATTTTGAGGCTTTATGTTCTTTGATATCGAGTGGAGTCTCGAGGATTCTTTATTATTTTAAAATTATCTATTATTTAAACATTTTTTTGGCATAATTACTTTTTTTTACTTCCATTGAAAGACAAAAATCAAAGTCTTTAATTTAAATAAAGATCATGACGTTTTGTAACCATTTTGTAAAATCTAAGTCACATATTATTTTTAATTTAAAATTTAATATTGCAGCAGACTCTGTAAGTAACGGAAAGGTTGCAATAGATATAGATTTAGAATTTTTACCTTGTATACTCTATGAGTTTTACCCCACCGTACCTGGTCCTGCGGACATACCAGTGGGAATAATTCGCCTTTGATGTTACAAATACGCCTTTGATTTTATTGCAAGTTTACTTTTTTGTGGTATGGATGTTCATTACACGCTTTTGCTATTAATACGCCAAATTCTATTCATTAACTTGCTGTTTCCGAACTTATCTTTCTCCCGTCGCACAGTGGGATGAATCTGGAATTTACTGTTCAAAAATTTCCAGAGCCTCTAATTCTTAACCAAATTTAAAGTTCTTTTTTTTTAAATTAAAGCTTAATAAATTTCTAAAAACATTGTCGGAGCCGATTTTTGAAAAAAAAAATTTTTTAACTTTTTTATTATTGTTTAAATGTAATAAAAGAGCTAATTATCAACATTCCACACGTTTAATCTACGTCACTTAGTAATACTTAAGCAAAAAAAATTAATAACTTTACTTTCAGGAAAGTTAAATTTTACTTAATAAATAAAATTTCACAATTTTCCTGATTGTTACAAACAAATTATTGACGAAGAGGCATATATTCAGTATTTATTAAGATTAAAGGTAATGAGTAAGGTTTTTTTTCTATCTGATCACATAGTATTAAATAAAATTTTACTTTCCTGAAAGTAAAGTTTTTAATTTTTTTTTGCTTAAGTATTACTGACGTAGATTAAGTGACGTAGGTTAAACGTGTGGAATGTTGATAATTAGCTCTTTTATTACATTTAAACAATAATAAAAAAGTTAAAAAAATTTTTTTTCAAAAATCGGCTCCGACAATGTTTTTAGAATTTTATTAAGCTTTAATTTAAAAAAAAGAACTTTAAATTTGGTTAAGAATTAGAGGCTCTGGACATTTTTGAACAGTAAATTCCAGATTCATCCCAATATGGCGAACAAAAACTTTTCAAAATCATGTCATTTCAACAAAAATATCTTCTCAAAGGTTTTTGGTGTCTCTGATTATAAATCCGATTTCAGATTTTTAAAATGTAAAATGGCGGATCCAATATGGCGGATTGAATATGTAAAAAGTAATTTTATCAAAAAAAATCTCTAGTCAGGCGTTTTTGGGGTCACTGATTACAAATTCAAAGTCAGATTTTTAAAATTCAAAATGACGGATCCAATATGGCGGATTGAATATGTAAAAAGTAATTTTATCTTAACAAAAATTTCTAGCCAAGGATTTTTGGGGGTCACTGATTACAAATGTAAAGTCAGATTTTTAAAATTCAAAATGGCGGATCGAATATGGCTAATAAAAAAATAAGAATTTTATTTCATTTTCACAAAACCCCTTTACATAGGGGTTTTTATGATCACTGATTACTCTGTTGTTTTATGAGTCATTAACTTTAAAAACCAAATGAAGGTTAAATAATAAGACAAGAAAATTTTTTTATAATAAATGATAAAAATTACACTGAAAGAAAAACAGTCTAAAAGTTACTTGAGTTTTAAGTATTATTTACTTTTTTACTTAAGCAATGGAAACAAATTAAAAATTGCTGCGAAACCAGGTAATTTTTATTTTGTTTTCTAAGAAGAAAAAAATGTCATTTTTCGAATCAAATTTGTCGTTTTGTATTTAAAACGAATATTTGAAGTAATTAAAGAAAAATAATAAAGTATTAGATAAATTACTTTTCTACTTACTTGTATTTATACTTCCATTATTAAATCTTCCGAAATATAATTAAAATTTAACTTTGAAGAGTTTGACTCAAAACGTCAAATTTGCTTTAAAAGTATCATTTTTTTTTTTTTTTTTTTAGAAAACAAAGTGAACCTGGATTCACAGCAATTTTTAATTTATTTGCATTGCTTGAGTAAAAAAGTAAATATTACTTAATACTCAAGTAAACTTTAAATTGTTTTTTTTTCAGTGTAGTTTATTCAAATGTAAGTGAACTAGTCAAATATAGAAAAAAACGAATATCAAAAACTGTTACTGATTTCATCCCATTGAGGTACTAATTTCAACATTTTGAATTTAAAATGTGCAGAGATATACAAAAATAATCATAAAAATCAAAGTAGTAAATAGTAGCAGCTGAATTTTTGATATTACTTACAAAAGTCAACAGGGAACATTTACTCGTTGAATTTAAAACGTTACCGCGCGTTACTTTTTTTGTAGCTCTATAAATTTACAAATATGTACCTTTTGAGAACAGCATTCTATTATACTCATAAAAAACCAATATTTTTAAATTTTAATTTTAATTAACATCATTAATTTACCTTTGGGGACACCCCACTTAAATGACCGATGCAAATTTTTAAATCGATCCATTTCTTGTAACTTTTACAACGGGTTCAAAATTGCTTTGCAAAACTCGTAAACGTAGCTATTTCGCAAGCATCAACTTTGCGCTAATGTTAAAAATAATGAACTTGATCTTGAGCAGTTCCCTTTATGCAGAAATACGCATCAAAGCCTCCTTTATAAAACTACGTAGAAATAAAAGCTGAAATTGAAAGTCGATTTTTTTATTTTTAGTCAGCTTTTTGTGCAATTGGTACCACTGTGCGTCGCTTTCTTTTGTTCATTCTCCCTTTTGATTGCTCTCATCACACTTTTCAACTACTTCCACCACCAGGGATTCGCCACGAACAGAAAAAATTATCTTAACGGAGTCCTCCGTACAGGGTTTGCGGCCTTAGATACTCTCAAGCTATTGAGAGCATACGGGGAAACCACGCGAAGGGGAAAGGTTGCAATAGTCTGATATTTTGGTTTTACATACTTTCAGGTATATAGAAACAAAAAACTAATTTTACTTTTGAATACTAAGCAGTTGAGTTTTGGTAAAAAATCGGCGCTTCTGGCCCAGTGTGCCCTGTAATGCAAATGACATGAAAGTCAGATGCTGTTGGTGGACCCAGGGGGGGTCCTATGCTTGATCCCCCCCAAAGCCTTATATTTATGTGAGAGAAAAAGAGATAACACTATAGTGCCGTCTCTTTTTCTCTCATGTAATACCCCCTCCTAAAAAAGTGTTTGAATCCGACCCTGTCAGATCAGATCATCACGTAACGTAACGTGATGATTTATTCAATGTAATACGGTATTGCTGTTTTCAACACTGAAATATGAATATGCGCAAAAGTGCGCAAGTTATATTAAAGTAGACATCTCAAACTAACATACGGTATATTATTTTTGTTGTTAACGAGTGGAGAAACGGGGAGACATTAAACGCAAGTAAGCACTTTACTGAAAAATACAATTTTTTTCAACTTCAATGTATTAAAATAAAAATTATGCAGGAATAAAATTGGTCATTTAATTTTTTTTTTAAGTTTAATACGTTCTTAAATCAAATAAAAAACATTAACACCAACTTTCAAGAATTAGGATCTATAGCATGCACTTCTATAGGGGAGACCGGGGCTACTTGGCGCACTTTTCACTCTTTGTTGTTTGGCTCTGCCAATTTTGTATACATGAAAACTATATTGTACAGAAACTTTGCTTAAGCTCCGGCCCGGGGCGGTCTGGCGCACTACCCGGGGTTACTTGGCGCATGAATTAAAATGTGTGATTAATGATCAAGCAAGATGTTTCATTGTAAAAATAAGTCTTGTAAGGAAATTTTATCTTGAAAAAATGTGAATCAGTTAAAAATAGAAGGTTAATCTTGTTCAAAAAGTGAAGTTAACGAACCTAAAAACTACAAATATCTGAAATCGAAAAATTATGAGGTTTGAATAATAATAATAATAAATAACTTTTTATAATACTTTTTTATCTGAAAGGGTTATTTTTGGTATTGATAATAAAATAAAAGTGTTACCACATTGAATTAAAATTTTTTTTATTTGTCACTAGATGTAGCTTACAAACTTCTAGCGCTCCGAGCGCGCCAACCAGCCCAGACCTTACTGCGTCAAGTAGCCCCAGAGAGACTATTTATACATTTTCTTCATTTTTATGAAAACTGTAAATATAAATCAAAAAATTTTAATTGTTCCTTAAAATCAACTGTTCAGACCACAAAACCTTATTTTTTTCTGACTGCATTTTGTAAAAAAATATAACAAAAAATTAAAGGCGTTAAATTTTACTTTTGAGTACCAAAAATGGTTTTTTGAATTTATAGTCCAGAATAATCAATCAATAATAATGAAATTATGTGTGAAGTTACAGTTCATCAATTACATTAATTTGAACGAAGAGAAAAATTAATTTGATTTTTGACTTTTGAATAAACTCAAATGCGTCAACCAGCCCCTGCGCCAAACAGCCTCGATCTCCCCTATAGTTTAGTTTCTGCAAAAATGCTCTTACATTTTTAAGTTTCGAAAGTAATAATATGTGTTTAAGTCATAAGGCTCTTCTTATTTCTTATATAGATACTTTAAAGCATCAAGATTTAGAAAAAAATATTTTTAAACTTCTACAAACTTATTAACTTTTGGCCATTTTTTGACGAACCTGGCCCACTGTGCACTGGTAGATAATGGTTTTATAAAGATGCAGTTAAGTTTTTGAGACCTCAAGGTACTTGTGAAAAAATTTACAAGAGTTTTCGTTTTTAACATTCTAGTCTCCCCAGTTAAAAATCCCTTTACAGGAACTTCTAAGGATCGTGTCATGAACCTTTAAGGAACATTAAATGTTCCTTTAAGGATCCGGACAGGTCCTTTAAGGATCCTCAAAGGTCCTGCAATAATTCCTTAGAGGATCCTGACACGATCCCTTGACGTAATTTGGAACAACGATCCTTCACAGGTTCCCGCGAAGGAACGCATAATGTACATGTTGTCATGCATGTTCCCGCGCAGGGAAAATGCTGCGCAGCCGTAAGTATCATAGAAACCAAGTTCGACCAGTGCGCATCATGTATTCAGTTCTTTGAAAAACTACACATGTTCCTACATAGGAGCTTACTTATGTTCCTTTAACGAGTCCCTCGAAGGACCATAATACAGCTTGGGATCCTGTACAGGTACACGCGGGAACCTGTGAAGGATCGTTGTCCCAAATTCCGTCAAGGGATCGTGTCAGGATCCTCTAAGGAATTATTGCAGGACCTTTGAGGATCCTTAAAGGATCCTTACAGGACCTGTCCGGATCCTTAAAGGAACATTTAATGTTCCTTAAAGGTTCATGACACGATCCTTAGAAGTTCCTGTAAATGAATTTGTAACTGGGTCTAAATCTGAATTAGTCAGAATTTGGCTAATTTTGACTGCTGAATTAGTTATTTCATCACTTTCTGCTAAAAAAAGTCATATTCCTTTGCTAAATGAATTAGTAAAGCTATTCCACTAACTTACTTTGTCATAATGCATTACAAATTAAATAAGTCAAAATAATAAAATGTAACCTTAAATTATAATACATAATAGAGATTACTTTTTTTAAGTAATCTTAATACACAATACTTTTCTTTATATGATAAGAAAGTATTTAATTATTATTTAAGATAAAATAATCTATTACATGTAGAATAAATGAATTAAATTTAATTATTCAGTTACGAATTTAAGTTTATTATAACATTTTTTTAACTGTGATGCAAAATTCAGTAGTGAAAAAATGTTTTTCCTAAATGCAATTTACTAGTAAAACACATTATAAACTAATTATCTATAATTGATAGTGTTACTCTGTGTGTGGTCTGTAGTAAGAATGTCTGCAGATTTCTTATGAAACCCTACAGCGTGTGTTGCGTAGGTAGTTGGTTAGTGCTGCGGACTGTTAGTGTTAGGGTCATGCGTTCAATCCGCAGCTAAAAGGGATTTTTCTGTTAGACAGGCGATTATTAGTTAAAAGTAGTTAAGGAGATTAATACTAAAACTAATACTGTTTGTAAGCTTCCAATTTTTTTTTTTTTTATTATTATTTTATTTATTTTTTATGTGCTGTTTGGGAATAGTTTGTCAACATTAGTTTCATGCAATTCAACGACGATGTCTTAGACGATAAATGGTCATAGTCTACAAATTCTGTTGGGGGACAATAGTTCCAAAAAAATAGTTCCAATGAAAAAAAGTTTCAAAAGTTCTTTTTTCCAAAGACCGAAAGTTACAAAAGTTCTTTTTTCCAAAGACCAAAAGTTCTAAAAGTTTCAAAAGTTATTTTTTCCAAAGACCAAAACATTTAATGAGCTCCTTAAATAATTTGGATTTAAACTTAAATTTTTCGTTAAAATTTTTAAATATTTTTCTCTTCTTCAGAAATCATATTTTTAAAACTTGTTGGAAGGATAAAAAGGCAAGCTGAGGAACATCTCGAGATTGGGCCAATTCAAATTGTGCGTTGGAAGAACAAACAGAACAAGGCGAGACTGAGGTTATGCTTTATTAAACTAAATCTTGATCAAAAAATTAAAATAGTTCGTCCGTCTAGTTGTCAGAAGGTGGAGGACAAAATTTACAGCGTTCTCCTTAAATATCATGAATTTTTCGATAACGACGATATTCTTACATATTTAAAACATATTGGCCATAATATTGTCTTTTCACTTTCTCTCCATAATTTTATTTGGCACTTTAATACATTTTTTGAATTATTGATGTTTTTTACAATTTTCATACTTTTTACATATATATTGAAAATTATATTGGAACTTTTGTATTTTGGCCCAAAATAATTTTGTCCTTTTGTCCTACAATCACAAATTCATTCAGTTACACATTTGTTAGTGATTGAATTAGTGTCTTCTGACTAATTCACATCCAATGATTGCACCCTATTTGAATTAGTCATTAATGACTGAGAATTGGTCATTTTTTACTAATTCAGATTTAGAGAGTACATTAAGTTTTATGGGAACTGAGTTGTTTGTCATATATATCTATATATTCAAATATATTTTTTTAAATTTACCTTGTGGTCTCAAATATTTAACTGGATCATTATAAAACCATTATCTACCAGTAGATACTCCTTAAGTATCATATCTAGATCTGCTCAAAAGAAAAAGTCAGTGATTGAGTGAGAAAAAGAAAGAAAGAAAGAGGCTTTAAATTCGTATTAGGCAAACTCTTAGTAGTTAAGTGCAAGCAAGTTAGATTAATTTTTAAAATTTTTTTAGAATCGTCTGCCATATTAGATCCGCAATTTTAAATTTTAAAGGTCTGATTTCAGATTAGTTTTCAGCGACCTCAGAAATCTTTGTTTACCAAATTAAAGATAAATCCTGTAAAATTTTTTCACGTTATTTAACTTTTTACATTGCTACTTACGGTATGGTTGATTTTTGAACCTATATGATACATTATCATTCAATGGATTAAAGTATCATACGCCTCCTACAAATTTTTATCAAGGTATTTCATCTTTTAATACAGTAGTTTACTTCAAGAAACTTTTTTCTTCTAGTTTTCTTAGAAAAAATTCTGTTTACCATGAGACGCATGAATATGTTCTAATTCCGATTAGTTCGAAATTTCATTTGGCCGAATTCCATTATTCAGAAATTTCTTGTACCCGAATTCACATTTCATCAAAATAATGTTTGTCAGAATTCAAATATAACCGACCTTTCATATATTAGAATTCATATATACCCGAAGTTTCATTTGAGAGAATTCATACTATATCGAATTTTCATTTAACATAATTCACAGTTGATCGAAATTCTATTTTATAGAATGTCTGTTTAAAAGAACTTTTAAATGAGTGAATGTATCTTTAACAGAAATTCTACATGTTCGAATCTTTATCAAGCCTAAGTAGTATTTGATAGAATTGATTTTTCATCGAATATTTATTTAGTAGAATGTACAGATGAGTAAAGTTTCATTTAATAGAATTAATATTTTATCGAATTTTCATTTAACAGAATCCACAGTTGATCGAAATTCTATTTTATAGAATGTCTGTTTAAAAGAACTTTTAAATAAGTGAATGTATCTTTAACAGAAATTCTACATGTTCGAATCTTTATCCAGCCTAAGTAGTATTTGATAGAATTGATTTTTCATCGAATATTTATTTAGTAGAATGTACAGATGAGTAAAGTTTCATTTAATAGAATTCATATTTTATCGAATTTTCATTTAACAGAATTCACAGTTGATCGAAATTCTATTTTATAGAATGTCTGTTTAAAAGAACTTTTAAATGAGTGAATGTATCTTTAACAGAAATTCTACATGTTCGAATCTTTATCAAGCTGAAGTAGTATTTGATAGGATTGATTTTTCATCGAATATTTATTTAGCAGAATGTACAGATGAGTAAAGTTTCATTTAATAGAATTCATATTTTTTCGAATTTTCATTTAACAGAATTCACAGTTGATCGAAATTCTATTTTATAGAATGTCTGTTTAAAAGAACTTTTAAATGAGTGAATGTATCTTTAACAGAAATTCTACATGTTCGAATCTTTATCAAGCCGAAGTAGTATTTGATAGAATTGATTTTTCATCGAATATTTATATAATAGAATGTACAGATGAGTGAAGTTTCATTTAATAGAATTCATATTTAGTCGAATTTAATTTTAACAGAAGTCTCAAGTGAACGAATTTCTATTTTATAGAATCGACACTTAAACCAATTTTCATTTGGCCGAATCAACAAATGTCCGAATAAAAATTCGTCAGAAACATTTTGGCGCGAATTTGAAAATTAGCCAATCAGAAATTATCAACAAAATTGTGATTGGTTAATTTTCAAATGCGCGCCAAAATCTTTCTAACGAATGTTTATTCAGACATTTGTTGATTCGGCCAAATGAAAATTGGTTTAAGTGTCGATTCTATAAAATAGAAATCCGTTCACTTGAGACTTTTGTTAAATGAAAATTCGACCAAATATGAATTCTATTAAATGAAACTTCACTCATCTGTACATTCTTTTATATAAATATTCGATGAAAAATGAGTTCTATCAAATACTATTTCGGCTTGATAAAGATTCGAACATGTAAAATTTACGTTAAAGATACATTCACTCATTTAAAACTTATTTTAAACAGACATTCTATAAAATAGAATTTCGATCAACTGTGAATTCTGTTAAATGAAAATTCGATGAAATATGAATTCTCTCAAATAAAACTTCGGGTATATATGAGTTCTAATATATGAAAGGTCGGTTATATTTGAATTCTGTCAAACATTATTTCGATGAAATGTGAATTCGGCTACAAGAAATTTCTGAATAATGGAATTCGGCCAAATAAAATTTCGAACTAATCGAAATTAGAACATATTCATGCGTCTCTTTACCATTACCCCTAAATTTTGAAATTTTGTCAAAATCGTCGGTAATGTCGAACAATCGTTTTTTGCAGTTTAAGACCACCTAGAAAACCCCAACAGACACAATATATATATTGTAATGGTGTTTTTCGCGCTTAATCTATTTACAAATAACGACGTTGACGGCACCGACTTGGAATTCACGGACTCCACCATTTGAGCCCGTGAATTACCCCTCGAAGTCCGTTTATTTATTCGGAGATTCTGTCTCCGGACGCCAGGTAGATCGAGTATCCACCCGGACTGCGTTTTTACAACAAACGGCACCGTTTCCCGCCTGCCTAGCTCGACGTCCGAGCGGAAGTCACGTCACAAGGTCGTAGGTAGCGTCGATATGGGAGAGGGAGCTGACAGGTACAAACACTGCATTAATCAAACAATATTAAATAAATTTAATTATAAAATTGAATTTATTTACTAAAACACCACACTGAGAATTCTCGCAGAGAGTCCAAGAGGGAATTCGCACTTCACTGGTGGAGGGGTCAGCGGAGCGGCGTGTCCAACATGGCGGCGTCCTGGTCATGCCATGTGCTCGGAACACCGGTTGTTTGTTAACTAGGAACTCGTGCCTCCACGAGTTCCGCACTCCTGGCACAGGGAGAAGATATGGTTTACCAACCTTTGAGCTGCTCTAACACCTTCTGGTGATCCATCCCCGTGTTTTCGTAGGATGCAAAAATAATCGGCAATACCGTGGAACACGCGACAAGTCGATCGGCCAAATTTGTACTAAAGAGCAACTCGTCCGCTTTTTCGGGCCTCTGACTTTCCTTGCCGGTTCCCACGGACCTCGTAATATAGACGTCTATCCTTCACGCCAACTGACCACCTCATATTCGTTGTTTCTAATTCAAATACATTAATCTCTAAGAAGTGCGGTTCCCGTATTTCTCAGAGAATTGTTCAGTGGTACAATATGTTCTTTTAATTCACAACAAATTTTTCTTTGTTGTGAGTCTTTTCTCATTTACCAAACAGTTTATATAAAAAATAAACGGAATATAAAAATTAAAATCAACAATAATCCGGATCCGGCCATTATTCGCGATTCAATTAAGGATCCAATAAAATAATTTACTGCTCAAACTTATTTAAGTTTTTACTCGGGTAGTTAATCGGTGCCGCCGTTAAGAAACTACAATTAATATATTCATATATGCAATATTAAATTAATTTTAATATCAAGTTTACTTCCTAATAATAATATATAATTAATTTTAAAATTTGAAATTCTGTGAAAAAATATCGGACATTTTGCTCCTCCGGGATTCGAACTCGGGTCTTTCAATTGCCTGTTGACTGCTCTAAACCAACTAAGCTACAGAGGTCCATGTCAGATACAATTTCACGGATTTATCGCTTCATTCAACCATTAATAATTATGAATTAATTATTTCTAGACATTGATATGCACTTTATTAATCAGTTTCACTACAACAATCACTTTATTAGTTTTTCAACTTTAAACACTTTCTTAAAACTGTCACTTTATTAAATACTTTGTATAAATGGTGACTCTATTAAGTACTTTTAAAACGTTAACACTTTTAAGCGTTTCAAACACATTAAAAACTTTCCACTATCATTTTTTTCAAACCCTTTGCAGCCACCGTCACTTTATGCAGTACTTTTTAAATGTCAACACTTTTTAAATATTTTTAAATTTTTAAACTCTATTACTTTATTAGGCACTTTATCCCTTACGAAAAATAAGCACTGGTTTAAGTACTGGTAAGAAGTATTGGGTTAATAAGTACTGGGTTCAGTACTGGGTTGAGTACTGGATTAAGTACTGGGAAGAAGTACTAGGATAAGTACTGGGTTCAGTACTGGACTGAGTACTAGAACTTCAGTACTTTTTTCGCGCAATATAATTTTTTAAGCGCAATAAATTTTTTTATTAAATTTAAGTGGAACTGTGATTTTGTGGTCAATGTATTCCTCTCTGTTTAATTTAGAACAAAAAACTATTGCGCAGCCGTAGGAGCCATAGAAACTTAGTGTGCAACATGAAAAATTTTCAACAATGTAGGGCGAAAAAAGTACTGGTTTTCTAGTACTTAACCCCCCGGTAAAAAGAGGTTGATTAAAACGATTCAATGCGCTTTGATTCCGTTTTTGTATGAATGCCTTCAAATGCCTAAAAACAAACCAGTAGCCATATTGCAAGGGAAAATTGAACATGTGATTGTTATGTTTTACTCTGATTATTGTCTTTATCAATATTTTACTTTTTAAGTTCAAATATGTTAATAGGTTAACATCAGCTTAATTGTAGACCAAAATAGAATAAAATATAAGCACTAAATTTAACACTTAACGTCATTTTCGTATTTTGTCTTGCATGCAACAAAAAATGAGAAAATGACTTTAAAACTTACGTTTGCGTTCACTCCATCACTTTGTTTAGGTAAACTATTAGTATTAGACACAAAATCACTTTGTTTTTCACTTCAGTAACGCGATTTAGTTAAAATAGATCGAACAACACAAAATAGAAAGATGCCACGGCGACGCGCTGCAAAGAATGAACAAGTTGACGATTGCAGAATGGCGTCTTTTTAATCTGCTGACATAGGCATAGAACGGCATTAAACTTCTTGAAGGCATTGAATGGCATTTAATTTGATACATTATCAGAAAGCATTTAATGGCATTTGGATCTAATTCGTGGTGTTTCGCTTGACGGTAAAGAAACGCATTCAATTTTTTTCATAAAATTTGTGAGCATTCAAAATGATTAAAATGGTAATCACGATGAAAGGAATGGAAGGAGGAAGAAGAAGAGGAGAAGGAGGAGTTAAAGAGAAAAAGAAAAAAAAAGTACAGAATAGGAGAGTGGGAGAAAAGAGGCTATAGGTGAATGTGAAAAAAACGAAGATAATGAGATTCAGGAAGAGAGTGGATGGGGTGCAAGACAAATGGAAACTGAATAGAAAGATGGTGGAGGAAGTTAAAGAATTTTGTTATGTGGAATATTGGTTTGAATGCAAGGGGGGTAGCGGATTGAGTGGAAGTGTTGTGATAGAAGGAGAAAGAGAAGACAGAGAAAGAGAGAATGGATGATGGAGCAGAGATTAAGACAAGGAAAAGGAAGCAGGATTGCGCAATTATGCCTGAATCGGATTGAGGACAGAGCTATTATGGGGGACACAGGTATGTCGGAATGGGAAAAGGAAAGGAGAGATGCGCGTAAAGAAGGACGTAAAGGAAAGGTCGAAGTAGGAAGGTGGGAGGATATAGAAGAAGAATTAAAAAAGAATGATAAGGTAGAGAGGTGGGAAAAAATACAGGAGTCGAAGTACAACAGATGGTATAAAATGGTGAAAAACGAAGAAGCACCTGAATACTTAGAGAGAACGAAAAAGGAGTGCAAGTGGAATAGAGTGTTGTGATTCAGAATGGGAGAAAGGATGAATGCGTATAAATATTGGAAGGATTAGAACGAAAGAAAATTTAGAGTGTGTATGTATGAAGAGGAGGGCTAGGGGTATGAGTTGGATCTGTGTATGGTAGATGAGAATGTGAAAAGAAGTTTGGGAGAGAGAGTGTTAGAGATTTTGGATGAAAGTGTAAAAGGAGAGAAATGGATGAAAGAATTAGAAAATAAGAGAGAGAAGATGGAATAATGAAAAGGCCAAAAATATTTTGAAGTAATTAGAAACTAAAGGATCGTGTTAAAAACAAAAATGTATATAATGGTAATATTTATTAATATTATAAGCGTTAGTGGATAAGAGAACGTTAGTTTAAGTGTAATTTAGTTTAAGATAGAATAATATAAGTTTGTAGGAAATATGTAAAGGGAGCGGTGGCCCTCGAACCCGTAATGGGAGAGTAAATAAAGTAAAGTAAAGTATATATTTTGTGTTTTTACTTATTCATATCTCAACTTAGTTCACAAACAGTTTTGAGGGGAGAGTTGTGTGGGGTGAGTAGTTTTAATTTCATTTTTGTTTTGGTTAAGTGTTTGTAAATAGTTAGTGTTTATAGAGGTTGGAGGCAATACTCCGGGTAGTATTGACCTAAAGAAGGGGATTGTGACGAAGCGTTTCGTCACTGCGAATTTTATTTCTTGTTTTTCAAAACTCTCGTTCGAGTATTTGAATTTTATCTCACTTTTATAAAGTGGAAAACGAGCGGCCGGGCGCCCTGAAGTTACGGCCCTGACCGGCGCTATTTCCGCTTCGTCGCAGTCCCCTCGGATAGCCACGTGAAATTATGAGGGGTGATAGCGCCGTCGAGATTGGTGAAAATGCCTTTCGCGCTATTTTTCCGCGTTTTCCCTCGCTTATCGAGGCGACCTCTTTTTCATTTTGCAGGTGGACTCTACGAGAGCGACAGAGTCCGAGTCTTCGCGGTCGGCGGTGAGACGAGGAGAGAACGAGGAAGAGGCGTGTCCCCCACCCCTTTGGGACTACGGAGGACGTCAAGGCGGTCGAGCGGGAGCAGCAGTCCGAGTTTGGATCGAGAACCGTCGACACGTTTTAGCGAGAAATCTGTTTTTGCCCGTTGTTTAAAGATTGTAGAGTGAGGTGTAACGGCGCTGGTTTGAATTTTATTAAATAAACCCGTACGATCAAACACGTTTTGTTTAATTTACTTTGTTAGTGAGTGCTACCTGGGTTTATTTTCTGGTTCCTTTGGTTTCCTGACGGTGAGCGGTGGATCGGCGGTTACGATACCTAGTGGACATCGAGTGGTGGTAAGTCTTGTTGTTTCTTTGGGTCGTGGTGTTTCTCAACAATTTTCGTCGTTGGTCTCGTAAGGCGGAATCTCCCTTTGGTTGGGGAAATTTGATAATGAAATCCTTTCGAGAGAGAAAATTTAAATGGGCGATCGAGTATTGAATATAAGTTCTACATAATAATTACTTTAATTGAATTTTGAAAATATAAGTTTAATTAAGTCATTACAATTGGCATCCCTTGTGGGGAAATAAATTCTTTTGTTTAGAATAGTAGTCTAGAGATCAACTGAGAAACACCACGAGAGTATTTTGTTGTGTGGGGAAGAGAAAAAAAGAGTTTTGTGTGTTTTGAGGAAAGTTGAGTGTGATTAAGCAGAAAGTGACGCGAGTGACAACGGCCGGGAAAACTTAGTTGAAAAATATTCGTTTACTTTCGGGAAGCGATGCGCGAGGAAAATGGCGACGCGAGAGAAAAAAAAAATTTTTAAATTTCGGGTTTAGGTATTTTATCCTTTTTGTGAGGGGAGAGAAATATATAAGTTTTTTTTCTCGTGATATAAAATTTCAAAAATTCAAGTGCCGGTCGTTGGTAAGAATCGTTGGTCTGTCTCGTTTTTTGTTTTCTCGTATTGTGGAAGTGAAAAGAATCATGCGTCTCGGTATTTGGCCGCGACGAATGACAGGTGAATTTTGTTTCGATTTCTGAGGGGAGAGTTTGCGCCGAGTTTTTTTTTGTGTTCTCGTTAGATTCAATTAATAGGAAATTCGGTTTATTTCAAATTGTCTAAACGAGTGGGTAAGAAAATTTTTGTGAAACGCGCGATCACGAATTAATTTTCACCACGTGGTGGACCGGAAATAAGTAGCGAACTAGGGTGACGAGAAATTAATTTTTTTTTTTTGTTCCGTCAAGTAAATCGGTAGATTAAATTGAGGAAAATTTTGTTTTTTTTGCCTTTGTGATATTTGAGGGGTGAAGATGAGTGAAATTTTTGTGGCTTCGAGTATTTTCTCTGATTGCGGGCTAACGGTCAAATTCGTTTGAATCGCGGTCAGACGGGAAAAGGGGGGAAGGGACGCTCAATGTGGAATATTTAAATTATTGGTGCGGCGGAAATTTCCTTTTTCCTGAAAAATATTGGGAAAGCCACACTACGGAGAGTCCCTTATAGTGCGAATTTTTTTTTTCCTCGTTTTCGTTTTCCTGAAAAATATTGGGAAAGTCACACTACGGAGAGCCCTTATAGTGCGAAATTTTTCGTTTTCTCTTTCCTGAAAAATATTGGGAGAGCCACTCTGCGGAACGACCCCTTTAGAGTAAAACCAAAATGTTTTGTTTTTCGTAGTTATCCTTTCTAGAAAAGAAATTTTTTTGTGTGTGTTGGGTTTATAAGTTAAGCCAGTTAGTAAATTTTAGGAGAGAAAAGTTCAGTTTCCTTTTCGGGTATATATTTTTTTTCTTATTCAGGATAAATTCTGAATTAAAGTTGAAGTTCTTTTTGTGTGTTGTTTTTGGGAAGTTTATTTTAATGTGCATCGTGTTTTCTGGTCGGTAAAGGGGGAAGACGGCCAGAGTATTTCGTAAATTTTCGCAAAAAGAAGAAAATTGTTTTTCTTGAATACGAGTCTCGTGTTTCTTCTTTTTATGTCGAGTGATGCTCTTGCGAGGGGAGTATACTTACGTGTTCCTTTCGTACGGTGTGGATTGAAATTTTGGAAGTGGTGACGTAGTAGTAAATTAGATTGGAAGGGAGAGTGTTGTTTCTTGTTTTTGGTTAGCAAGAATTAAGTTTTTTTTCTCTCTAGTTTCAAGTCTAAGGAAGTTTTTTTTTCTCGGGATGATGGAGCAATATTCCGAAAAAATGTGGCGGATTTTAGAAATCCCACCGATTAAGGAGGTCTGGCAACAAATCCAGACAATGGCGGTGGAACAGGTGGTGGAGGAATTGGGACGACAGGAGTGCAGTACGAACGGAACTCCGCAAGTACTCCGGGAAAGACTTCTCCGTTCCGAAGTGAAGTACATTTTTCCGGCCACTGTGGTAGTACCGTGGTTCGAAAATTTTGATCGGGAAGAATCCGAGTTTGTTTTTAAATTTGAAGCCCTGGTTGGGCAAAGGGGGGGGGGAAACCGGCACTGGCTCCTCGAGGCCGCGGAGGTCAAGGTTGTCGTTTGAAACGGGAAATATTCCGGTGGTGACCAAGGGGGCGGAAACCCCGCGGGGGGGGGGGCTCTTCTGACCCTGGTAGCGTGAGAGAGAATCCGGTGGAGGGGGGAAGTGGGACAACCATTACCACCACCATCGCACCGGAAGCGACACTCGCGTCTTGTGTGCCTTCGAGAGTTACCGTAGGGACGGAATTCGTCACGTCGGTGACCACAACCACGGTGAGTTCAATGTCTAGGGCATCTACCCACGTGACATGGGTGGGGGGTACAGGAAGTATTCCGGCACCAGGAATGTCCCCAGAATTTTGGAGTAGGAGGCAGGGGTTGGGGGCGTGGGGGCTAAGTCCTGATCAGCGTGCACTTTATGCACAGCAACAGTTGAAAGAGTTGGATCAGCTGCGTGCCCATAACGCGTTTTTGCTGGAACAGCTCCAGATTAGTTCCAGAAGTTTTAGGAACGTTCAAGCCCAGAGTGACGAAGGGGGGGAAGGTACTAGAAAACGTACGGTACACGTGAACCTGGATGAGAGTCGCGAATGGGACAGAAGGGGGGGCACGCAGGATAAAAAAGGACGGGGGGAAAAATCCTCCTTACCCCCACCCCCTCCGGGAGTTGCCCCTTAGAGGGATCATGAGGAGGAGAAATTTACGGGGAGTGGGAGTTCGGATTCCGGTAGACGAAAAGGGGGGAGACGCGATATGTTGTCATCAGGTAGATCGGAATCGGAGACTGATACCAGTCCTGACAAGAGGAGACGTAGAGGAAGCCCTTACCAAAATTTTTGTGGGGGGTCGAAAATTGTCAAAATCCTCAAGGACTGGGACATAAAGTTTTTAGGAGGTGAGAAGGAGGACGGGGAGGAGTTTTTAGAGAGAGTTGAGGATTGCAAAGAGTGCAATTTACTGAGTGATGCGGAGATTTTGACAGCCCTCCCTAGTGTTCTGCAAAAGAATGCGAGCCGATGGTTTCGACTCGTGCGGGAGGAACTTGTTTCCTGGAAATCGTTTAAAAAACTATTTCAACGAGAATTTTCGGTGGCCCTTCTGGACGACGATGTCCTAGACGAGGCTCGCAGCAGAACACCAGCTATAGGAGAGAAAATTTCCGATTTTATTATAAGTATGAGAGTTATAGTGGGACACTTGAGGTGTCCCATCTCTCGTGAATCCTTTTTAAGGATAGTGTTCAAGGGGCTGACGCCGGAATATCGACGCCAGTTATCCAACACGGAGTTCGATACTATCGAAGATTTAGAGAAAATTTTGAGGCGATACGAGAGGATAAAGGACCTGGATAAGAGATATGTCCCACCTCCGCCTCGGGATAAAATGCGTATCCCGGCGGCAGCTCCTAGAGGGTCGAATAAAGGGGCAAAGGTGGACGCGCTGTTGGGAGTATCCGGTTTCGAATCCAGTGGGGAGGAAAGTGGGACAGTCCCACCTGTCCTACAAAAGAAAGGGAGCCAGAAAGTGAAAAGAGAAACGCGTTGAAACCGGTGGTAGCGACAGTAGAGAGTGGGACATCTCAAGGGACAAGTGAGACAGCGTCTCTGGCTTCAGTGCAACAGGTTCCGGTTACCCGAACTCCTGTTGCCTACGCCCAAATGGTAGCCTTGAATCCGACTGTCCCATCTACCAGTGGTATGAGAAATGGGGGACAGTATCAGAGTCGTTCCGTTGCAGGGGGACAACCTTATCAGAACCGTTTCAGTGGAGTGGGACGTTCACAGATGACAAGGTCTAGTGTCCCTGGGGGATTTACGGGTGCCTGTTACCAATGTCAGGCGGTGGGACACCGAGCGTCAGAGTGTAAGCTGAGAACCTGTTTTAGGTGTCAACAACAGGGACACTACGCTAATGAGTGTCCCATTCCACGTCCCGTAAACCCGAGGAGTATGTGCCAAGTGTGCGGGACAAGTGGGACAGTCTTCAAAAACTGCCCCAACTGTGTGGAATTGAGGAGAATGTGGGGAAACGGCACAGGGGGGGGACCGACCAACCCTTCGCTCCCAGGACCTTCATCTGCGGGACAGTAGAGGAAGAAGAGGAAGATCCGGAAATCTTCCTTACTTTAATTCGGGCAGATTATCATTCAGGAGGGGAGAGTGATAATGTAGTGGAGAGATTTTGAGAAGGAGGACAGGGAGACATAAGTGAGACGGCCAAGGGACAGCCGAGTCAACCGATTGAGGAGTCGGAAGTCCGGTGTGAACTTACGTCTAGTGTGGGAGGAAGTGTCCCAGTGGACCGAAATTTGTCCCAATGGTCAGTGGTGGGGGGAGAAAATGGGACACCTGTGGAAGTGAGGCAAGTCCTTCGGGAAGAGGCAGAATTAACGGGGGAAATGCAATTTCCGATAAACATAGCGACGGAAAGAGTGGGGACGGAACGCGTTGCAATTGGCACGGAATATCCGGAGGCTGGAACACAGCTCCCGGGAGTCGGGACGGAACTCGTGGGGACGCAACTTCAGGACAATGGGACACAGTCTACGGGTTTTAGTATGCAATCCAGTGAGTCCAGAAGCCAGTCTCTGGAAGTCCGGACGGAAGTGGTGAGCCTTGGGACGGAACTTTCGCTGCAGGGGACGCAACCTGGTGATGCCGGGACGCAACCCAGCGATGCTGGAATGAGACCAAATGTGGTGGGGATGAAATCCGACCAGGTTGGGATGCAATCAAGTGGTGAGGGGCTGCTGCAGGCTGGTGTTGGGACTGAATTTACTGATGTTCAATCAGCATGTTCAGTCCAGGGGAGGGGTGAGGCTGTAGAGAATACAGCAACACCTGAATTAACACAAGAAAGGATAGATGCCTCATCACTGGAAAACCGATACTTTTTTAAAGTAATCATTGACGACAAACCTTACATAGCTTTGTTCGATCCGGGATCAACCGTTTCAGTGGTTGGGCCGGAATTGGCCGAGAGATTCCGAGAAAAGTTGACGAAATCAAATACGGCGATTGGAAGTGCTCTAGGTGGATCAACCGCATCGTTAGGGAAACTGAGGTGGTGGCTGGCAATAGACGGGTTCTCACAGCCTTTCGACTTACGTGTGGTGGATAACCTCTCCCATAATTTAATCTTAGGCCAGGATGTTTATAGATCATCTGACATGGAGGTGAGGATGGGGAGAGGTCAGTGGAGAGTCCCAGGAGGAAATTGGCATAAATTTTTGGAATATGGTGATTGGTGTCCGGGGGGGAGTAATGGTGTGGAAATGAATTGTGAGGGGGAGATTTTTGCGGAATGTGCGGGGATTTGTGAGTTGTCAGATAGACAGAGATCGAAGATTCAAGAAGTGGTGGATAAGTTGATTTTACCACAGGAGTTGGAACATGGTATGACTACTATGACAGAGCATAGTATCAGAGTCACTGATCCAACTCCGATTAAACATCGATCTCGGAGAATGTCTCCCGTGATTTTGGACTGGGCGAACCAGGAAGTGCAGAAAATGTTGGAGAGGGGAGTGATTGAGAGATCGGCCAGTGAGTGGAGCAGTGCTCCGGTGATCGTCAAAAAAGGGGATGGATCACTGCGTTTCTGTATCGATTATAGAGATTTAAATAAAGTGACGGTAAGAGACGCATATCCCATCCCCCCCATTGATTCGATTTTGGACAAATTACGGAAGGCCCGCTATATTTCCAAAATCGATCTCAAACAGGCGTATCACCAAGTGCCGATGTCCCCTGAGAGTAGGAAGTATACTGCTTTTGCTATTCCTGGTTCTGATTTGTGGCAATTCAAAAGAATGCCATTTGGACTCACAAATGCCCCGATGACGTTCCAGAGGTTGATTGACTCGCTGTTTGGTCCCGAATGCGAGCCTTTTGTATTCGGCTATTTAGATGATATTATCATCGTGACGGATGATTATGAGGAACATCTCAAGTGGTTAGCAATTGTCTTGAAGAAATTGGCAGAGGCGGGGCTGGTGGTAAATCCGGAAAAGTGCGAATTTGGGTGTTCGAGAGTTTCATATTTAGGTTATGTACTCGACAGTCAAGGATTGAGACCGGACCCAGAGAAAATCGCACCAGTGGTTGATTATCCGGCACCAACCAATATTAACCAGCTCCGTCGATTTTTAGGCATGGTGGGGTGGTATTCTCGTTTTATACAACGGGATAGCGAATTAAAAATACCATTATTGAGATTGCTACAAAAAGGCCGTGCTTGGGAGTGGGGAGAGGAACAGAACGAGGCGTTTTAAGCACTGAAAAATAAATTGACTTCGGCACCAGTCTTGGCAAGGCCAGACTTTTCGAAGCCATTTACAATTCAGTGCGATGCGAGTGGGTATGCAATCGGAGCGGTTCTAACTCAAGAGGGGGAGGATGGTGAACATCCGATAGTATTTGTGAGTAAAACACTCTCTGTACACGAGAGAAATTATAGTGTGACGGAGAAAGAGTGTTTGGCACTGCTGTGGTCAATCAAGAAATTGAGACCATATATCGAGGGATATAAATTCACAGCCATTACGGACCATAGTGCTCTAAAATGGTTGCGCAATTTAAAAGAGCCGACAGGCCGATTGGCACGTTGGGCCCTCGAGATGCAGCAGTGGGATTTCGAGATTGTTCACCGTAGGGGAATTCACCACCATGTTTCGGATGCCTTATCGAGGATGTACGAGGATGAGTTCGAAGAGGTGGCGGCATTTGAAACAATCTCAGATCCGTGGTATCTAAAAAGACTCGATTTGGTGGTGAAGTTCCCTAACAGATTTCCAGGGTGGAAAGTTCTCGAGGGGAGATTATATCGGTTTAGAGAAGATCCTTTACTGTTGCCGTATACAGGGGATGAAGAGGGGTGGAAGTTAGTCGTGCCATCAGAGTATCGTGAAAGAGTGCTCAACAGTTCGCACTCAGAGTTCTCGGCAGGGCATTTGGGAATTGAGAAGACTTATGACAGAGTAGCGAGAGAATATTATTGACAGGGTGTGTGGCACGATGTGCAACAATTCGTGCGAGCGTGTCCTCAATGTCAGTACCATAAGGTCTCACAGGAAGGTCCTCAAGGCCTTATGGGACAGAGGATAGTTGAGAGACCCTGGGTGGTAGTGGCAGCTGACTGCATGGAATTTCCTCCAAGCAAAAGTCAGTGCCGCTACCTAGTGGTCTTCCAAGATTTATTTTCTCGTTGGGTGGAGGTCAAGCCTTTAAGATCTGCGGGCGGCAAGTCAATTGCACGGGCGTTTGAGGAGTTAATTTTGTTCAGGTGGGAGACTCCAGAGTTTTTATTGACGGACAATGGCAAGGAATTCGATAATAAATTTCTAAATTCCGTCCTGAATGAATATGGGGTCCAGCATCTCACCACGCCGCCGTACCATCCGCAAGCAAATCCTGTTGAGAGGAGTAATCGAGTATTCAAGACTATGGTCGCGACTTTTATTGGGGAAGATCATAGAGAGTGGGTAAACATGTTCATGAGTTTAGACATGCCATGAATACGGCCGTTCAGTCAACGACAAAATTCTCGCCCGCGTTCTTGAATTACGGACGAAACCCAAAACCGGTAAAGAGTTTACGGAGAGAAAGTCGTGGGGAGGAAACTCGAGGGGAGGAAAGTCGTGGAAAGAATTGACCCGGAAGTGTGGAATGATCGGTTAAAGAGGTTGGACGCGTTAAGAGATTTGGTGGCGAGATTTATTGATAAAGAAAGGGAAAGACAAACGGTATATTACAATCGGAATAAGAGAGTCGCGGAATTTCATGTGGGGGATCAAGTGCTGTGGCGGACGCATAAACTAGCACCGAAATACGAGGGACCATTCGAAATAGTCGAAAAGTTATCGGATTCTGTGTATGTGTTGAGGACGAATGAGAGTCGCCGAGTTACTAAGGTACATGTGTCTGACCTTAAGCGCTTTATACCACCCAGGAAGTAATTTCATAGAGTTAAACGATTTGTTCTTTTTGTTTGTTTCTAGATTTGGTGTTAAAATGTCGCCGCCCCGAACACGTGCCTCGGATCTGCCAAGCCTCAGAAAACAGCGTGGTCGTGGGGTTGGGAGAGTTGAATTTCCCCCACCCTATCCTCCACCGCTGGACTTGGCGCAACCTGGTCCTAGTCAAGAGGGGAGAGGAGAGATTTTTGAGGGGAGAGAAGGAGAGATTGATGGTGGAATGGAAGAGAAGGGAGTTAAGGAAGCAGAGGTGGAAGAATTGGTAGTGGGGCAGAGTGTGGAAGGAGTCGAGCTCTGGACAGAGGATGACCAGGACCGAGAGGTCCCCAGCATGGGAGTGTCCATGTGGGAGTCGGACTCCAATACGACGATCTCCCGGGCCCCCTCAGCGGACCTCCCGATCGACGATTTTGAAGAGGAGTGCCAGCGGGCGGTCCGGGAATTGGACCAACATCTGTCAGAGGAGGAGGAGAGAGATTTGGCCGAGGAGGAGAGGAAGAATCGTGCGGAAGAAGGGGGGAATGGGTCAGCTCAATTAGGCAAGTTGAAGGCCGCCCAGGATAAGAAAATCCGTAAGATTTTCCGAGGCGTCCTCAACAAGGAGGACTTTGTCAGCTCCAGGGATATGTCCCCTCCTCCATGGCCCATCACGCCGCCTGGACCGCCGGAGCACCACCAACCGGAGGTGGCCGCACTGTCCCGTGGAGCAGTTCTCCGACCAGTGGGTCAGTCACGGCCCACCCAGTCCTCCAGGCCGCCGCTGAAAATCAAGACAAAGGGGATGTTGTTTGGAAACCTGACGCCCATTCCCACCGATCCTTCAATTGACCCTCCACCGGGGGCTTGTTTCAATTGTTGGGGGCGTGGCCATCTCAGGATTCGTTGCCCCCACCCCCAGTGGACGGATTTTTGAATGAATTGCGCACGGAAGAGAGCCAGCCGGCACCAAATTTTGAGGGGAGAGAAGAAAGAGTTGAAGAGCAGGAATTGGTGGAGGCATCTCCGGGGGTGATCAGGGAAGAGGGTTCTTTACCACCAAGAGAAGAGGAAGGAGCCATGGCGCTACCACCTGAGGGTCGTGCAGATGTGTACGATGAAGCAAGAGAGGGGATTGATCCTCAGCTCGATCTCTTAAGGGGGATCGAACGGATCAGGTGGTTGCTGAGAGATTGCCCTCAGCATCTCGTAGATGAGGCGGTCGCCCAATTTTTGGAGGATCGCCGAAATCCAAGAAGGCCGTTCTGAACCATGAAATTTTGAGGGGAGAGTTGTGTGGGGTGAGTAGTTTTAATTTCATTTTTGTTTTGGTTAAGTGTTTGTAAATAGTTAGTGTTTATAGAGGTTGGAGGCAATACTCCGGGTAGTATTGACCTAGGGAAGGGGATTGTGACGAAGCGTTTCGTCACTGCGAATTTTATTTCTTGTTTTTCAAAACTCTCGTTCGAGTATTTGAATTTTATCTCACTTTTATAAAGTGGAAAACGAGCGGCCGGGCGCCCTGAAGTTACGGCCCTGACCGGCGCTATTTCCGCTTCGTCGCAGTCCCCTCGGATAGCCACGTGAAATAATGAGGGGTGATAGCGCCGTCGAGATTGGTGAAAATGCCTTTCGCGCTATTTTTACGCGTTTTCCCTCGCTTATCGAGGCGACCTCTTTTTCATTTTGCAGGTGGATTCTACGAGAGCGACAGAGTCCGAATCTTCGCGGTCGGCGGTGAGACGAAGAGAGAACGAGGAAGGGGCGTGTCCCCCACCCCTTTGGGACTACGGAGGACGTCGAGGCGGTCGAGCGGGAGCAGCAGTCCGAGTTTAGATCGAGAACCGTCGACACGTTTTCGCGAGAAATCTGTTTTTGCCCGTTGTTTAAAGATTGTAGAGTGAGGTGTAACGGCGCTGGTTTGAATTTTATTAAATAAACCAGTACGATCAAACACGTGTTGTTTAATTTACTTTGTTAGTGAGTGCTACCTGGGTTTATTTTCTGGTTCCTTTGGTTTCCTGACGGTGAGCGGTGGATCGGCGGTTACGATAACTAGTGGACATCGAGTGGTGGTAAGTCTTGTTGTTTCTTTGGGTCGCGGTGTTTTTCAACAATTTCCGTCGTTGGTCTCGTAAGGCGGAATCCTCCTTTTGGTTGGGGAAATTTGATAATGAAATCCTTTCGAGAGAGAAAATTTAAATGGGCGATCGAGTATTGAATATAAGTTCTACATAATAATTACTTTAATTGAATTTTGAAAATATAAGTTTAATTAAGTCATTACAAAGTATGTTAAGTGTGTTAACTTCAAGTCATACATTAACCTATTGAAAATTAACCTTATTTAGTCAAAACTTTAAAAATTAATGTCTACAAAACTAAGCAAAACACCTTTGTGGAATTTTAATATAATGTTCATAATGTCGATATTTAATTATCTGCAAAACCAGATTTTAATAAAATCCTATTTAAATATGTGGAAAATGACAGGTTTCAAGGTCCACTTCATAAACGTATTTTCCTAATTTTTTATTTTAAAATTTGAACAAAAATTTCAGAAATTATGAATTTAAAGTCAAATTTACCAATAAAACACAAACCCATTTAATTAAAAAGTTTAGTTTTATTAAAATAGAAACTAAAATGTCTGTCTAAAGTGTCATTTTTAGTGCACCTTATTCTTTTAATTATTTTTTTCTATTAACTAGGGATATTTATGGCTTTATATTGTGATTTATATTATTTTAAAATTCAAAACAAAACAAAATTAATAATTTGAATTACTCAAAACAGGTGGCCATATACTAGTGGACGGTACTGTGTATCAAAATTTATCTTTAGTAATTATGTTTTCCTACTCTGAGTTTTATCCAAATTTAGCTCAGAGACTTGGCGACCTCTTCTTGTGAACTCTAGCATAGGAGTAAACCCTCTATTTTGTCAATTTGTTTTTATTTTCTTTTAATAACTTTATAATAATCAATACAAATTCCAACACTTATATTTTTGTAATCTGCATGTGAAAATATACTAGTACATCAAATTATAGTTGTTTCACTTTAACCCTTTAAGGACCGGACGGACACTTTTTTTTACTCGTTATCAACATTTATTTTCTCTGTTTTTGGAGGTATACAAAATTATAGGAATCACCATTTCCGGCGTATTTTTTATCACTCTTTCAGAATCTGTTGTCAACATTTCAAAAACAAATATTTTTCAAAAAGTTATGGACTCTTTTTTGAAAAAATTGTGAAACTTTTACAATTTTGTTTAAAAAATGATTTTTTTTCATATTTTCAATAATCAGATAAATGTTTCAACTAGAAATATCGCGTTCGTAATATTCAAGCTTGAAAATGACGAACCGTACTTTTAAAAATATCAAGTAACGAATCCAAAATGGCGTCGAAAGAATTTTTTTTTCAATATATGTGTACCCAGTGTACGCTTCATTAAAATTTTTTTTTATTTTCATGACACTAAGTGTATAAATGTTTTTTGGCTCTCTTATCACGAATCTAATGTCAGATTTTAAAAATTCAAATTGGCGTATCCAATATGGCGGACAATATTTTAAAAATCAATTGGATTTGTTTGAAAATTGTTACTTGGGGGTTTTTGTGGGTTTGATTTTTTAAAAATATCCGACATTTTGAATTTTTGAAATTTGACAACAGATTCGTGATAAGAGATCAAACATAAAAAACATTTGGGCGATTCCGTTTACGATTTACATGCAGATTTTAAATTCGGCAAACATATTTTTTTTTCATTCTTTATTAAAAAAAAAATACATAATTTTTTTATATTGCTTTTGGTAGCTTAGTTTTCGAGTTATGAATTTGTAAAATTTTTGCTTTTTAAAAGTATACCTCATTTTAAACACATATATCTCTGAAACTGTGCACTCTAGAAAAATTTTGCCAGAAAAGAAAAAGTTTACTTTTTCCTCGACTTTTAAATAATTTTAACAAACAAAAAAATATTTTGAATTTTTTTAAAAAAATGACAATTTTTTATAAACAAATTAATTTTTTTTTAAGATACTTGGGAGGAATAAGAAAAGTTTGGAAAAGGTTTCAGAGTCGGCCTGATGATCTTAATGGTTTAAAATTAATTTTTCTTCATCCCCTATCCGAAAGTACACTGAGAAACTAATTTGTTTTGCTGTTTTAGCAACCCATTGGCTTGCTTATCAAATTTTGTTGTTGTAATAACAAAAAAAGTTGCAGGCGCTATATTAACAATTCAGTTTGCTATCATAGTAATTTTTTTTTTCAGTGTACTTTCGGATAGGGGATGAAGAAAAATTCATTTTAACCCATTAAAATCATCAGGCCCACTCTGAAACCTTTTGCAAACTTTTCTTATTTCTCTCAAGTATCTTTAAAAAATAAAAAATTAAAAAAAAACCTAAATTAAAAAAAAATTAATTTGTTTATAAAAAATTGTCATTTATTAAAAAAATTAAAATTTTTTTTGTATGTTAAAAATATTTAAAAGTTGAGGAAAAGCTAAACTTTTTCTTTTCTGGCAAAATTTTTCTAGAGTGCACAGTTTCAGAGATATATGTGTTTAAAATGAGGTATACTTTTAAAAACCAAAAATGTTAAAAATTTATAATTCGAAAACTAAGCTACCAAAAACAATATAAAAAATTACGTATTTTTTCAACAAAGAATGAAAAAAAAAATTTTACTGAATTTAAAATCTGCATGTAAATCTCACGTGGAATCGCCCATTTATACACTTAGTGTTATGAAAATAAAAAAAAAATTAATATATTATATTAATATATATATATATATATACCTATTAAAAAAAAATTCTTTCGACGCCATTTTGGATTCACCATCTTGATAAAAATTTTTGTTTTAATTTTAACAACAGATTCTGAAAGAGTGATAAAAAATACGTCAGAAATGGTGATTTCTATAATTTTGTATACCTCCAAAAACAGAGAAAATGAGTGTTGAAAATGAGTACAAAAAAGTGTCCGTCCCGTCCCTAAAGGGTTAAGAAGTGCAAAAGCTGGTAGATAAAATTTTGTTCCTTAAATCTGTATTTTTTTCTTGACAACGCTCGGATCATTAATTGATATCATATTTTATATAGTTTTTGTGTAGTCTTTGCGAGAGAATACATAAGTATACTAAATTTTAGTACTATAGGTTAAAAAATTTGTTAAACAGTTAAGACTTCCTGAGTCGAATGAGTTGTTGCTATGGAAGGGGAGTTCTGTTATTAATTTTAATAAATCTGTTTATTAGTTTTGCACTTATAATGATACAAAAGTATCTTTTTTGTTTATGATAATCTTTATAAGAAGTGCTTTAATAATGTCAATATAAATTTTTAAATATATTATATTCGCTTTTGCCTACTATAATTAATTTATTATTTCTCAAATTTAACGTCTTCAGAAACAAAATATTCTTGATAGATGTTATTATTTATACACTTTATTATTAGAAGATTGTGTTCATAGAATGCTTTGCTTGCGGCATTATTTAGGTAGTATAATAATTAAACTTCTTACTTGTAGTACTTGGATCAACATTCTTTGTTTATCAATTTTAAGTTTGTATATTTTTTTCTAGGTAGTGGATCTTCCAACTATTGTAGAATCATTGAAGACAATAGACAATAGAAGCTTTTACAAAACTGCTGACATTTGTCAGGTGAGAAAATTTTACTTTTGTACATCATTAATTTTACAACGTCTCATAAGAGTATTCCACAGCCGATTTGGAAAATAACTGTCTTGGAAATTGTGGTGATTGCCTACAACGTCTTTTTAATAGCTACGATCCTAATCTGTATTTATTTTTGTTCATTTATAGATAATTTCACAATTATGCAGACTTAGCACCCGATTTTAAAAAATTCAGAACATTTTTAATCAGAGTTTCCGAAAGTTTTTGCATAGTTCTAGAGATCCTTAAGAATAAATTTTCGGGTGCCAATTTCACGCGGCACCTCTTTTTCAAGTAAAAAGAGTTCTAATATAAAATTTCAACTAAAAATAAAGAGTTCTACAGTGACTTCACAATTTTATGAATAGTGCCGTTAAATTTTAATAAATAAATAAAGATTTTTGCCACTTTGAATTGAGGATATTAAAACACTCCTAAAAGTAGTATAAATTAACCTTATAAAATTTTTTAATTAAGGCAAAATCAAAAAGTTACAGGTACTCAATAAATGGAACAAAAATGTTGAGTTTCATAAAATTTTGAGTTCCATGAGTTCTGATCACAGTTCTGGTAATAAAGCAAATATGATAAATATAAATCAAATTTAGAAATCTTTTAAGCTCATTAAATAAAAAGTATAACGTAGTTAAATTTAAGAGAAATAATAAGCAATAAATATTTGAGATAAGAAGATCAATAAAATTCAAACTCATAAAGTACAAAATCATAATAAAAATGAAAAACAAAACCAAAAAATGTACTGTTATTTTAAAGAATTAACAGCCTCAAGTGATGCCAGTTGGAATCTTCTCTCTCTATCCGCCTTTCGTCCAAAAATTTTGTGGACAGAAACACATAAGTATTTGATTTTGTTTTCCTTTCTCAAAGCCAGAGCAGCAGAGTAAATGCGACGATTCATCGATGTTAGTGACTGACGTAGATATATAGCTGAGATTTTTCCTTTTCAGGCCAACTAATGTTAATTATAAAGAAATTGTTGTAAATTTTAGGCTGATTGATTAATTGTTCCCTTATGGTTTGATTGGAAAGCTTAACAATCACTGTGGACGGAATTTGCTGTTCACCAATATTATCAGGTCTGTGAATCCTAAATATGTTGATAATATTTTCATTGTTGATAGTGACATTGAGACTTTTAGCAATGTTGATAGAATTATCGCGCAGCTTTTCTTCCCTTTTAAAAGGAAGTCCATGAACCTCAAGTGAAGAGAGGAGGGTAGATTGTTCTTGAACATTGAGGCAATGTTCTAGATCACTGATCTTGCTCTTTAATTGTGCCGTTTCTGACTTCACAACTTTTAAAGAATTTGATTGTGTTTGTTTATTCTTCATAAATGTTCAAAGAATAATATACAATTTTTAACATAGGGCATTCTCTGGAAAAAAGCCACCCAAAAAAAATTTTTTTCGTTAATGATTTTATGTCATAATATACATAAAAACAAATATAAAAAGTAGGGTGTTAGGTCAGTGTAATGCGTGGTTGCCATATTATCAGGGGTTAAATTTTAAGGTAGCATAATTTTCATCTGACAATAACTTTTTACCTAATCATTGAATTTTAAAATCTTACCGATGTTTTTTATATAGAATTTTGCAAACTTTTAAATTATATAACTAACAATCTTGAAAAATTTATTTTTGAACAGAAAAATTCAAAAATTATTTTTTAATGCAATTTTTAACACCCGTGCCCCCCTAGGATTTTTTCTAGCATTGTCCAGAAATTTTCCTTATTTAATAAGCTTTTTACCTCTTAAATGGCATTTTGGGACAGCAAGGTGTATATGAGCTACAATTGAATTTGCACTTGAAACAACTAACTAATTTGTAACTTATGATCTTGGGCGACTTATAATAATTCCTGCATTGTTTGAAATTGTTCCAGAATTATTTTAAAATGATTTCTAAGCATTTTTGCGACTACTAAAAACATTAGATGCGAATTAATGGGTTGTTTCAAGTGAAAAGTCAATTGTAGCTCGTATACACCTTGCTGTCCCAAAATGCCATTTAAGGGGTAAAAACCTTATTAAATAAGGAAAATTTCTGGACAATGCTAGAAAAAATCCAAGGTGGGCACGGGTGTTAAAAATTGCATTAAAAAATAGTTTTTGAATTTTTTTGGTCAAAACTAAATTTTTCTAAATTGTTAGTTATATAATTTAAAAGTTTGGAAAATTCTACCTAAAAAACATATGTAATATTTTAAAATTCAATGATTAGGAAAAAAGTTGATAAAAAAACCAAAGTAGGTTATTATTGGCAAAAAAATATGAATTCTAAAAAAAAACGAGAAATTTAAATTACTAATCATGGTTTCTAATGTTCTTGAGGTCGTTGATTACAAATCTGAAGTCATATTTCAAAAATTCAAAATGGCGGATCCAATATGGCAGCTATTAAAAAATTTAAATTAATCAATTTCCAGGAATCTTCGTATCAGGGGGTTTTGGGGGTCCCTGATTACAAATCTGAAGTCAGATTTCAAAAATTCAAAATGGCGGATCCAATATGACGGCCATGAAAATGTTAAAATTAATCAATTTTTATGAAACTTGGTATCAAGAGTTTTTTGGGGTCCATAGTTACAAATCCAAAGTCAAATTTCAAAAATTCAAAGCGCCGGATCCAATATGGCGGGCATAATGTTTAAAAAATTAATAATTTTTTATGAAACTTAATTATGTAATATCATATCCCAGTAGCCAACAAAATTTTTGCTTCAAAGACACATTGTGTCATCTAATTTGTGATCGAAATTTATCTAGCTAATAAATACTAACCTTCCCATTTCTAGAGAAATCGTCCTCATAGAGAAAGCTTTGTGATCGTTAAGATTTTAGATTTTCTAAAAATAGTCTAAATCGACTTATTTTCATCTAAAAAGCGTAAATTTGTATTCCTAAGCAAATGTCCAGGTGTATGTATATATATATGTGTGTGTGTGTGTGTGTGTGTGTGTGTAGCGTTTTTTTGTGTACAAGATATCTCGAGAACGCTTCAACGGATTTCAATAAAATTTGGAACACTTATTAAGCTTATGAATATTTAAATTTGGACACAAGGATTTTTGAACATACTCAACCAAATTTTTTTGAGCACCTTTTTTCATCGAAAAAAATCGTTTTTTGCCAAAAAAAATTTTTTATGATAAAAATACAAATGAATGAAAAGAAATCATATTCCTTATCTCAAAACGAATAAATTCACCTATATAATGTTTATAATTGATCAAGAATTCGTAAAATAATTCATCTTCTTACATTTTTTTTGCATTTAAAATTCTTCTTTTTTTAACAATTTCCCCAATTAACTTATATATGATTAATTTCTTGCTTCCTCTATGAGGAAGCAAATTATTTTGCTTACTTGGAAGCGAAATGTCTATGAAATAGACATAATTCTCACCTATTTATCATTATGTCTGCCATATTGGATCCGGCACTTTGAATTTTTGAAATCTGACTTCAGACTTGTAACTAGGGACCCCAATAACCCCTTGATACCAAGTTTCATAAAAATTGATCAATTTTAAAATTTTAATGGCCGCCATATTGGATCTGCCATTTTGAATTTCTGAAATCTGACTTCAGATTTGTAATCAGCAACCTTAAAAACATTAGAAACCATGATTAGCAGTTTAAATTTCTCGTTTTTTTAGAATTAATATTTTTTGCCAATAATAACCTACTTTGGTTTTTTTTTGGTCAACTTTTGGGTCCTGTAAAAAATAGTTAACTTAACCAATTTTATATGTTAAAAATTGTATATTATTCTTTGAACATTTATGAAGAGAAACAGAGTAGTCCGGTCAAAAAATATTAATTTTCAATGATTTTACAGTAAATCTACGAAAAAAAGGTTTTTTCCCATGCAAAATACATGCAAAATTTCAATAGCCTACAGGCACCACTAAATATTAATTTAAAAAAAAAAAATTTGTATCTATTTTTTTTCAATTTGTGTCAAAATGAGACCCGGAAATGGACAAAATTCTAAAATATCATTTTTAACGGCCACCCTAGTCTACACTGCTAAAAATATTTTGAAATTGACTTAACATTTATGTTTCATTTGTAACAGAATTTTCTAAAACGTCGATGCAGAAAATAAATTCTGATACGCGTGACAGTAACTTCTGTCACAATCTTCTTCGCGCATGCACAGAATCAATAAGGTTATGTTAAATTTCTGACAAGGTAACAGAATTTTCTGTCACATGTGACAAGAAAAAACTGCTGTTACAGGTAACAGAAAGCTCTAGTGAAATTTTTTAACAGTTTCTTATTTTAAAAATAAAAAAATACATAGTAATACTTTAAGGGAAAAAAGCGTGTTTAAAGTATTAATACTTACTGATATATCGTGCTAACGTGCATTTTCAGTTTGTTAGACATTGATCTTAACTGTATTCTAAGTTTGAGTTTAATACTATATTGATTTGAAGATTAGTCTTACTCAATCATGAAATTGTGTCGAGGCAGGAGTCAACTAATATCAATAAGTTTAAACAGAAATTTTAGTATTTTTTGAATGACATTTAGGTGCAACAGTTCTTAGCTTTGAGAATTTGAGTAAATAAAATTTTTCTATTCGCTCCAGTATATTGCAAATATTCCGGAAAGTATTAGTATCGAGCGCGAAGCACGAGTGCCGTGATTAGAATGTATTCCTTAAAGGCGTAGAACTTTAAGACAAAAAAAGTTTTATCTTTTAAGTGAAAACCCAATTTAGAATAGCGCTAAACAGTAGTAAAGATTAAACTGGTTAATGTCGTAGGGAAAGTATACAATTTTGATAACGAAGAGCATGCTTTACGTAGTCGCAGTAGTGATGCCGGTCGAGTCGAGGAAAAATGAGAATTTCTCACTTTTTCTCGTTGATTTCTCATAGGATCCTCGGTTTTACCTTTCACTTTTCTCGATATTTCTCAAACCATTTCATCTCTTCTCGGGCCGTTTCTTCCCGATCTCATCTCGGTTTTTTGAGGAACTCTTGCCAGATGTTACTCAGTAAACAAATCTAGAATCTATTTAGTTTAACGAGTGCGTTAATATATTAAAACACGCGTTGGCAGGTGAAACTCCAAAACAGATGCAATTTAAAGCTGTTTATTAATAATTTAGTAATAAAAAATGGAATAAAGCTCTTGCTTGTTATATTATTTATAACTTTATTAAAGCAATAAGTTACTGTTTAAGATTATTATTGTTACATGTAAACTAAGAAGGCATATAAACACTTGAAACTTATTTTTATTTTTAACTCAATTTGAGGTATTATGGACCAAAAATTTTATAACATTATAATTTGTAAAAATAAAAGTAATCTATTAATGATAGAAAATGTATATTTATAACTAATTTTATTTAGAGGAATTAAAGTACATTGAAATTATCAATTTTATGAGAAGCAAATTTATCTATTTGTTTTTATTATGACAATAAGCTGAAAATTGCATTTTCATATTATTTAATTAAAAGTGGATTATTTATTATGAATCTTAAAGGAAAAATAGCATGATAATTTATTACTTTCTTGAATAACGTTAAGTTAAAAAATGATAAATTTTAGAAATTAAGAATACATAAGTATGTAAACATTAAAATTTAATTTTAATGTTAATTCAATTTTAGTATATTAAGTAACTACTTTACATTACGTGAAAATTAAAAATTAACATAGTCAACTAAAAAATATGTTTAAATTAAATGTTTTACGTAATTAAAATATACATATTATGTCTGAATCAAATATATCATCTTTAATTCAAAAATCTATAATCTAGATTATTTTTTGTTAAATAAATTCCAAAGTGGTTCCAAAAAACAAAACATAAGTTGCGCAAAATTAATTTGCAAATCTATGGCCTGCAGGAGCATTTTATTGTCACATATCTTAGAGATTAAAAAGATCATTAAGGGGTCAGTATGGGTTTATTGTACAAATTTTCAAGAATTTATTTTTTATATTAAAATGTATTTTTATAACTTAGGCTTTTTATACATAAAAATTTACATTTAAAAGTGACAAAAAATATTTTTTATTTTTATTTTTGATTGTTTATTTATGCGAAATAGCTGCTTGAAGTTAGCCTTAAATTTTACTGGCCGACACGATACCTGGAGTTTGGATTGTCTAAAATCAAAAAATCAAGTATTTTCTTAAAATTTGGATCTGTAGTTATCGCATGAACTAGGATCTTTTAATTCTGATAAAAGGAAACAAAATGCCGGAAGTTTAAATTTTTTACCCCTTTTTTTACAACTTAATTTGTTTAAAAAAAGGGTTAAATATCAATGGATTTTTATTATCCTAGTTCATGCCAAAGCGGCACGTGAATAGAAGAACCCCTGAAAATTTGAGCTTAATCGGTTCAATAGTTCTTCTTAAATCGTGTCGGCCAGGTCGAAAAACGTTGTTTTGAGAAAAAGGCGTTCAACATTCGCGCAACCAAGGGCTGCTCGCGCTGGTCACGCAATATAAATATTCTATTGTACTTTAAATTTTTAAGGTAAAAAGGACTTAAATACATAAATACTTTTCTCTAACATTGCTGTGTATTATCAAATAATAAATTTTACTAATAATGCTATAATGACATTTGTTTAAACAATTTTTTACTGCTATGCTATGCGCCTTATGCTTCTGCAGTATCGCGTTTTTTAGCCTGTTTTTGAACTCTACTACCTATATATTAGTTTTTATCTTATTTCTATATGTATATAGTACCTACACAAAATTGATGTTTAAGAAAAATAAATTTTTTTAAAAAATAAATCCATACTGACCCCTTAAATTGATTTTGGCTAATAATAACAAGATCGTCTCATAAATTTGAAAAAAATCTTTGGAGATAAAAGTTTCGTAGAAGAAAAATGAAATAATATTTTAGGGTTACATTTTCGTTTATTTAAAAGTAGCTTACATATAATATTTCAAAAGTTTAAAAATATGCTTTTATTAAGGGGTCGTCCATAAACTACGTAGCACTTCAAGGGGTAGGGGGGGGGGTCAAGCTTTTGTCTACGATAAGAGGAAAAAATGGCGCTAAAACATGTAACAGCGTCTACGCGTGGGAAGGGGGGGTTAAATTTTCCAAAAAATGAGGCTACGTAGTTTATGGACGGCCCTTAATGAGAAAAAGGAGGCTTCGGAGATGAATCTGTATCTTTACTCGCACTGATAATCCAAATTTAATTAATAATTTAAACCACATTTTCAATCTTATATGAAACAAATATAACTGAAAAATAAACATTAGATTCTAACCTTTAATTTCTTATATAACAATACTCAATGCCCATTTTTTTAAAATAAGGTTAAAATAGAATCCTAAAATGCTTAGTAGTTTTAACCAAAACCAAAAGACGAAATACAAAAAAAAAATTTTAATGAGAAAAACTTGTATCAGAATTTTTACAACAACATGTAAAGATACATAAATATACACAGATTAATAAATTTTTTTTTAAAAATTGCAAACTCAAGGGAATATTAATAAAAGACTAGTTTAAATGTTGAAACTCATGTTGGAGACACTTGAAGTGATCCCTTTCAGGAGAAGCACCCATATTTATGTTTGATTCATCAAACAAAAATTTTTCTCAGTGCTACTAAAGCCCTAATTTGTATACAAACTTTAAATTTCTTAAGTAAATTTATTGAACACCTTTTCACATTGTACATAATTATATAAAGTTTAAGACCAGTTCATTTCCTTTTTTATTTTCGTTGATAAAGTGCAAGTTAACCAAGAATTTAAACATAGTAAGTACTTCGCTGAATCAGGATTTAGTTTGTTTCTGTGCTTTCTGATGGTCATTGCTGCACGAGAAAACAATCTTTCTGCAGGAACAGACGTAGCCGGAGTACTGAGAAAGTCTTTTGCCATTCGAGATAAGTTTGGATAAATTTGTTCATGACATTTCCACCATGATAAAATATTTACTTCGTAACCTGCTCGTTTTGTTACAAGGTAATCATCTATTTCACTTCGCCACTGTAAGGTAGTGTCAGAGAATGATCCACTGCAATCCGAAAGTGTTGAAGACGTAGGAGTGAGAACGTTTCTCATGCTTTTAACATTAACTTTTTTCGTATTGTTCATAAGTTCAAAATTTCTTTCATTTGAATTGTCTGAAATGCAATAATAGCGTTCTTTGTAGATTTTTTCAAATTTTTCAATTCTCGGTTGCATCATCTCTTTTTCCCAGTCATCTTGAATGTTTCAACCTTATGCCGAGAATCTAAAATTAATACAACACAATAGATCCAATTTGTTTTAGTATAATGTTTCATTATTTTATTTATTGCAGATTGTAAAGCATCAGCTACGATTTCATCTATGTCAGATGGTACACGACCATTTGCCCGAAACCAATCCCTCGAAACCGAACGCCCGAATGGACATTTCCCCGAATGGACATTTCCCCGAATCCAAACGCCCGAATGGACATTTGCCCGAATTAAAATTTAAATTCGATTTGAATTCGATTTGAAAGTCGGAATAGAAGTAAAAATAAAAGTAAATCCATATGTAAAACAATTGAGAATCATTTGTTTATTTAACGTCAAAATTTCGAAATCGTAGTATTAAACACGCAGTAATTTAAATTCTAAATTCCCAGTTTTATAAAGTATATTTTCATTGAAAATGAATTTAAATACGAATTGTAGGGAGAAAATTATTATTAGATGGTTATATTTATGTCAAATCTAAACCGGGAAATAACAACATTCAATATTGGGATTGCGAATACGTGCGACGAAAAGAGTCGTATTTATGCGTGCTATCACGCAAGAGAGTGCTAGAGGATTAATTGTGTTAAAGGGCCCCGCGAAATCTCTGCATGAGATTCGTTTTAAAATATGTGTTTTTACTTAATGCAATTTTTCGGGCACAATAGTTTTCGGGCAATTGGATTCGGGCAAAAGGATTCGGGGGAATGAATTCGGGTAAATGTTTATTCGGGCGAATGTCCATTCGGGCGATTGGTTACGGGCAAATGTACGGGAATCATGTCAGATATGTTACTTTTTTGACGCAATTGTTGTATATCATTTTCCAATTTGTCCAATAATAGATTAAAAGACATAATAACAGAAGGTAACGTGACATACTTATCACCTCCAAGATGTGTCGAAATATATTCAAAGTTAAAAAGGTATTCTTGAATTTTATTTGAGAGACTCCAATCACTATCACTTAAACCAAGATGGTTTAAACTATCTTCACATGTGCATAACAGATTTAATGCTTTTTCCATTTGAATTCCTATAAAAATCATTTCTTTTGTTGAATTCCACCTTGTACAAACGTCAATTTTTGTTGCTAAAGGTTTGATGCTGTAGGATGCACGACAACTTTTCAATTTATTAGTTAGCATTTCTGATCTTCGAATTTTTTTAAAGAGTTGACGAAGTTTTCCAATAATGGTATTTGGGGTAGCATCGTCTTCATCATCAAGTTCGCAACTCTGTTCACCACTCGGTTTGCCACTCGGTTCGCCACTCATTTCGCCACTTGGTTCGCCATCATTTTTAAGATCATCTACATAGTCATCTTCCTCATCATCATCTACTTTATTAACAGTTTCCATATCCAAAAGATTTTCTTCTTTTAATTCTGCTCCAAGTGTTTGTAGTAGAGATTGTACTCCTAAATTAAAAATGTGTGCAAAACACTGGAAGTGATTATCAGTTTCACAGAATAATGTATTATCGTAAATGTTTATTAATTTCATCAATTCTTTTATAAATGTATAGTTAGAAGCTGTGTTATCTGCTGTTATTCCTTGAATCCTATGAGTCAAATTGTATTCATCTAATGCTTTGAAAAATATATTCGCAATGTCCTTCCCAGTATGTTTTCCATGAGACGGAAGAAAATTTAAAACAATAGAATGTAAATTCCAATCATCATCAATGAAATGTGCAGTAACACCATAATATGATTTATTACTTACAGTTGTCCACCCATCAATTGTAAAAGAACATTTTGAAGTTATTTAAAAAAAAAAAAAATTTTTACAACTTTTTGACATTCAAGATACTGCTGTAAAACTTTCTCCCTCATATTAGTCCTCTTGTATACTACAACTTCATTGTTTGAATATGAAAATAAATGTTGTGCGCATTCGCCATTGAAGAAATTGAATGTCAAATATTTTACTGCCATCCATTCGACCAACATTTTGTTGAATTTATCTTGAGAAAATTCATCTCTTGAATATATTTTCTGAAAGTAAAATAAAAAACGTTATGTAGATAACGTAGATTTAATCTACTTAATATGTAATAAAATTGTACACTATCAATAGATCACACTCAGTTGTAATTTAATATCCCATGTTAGAATTTCTATTTTGTGCCCGAAAGCTAAAAAAAGACGACTTGGATAAAAGTATGCAAACGGCTTGCACTGAAAGAAAGTTCTGGTTAATGTTACCGTATCCATCTGGTTAAATTTTTTTCGTTATATCAACCAGAAACAGTTATTAATAAGACTAGAAAGATTTGGTTAAATCATTTTGATTGATTTTTCTGGTAAACAAAATATCCGGAGTTATTTAAAGTTCAATTAATTGCAAAATTAAGAAAGAAAACTGCATCTTTTTAGATTTACTGTGAAAAAAGTTTGCAGTTAACAATAATAATTTGTCAAGAAAATAAATATTACACATAATTGTTTTTATTAATGAAGATATTAAAGTAAAGATAATTTCTATAAAATTTCGTGTCTCTGATTTTATTATTAAATTAAAAAAATTATCGTTGAAAAGCATCATTTTTTATTAAATTAAATTAAATTATATTATAATTAGGGGAGACCGAGGAGAAAAGTAACAAAAATCAGTTTTTTGATGCTAGCGTTAAAACTATTAGTCAGATAAGTTCTGTAAACATACTAATCAAAAGCTTGGACGTTCACTTAATAAATAAAATTGGAATTAAACATTAATAATAATTAGATAGTCCATAGCTGGATTTTTCAATCACTGACAACAAAGTTTGTGGTTAACGATAAAAATTTGTTTAAAAATTGTTTAAATAATAACATAATTGTATTTTTTATCCGGAATTATACAAAGATCGGTTAAACTTTACATTATAAAGAAACTGCATATTTTTTGGTGCTTTGTGTCAAAAGTTGTGAAATAACATTAATTTCTTTAAACAATGTTTTAATAATTGAATCAATTTGTGTAGAAACCGCACAAGTCCATTTTTTCTGAAATCCTTTTTTTTGGAAAATTTATCGTTAAATGAAACTCTACTATATAGTAAAATATTACATAAGTTACTAAACTCTAAACCTTTCTCTCTAAATCGGAATTAGTCAAAAATAACTAGTTTGAAAGCAAAAACTCAGTCACTAATTCAAATAGTTATATTACTACTAATCATTTAGTAAAAAATAACTAATTATTAGTCAAATTCATTTTTAGGTTATGTCAAAATAAATAATATTTTAGGAATATTCTCTTTACGAATTCAATTAGTCAAATTTTAACTATTTTTCAGTTATTTTTTTTACTAATAATTAGTCATATTTTACTAATAATTAGTTATTTTTTACTAATTGCTGAAACAAAAACTCAGCCACGATTTGACTATTAATTAGTTATTTTTAACTAATTCAGATTTAGAGAGTTGTTTAAACACTTCTTGACGTATTTTAGACGTTGGTCAATAATTTACATTGTACAGTTTATATTATAAATAAAATGCACTCAAAGCAAGGCAGAAAACAATAATAGTGAATTATGTGATATTTATTAAGAAAATGTTGAAAAGTAATTTTTAAGAAATGTTTATTATTTGTAAAATGTTAATAAAAACTATCCAGATTAAAAATTTTTATTAAATGTTACTAAACATTTAATAAAACTGTGATACTTCACTTGATTCGATACATTTTCTGTTTTTTTAAATTTAATTTTGCGCAGAAACCAACAAGTCCAAAATTTACTTTATTTTTTTGCTACCTTACATTAATTAAAATATTAATCAATCATATTGGATATTTAAACTTATAGGTTAGTAGAAAATAATGCAAAAAATAGAATTGAAAAAAATTCTCTCGTTTACAAGAAAAACAGTTTTTATTGATTCCTGAACAATTTCAATTTATGGACTTTTGCGATTTCTGCACAAACTGATTCAATTGTTATTAATAGTATTACGGAGTATCTGATTTAGTTTCTCAAGTTAGTACTAAGAAAAACTAAAAACTTTGCTACACTTTTTATTTATCTGGAAATGTTGTACTTTATTTGCCACAATAAAATGTTGAAATAAATCCCGCATTTAAGAGTTTTCAATAAACATTATAGTATACAATTTTATTAGGGAAGAGGGCCCCAAGTAGGACACCCTTTCGATTTATTGCTGTAGAATCCAAACCGAATAAAATATATTAAAATGTTTTATAGCGGATGAAAGTACAATTTATAAGGTAACTTATGGCCACAGGGATAAAATTTTATTTTGAACATAAACACTTTTTAAAGCATTTTTTCTAATTGGCAAAATTTTGGGTCTAAAAAAAAGTGGCCCCAAGATGGACACCTTCTTAAAAGTCTCTGAAAATTGTAGTAAATAAAAAATGAACATCGTGTAAGAATTCTTAAACTAATTTTAAATCATTTTACGGAATTTATCAAGAAACAACATTTCTGAAAAGTTCAATTTAATAGCTTAACAGTAAAAAGTAATAAAATATCGATATATCAAATTCTCTAACGATAACATCACATTTTATGGTGGAAAATAAACACCATAAAAAACACCTTCTTAAAAGTCTCAGAAAATTGTAGTAAATAAAAACAGCACATTGTGTAACAATTCTTAAACTAATTTTTAATCATTTTAAGGAATTTACCAAGAAATAACATTTCTAAAAACTTCAATTTAATAGCTTAACAGTAAAAAGTAATAAAATATCGAAAAATATCGATATATCATTTTCTCTAACGATAGCATAACATTTTATGGTGGAAAATAAAAAAATTTAATTAATTGGCTCAAAAAATTATTGAAAAAAGTGTAAAATCGAAAATATCCAAATAAATACAATGAGATTTGTGGCCTGTCCATCTTAGGGTACATGACACCATTTTTTAATCCCCAGTAAAAATATATATACGAACACTGAATTAGTAAAATCATTTTAGGATATTATTATACGATAAATAAAGAATGTTATAACGTTAAGTACTCATTCTAAATTATAAATTTAAATAACTTTACCAAGTTGGGAAAAAACTGTTACAAAACTTTTTTAGACACAAAATTACGTGGTATGTGTAGAAGAAAAACCAGCTGGTTTTTTTTTTTCAAATGTGCATCAAAATGTTCGTCTATACAAACAACAAAAATGACAGAAAGCATAAGGCGCTGTCACCTTAAACAAAAATTTTATACGAAATGTCCATCTTGGGGCACTGTCCATCTTGGGGCCCACTCCCCTACAATATTACTTAGATTATTTAATACTTAACATTATTCATAATTCTGTAAACACATACCCTCTTTTTAGGTAGAGCTTCCTCATATTCTTTAGGATGAAACCTTTTTAAATGTCTTAAAACACCTGTTGTGTTACCGCTTGTCATTTTAATTGTTACATTTTTCGAACTGGATTCACAAAGCATACACACTGCACTTTTATTTTTATCATTACATGCTTGAAAGTCAAAGATATGTATCAATGATTTCCACTTAATTCGCGAATTCGCGATAGTACCTTCTGCAGACATGTTTAATAAAACTTTCTTTTTTAATAAAACAAAACAAGTTGAATTGTCATGATTTACTGAAATGTTAAACGAAGTGAACTCTTGGACAGGTTGTCGAACACTGTTTCAGGTATCTCCAGGAAACTGTCAGTTTTGGAAAAAGATTATAAATGTGTTTTGCTTTTTTACCCTTGCAGAAGAAAATTCTTTCCAAATTCCAGCTCTCAAATATTGACCGTCTATTTAAACTTTATTACTGCAAGATATATCTTGAAAACGGCACGGCGACTACCTGATTCAAGTGATTGTAAAATTTTTTTTCGATGCATTCCTGATCATTTGTTATTTTGACAAAACATACTGTAATAAATAACCTCTTTTTAACAAAACTGTAAATATGAAATTTGTGTATAAAAAAGACGAAATTTTGAAAGTTGTGAAAAATTGTAGTGAGATAAACTTATAATATAAAAAGAATGTTCAGTACAAATTTTTTTAAATTGCTTTTGTCACCAAATAACTAAATTTCAAGCTAAATTTACTGGATTACTGAATGTAACTGATAATAAATAAAATTTAGTAAATTTAGTAAATTTATATAATGTATAATAATTCATATATGTAGAAAATATTAATTTTTTCATATATGTTTAGCATAGAATTTAAAAATATTGTGTAAATAGATTTTCATGTATGGGTGATTCTTCAGAAAGTGGTTACTTTGGACAACATTAAATTTTCAAATTAAAAATCTTTCTTCTTGAATATTATTTACGTAGTACTTATTAACAATTACTAAAATAAATAATTTTATAAAAATTTGAGCTTAAACTCATGTCTTTAGTCTTACATAGAAAATTTAAAGTTTTAAATTTTAAAGGTTAAAAAAATTAATTCAAAATGTTTAATTTTTTACCTTAACCGAACATCCCAAAAATGTTCTGTTAGTTGGAGGATGCGCTAAGATATCCAAGGATTTTCTTGGATTATTTAATTATAAATTAAAATAAACGTATTTAGTTAAATAATTATACATACAAAAATCAATATTTTGTAAATAATTCAGGTTAACGATATTTTGAATAGAAAACAAAACACTATTCCCATGCTTTTTTAATATTACGAACCGGAGTTTACAGAAACTGGAGTTTACAAATCAAAGAAAATAAATTATTATATCCGTAAAACTTAATAAAATAAGAAGACCTTTGCAGAATACTGCATAGATTTGCCTACTTTACATCACTATTATTTTAATTTTATTTTAAATATAAACAATTCAGTCATTTTTGTCGAACCGGAGTTTACATGTCATTAAAATACGCAGTAAATTAATAATAATTTTTCAATTTTAAAACTAAATATCCCATTTCTTCATGTAAGTATATCCATATGTCAAAGTGTTCATCTTACTAACATAAATAGTTAGTGAAAATTCACTATAAAAATGATTAAAATTGATGAAAAACAATGAAAATGTAAACTCCTGTTCCAAATAACGAAAAACAATGATTTACGCAAAACTTATTCATAAAATCTGGAAGATAATACAACAAAAACAAAGTTTTTGAGGTAAACTGTCGATTAGAATAGATAAAAACATGTTAAAAGTATGTTTTAAGTGAAATAAAATGTATTAAATCTCACGAGTCCTATGTGGAGAACCTAGAAAAGTGCAGATTTTGAGTCATTTTTAACAATTCTATATCTTTTGATGTTAAAAAAAATATTTTTCAGTTGTGATATTAATAAAAATGATAACAAAGAATAGATGTACAAAGTATTAAATATATTTTTAAATAATTTTGTAAGTTATTAAGTGGGGAAGTAAAAGTACTTACTCAGTGAAGAATTACCCGTATATAGATATTATTATTATTATACTTTTTATTTTTATATTTTTATTTAAATATGTAAACGTAAGTCGCTCTTTCGAACGATTTTTTGAACAATTTTTATATGTATAAACCTACAATATACAATATATACATACGATACAATATATGTTGTGAATAAGCATGAAGGTTCATAGTTTATGATATTCAGTGGCACTTAAACCGACTGAACTTGTATAAGAAAAGAAATCAGCATCTTCTACCTCTCTCTGCAGTAGAAAAATTTTGATTTCCACTGGCTAACTAACACTAAGAGCAGAGTGCCTGTCCGCTAACGCACACTTGTACTATAGATGAACCTCGAAATGAACTTCTAACAGCTTAGACTGCTTAGAGTAACATCTGGCTAGAATTCCTCAAAAAGTCGAGGTAAGCACGGGAAGAGAAGGTTTAAGATGAGATGAAATGAGAAGAGACAGTTTGGGACAAGGATTTTTGAGGAATGCGGCCCGCCTCATTCTCATATCGTCTCATTCCTCGATTTCCTCGCTCAACGGCATCACTAAGTCGAAGCGTGCAGCGTGACAGGAAGATCGATAATGATCGGAGTGCAAAGCACAACGCTCGTTCCAAATACGGAGCGCGTAGCGCGGCGATTACTGAAATTTCGGAGCGCAAAGCGCGACGACGACCCTCGCGCGGTGCACTCGAGTTGCGGCAGCGGTCACATTTCTAAGCGGCAATAGGGGAATGACTATTCTCCCTCTTCTACCGTCTACCGAGTTGCGGCAGCCTCCCACTGCCCTACAGAGTTGCGCTTGCTTCCCCTGTCCCTCTACTCTATCAATTTCATTAGAAATTAAACTACATAATAATAAATAAAACAAATCGATGAATAATATTTATCGAATAAGGAGGGCTTTTAGTGGACTTACAGATTGAAAATAGTGAAAAAAAAAAGAAAGTGATTAAATAGTAAGTTTTTGAATAAAAAAAAGTGAATAAGCAAAATCAAGTTTTATATTACTGATATTAAATTGGGGGGCGCCAGCAGAAAAAGCCATTCAAAATTGAAAAAAACAATTCGAAAATCGCAAAAATAATTGAAATATGTAGAAAATAATTAAAAAATGACAAAAACAATTCAATTTGACAAAACTAACGAATTGAAAAATTGATAAAAAAATCAAAAAATGATCACAAAAATTGAAACGAAATAATTGGAATTTAAAGTAAATAATTGAAAAGTTTCAAAAATAATTAAAGAATGACAAAAATAATTAAAATTTGAAAAAAAGTTTGAGATTGGAGTAAAAAATTTAAATTTTCGCACAATAATTGAGATATTAAAGAAATAAGTAAAATGTAAAGAAACTAATTGAATAATGACATAAATAATTATAAAAGATGGTGTAAAAATTACACTTTTTAGACAATAATTGAAGAATTGAAAAAAATAATAGAGTTTTCAAGAAACTAATTGAAACTTGAAAAAAATAATTTAAAAATATCAAAAAAATGAATATGTATAGAAAATAATCAAATAATGACCAAAATAACTGAAATTTTGAAAAAAAATTAATGAAAAATGAGAAATATATTCAAAAATGAAGTAAAAAAATAAAAAATCAAATACATTAATTGAAAAATTGTATAAAATAATTGAAAAATTAACGATATAATTAAAATGTGAAGAAACTAATTGAATAATGACATAAATAATATGAAAACTGATCTTCAAAAGTTAATAAATTCATGCCAAAAATAAAAAGATTGAAGAAAAAATTCCAAAGTGTCAAAAATATTTGAATATTGACAAAAATAGTTGTAATTTGGAAAAATAATTAAGAAATAACAAAAATAATTGATAACTTTAAAAAAATTGTAATTTGAAGAAAATACTTGAAAACTTGACAAAGCGATTTTAATATTGAAATAAATAATTCAAAACTAGTGTAAAAATTAAAAAATTATAGACAATAATTGTAAAGAAAAGAAAAATATTATAAGTTTGATAAAAATAATTGAAAGTTAAAGAAATTAATTGAAGTTTAAAGACAATAGTTGAAATTTGAAGAAAATAATTAAAAAATGGCCAAAAATTCAAATATGAAAAAAAGAATTAAAGTTTGAAGAAAATAATTAAAAAAAGTGTAAAAAAATTAATAAATTCGTGACAATAATAAAAATAAAGATGAAAATAATTGAAAATAGGTGTAAGAAATTTAAAAGTTTATGACAATAAAAAAAATTAAATAAAATAATTGCAATTTGTAAAAAATAATTCTAAAATGGCAAAAATAACAAAAATATGAAAAATAGAATTCAAAAATGACATAAATAATTGATTAATGACAAAAGTAATTGAAATTTAAAGAAAATAATTGAAAAATAACAAAAGTGAATTGAACTTGTGTAGAAAATTCGGATATTCCTGACAATAATTTGAAGATTGAAGAACACAATTGAAATTTTAAAAAAATAATTGAAAAGTTTCAAAAATAATTGAAATAACAAGATAATTGTAAACTGGTGCATAAAATTAAAAATTTAAAGACAATACTTGAAAAATTGACCAAACAATTGAGATTTTAGGAATCTGATTTAATAATGACATAAATAATTGAAAGATGGTGTATAAATAAAAAATTTATAGATAATAATTGAAGTTTAAAGAAAATAATTGAAATTTTTTTAAACTAATTGAAAAAAAATGTTGTTTACGGACAAAAGCCCATTACAATATAAAATTAAAAAATTTATTTAAAGTAACAATAAAATTAAAATTTGATACAACAATAATAATTTCTATATTAAATATTAATAGGTCGCATTCAATAATTAAAATAAAATAATAATTAAAATTTGTAGAAAATTATTCGAAAATTGAAAAAATAATACAAATATTAAGAAAATAATCGTAAAATGACAAAAATACTTGAATAATGACAAAAGTAATTGAAATTTTAAGAAAATTATTGAAAATTAACAAAAGTAGAATATAGAAACTGGTGTTAAAAATTTTAATATTCCTGGCAATAATTTAAAAGATAGAAAAAAATAATTGAAATGTTGAGAAAAAAATTAAAAAATGACAAAAGTAAATGAAAACTTGTGTAATAAATTTAAATATTCATGACAATAATTTAAAGACTGAAAAGAATAATTGATATTTGAGAAAATATAATTCAGAATCGCAAAGATACTTGAAAATTGGCACAATAATGGCAACCCTGCAAGATTTATTAAATATTATTAAAATTCATATAATTGTGTAATATATAAATTAGTACCTATTATTTATAATTAATATCTCGTCATTAAGGCTACCTCATCTGCATATTTTGTCTGTAAACTAAAACAGTTTTAAAGTTTTTTGATAAAGAGAATCAAAATTAATAAAAAAAAAGAAACAGGAATTAACTTCACTCTGGATTTTAAAACGTGGACAGAAAAAGATGAATAAATATAAATAGTAACTAACTTCAGGAGTTTACGGAGATTATTATTATTTAATTGATGGGTGCAGTTTTCGATTCAAAAATATTTTACAAAATAATATTGAAAGGTGGGTGTGTTCTAAAAAAACGTGTAATTCTTTTATTAAATTAAATGCAAAAAAAAAAAATAATTGAAAAAGTAAATAATTGCTCACATGACAATGCGGATATTAATCGAAGTGCAAGAGTTAATCAATTTAACAATTTTTTTTTTAGTAAAACAATTGTTAAAAAATGAAATTTTCATACAATCGTGGCCCACATTTTTTTAAATACGCCAGAAATAAAAAATTATTTAAATAAGTTGAAGATGCTGCCAGTCCTGAGCCTGGGGAAAGTGTAAAGGAAAAATTGTGCGTATGCATACTTCCAGTATCGGACGCGTTTTCTTCTGACAAATTCATTGTTACTAAAAACTGATTTTTCGTCAAAATATGACTTATCTAATGTAAGTCTTTGCTTCGTACGGCAGAGTAGAAGAACGTATAGTGGAGGGGAAGCTACCGCAACTCGTAGTTGAGGGGAGGCTGCCGCAACTCTGCACTCGGTAGGCAGAAGAGGGGGAACAGAGCTTCCCCTATTGCCGCTTAGAATTGTGACCGCTGCCGCAACTCGAGTGCAGCCCCCTCGCGAGCCCCGAGGCTGGCTGAAATTAGCGAGCGAAGCGCGCGATGAGAATGTGACGGAGCGCGAAGTCAGATTTTTTTTGGTACTTTCACACTGCAAAAATAGTGTAGTGGTCAAAAAGATGCAAGTTTGTCCAGCTGTTATTGAAAAAAATTCTATCCAGAATTATCCCAGACTTGTCGAATTCTCTGGGTAATTATATTTTTATTATATTTTTCCCGTTTGTAATGCTTGTGGTTTCCATCAACTAGAATCGACTCGTCTTATCATAACCTTATTTTCTATTGAACACTTGACTTGTTTTGACGCATTGTTACCCCGCTATGATAGCAAACAGAATTTTGATGTTTGTAACGTGTTCTTTTCACTTAGTGTATTGTTCATTTTTACAAAATTTTGCAACGAACCAAGTTAGGTAAATATATTTGGGATGTTTTACATCAACCGGCTCAGAGCTCCTTCCAAAATTCTAATAAACGAAAATCAACTTATTATGGCTCTGAGTAATCGTCAGTTTATACTCTTTCGAATAAAAAGTGGCAAATTCAAAACTTCAAAATGGCGTCCTCAATGCACTACTTTTTGCACATTTTTTTACTAACCCAGCTAACAACTTCAGAAAATAATTGTAACTTGTTGGATAATAGGTCACTCTTAAGTTTTTGGGGTCGCTAATTGTAAATCTAATGTTAAATTTAAAAAAATTTCGTAATTCAAAATGGCGGATCCAATCTGGCGACTAAAATTTTTAAAAAATTATTAGATTTGCTTGAAACTTGTTACTCGGGTTTTTGAGTTCACTGATTACGAATCTGATGTTAGATTTGGAAAATATTCAAAATTCAAGATGGCGGATCCAATATGGCAACCGAAATTTTAAAAAGATTATCAGATTTGCTGGAGACTTGTTTGAAAGTTGTTGTTTTGTTATGAGTTTGATTTAGTACAGTTTACAGTCGAATTCTACTGAAGAGATCTAGCTTTAATTCATGCGCAGTAGTGTACAAAGGGTTACATACATGCGCAATAGGGTTCAAAGCTCTGCACACGACTGAGGAACCATTTGATGTCTGTATTCGACTCTAAACTCCGCTAAATCAAACTCACAACACAACAAAAACTTTCAAACAAGTCTCAAGCAAATCTGATAATCTTTTTAAAATTTTGGTTGCCATATTGGATACTCCATTTTTAATTTTGAAAATTTAACATTAGATTCGAAATTAGCGACCCCAAAATCCCCAAGTAACAAGTTTCAAGCAAATCTGATAATTTTTTAAAAATTTTGGTCGCCATATTGAGGCCGCCATTTTGAATTTTGAAAAATTTTCAAATCTAACTTTAGATTCGTAATCAGTGACCCCAAAAACCCCCGAGTAACAAGTTTCAAGCAAATCTAATAATTTTTTAAAAATTTTGGTCGACATATTGGATCCGCCATTTTGAATTACGAAATTTTTTTTAATCTAACATCAGATTCGTAATCAGTGAACTCAAAAACCCGAGTAACAAGTTTAAAGCAAATTGGATAATTTTTTAAAAATTTTGGTCGCCATATTGGATTCGCCATTTTTAATTTTGAAATTTTTTTAAATCTTATTTCAGATTTGTAATCAGCGACCCCAAAAACTCCCAAATAGCAAGTTTCAAGCAAATTTAATAATTTTTTAAAAATTTTGGTCGCCAGATTGAATCCGCCATTTTGAATTACAAAATTTTTTTAAATTTAACATTAGATTTACAATTAGCGACCCCAAAAACTTAAGAGTTACCCATTATCGAACAAGTTACAACTATTTTCTGAAGCTAATTAATACATTTGTTAGCTGGGTTAGTAAAAAAATATGCAAAAAGTAGTGCATTAAGGACGCCATTTTGAATTTTCGAATTCGCCACTTTTTATTCGAAAGAGTATAAGCTGACGACTATTTTGAGCCGTAATAAGTTGATTTTCGTTGACTAGAATTTTGGAAGGAGATCTGAGCCGGTTGACGTGAAACGTCCCATAATATTCTTTGAACTATAAGCTTTCGATGCATATAAGAGTTTTGTTGGAAATTTGCAGTGTGTTACTTATACGCCGACATTTTGTAAAAATGAGCGTTCGGGGTATTTTTGGACACTTTTGTTGGTGTATTATTGGCCACTTATTTCTTGACAGTTCCCAACGTAACTTTGTGTGTTTGATATTTTATCCATATTTTCACTTTATTTTATTCATTATAATATATTCATTCGTTTTTATTAACAAATAAACGTTTTCCATCAATAATTTTTATTTTTTATCCATTTACAAAACTGTCCAATAATACTCCGAGATTTTTTAAAATATCAAAAACCAGTCTTCTGCGCCAACTGATACAGAGTGTACAATTTTAAACAATTAGGTCAAATTGATGGTATAAAAAAAAGGTTATTTATCGTACCACAAAATAAAGCTTTGAAAGACTAAGAAAAAGCAATTTTTTTACTGTCTGGACAAAATAGAAATGCGTCCAAAAATACCCCAAACTCCCCTAATATTAAATTTGACTTAAAAAAAAAATTTGATTTTTTTCTGTTCATATGTTTTTATTATTCGTAATAATTTGTTTTACTGACAGTTGATATATATAAAAGCTAAGTTTAAGTAATTGATTATTTGAAATTATGATTCAAGTTTAATATATTTTTTAATATACCAAATTTTTTTTAATTCTTTAGAAATAAAAATGTTTTAATTAACTTTAAGCTGGAAAAATCTCATTCTTTATTTTTCAAAACAAATTTTAATTTTTTTATGTCAATACTTTTTCTTATTCTGTATAGTTATTTTGGAAAAGAGTCATTTCTATAAATGAAAGATTTAAATTTATCATTCAAATTTAGAAAAATTTTAATAATTAGGGGACAGGGCCCCAAGATGGACATAGCTTCGATTTAATGGTGTAGTATCCAAACTGAATAAGTAATATTAATGTGTTTTATAGCAGATGAAAGTACAATATATTAGGTAACTTATGGACACAGGGATAAAATTTTATTTTCAACACAAACATTTTTTAAAGAATGTTTTCTAATTGTTACAATTTTCGTTTTAAAAAAAAGTGTCCCCAAGATAAACTCCTTCTTAAAACTCGCTGAAAAATATGGTAAATAAAAAATAAACATCGTGTAACAATTCTTAAACTAATCATTTTACTATATTTATCAAGAAATAATATTTTAAAAACTTCAATTTAATAGCCTAACAGTAACAAAGTAATAAAAAAATCGGGCAAGTTCGAGTTACACTCGCACTAAAATCGAGGGTTCCGTACACAAAACAAAATAATTTTTAATATATTTGATACTATTAAATATATGATATATAAATATATTATACATATTACACAGATTTTAGCAAATATCCATAAAAAATACTCAAAAATCATTTTATTTCCTTAACAACGCTATGATCAACTTCTACAATCATGTTCTCTACCATTTTTCCGTAATCTACACGTGAAAATACATTTGTGTACCAAATTTGAACTCTCTAAGTCAAATTATTTAGAAGTTATGGGAGGGGGGATACAGTCATTTTTTAGCATTTTTTTTAAATCGTTGGTTTTTGCTTAAAAACACTATGATAACGATCTGCAACAAAGTTCTCTACAGTTTTTCTGTAATCTATATGGCAAACTACATATGTATACCAAATTTCAGCACTCTAAGTACAATAGTTTGGCAGATATGGAGGTGGCATTGTACACTTTTAGTGCATTTTTGCTAAAAAAAAAATGACCGTATCCCCCCCCCCCCCCCCCTTATCTTCCAAACTATTTGACTTAGGATGCTGAAATTTGGTACACGTATGTAGATTTACGTGTAGATTACAGGAAAATTATAGAGAAAGTGATGATTATAGCGCTGTCAAAGTTATAACACTAAACTATGGCCCATATGTTAAAAAAATGCTCAAAAATATTGTTATTTCCTTGACAACGCTATGTTTAACACATACAATCATGTTCTCAATAATTTTCCTGTAATCTATACGTGAAAATACATTTGTGTACCAAATTTGAATTCTTTAAGTCTAATAGTTTGGAAGTTCAGGGGGAGGGATACGACCATTTTTTAGCATTTTTTAAAAAAAATCGTTTTTTTTTTTTGCTGAAAAACGCTATGATAACAGCCTGCAACAAGGTTTTCTATAGTTTTTCTGTAATCTACACGTCAAACTACATATGTGTACCAAATTTCAGCACTCTAAGTACAATAATTTGGCAGATAAAGGGCAGGAATGGTACAAATTAAACGCATTTTTCGAAAAAATGACAGTATTCCCCTCTTATCTGCCGAAATATTTGACTTAGAGAGTTCAAATTTGGTACAGAAATGTAGTATCATATGCAGATTACAGAAAAATTATAGAGATTGTTGTGGTGATAGCGCTGTCAAAGAAATTGCAAAAGTTATCAGCCAAAAAATATCAAAATTTCTCAAAAATCTTGTTATTTTCTTGACAACGCTATGATCAACCTCCAGAATCATGTTCTCTATAATTTTCCTTTCATCTACAGTACCGTCGGAAATTGTCAGTCCACCCATTTTTTAAGGTTTGAAAAACATCTTTAAACGTACAAAGTACAAATATTAAAATTTTTCTGTGCACTGTAAAAAATTTTTGTGGTTAATTTTCCATACATGTACTGGACGTAAATTAACCCTTACATTACTGTAATTTTTCCATACAGTTGTATGGAAAAAAACCATACATTGTATGGTTATATTAGTATATTTTATTGTTATTTTTCCATACGATTGTATGGAAAAAAAACCATACGTTGTATAGTTATATCAACATACTTTGTTGCAATTTTTCCATACGATTGTATGGAAAAAAAAACCCATACGTTGTATGGTCAAGTCTGTTTCCACAGAAGCAGAATCTATAATTATTTAAATTGATATTTTTAGATTGTTATTTTTATAATTTAATCTTAAGTGTACATTTAAACACTTAATTATTATAGACCTAAGACTAATTAACAATTTTAATACATATAAACACTTAACCTATGAATTAAAATATCGCACGCTCAAGGGGGGATCGAACCCACGGCCCTATAGACGAATTCGCTCGCGGTGAACGCATGCTATTAGTACCACTCGGCTATGCCGGGTAGTTGAGTGTCGATAGAAATAACTTTGGGAGGTTCAGGCCTGAATTACATGCTATTTAAATTATAATAATTCTGGAACGTATTAATTATCTAAAATAAATTAATAGAATTTATTTATCTTTTGTATATACTGATACACAGTTTATACAATCCAATATCCTAACTTCTAAATATTTTATAAATAAATATTCTAATATAATAATTGCAATATATGTAAACAAAATTAACAAATAATTATTATTTATTAATTTTAATTTTAATTTAATATTATTATTTAAAAATAAAATATTATTTAAATAATTAATTTTAATAATACTTAATACAAAAGTAAATTATAAAAATTATTTACATATAATATATTGAGGGGGATTTTTATTTAAATAAATAGAATTTATTTAATTTATATGATTAAAGTTTTTTAGAAATAAATGATTTTACAAAATTACGCTATCTAGCACGTAATAATAGGTATATTTTCTTCCAATTATTTCATTAACTTTTTATTTTATTAACTATTGTAAAAATTATGCACTTATAATTACATATAATTTATCATTATTACTGTGTTAAAAAAATTGAAATTTTTCCAAACACGTATGAAAATATTTTGTAATGTATTGTAATTCTTCCATCCCCATGTATGGAATTTTGTCGTAAGGTAATTTTTCCATACTCAAATTGGGTATTTTACTATAAGAATGAATATTTTCCATAATGTCATGAAATTTTTCCATACTGATGTACTGAAAAACATATTTCTATACCAAGTATAGAAAAAATTCGTTACTTTTGTATGGAAAATTTTCCATTATTTTTTACAGTGTGTTTATTTCCTTAAAGTAGATAAAATTTTAAGGAAAATAAGGCCTGAGTGAAGTGAGTTAGTCAATTTTTCTTTGAAATATGTTTAAAAATGTTGAATTTTTAATGTTTTAGAAAAATTGAAATTACTCTCGAAATAATATAGGTTTTTTAAAGTTTCTATGCTTGTTTTAAAGGAAATTTTCTGGAAAATAAGACTGTTGCTTAGGCATTAATGTGCAATTTTTTTCCTACCATATGCAAGGCTCGGAAGTTGGACCAAAAAATATAAAAAAAATTATTGTTTATATCTTGATATCAAATACAGCTATATAAAATATACCAAGGTCATAATTGTCAATAACTTTCGGAAGGAAGTAATATAATATATATATTGGAATTTTAAAAATTATTTTTATGTCAAAATATTGTCTTCAAAATTTGATAAATTTTTTGGTCCAACTTCCGAGCCTTGCATATGCTAGGAAAAAAATTGCACATTAATGCTTAAACAACAATGTTATTCTCCAGTAAATTCCCTTTAAAACAAGCATAGGAACTTTAAAAAACCTTTATTATTTCAAGAGTAATTTCAATTTTTGTAAAACATTAAAAATTCCACATTTTTTAACATATTTCAATGAAAAATTAACTAACTCACTTCACTCAGGCCTGATTTTCCTCAAAATTTTATCTACTTTAAGGAAATAAACACAGAAAAATTGTAATAATTATACTTTGTACGTTTAAAGACGTTTTTCAAACCTTAAAAAATAGGTGGACTGACAATTCCCGACGGTACTGTACACGTGAAAATACATAAGTGGGCCAAATTTGAACTTTCTAAGTCAAATAGTTTGGCGGTTAGGGGGGGGGGGGGGATACGATTTTCGACAAAGTCTTTCCAATAGGGTTCCGTGCGTACATTTGTGATGTACGGAACCCTAAAAATCGAAAAATATCGATATATCAAATTCTCTAACGATGACGTCATATTTCATGGCGTAAAATAAAAAATTTTAATTAGGTGGCTCAAAAAATTATTGAAGAAAGTGTATAATCGATAATATGAAAATAAATACATTGAGAATTGGTGTCTGTCCATCTTAGGGTACATGAGACCATTTTTTGAGCCCCTGTAAAAATTTCTATACAAACATAATATTAGTTAAATCATTTTAGAATATTAAATTATACGATAAATAAATAATATTATAACGTTAAGTACTTGTTCTAAATTACAAATTTAAATAACTTAACCAACTTAAGAAAAAACTGTAACAAAAGTTTTTTATACACAAAATCAAGTGGTATGTATAAAAGAACAAACTGGTTTTTTTTCTTCAAATGTGCGTCAAAAACTTTGTCTATACAAACAACAAAAACGACTAAACGCATAAGGCGCTGTCACCTTAAACAAAAATTTTATACAAAATGTCCATCTTGGGGCCCACTCCCCTATATTTAAAGTTTTTTAAATTTTATTTTTAAGATTTTTATAAATTTTCATTTATATTTAATTTAGAGAATTTGTTTTTTTATTTTTGAAAAAGTTTTCATTTTTTTCTGCGTTTATTTTTATTGTCCTGAAAAACTCATTCTAAAAAAAAATAAATGTTTTTTTAAGGAGGTTCTATCGTAAATAGAATTAACATTACCATTTTAATCAAATTTGGTCTACTGGTAGATAATGGTTTTTTAATAACGTAGTTAAATTTTTGAGACCTGAAGATACTTGTAAAAAAAGTTATAAGGGTTCTCGTTTTTAACATTTTACATTGAATTTTATGAAAATTGAGTCGTTTGTCATATATATCCATATATATACATGTATTTTTAAAACTACCTTTAGATTTCAAAAATTTAACTGCATCGTTATAAAGCTAATATCTCCCAGTGTACCAAATTTGATTTAAATGGTAATGGTAGTTTTTTTACAATAAAACCTCCTTAAAAAAGCAAAGTCATTAATTTCATTAATTGAAATTTGTTTTCTCCAATTTATTAGTTTTTTATATCAAAACTTTTGATTGCTTTAACTTTTAATTTTTTAATTTTAAAAGTAAACTTAGAGTTTTCCCTGTTTTTGTTTTTATTCATTTTAATGATTCCTTTTAAAGATAGTTTCTGTTTTATAAAAGCTAAATTTAAATACAAAATTGTTTGAAGTTATATTTCAAATTTAATATTATCTTGAATGTTTCTAAATTTCTTTAAATTTCAGTAAACTAAAAAAGTTTTTAATTCGTCTTCACATTTAAAAAATTGCCCCAGCTCCTATATTCAAATAAAACGAATTTCCGTAATTATCCCAAAACAAAAAATTGAAAAATCCAATTTTTTACGTTTGGACGCAAAAAATGTAAGCAAATATCTATTGTATGCGAAGTTTTCCAGTTTTTAAATGCAGGTGAAGGTTCTACTTACCTGTTAGTTGGAGAAGAGGGAAAACAATTATGGAGAAACAATACTTTTGCTGTTTTATTAATTTCGAGTGAAAAATTAGTAGTACCATGAAAAGAGAAAACAGGATAGAAAACTATCTATACAAAATGAAAATTCAATTATTTGAAAAAGTTTTTTGAAAAATTGAATATCTTTTCACAAACATTTTATCTTACAGATTCAACATAAGTTCATTTTTTCACACATAAAGCCATATTTACAAATTTTGTAATGATCCATCGATGTCTCATAAATTTAACAAGGACAATTCTACAATTGCCTTATGAAATTGTTTTGCGTATCTTTTATCTCTTACATTGATAATTTTGTTTCGGTCCAAAATTTCTATGAAATTGTGATGAATCGCTTCTCCTGCCTGTTCATTCCATTACATTGGATAAATTTGTGGATTGCTGTTTTATCTCCGGAAAAGTCGGCTCATCTCTAAGCAATCTTCTAAAATCAGTTCGAACGGCTATGAAAAACTTAAAATTCATTTGAGACGTTTCTGAGTCCTTGAAAATCTATGTTCTTAAAGAACAAATACAAGAGAGTTTAGAAAAGATAGAAAACGGCAATGGCTTAGGCTATTGGTCTGAACAGGCAGGAGAAACGATTTATCACAATTTCATGGAAATTTTGGACCGAAAAAAAATTATCAATATAAGAGATAAAAGATACGCAAAACAACTTTATAAGGCAGTTGTAGAATTGTGCTCGTTAAATTTATGAGACATCGATGGACCATTACAAAATTTGTAAAGATGGATTTATGTGTAAAAAAATGAACTTATGTTGAATCTGTAAGATTAAATGTTTGCGAAAAGATATCAAATTATTCAAAAAACTTTTTTAAATAATTGAATTTTCATTTTGTATAGATAAAGTTTTCTATCCAGTTTTCTATTTTTATGCTAATACTAACTTTCCACTCGAAATTAATTAAACAGCAAAAAATATTATTTCTCCATAATTGTTTTTCCTCTTTTACAACTGACAGGTAAATAGAACCATTATTTGCGTTTACAAACTGAAAAAATTCGCAAAGAATAGATATTTGTTTACATTTTTTGCGTCGAAACATAAAAAATTGGTTTTTTTAATTTTTAGGGTTCCGTACACCACAAGTGTACGCACGGAACCCTATTGGAAAGACTTTGTCGAAAATCGTATCCCCCCCCTAGCCACCCAACTATTTGACTTAGAAAGTTCAAATTTTGCCCACATGTATTTTCACGTGTAGATGAAAGAAAAATTATAGAGAACATGATTCTAGAGGTTGATCATAGCGTTGTCAAGAAAATAACAAGATTTTTGAGAAATTTTGATATTTTTTGGCTGAAAACTCTTGCTATTTTTTTTTTTTGCAGCACTGTTACTATCACGATCTCTATATTTTTTTGTAATCTACACATAACAATACATTTGTGTACCAAATTTGAACTCTCTAAGTCAAATATTTTGGCAGATAAGAGGGGAATACGGTCATTTTTTAGAAAAAATGCGATTAATTTGTACCATTCGATTCCTGCCCTTTATCTGCCAAATTATTGTACTTAGAGTGCTGAACTTTAGTACACATATGTATTTTGACGTGTAGACTTCAGAAAAACTATAGAAAACCTTATTGCAGGCTGTTATCATAGCGTTTTTCAGCAAAAAAAAACGATTTTTTTTAAAAAATGCTAAAAAATGGTCGTATCCCCCCCCCCCCCCTGAACTTCCAAACTATTAGACTTAAAGAATTAAAATTTGGTACACAAATGTATTTTCACGTATAGATTACAGGAAAATTATTGAGAACATGATTGTATGTGTTGAACATAGCGTTGTCAAGGAAATAAAAATATTTTTGAGCATTTTTTTAACATATGGGCCATAATTTAGTGTTATAACTTTGACAGCGCTATAATCATCACTTTCTCTATAATTTTCCTGAAATCTACACGTAAATCTACATACGTTTACCAAATTTCAGCATCCTAATTCAAATAGTTTGGATGATAAGGAGTGCTGAAATTTGGTATACATATGTAGTTTGCCATATAGATTGCAGAAAAACTGTAGAGAACTTTGTTGCAGATCGTTATCATAGTGTTTTTAAGCAAAAACCAACGATTTAAAAAAAATTCTGAAAAATTACCGTATCCCCCTTCTCATAACTTCGAAACAATTTGACTAAGAGAGTTCAAATTTAGTACACAAATGTATTTTCAAGTGTAGATTACAGAAAAATTGTAGAGAACATGATTGTAGAAGTTGATCATAGCGTTGTTAAGGAAATAAAATGATTTTTGAGTATTTTTTATGGATATTTGCTAAAATCTCTGGATTTTTCGCTGACAGCGCAATCACCATCACGTTCTCTATCATTTTTATGTAATTTACACCTGACAATACATTCCTGTACAAAATTTGAACTCTCTAAGTAAAATATTTTGTACGATAGGGGGGGGGGGGGGGGTCCATTTTTTATAAAAAAATCATTATATATTATATTTTATATCTTATATTATATATAATATGTATAATATATTTATATATTATATATTTAATAATATCAAATCATGAAGTAGGATAAGGAGATGAAACGCCTGTAGTATGTCGCGGGAAAACTTGACACCAATCAGGGGGGTCCCAGTAGTACAGGTCTTTTTTTCCCTGTTGACAACAGCACTTGCTGCAGTGATTTTTGTAACTATAATTTATCACGTGACCATATCACATGTACATAAGACACAGCCACGCACACAACGAAAATTAATTCTACTTTTCCCCTGAAGGGGCGCATAGTCGGCAGGGAAAAAGCAAAGCTGTCTACTGTGACCCCCCTATATGGGGGCCAGTAAAAATACGTCGTTTCATCTCCTTATCCTACTTCATGTATCAAATATATTAAAAATTATTTTGTTTTGTGTACGGAACCCTCGGTTTTAGTGCGAGTGTTACTCGAAATTGCCCGATTTTTTGTTTTCGGATAATTACGGAAATTCATTTTATTCGAATATAGGAGCTGGGTCAATTTCACGGTTTGGAAATTTGGAAAGTATAAGCCGAATCCTAAAAGTTTTCGTTGGCCAAAGTTGTATCCATTTTTGTATAACTTAACAGCGCTTGAGGAGGGGTGTGTTAAAGATACTACTTTAAGAGTTTTTTAGAATCTTCAAGAATTGAATACTTATTTATGTAAGATATTTATTATAATTATTTGTTCAAAATTAATCTTATTTTTAATTAATATTCAGAAATATTCATTCCATGAATGAGTTGCCTTAGTTTTGTTATATAAGATGCTGTATTGTTGAAAATACAATTTAAATGTGTCTACGCATTTTGAAATCTTCTTTTCAAATATTGGCAATAGATTTTTAAACAACTTCATGTTCACAGAGTTGTAAAACTAATTTAACCGACTTATTTGTTGGTTATTTAATGGATACCAATAATGGGCCAATATTCAAAGCCAATTATTATACCAATGATTATCATGTATTAATAAATTATTTAAAATATTTTTTAATAATTAAATAAATATGTATATTGTTATGAGACAAATTCTTTAAACCAGGCGTCATCCTACTTTTATTATAAAATAGAACGATTTCATAAAAGACAGTTGTATCGAAGCAGCAGACAGACACCTGACACTACGGTGAAAGAGTGTCTGTCAGCACATTACTTGGCTTCCGAATGAAGCTCAAGTAGAGAAGTTTCAATATTTAAAAACGAATAAAATAGATAATTGTCAAGTAAATAATATTCTACGACTAAGTAACCTGCAGCTATATTAAGCGCAAGGGTACCAAATGCATGCGTATACGCATCGAAGCGCGTAGCTATTTTCAGCTTCGTTGATTCAAGTAAATAATTGATTGAACCAAGGAAATGTTCCAGAATTCAATTAATATAAAAGAGGGATCAGAATTAAAAATCTGGGTGATTGCATCAATAATGATTTGAATAATTAATATAACATTAGTTGGTAATATTAATTGATTGATTGATATAATATTAATTAACATAATATGATGTAACCAATGTATAATGATGATTATACTAGATTGTATTAGTTATATAGCATGAATTGATATATTATACTTATATAATAATCTTTAAATATTTAACCATAAAAGTTAACTTAAATTATTGTTTGCCCGGGCGAGAATTTGATTGAACTACAGTTACGACGAGAAGTGTAACGCGAAGATGGTAAGAAGTTGAATCGAAATTAAAAGAAAAATGAATTGTCATAATGTTTTGCGCTTGTGGCTAGTGTGATCTCGGACGATGCGGCTACCAACACAATCTTAGACTCTGGCGTAAACGTAAAACAAATACACGCGCACGGCCTGTTGTTCCTCGATGTCTCGCGTGGCAAGGCCCGGCAGCCATCATTCTTTCTTACCTCTCCACCCTTCCCTCTTCTCTACCTATAAGCTGAAGAGAAGAAACGGATCAAAACAGACGCACGTGCTCATGCTACAGCTGAGTGAATTGAGTTCATTGCTGAGAATTCGAATCACAAACTCTAAGATCATTTACATGAGTTTACATTGTTGTTACCAATAATTCCAACAAACACATAATAATAACATCAGTAACTATAGTTACTGACTACATAGCAGAATTAACAAAACAAGTTATTAATGATGATTAATTTATTATTAATAATATTACCGAAATTCTAATTTCTCTAAAATAAAAATGTTTTCAGCTATATGAATCTGCACACCTAATATCCGTTCACACCAGTCGAACGGACAAGAAAATCTGTATCAGCTAAAATTTGACTCAGCAATAGTCCAGGCTGGTACCAGCCCATTTCCGTTTACCAATTCATCAAAATTTCCCACTCCCGAGCCTTGCAACGAAGTCTTTGAGGAGAGCTAAGTAAATTAATCAAATGCAGTACAACTTTGATTCTCTTACAATCAACACCTTTCTGGCTTTAGCCCGCTGAATGTGTTGATCAAGAATCGAACGCCGGGACTTATCCCGTCTACGCGCCGTGTTCTCGACAAGGTTCGCATAGGTTGCAACCTGTCAGTTGGTAGACGATAAAATTATAGTAAAAAAGAAAAGAGAGAAATTAAATACTCTAAACCGGCAGAGTCGCGTGGAACCGTTTTTTTTTTGTGGAAAATTTGCAATTGTAAATTTTGTTATAACTAACCGGTCAGTCCGTACGGTTTGTACCTGCACCGCCAGAAGAAGCCTATACCACAAGTGCAACCCCGTACTTCAACCTCGGCCACAAGTTTTTTTTTCAAAATTTCAATTTTGCCCAACGGACGAATTGTGAGCGCCGAAGAGCCGTTTTCCCCTTGGTAGCGTATAAATGTTGGTAGAGTAAGTTAATATTTCATTATATTAAAGACTTTTCTTTGTAGAATAAGTAACGAAAATTTAATGCTATTTGAATAAAAGAAGTTTAAATTTAATAACTAAAAAAATCAAGTAATCATATTTAATTTTCCTTATGGTTGGCTTTTCTATTCATTTTATTAATCGAAATTACTAAATATCAAGGCGTGGCACGATAATCACTTCAAGAAGGCTGTCAACGATCTCCACATAAAAATAAAACTCGAATTGTGAGGTTCTGACCTTATAATTCCTGGCAGCTTGGATCCTCCAGACTTTCCATTAAACTCAAAATTTAATTTATTTACAAAATTAATTTCTTGGTTTGTAACATATATGTGTGTGTATATGTATGCATTTTTAATTAAAAAAAATTTTTATTGGCATAATTATTGGCTTCCAATATTGGTCCAATCATCATAGCCAACGAATTGCCATTGCTTTCAGAATGCGATATTTGTCTTGGCAGCCAATAATGGATCATTCTTGGCTACCGATGATTGACAAAATCGTGATAATCCCAAAATTATTAATACTTATATGGACTGTTAAATACCTATTTTAATCACAAAGATACCGGAAAATGGTACAAGGTAAAAAAATAGAAAGACATAGAAAATAAGTGATAGAAACAAATTTAATCTTTTAATTAATTGCGCATGTGCGAGACCGGTGGCAAAACGTAGTTTCATTGCCTCTCATATTTACGTTAATTTTTATTGTTTTAACGAGTGCACAGTGAGCCAGGAAACAACCACAACTGGCCAAAATTTAAAATCTTATCGAATCGGCTTAAAACTTGTTACTCCGGGGTTTTTGGTGCCGCTGATCACGAATCTGACGTCAGATTTCAAAAATTCAAAATGGCGGATCCAATATGGCAGACGATATTTTGAAAATTGATCTGATTGGCTTGAAACTTGTCACTCCGGGGTTTTAGGTGTCGCTGATCGCGAATCTGACGTCAGTTTTTAAAAATTCAAAATGGCAGATCTAATATGGCGGACGATATTTTAAAAATTGATCTGATTAACTTGAAGCTTGTTACTCTGGGTTTTTTGATGTCGCTGATCGCGGATCTGACGTCAGATTTCAATAATTCAATATGGTGGTGTTTGTTCCAATAGTGTTTCTCTGGAAATTGTGTATTTTTTCTCCCTATTTTTAATTGACTTTACGACTCTTTTTGACTAAATTAATATTCCTAACCTAAAAATACCATGCCGCCTAAACCAGATGCATTGGTCGATAAGATTTATTGGAACTGTAACGTCGAAATCATACAAGATATTGTCCGGTGTGAGAAGTGTAATTTGCCTTACCATCCTGGATGTTTAAAAAAATAAAATGTTGTGGTTCAAGATCAGCTTCTCTGAATCAACCTGGTTTGGCTGTTTCTAAAGATGAACTTTCACTTATGTTGAATAATCCACTTCAACAAATCACTCAACAAATTGAGCCTCTCAAAATGTCAAAATCAAACCATGTCAATTTGCATGAGTGAATTGGAAGATCGAAAAACTCGTAAATTTAATATTATTATGTGCCATTTACCAGAGACTGAATCTGGAGCAGTTAATAATGTTTCTAATTCAGATTCTAATCTTATTTCAAAATTTATGAATATTTTATCCTTTGATATAATTCCTTCAATTCGTTCATCTACTCGTCTTGGTAAATACCAACAGATGTCTTTACGGCCCATCTTTTGAGAATCACATTCACAGACAAGGAGAGTGTCAAGAAGGTATTGAAGGCCTTCAGGATCTTCAAACTGACCAACAAGATTCTACCAGATTTCCTGCCCGATGCTCTGTCTCTGTCTTGGGACAAAACATCCATGCAAGTGCGACAGTACAGGAAGACCTTATCACTGATGCAAGCGAGACTGAAGAAAGGGGAAACGGGCTTACGTATTGCCTGCCACTATGGAGAGCCCCACATTATGACAGCAGCGACACGGGCTACTGCTCCCACCCCACCGACTCAGGCCGGCCCATCGAATGTGTAGGTCACCACGAATTAGGCTTTTGTGTTGGTGCTGAGTGTGATGAAAGTCGAGATAGTGGATATATAGCTCGTGGTTCACAGAGAGCGAATCTGACTGACATTTCTAATATTTCAATTTATTATCAAAACGTGCGAGGATTGAGATCGAAATTGTTACTGATTCGTCAATTTTCTCCGACTTCTCCTCACAGTATAACTATTTTTATTGCTTGTGACTAAGCTTTTCACGCTTCTTTGTTGCCTACAAGTGCCTCTTCAATTGAACATGTTTTTATTAAATTTAAATTAAATTTTACAGTGTATATTGTGGGGACCTTTTATATCCCTCCAAACTCTGACATTAATGCCTATTCGACTGTTTGTTCCATTTTTGAAGATTTGTACATCTCCAATACATCGGCAATTTTTTGTATCATTGGCGACTTCAACCTACCTTTTCTTACGTGAAATTTTGCTACCAATGATGTTAATAATGATGGACCTTACTGCATACCAGCTCTGGGATCACCTCGCCTCCACAGGTAAATCGCAACTCGTTTATCAGATTCATTCGATTTTTTGAATCTTGTGCAAGTAAATTCTTATGTAAACTTTGCAGTTTCCATCCTTGACCTTGTTCTTTATAATTCTCGTAATTTAAATCTTGAACTATCCATTGATCACATTTTACCAGTTAATAATTATCATCCTCCATTGCTTTTTACTATTTATGTTCGTACTATTCCAAATGTCAACTCTTTATTAAATCGTCACAATGTTAATTATAACTTTGCTAAAGCTGACATAGGTGGTATTGTTAACTTTTTATGTAATGTCAACTGGAAATGTAAATTTGAGTCTTCTGGCCTGGATGATGCGGTAAATATTTTTTATAACCATGTATACACGGCCTTTAGCTTGTTCATATCTCTTTACGAATTTAGAAATGATAGTTATCCGGCGTGGTATTTTTCAGAACTTAAAAAATTAGTTTTGCTAAAGAAGCTTGTGCATCTGAAATTCAAACGTACAAATGATCAGCTCGATTACATTGAATTTTCTAACTTACGAGCTAGATGCAATGATTTATCCAGAACCACTTATAATAATTATATTTATCGCATTGAAAATTCTGTAATTTCTAATCCTAAAAAGTTTTGAAATTATATCAATTCTTTTCGTAATGATTCGCATATTCCTAGCGAGGTACATCTTGGGGACGTTTATGCAAGATACAACTTATATATAGCAAATTGTTTTTGCTCTTACTTTAGTTCCGTTTACTCCGCACCATCTGCTGTATCCCGACTCTGAATTACGACGTCTCTAACTCTTGTAATATTGGTACATTTACAATTGATAAAAAAACAATTCTGTCTAAAATACTTGCCTTGGACGGAAGCAAGGGAGCTGGAGCTGATATTATTCCACCGTCTCTTTTAAAGTCATGTTGTTTTTTGTTTTGTTGAGTCTTTATTTATTTTATTTAATGAATCCTTATCAGCTGGTTTCTTTCCCACAGCGTGGAAAAGAGGGATTATCGTACCAATTCATAGGGATGGCGATAAGAGAAATGCATCTAATTATGGACCTATTACTATTCTCAGCGCCATTCCAAAAATTTTCGACTCTATTGTTTTTGACGTATTATACAGCCAATTGGAACACTTAATTACTGATGTACAGCATGGCTTTGTTAGACGAAGATCAATCTTGACTAACTTAACTGTTTACACAAATTTTGTTTCTTTGAACGTTGAGAGTGGAACTCAGTTGGACACTATATATACGGACTTTTCCAAAGCTTTTGATAAGGTGGACCATAAAATCCTGGTAGCGAATCTCGAGGCCCTTGGATTCTCGGGAGATATTTTATGTTGGGTCAAGAGCTATCTTGCAGATAGCTTTCTGTCTGTTCGAATTAGTCAGGAATTCTCTGACGTATTTGAAACTACTTCTTGGGTACCCCAGGACTCGCATCTCGGTCCACTCTTTTTTTTACTTTTTATCAATGACATTCCTTCACTTTTTAAAAAATGTTTTTTTTGTCTTATTTGCTGATGACCTTGTGACGATGTGAAATTTGGAAATTTAGAAATAGAGAAATATACTATATTCACATCGTCACTATAGTAAAGTTCAGGTCGGCTCGTGACCCCGAGTCAGTGCGACCGAGCTTGTACCTCTACCGCTCCCCACCTATGTACCTCACTGGCACATAGGTCACGATAGCTTGACTATATTAATCGGCACGCGCTGCCGAATATTGAGTCGTCTGGTTGCTGGGACTCGAGGTCCTTCTCGATACCAAGCTAGGCTGCTCAGGTAAAGCGAGTGATGTGCGTGGGTCCTTCCGCCACATTTTTCCTTTGCTCTGGGTGACTAGTAGACCAGATTGACCCCTGAGAACGTGCAAGGATTAGGCAGAGGTCCTTCTCTCCTAAAACTCGCACAGAAAATCCGGAACCTTTATGGTGAAGGATTACCTAGACGTTCGCCGAACTAGTAAAGGTCCTTCTCTTTAGTTTGGTGAACGAAAATGGGGATTTATAGTGTCTTTGGGTCCTTCCATGGCTTAATAGATCCGTATTATTCTAGGTTCTTCTCAGTGCTTGGCTAGAGAGAGAAAATATAGGTCCTTCTGTACGCTTTCTCTCTAGCCAAAGAATAGATTCGACTCTGCCCTTGGAGGGCTTTGTTGAAAAATAGGCGGTAGAGGGTGGTAGAATTTTTATTGTAAAATTTAAGGGTAATTTTATATAGTCGAAAAAGTTAAAACTAGAAAACTGAGAAAATCTATAAAATTCGGTTATTTTTTATAAGAGGAAATTATATTGTTAAGACTAGAAAAAGAAAATTAAATCTCTGTTACAGATCCAAGCTTAGAAATTCGAGTTCTGCCTGTTTTAGGTTAAATCGTCAGAAGATGAAGAAACAAAAACGTTTATATATTGTCGGAATGTTCTAAAGAACAGATTCTTGTTATTAAATTCTTTTTTTTTGTACTTTTTATAAGCTAATTTTTATTTTTATCTGAATATATTTTTCTATCTTATTCTTAAATCAAGAATATTTTGAGTTTTTACTGACTACACCTGTCCTTAAGAAATTAAGAAATTCATTTTAACGATAAATGTCAGCCAGCAAGCTAAGATTTACCTTGTATTTGCTTTTATTATGATTTTCAGCTAGTATTTAAGTCAAAATCATCGTTGGGTTGTAAATTCCATTTAAATTTTGAGGTTATGAACGCTGGACAATCTGACGAGCGTAATCCGGAGCAACTTTATTAATTAAGAAAAAGTCCTATCATTACAACCTTAAATTTTACAGACCAATAAAATGTATACTAGACTGTTTGGACCTCCAGGCAGATCTTGATCGGCTTGTGGAGTGGTCAATCCTTAATAATCTTTCTCTCAATATAAGGAAATGCTTTATTATTTCTTTCACTAGAAAGAGAGATTTCTTTGAATTGCAGTACACGATTGACAATGAGCAAATCTCTAGAGTGACTACGGTGCGAGACTTGGGTGTTAGCCTTGAAAGTTCTCTAAATTTTTTAAATTTTGAAAATTATAAAGGAATTTATTTATTTATTTATTTATTTAAATTTAATAAAGTTCCTAGGGCTAGTTAGCCCTCCATGGAACATAATACAAATGTAATTTACGAAATATGTACAAGGCCTTAATTGACTAGCTTGTATGAATACTTTCTTGCATACAAAAATATGAATGTATATCTAAACACACACACACACATCCGCGCTTGAGCATATATACATACCGTTACACATCCTGTTTACCAATAGGTGATCTCAAAGATCGTGCTTTCGTAATTGAATAGAAATTTGAAAAAAAGAGTCTTAAATAAATGATCCGTAGAAGCGTCTCTAATATTAGTGGGTATTTTGTTCCAAAGCCGAGTACCTCTAACAATAAATGAGCGCTGGAATTTACATGTGCGATGGGGAGGTACTATTAAAATCGAGGGTCTATCACGAGGTCTACGGGAATCTGATACATTGCTAGATCTAAACTCAAAGAATTAAAAAAGATACTCCGGAACCCTGTTCTGGAAAATGGAGAAAAGGAGATTGCCCATAAAGAACTGTCTCCTCTTTGCCACATTCAAAAGTCCAGCTTTAATTCTAAAGGGAGTGATATGCACATCTCTTGTAATCTTACAAATAAAACGAATACATGCGTTAAAAGTCCTCTCCAGTTTGTTATTAAGTTCATGTGTGATCTCATCGTAAACGATACTACCAAAATCAAAGTAAGGAAAGATAAGACTCTTAACGAGAAGCAGCCGAGTAGAAGTTGGCAATGAGTCCCTATTTCTATACAGTTGCCTAAGAGTAATATATGATTTGCGACTAATCTCAAGAACATGCTCCTTCCAAGACAGTGAACTATTAAGGGTCATACCAAGATCCTTTACCTTTTCTTGGAAAATAATTGCCGATCCTCCTAGATACAGTGGATTAAGAGCATTTAAGCTTTGAAGGTCAAAGTTCTTAGGTGTGTTGAATATCATAGCATGGGTTTAAGCTGGATTTAGTAAAAGTCCATTTTCCCTCGACCAGTTGACAACTAAATCCAGATCTGACTGCATATTTGCAAGTAAAGTTGACAAAGAGGATAAGGGCCCAGAAATATGTAATTTGGAGTCGTCAGCAAATTTGTGATATTTACAATGAACTAGTTGGCTGCCAAGATCTGAAGTGTATAAATTAAATAGCAATGGAGCAAGAGAAGAGCCCTGAGGGCCACCGCACTTAGTGTTAGCCCAATCTGAGAGCTCTCCTATGCTGTTGGACACTCTATGCTTACGTGACTCCAAGTAAGACTTGAACCAGTTAAGAACAGATTTTGACAATTTGAAGGTATTTAATTTTCTCAGCAATAAGTTGTGGTCCACTAAATCGAATGCCTTAGAGAAATCAAGGATAACATCAAGAGTGATTTCCTTGGACTCCATGGCAACTTTGATGTCTGTAGTAAATTTGAGAAAGGCTGTTGTAGTACTGTGTTTAGGACGGAATCCGGGTTGAAAAGGATCTAGCAGATTATTATTGATAAGGAATTCAGTCAGCTGTTGATGTACAATCCGTTCTAGGGGTTTATCAAGAGTGCTGAGTATTGAGATAGGTCTAAACTCCGACACAGATAATGGACTAGATTTTGTAGGGATAGGTCTTATTATTGCTTCCTTCCAAACCCTGGGAAACACACCCACTTGGAAAGTGTAGTTGTAGATATGGAGTAGAACTGGGAAAATAATGGGAAGAGAAAGTTTAATCATATTTAGAGAAATACCATCGGAGCCAATAGCGTTAGTTTTAATTATTGAAAGGGTTTTCATTAGTGTTTCTGGGGGAATATCACTGAAAAAGAAATTCGAATCATCAAAAGAGAGAACGGCATTTAGGGGAAGCAAAGAAGGTAGGGAATATATCGGATCTATAGTAAAGAGGTTAAGGAACGAGTTTATTGGAAAATTATGGTCCACAGAATTAGTATTGGATGATTTAATCTTAAGTTTCTTAAGCGTCAGCCATATATTATTTTTTGCCTTATTAATAGTTAGGTAATTATGCCTGTGAGATGCATCTCTTATCTTTGTTTGTACTAAGTTTCTTAGCTTACGATATTGAATTTGAACATTGAGACTTTTTGATCTTTTATATAATCGATACAAACGATTCCGATCCTTAATAAGAGCCCTAATCTCATCAGTGAACCAAGTAGGAGACTTCTTTCTCCCCCGAGGGATATGCAATGGAGCAAAAATATCAAATGCGGATAACAAGATTTCTGTTAATTTCTTGACCTTACCGTCCAAATCTGTGTCAGAGATCAAACTCATCCAATCTCTCTCAGAAAGGTACTGTAAGAGTCCCGGTTCGTCAATGTTTTTAAGGTTTCGGAAAGGTTTACAAGGGGTGGGGGGCAGGGTTCTGTGCACCATGGAATATAAAGTTGATATCAATAAGGTCATGCGTAGATAGGAAAGACACAGGTCGTTGTGAGGAATGAGAGACCTTCTCCAAGTCATCCACTATAAGTAAATCTATTCTGGAGCTGGAAGTAAGAGTATGGTGAGTAGGAGCGTGAGAAACTATAGAAAGACCAGTAGAATGAAGCAGTGAAGTAAGATAATTTGTAAGATAATTTGTAAGACTATTAGCAATATTGATGTTAGTTTTGAAATCTCCAGTAATAATGATATTGGTATAGTTAGAGGCAAGAGAGTGAATTTCCGCCTCAAAAACGCTTCCAAAAGAGGCGTTAGGGGGCTTGTAAACAACTCCGATTAGCGCTTTATCAACCTGAGACCTAACTTAAATAAATAGAAATTCTGGTGAAGGGTAAGGACTCGCGGAACTGCTGACGACTATAGAGGACTTTAAACTAGTATGTACATAAAGACAAACTCCACTCCCCTTCTCCCCACCCTGTCATTACGAAGAAGCATGAAGTTATCAAGCTTAATAGAATCTGAATCCCTATCGCCGGACAGCCAAGTCTCAGACACAGCAATGATGTGATAGAAACAGGAACTAAAAAAAATTTTTAAATTCGAGGAAATGCGCCTGTAAAGATGGGGCATTGACATGACAAATTCTCAGGGTTTCTATTTTAGTATTTGGGGAAAAAGATTAACCAGAATAAAGTTCCCAGAGAGCAGGAGTTTAGAGTTTAAGTTAAAAAACAGGTACTGTGTATCTAAGTAATAGTTTAAATAGCAATAACACAATGTGTAATGGAACATAATAATATTTGCATCATGTAAGAATATAAAGCATTTATAAAGTGACTCGACAAAAAAGTTTAAACATATGATAAAATTTAAAATATGTGTAACAAAAACAAAAGAGTGGATTGAGTTAGTAAATGAAGAAGAATATAAGTAAAAATGGGAAGAGCAAACCAAAGAATTAATAGAAGCAATCAGTGCTGAGGATCCCAGAGAAGGTGATTGCTATTTAAGCTTGTCCACATCTTGGAGGCAGACGAGTGGCAGTCTTAAAGCTCCATCCTCACGCCGACAAAAAATCCTTCCGCCAGATATCCAAAGATATTTTATCTTTTGATCTCTTCTGAGGCTGAGCGCCGCTGAGTAGATCCTCCGGTTGAGAGGGGAGAGAGGTTCATGTACATAGATGGAACGCTTTTCACTATCTGGCCAGCCAAGACTAGTTGTAGAGAGTGCAGGAGTCAATTTACGCTTCTCAATAATAATATCCCTTAGATTTTTTCTAAGAAGTTTCACCCTAATAGAAGGGGGGTGAGGAGAATTACCGTCACCTTTTCCTACACGGTAGATATTGGAGATATCCTCAGGACCAACGGAGACATTAAGAGCCTTGATAGTGTCACAAAATAATTTATTTAAGTTCTCATTAGGTTTTAGTGGCGCTCCCTGTATCCAAAGATGATTGCTCTTGAAGATTAAGATTTTGCTCGAGTAGAAATGTTAACATTGACACACGCCAAATGGACCAGCACCTTACAATTTTTACACGCAGCAGTGGTCTCACCTCGCGGGATTGCTAACGTACACACCGGGCAGATGGACATTTCTCAAAAGTCACCGTGTTCAATCAGAGCAACAATACAAAAATGATGTTAAATATCGAGTCAATCTCCACAGAAAAAAAATAGATGAAGTCCAACACACCCGGATGTATATTAGAACACGCAACTTACAAAATAAGAGTGTAAACTCGCGAATTGGAAATGAAAACTTTCAAAAAAGACAGGCAAACAAGAAAGCACGACAAGTCAATCGGCTATATTTCTTTTTTTCTTTTTTCACATCTCAAACGTAACCAATAAATCAACTAGGATCTTGGGTATCGTTACTAGAAATGCTTCACGTTTTAGAAATGTACATGCTATAAAAGTGTTGTATTTTTCTCTTGTGAGGCCTGTGATTGAATTTGCCTCAATTATTTGGTCCCCTTATCAGGCAAACTATATAATTCAATTTGAACGGGTTCAAAATAAGTTTTTACGTTTCTTAGCTAGGCAAACGGGTACTCCGTTCAATAGATTTAGTCACGACTACTCTAAGTTAAGACTGGTTTTTGGTATACCTCAACTTAAAAAAAGATTTTTGTTTTTAGACTTACTTTTTTTGTTTAAATTTATTAATGGATTTATTAATTGTCCTCAACTTTTTGTCTTTGTTAAACTTTTGCGTTCCGTTCAGGTCCACCAGAAATCATGTCTTGCTCAGGGAGTGCGTACATAAGACTGACTACGGCAGGAAGTCTGTGATTGCTAGACTGAGTAAAGAGAGTAATGAAATTAACAATTCTATTAGTTTTTTTGGAACTTTTTTGAATAGCTTTATTAATCATTTGCGTTCAACTATATTATAACTATTTTTCATAATATATGCATTATCATAGCCTCGCTATATTGGACTTATGATAGATTTTTTATGCAAAACCCTGTTAATTTTTAAGTACTTTTGTACCAAAGGGCACTGCCCGTCAATGTTAAATAAATAAATAAATTTTCTATACACGGAAATACGTGATTTATATTCATGAAACGTTTTCTCTTCCTATCTCTGATCTATCCGACCACTTCTATCATTTTCTATATATTTCAATCATTCAGTCCCCCCAAATATTTTGGAATATCTATCTTTTTCTATGCCTAAGTCTATCACCAAAAAAGAATATCTAGTCTTTTCTATTCTTTTTATTAATTTCATTCTATCTCTAACTATATAACTAAAAGTAAATAATCCCTGCTGGCAGTAGACGTATTTAAACGGATAAAAAATAACGGATTAAAAATGTTGAAACGTTTCAATCCATTTGAATATCTGCGCCTAATCGTTTATATCCTTTTATATTTTTTTCTATCCATCTAACTGTAAATTTTTAATTTATTTGTTATAAATAAATATATAGAATAAATACATAGGTACCGAACTACATAAATTAAAATCAAACCTGAAACAGAAAACTCAGCTCGTATGAAGAATTGAACCCAGGCCTCTTGGGGTCGCATGCATTTCCTCCAAAACCCAATTGACCAAATTTGTAACCAAATTTGTTCTCACCATATGCTTTCTTAATCGCTCTCCATCGTATCCTATCTCCTAATGAATAAAATGAACATCTTATTCTTTTCAATCGCCTCTTTTTTATCCTAACCATTTTTCTTAATCCATACATATTACTTTTTCTGTTCTTAATCAATTATATCAATATCCAATCTCTTTTAGTTTCCCCATCTCTATTTCAGTCTATTCCCTTACATTGTAACTGTAGCTATTTCTGTTAAGCGGTATGTGCAAACCCACTAGTGTGGCTGTCCTACAATGTGTTGATATGATAAGGGATGCAAAGAAATAAAATATTTTACATTTGAGTAATAGACGTAAGGATAGAAATGATAAGATAGACATACTTAAACTTAGGTTATAGAGTTAGGGATAGGATCAGCTAAAAATAAACGATAGTTATGAAGAATAGAAAAAGATAAATATACTTTAAATCAGGTTATAGATTTAGGAATAGAATGAGATAAAAATAAAGGATAGTTCTGAGGAATTGGAAAAGATTCATCTCTGCTGGAAGTAAACGGATTCAAATTTTAACCGTTTAAATCCATACTTTATCCATTGATATCCATTTTAATACTTTCTCTATACTTCTCCATCAATTTCAATCAGTTATCTATCCGCCTATTTTTTTAAATCCTTTTTATATCCGTTCAACTTACACGTACTAATAAGAGCAAATAATGTTCTAACCTTTACAATTCTTTGATCAAAAATGTGTTTGACTTTTCGTCTAAATACGCAGGGATCTATCCGCCTCATAGTCCTTGTCTATCCGTGAGCAACTCATCACTTGTTACGGATAAAAGATGTATCTGCATTAAACATTTTCTCACCGATTTCATCGTTAGATTAAAAAAAGTGGCTGTCTATCTGTCAGAATCCGCAGTTTTCTATCCGCATCAAATTCCTTTTCTATTCCTAAGAAACTTTACATTTTATTATCACCTACTACGGATAAAAGATGTATCCGCATAAATATTTTTTTATCGGTTTCAAGAAATGGTACAAATTCTACGGATTCAAATGGATATAGGAAGATTTTTTTAATCAATGGAGTGAAATGGATATAGAAAGATTTGCGTGGATTTATATTTTATTAATAACTGTTAACGATAAATATTAAAATAGTTGACGGAGAGAAAGAATCGAGTGATGGATTGAAAATGGAAATAGACTGTAACCTTACATTCATTAGATTGTGTTTGTAAAAACTGTCATAGTCTTAGATGGTCCAGTGGCTAGCAGCAAGGTTTTCGACATCAAGAGGCGGGTTGCATGAATTTCCTCCAAAACCCAATTGATCAAATTTTTAATTGCCCGAAATTTAATTGTACGAATTTGTAATTCCTCTGAACTTGCATTTGGCAGAATTTGCAAAACCTTAAACTGGTGTTTGTCTGAACTATTAACTTTTTGAATTTGCATTTGTCATAACTTTAAAATCATCAAACTCGCATTTGCCAAAACTTTTAAATCAACGAAATATCATTTGTTAAAATTTTTACTTCTGGAACTCGAATTTGTCTGAACTTCTAAATCCCCGAACTTGCATTTGCCCGAACTTAAAAATCCCCGAGTTTACATTTGTCAAAACATTCAATTACCAGAAATTGCATTTGTCCGAACTTTGAAATCACCAAATTGGCATTTTTCCAAACTTTGAAATCACCGAACTTACATTTAGTAGAATATTCAACTATCCAAATTTGCAACTGTCAGAACTTCTAAATCCCTGAATTTGCATCTGTTCAAACTTTTAAAGCACCGAACTTGCATTTATCCGAACTTTGAAATCACCAAACTTGCATTTGTCAAACTTCTAAAGTCACCGACTACGCGAGTCCCCGAATTTGCATTTTTCCGACCATGGGAAAGGAGGTTTTCTAAAGGAGTCTTCTGATAGGCTAGTAAATTTCCCAGTAACATTACTAGCCAATCAGAAGACTTTGGACTTAGGCGGATAGATAACTGATTGAAATTCATGGAGAAGTATAGAGAAAGTATTAAAATGGATATCAATGGATAATGGATGGATTTAAACGGTTAAAATTTAAATCCGTTTACTTCCAGCAGAGATGAATCTTTTCCAATTTCTCAGAACTATCCTTTATTTTTATCTCATTCTATTCCTAAATCTATAACCTGATTTAAAGTATATTTATCTTTTTCTATTCTTCATAACTATCGTTTATTTTTAGCTGATACTATCCCTAACTCTATAACCTAAGTTTAAGTATGTCTATCTTATCTTTTCTATCCTTACGTCTATTACTCAAATGTAAAATATTTTATCTCTTTGCATCCCTTATCATATCAACACATTGTAGGACAGCCACACTTGTGGGTTTGCACATACCGCTTAACAGAAATAGCTACAGTTACAATGTAAGGGAATAGACTGAAATAGAGATGGGGAAACTAAAAGAGATTGGATATTGATATAATTGATTAAGAACAGAAAAAGTAATATGTATGGATTAAGAAAAATGGTTAGGATAAAAAAGAGGCGATTGAAAAGAATATGATGTTCATTTTATTCATTAGGAGATAGGATACGATGGAGAGCGATTAAGAAAGCATATGGTGAGTTTAAAGAAAGATGATTAAAAGGAACTAGTTATTCATTTTATTTATTAAAAAAAAGAAAAATATAGAATTAAAGTAGTAAAATATTGATAAAGATTGAAAATTCTGGATTAAAATTGATAGGATATATGTAATTATAAAAAATACCTGCAGTTACAATGTAACGAAATAGACTGGAATAGAGAAGGACAAACTGAAAGAGATTGGATATTGATGTTATTGACAAAAAATAGAAAAAGTAATCTGTGGTTTGTGGGAATTAAGAAAATAGGTTAAGATAAAAAAGAAGCGATTGAAGAGGATAGACTATATATTTTGTTTATCAGGAGATAGAATGCAATAGAGTGCGATAAAAAAGGATAGGATGAGATGAAAATAAAGTTATTGAAGGAGATATGCAATTCATAATATAAACAGAGTGATTGAATGGAATGAATGTATATAGAGACGAGATAAAAGTGGATAGGGATTGATAGACAAGGCTTAGAAAAAAATTAAGGTGAGGTAATAAGACATGGACAAAGAATGAAAAAGATTGGTTTGAAGACAAAAGAGATAGGATCAGTTAACACTTGATACACGTGTGATAGATTGAGATAATATTTCTTAACTCTTTTTATCTCACGGATAAAAAATTATTCAAACCGATAAGATTTCTATCTTTTTACTCTTAGCAGGGATATGTATATATATATTAGGGTGGTTCAAAAAAATATGAGTTATATATGCTACCTCAAAAAATTGCTCTTTATAACAAACAAAAAGACACGTGTTTTTTTAATTTGCGAAAAAAATTTTTTTAGAGGTCGCGCTAGTACATTTTATGAGAAAAAACTGATTTTTTAATTTTTTTACTATCTTAATACATTATTATAGTATTTTACATTTTTATTTTTACTTGTAATTGTTCTAGTATTATGGTAGAATAAGTACTTAATTATATAATACGATATACATTTTTTTTGCGGACTACATTGAGCTTAAAAGATGAAAAATCGAAATTTTTGTGCAAAAATGACAATGAAAAATTAAGTATTCGGTGTATTTAATTTAATACAGTTGGTAGATTGAATTGGACAATAAAAGGGCCTACCTGCAAAGTGATTAAAGTTTATTTGAAATTTTTTTTATATTTATTATTGATCCTATACTGCGAAATAAAAAGAAATGGCCATAAATTCGCTGCCAAGTTGTACCTTACAAGTTTACATTTGCAGTGCGTAACTATTTGTGTTCCTGTTTATCTCATAATCTCTTTGCCTTTTCATAGAGGTCATTTAGTTTAATATAGGAGAGAGCGGGGCTGGTTGGGTCATTCTGCACTCTTCGTTGTTTAACTTGGTTAATATCCAATTTATGAAAACCTTATCGTACAGAAAACTTGATCTAATATTACAGCTTTTATTTAAAAAAGAAAAAGTCCCGTTATCACTTATAGTTTTTTTTTTGGGAAACATTGTTTTTGGAGTAATCCAAAGTGATCCAATCCGCCCAGGCCCTGTGCAAGTTGAGTCAGGATTAGAATATGATTGGTTGAATGTTAAAACATTACTTTATATAATAAACTTAATTTTTAGGGTTATTTTATAATAAAAGAAATTAAAAAATAAATATATTAAGCTTAAAACAGTGAAAGTATAAGACCATTAAAGTACAAGAATTGCTTATATTGAAAAAACGTATTTTTTAATTCCTAATTGTTAAAAAGTATTATCATTAGTCTTACTTGGCTGAGATCAATTACTGATAGTGAAATTTAAATAAATTAATGTAGTTTATTTAATGTAGTATAAGTATATAGTAGATTCCACATTCATATGAGCGACCCAACTAACCCCGATCAAAAAGAATCACACTAAAAAAAATATTTCCGTGGAACTGCGATGATTATGGGCAGATTGGCAATATTTAATTGCTGTTTTGGGAACTGCCATACGTATTTGTGTTATAGCCATACAACTGTGTGATGCAGTACTTGATATTTGTGTAACCGCGAGTGATATTTTAAGGTTAGGTAAAATCGACAGTGGCGCACCGATGCATTATGAGAAACTCATACGTAACCTGTCAACTATAGACAAATGTCTAATCTGATCACAGTATTTTTTTCAGTGCAACTGACCTCACCTGTGTTTTTCAAATATTTGATTTTTTTCTATGGATACTGCAAATATAAATTAAAATCTCTTCACTGATCTTTAAAACTGACTTTTCAAAGATTAAAATTTAATAATTAAACTTTTCCTAAAACTATTACTTACAAAGATATAACAAAAAAACCAAGTGGGCAAAAATTTGTTTTGGAATATCAAAATTAGTTTTTCTTACATTTACTACCCCTGACCCAACTAGCCCCGGTCTTCCATCGATCTGGTACAAACCTGTATCACATTTTTTTCCCTACAAAATCTATAATTTGGAAAAAAAATCACGCAAATTTAAAGTCTTCTAAATATAAGAGTCGTTTATAGCTATATTTATTTCTAGATTTAAATTCGCGCGCGCGTGTGTGTGTGTGTGTATGTGTGTGTGCTAATATTGAGTTTTGATAAATAGCTTTGAAACTATTGCAGTTATAAGCGTGATTTTTTAACAAATTACACCGAAAAAAAATATACTTGATTAGAAAGGAAACCTCTCATTTTTATGCCAATTTTCCTCTACAATAGGGCCTCTAGAGGATCCTCTCATTTTGACGCGAATTCTCCTCTTAAAAGTAGTAGATACTCTCAAAACAATTTAAAAACGTGAAAGGATTTCACGAAAGGAATGTTACTCTCATTAGAAGTATATTTTTTTTCGGTGTATAGGTTTTGCAGAAGGAAAAGTGTAATACAGGTTTGTACCCGATCGATCTATTTGAAGAAATGACCTCTATGAAAAAGCAAAGAGATAATGAAATGAACAGGAACACAAATAGCTACGCACTGCAAATGTAAACTTGTAAGGTACAACTTGGCAGCAGATTTTTGGCCATTTCTCTTTATTTTGCAGTATAGGATCAATAATAAATATAAAAAAAATTTCAAATAAACTTTAATCACTTTGCAGGTAGGCCCTTTTATTGTCCAATTCAATCTACCAACTGTATTAAATTAAATACACCGAATACTTAATTTTTCATTGTCATTTTTGCACAAAAATTTCGATTTTTCATCTTTTAAGCTCAATGTAGTCCGCAAAAAAATGTGTATCGTATTATATAATAAAGTACTTATTCTACCATAATACTAGAATAATTACAAGTAAAAATAAAAATGTAAAATACTATAATAATGTATTAAAATAGTAAAATATTTAAAAAATCAGTTTTTCTACATAAAATGGACTAGCGCGACCTCTAAAAATTTTTTTTTTGCAAAATAAAAAAATACGTGTCTTTTTTTTTGTTACAAAGAGCAATTTTTTGATGTAGCATATATAACTCATATTTTTTTTGAACCACCCTGATATATATATATATATATATATATATATATTAGGGTGGTCCAAAAAAGGTCGATTTTTAAAAATTATAAAAACTGTCCCAGCTTTATATTCTGCAACAAAATACAAGGCATAACTCTTTTTTTATAATTTTTTAAATTAATAATTGGCTTGTCCCTGCGACTTTTTGTCTCTTATGGGAATTAACACGTAAAACAAGCAATTTATTTTCAATCTTATTTTTTCCTGCTTTGTTGATTTCCTATTACAATGTATTTCCGTAAACTGTTAGGTGACAATTAAAATATTTTATTGCAACAAAAAAAATTTCCAAAATGATATATTTATAGTTGTTATTCAGTTAGAAAAAACCTGAAAAATCATTAAATAGGCAGTTTTTAGAGGCAATTTTTTACCAGTAAATATAAATTAATTTATTTAAAATTTACATGAAATAAAAGTTTATTCTATTGACAATAGTACATGAAAAAATAAAATTGATTTATAAATATTAAAGGGACACATTCTTGAATTGAAGTTTACGGTTTTTTGCCCGTCGTCGGTTTACAGCCATCATTATGAGCGAAACTGATATAGGCCTGTGCATTGCTACTGACGAAAAGGAGAAGTAAAGGGTCTAGGATTGAAGTCGACCATTTCTACCTACTCAGAAGCAAGTCTATTGTATTTTTTTTACCCACAAACCCTTTCCAGGATACGATTTAGATTATTACCCATAAGTGAAATACGACGGATAAGTAGAAGAAGCACTGAGAACCTTTCAAACCCTAGGGACAAGTCAATTATTAATTTAAAAAGTTATAAAAAAAGAGTTTTGCCTTGTATTTTTTTGCAGAATATAAAACTGCGACAGTATTTTTAATTTTCAAGAATCGACCTTTTTTGGACCACCCTAATATATATACTATATAACTAAAGAAAGTGAACATATGGGAGAGTCTGGTAAAATGCTTAATTGTGTAAATTGGCAATAGTTAATAACTTGGCCAAAAATAAATATTAAACATAATTATTTCAATAATGAAGTATATTAAGGTAAAGATGATTTCTATAAAGTTTTATGTTTATCAGTTTACTGTTTAATAATTTTTTTAAGAATTGTGAAAATGATGCTTTTCAACGATAATTTTTTAATTTTTAATTTTTTAGAAAATATGCACTTCTATCTCGCAGACGTACATAATTTTTTTGTTAAATTAAATCTTAAACATGTAGCTTTCTCAACACTTTGATTTAATTTATAAAAATGATTTCTAAAATTAAAATAATTCGTTTAATTTCATCGTGTATTTTTCAGATAAATTGCCTTGGTTAAATTGCCCACTTGCTTTAAAACTTTTAAGCATGAAACGTACGATACGGAAAATCTCTCGGCTTACGTATATTTTGATGTAGAAACTAAATATCAAGTTGTTACTGATTGTGTATAAAAAATCGGTGTTTTAACAAATTAATTATATTAATTATTGCATTTATATTAATAATAATTATAATAATTGCGTATTAAAGAACCAGTTTTAAAATATTTTCAAAACATGATTTTAAATAAGCACGGGATGAATCCAAAGAAGTGCGCATGCGCAAAAAAATACGTTCTGTACCGGACAAATTTGTCAGTCCAACCATTTTTTAAGAATTGAAAAACTTCTTTAAGCGTACAAAGTATAATTATTAAAAAAATTTTATTTTTATTTTTTAAAAGTAGATGAAATTCTAAAGATAATAAGACCTAAGACCTGAGTGAAGTGATTTAGTCCATTTTTCATTGAAATATATTTAAAAAAGTGGGATTTTTACTGATTCACAAAAATTCAAATTTCAGACGAAATAACCATGGTTTTTTAAAGTTCCTATGCTTGTTTTCAAGGTAATTTTTTAAGGAATAAAACTATTTTATAAGCATTAAAATGCAATTTTTATCTTAGAATATGTAGGGCTCGGAATTTGGACAAAACAATTTCTAAAAATTTGAACACATTATAATGACATAAATATAATTTAAAAAATTTTAATAAATATATTATATTTTTTTTCGAAAATTGTTGACAATTTTTATGAATCAGTAAAAATGCTACTTTTTTTAAAATATATTTCAATGAAAAATGGACTAAGTCACATCACTCAGGTCTTATTTTCTTCAGAATTTCATCTACTTTTAGGAAATAAAAAAAAATTTTTTTTAATAATTATATTTTGTACGCTTAAAGAAGTTTTTCAATTAAGGCTTCGGATCAAAGAACCAGCTCTTGGCGTTAGAAGGGAGTCCCCTAGTATGGCACGTACGCGCCGATCAAGGGGACTTCGGGCTGAGTGGAGAGCTGGTTCTTTGATCCGAAGCCTCAATGCTTAAAAAATGGGTGGACTGACAACTTTGGTCGCTACTGTACTTGTTGCGAGAGTTACGTAAGTCACGTGATTATAAAGAATCATGTCTGATTAACCTGTCACATTTGACAATGAATGTCAAATTTTAGGTTTTCTTTCTAAAACTCACGCTATTTTGAAGCAAGCAGGTATTTTTGTAATTTATTACAGTGTTTAATTTACTTTTGTAAGTTATTGTGTAATTGTAGAAGCTTTATTCATTTGTTGTAGATTTTATTTCCATTTTTTGTCGGACTGCTTTGAATTGAAACTTCAGTTTTATGATAAAAAGATTATATTTTTGTATTCAAAGCTAGTTCTTTTTTTTTAATATTAACAAGATGATTGATCATAGAAAACATAAAAAATTTTGTTTTTACTTTTATTCATATTTTTCCACATTTTTGTGCACTGGCAATTTACCCTGTCGTGAGTCAAAATGACGAATTTTGACATCAATATTTAAATAATTATTTTCTCTGAAATAAGTACCTAAAATGACTACCTTATTATATTCTTGAAGGTTGTTTTCTAAATATTTGGTGGTTTATGTTTTTCAAAACTATAATTAAATACTTTTTTTTTTGCTCCAAATTTTACTAGGGGAGTGGGTCCTAAGATAGACAGGGTCCCAAGATGAACATGTCGTATAAAATTTTTGTTTAAGGTGACAGTGCCTTATGCTTTCTGTCATTTTTATTGTTTGTATAGACGAAGATTTTGATGCACATTTGAAGAAAAAAAACCAGTTGGTTTTTCTTCTACACATACCACGTAATTTTGTGTCTAAAAAAGTTGTGTAACAGTTTTTTCTCAAGTTTATAATGTTATTTAAATTTATGATTTAGAATGAGTACTTAACGTTATAATATTCTTTATTTATCGTAAAATAATATCCTAAAATAATTTTACTAATTTAGTGTTCGTATACACTACCGTCGGAAACTGTTGGTCTGATCGATTGGAGCGGATCAAAAAAATACAGCTCAAATAAGACCACGATATCTTGGTTAAAAATTAAGATAGAAACTTAACGTTTAAAAATTTGAAAAGATTATTAAATTCTGCGTTAGAATACCTATTAGTTAAAATATTTTAAAAATCCAAAGTGATTATATTACTTGATGTGTTAGAAAAAAAAATTCTCAAATTTTTCAATTATCGTTCCATATGTTCCGTTCGTTGCCTGATGTAGAAAAATTGAATAAAAAAATTGAATTTTATATTGTTCTCTTCGTTGAATTGCTAGCTTTAATTTGAGCTAAGGGAACTTAAAAAATATTGAATGGTTCACGAGATATGACTAAAAACGTCCGAGCATATTTTTCTCAAAAACCTTCATTTTTAGGCAAAAACCACGTTTTTGATTGATTTTCGAGAAAAACATGCTCGGACATATTTAATCATATCTCGTGAACCATTCAATATTTTTCAAGTTTCATTAGCTCAAATTAAAGCTGGCAATTCAACGAAGAGAACAATATAAATTTCAATTTTTTTATTCAATTTTTCTAAATCAGGCAATGAACTGAACATATGGAACGATAATTGAAAAATCGAGAATTTTTTTTTCTAACACATCAACTAATATAATCACTTTGGAATTTTAAAAAATTTTAACTAATAGGTATTCTAAGGCAGAATTTAATAAGCTTTCCAAATTTTTAAATTTCAAGTTTCTATCTTAATTTTTAACCAAGATATCGTGGTCTTATTTGAGCTATATTTTTTTGATCAACTCCAATCGATCGGACCAACAATTTCCGACGGTAGTGTATATATTTTTACTGGAGATTAAAGAATGGTGTCATGTACCCTAAGATAGACAGGCCTCTAATCTCAATGTATTTATTTGCATATTTTCGATTTTACACTTTTTTCAATAGTTTTTTGAGCCAATTAATTAAAGAATTTTATTTTCCATCATAAAATGTGATGTTATCGTTAGAGAATTTGATATATCGATATTTTTCGATATTTTATTATTTTTTACTGTTAAGCTATTAAATTGAAGTTTTTAGAAATGTTATTTCTTGATAAATTCCGCAAAATAATTAAAAATTAGTTTAAGAATTGTAACACGATGTTCATTTCTTATTTACTACAATTTTCAGAGACTTTTAAGGTGTCCATCTTGGAGCCACTTTTTTTTAGACTGAAAATTTTAACAATTAGAAAAAATGCTTTACAAATTTTTTGTGATAAAAATAAAATTTTATCCCTGTGGCCATAAGTTACCTTATAAATTGTACTTTCATTCGGTATAAAACATTTTAATATATTTTATTTGGTTTGGATTCTGCAGCAATAAATCGAAAGGGTGTCCAACTTAGGTCCCTCTCCCCTATAGGCATTTTGGCCGACTCTTCCCTATCACTTATTGATAAGTAAAAAAAGTGTACACTTATTGAAAAAGGTTATCTTCTACTTACTCATATTTATAGAGAAGTGAACCTTCTCTCCTCGAACATCGACAAAAAGTAAAACGCGCGCGATGAATTAAAATAATCTTCAGAATCATGTTTAATAACGTATATTCGCCTTGCAATAACTGTTACACTTCGACGTACGATTACTTTAGTAACAAAGCATAACAACTAAACGAGAAACGTATTATTTTTGACACGCGAAAAAAATATCGGAGTGTTTTTTGAGCGAATAAGAAAGTGATTGTCCTATTGCTTCCTAAATAAACTTGGTAATGGCTGAATAATGACAAGACTTTCTAAACAATGATTCTATGTATCAGGACACACGAACTGACAGATCACCAGATTAGTAAGTGCGATAGACTCAAAAGGGCGAGAAGTGATCCATCTCTCCTCGACTTATCCTCATAAAAATTTTTTTAATTGTGCATTCTTTGCCATGTCTTTTTTTGTGTGTCATTTTTCTTGTGTGGTCGCGAAAAAATGACACGAAAGTAAAGACATGCATTCGTGTCATTATATTCATGTCACACTTTTCCATAAGGGATCTTAATGAAGTTTTCCCAGAAAAACAATATCAAAAAAGTTAAAGGCACTCAAAGTGATCCGCGTGAAGTTATCCCTTTGCTTTTATAAGTTTATAATTATTATTAGAATTTTGAGTAGTCTTAGATGAGCATCGTTTATAATGCGCGTGAATCGATTTTTCAAAAGTGGAGGCAAATTTCGCGTTCACCACATTTTTTGAAAAATCAGTTGTTTTTTAGAGTTGTAAGTGTTTCTGGAATTTTTGAATCTTTTTAGGAATAGTCCCGTATATTTCAAAAAGGTATTGCACGTAAAAAGTCAGTGCCCACTCTAGAAAGTTGAAATAACTGCATGACCGCTGAATGACCCGCTGGACTACTATTTAGGTGGCGGAAGTTACAGCTTCTTTCCCAATGATGATATAATAGCGGAAGTTCAACCACCTATCAATGATAACATTGACGAGACAGAACCCTCAGCTTCTCTTGTCGAGGGTATTGAGATACTCTGGATCAACGATGCTTGTTTGCTGCGACAGTAGTTAAAAAAATCGAAAAAACCCCGAGCCAGTCGGTCAATTATTTTTCGTAACTCTTGTGCCTTCATGAATTTATGTCAATGTTGCACATCTTCACTTTTGTTTTTTGTTTTTTTGGTTTTTTTTTTTAATTTACTGGTAATTTCTAAATCTGTGTGTATTACTAAATAATCCTGACGTATGAATCTAATGTTTCCTTTTACTATTTGTAACTCAATTATCGTTTATTGCGATTATGATTAGTAATTTGGAATATAGTTACAATTATTAATACAATTAACTAATTTGATTTTCTCACAGTTTGAACTAGACCGAATCAATTGAATTCTCTGGAAATAATGTACTAAATACAATGTATTACTTATATGTAGATGGATTTATCTACAGAAGACATTTACGGAAACTTAAGCTCTGCTTCTAGGACATTCTCTAATTCTGTAATAGTAGACATTCAATCAATTTTAAATGGTTAATATTACTATTTGATCAAGTAATTCAGTAATCTATTATATTTAATCAATTAAAAACAGTGATTAACTCTAATCATTGAATGAATTAGTTGGATTAATTCCACCATTTCAGGCTGTAACTAGCAGCATAACTTAATGGTAAAAATTAGTTAATTTAATGATTAATTGAAATATTAGTTAATTACTCTCGTAAAGTTGTTACTTTTCAAACGTTTTTTTTGTGCATTTCTTGGATTCTATACTGAGAAAACTGAATATTTAAATGTAGATATTTAAAAGACATTAACACTGAACATTCGGATATTAAACTTCAGTATCTAAATAACAAAAATTAGATGCAGGATGTTAACGGTTAACATCTAGACGTTAAATCTCAATATCCAGATATCTGTTCTTATGTTAAATGATAAACATGTTACTTACTAACATCTAGATGTTACGGGTAAACTTCCAGTTTTCTCAGTATAATTTTCATTTATGACATTTAACGTGTATAACAATTATTAGGCTCAGGCTATTATAGCTGATGACCTGTTATTTTATGACAATGTTTTGCAGTTGATTTCTTATTACAAACTTTTATTTAGGTATACCTAGTTGCTCGGTGGTAGGGTTTACGAATACATTCCAAGTTGTTTTCCATGTTGTTGACTGTTGGTTGTCCATCTTTATGCAGTGGTAAATGTCAGCGCCTTCTCATACAGTTTTGGTTGCTAGATATAATTAAAATTTTTTTTTTATTTGTAGACTCCCCTCCCTCCTTAGGTTTTTTCATCGTCCTCGAGGAAAGTTGACATGTTATTGGTTGCATTAAATCGTTGGTGTGTTGTTTCTTCTTCCATATGTCTTTTGCTTATTATTGAGTAACAGCCATAGATGTATTTTATTACTATTGCTGCCAAAAGAAGTAATAAAATTTCCAAAAAGGTCCAAATATATTTCTTGGCGGTGATGATCCATCCAATGAACGGGATTTCCATTCTTTTTCTGAAAACATTGTTAAATTTTAGTAATTTTTATTTATTACGATAGAACAATAAACAATTATTCTATCACTTTTTATTTTATTTATTTTTTTTGTATGCCTCAGATTTTAATTGATCTATTTTATAGTAAATATGTTAATTAGTCGAAGACTAATTTTTATTAAACAATTTTTGTCAATAAAAACAATCGATTTTTTGTGTGATTTTACTGAATTTACAATTACAATTTTTAACAGTTTATTGGATTTTAGAAATATTTTTCTAAGGATTAAGAACTCGATCCAATACTGGAGATCAGACTTGGGCCAAGCCTTTGCCAACAGTCAATAATAATACCTCTCACTGTATAGATAATTTTAAGTGACCAGTAAAGTTTGGCAATGGACTGTTTGGAATTTGGATTTGAAAACTATTGATAGAAATCGTTTTGGATATGGAATTTATCTCGAATTATTTAGTATAATTTTTATTAGAAAGAGGAAAGAAGAAGGCAACCGCCGATTCCTCTCCCTTCATTTCTTTCGTCTTTCTACTTTATTTTTATTTTGGTTATTTATTTGATTATTTATTAATTAATTCCTTTGTTTATTTATGTTGTAATAAGCTAATTATCTTTAATTGTAGTAAATTAATAAACTTGAAATAATAATGAAGTATAATAATAATAACAATTGAGTATAATAATAATAACTAGGTGTGAATTCTGTCTATTTCATGGACACTTCACTTCCAAGGAAGCAAGATAATTTGCTTCCTCATAGAGGAAGCAATAAATTTATATTTATAATATAAAAAATAATAATTTAATTTTAAATTAATTATTATTTATTTTTATGCAACGTGAGTTTTTAGTCAATTCGTTTTGAGACAAGGAATATGATTCTTTTAATTCATTTGTTTGAATTTTTAGCAAGAATTTTTTTTTTGGCAAAACACGAGATTTTTCAATAAAAAAAATTAAAAATTATGAATTAATACGTGAGTTTTAATCAAATATAAAAGTTATATAGGTCACTCGATTTGTTTTGAGACAAGGAATATGATTTTGTAATTCGTTTGGTTGGATTTTTAGCATGAAAATTTTTTTTGGCAAATCGCGAGATTTTTCGATGAAAAAAAATGAAAAATCATGAATTATTACGTGGGTTTTTAGTCAATTATATACTTTATATAGGTCAATCGATTTTTTTTAAGACAAGGAATATGATTTTGTAATTCGTTTGGTTGAATTTTTAGCATGAAAAAAATTTCCAAAAACAAGATTTTTTGATGAAAAAAACTGAAAAATCATGAATTATTACGTGAGTTTTTGGTCAATTATATACTTTATATGGGTCAATCGATTCGTTTTGAAACAAGGAATATGATTTTTTCATTTATTTGTCTGAATTTTTAGCATAAAAATTTTTTTTGCCAAAAAACGATATTTTTCGATAAAAAAAGGTGTTAAAAAAAATTTGATTGGGTATTTTCAAAAATCCCTGTGTCCAAATTTAGATATTTGTGAGCTTCATATGTCATCCAAATTTTATTAAAATCCGTTAAAGCGTTCTCGAGATATCCTGGCGACAAAAAATTTACCACATACACACACACACATTTTCTCAGGAATGAAAATTTGAACTTTTCAGGTGAAACTGAGTCGATTTACACTATTTTTGGAAAATCGAAAATCTTAACGATCACAACGCTTCCTCTATGAGGAAGCAATAATAATAATAAAAGTAAATCTAATATTTTCTTAGTTTAGTTTAATATGAGAGTTAATTTTTTTTGTTTATTAATATAATTACGACATTGAATTTTATGACATGACTCATTGTTTTCTTTTTTATTGCGTAAATTTTTACTTTAATATACGTAATTATTACAGAATATAACGGTTACACTTTTCTAATCTAGTGCTTAACCCATTAACGCCCAGACGGACGAAAAATTTCTGTTGACTTTGAGGACCTCCCTTTTAAAAAAAATGCCTACAAAAAAATTAGCACTTATCATTTTTAACGTAAAATTTACTCCTCTTTTAGATTCTGAAGTTAAAATTTGTTTATAACAAATCGTTAAAAAGTTATAAACAATTTTTTGCAAAAAAACACGATTTTTTGAGAAAAAATTTTCATTTTAGACATATTTTCACCGGAAAAAAGCAAGTAGATGCTCTCAAAAGCTCAAAATATCGCGTCCATGGACCCCCAGCTATAAGACCCTGAAGCAAAAAAATTTTTTTTTCAAAATGGCGGACGCCAATATGGCGGCTAAAACTAAAAAAATGGCTCAGATATGAAACAGGGTGCTCCAACTTTTTCATGTGACTGAAATCGCCTAAAACTCTTTATACGGGGGTTTTTGGGGTCGCTGATTACGAATATGATGTCAGTTTTTAAAAATTCAAAATGGCTGATCCAATATGGCGGACGAATTTTTAAAAAAATTTTGGATTCACTTGAAACTCTCCACTCAGGGGTTTTTGGGGTCGCTGATTACGAATATGATGTCAGTTTTTAAAAATTCAAAATGGCGGATCCAATATGGCGGACGAATTTTTAAAAAAATTTTGGATTCACTTGAAACTCTCCACTCAGGGGTTTTTGGGGTCGCTGATTACGAATATGATGTCAGTTTTTAAAAATTCAAAATGGCGGATCCAATATGGCGGACGAATTTTTAAAAAAATTTTGGATTCACTTGAAACTCTCCACTCAGGGGTTTTTGGGGTCGCTGATTACGAATATGATGTCAGTTTTTAAAAATTCAAAATGGCGGATCCAATATGGCGGACGAGTTTTTAAAAAAATTTTGGATTCACTTGAAACTCTCCACTCAGGGGTTTTTGGGGTCGCTGATTACGAATATGATGTCAGTTTTTAAAAATTCAAAATGGCCGATCCAATATGGCGGACGAGTTTTGTAAAAAATTATTGGATTTACTTGAAACTCTCTATTCGGGGGTTTTTTGGGTCGCTAATTGCAAATCTGATGGCAATTCTTGAAAATACAAAATAGCAGAGTCAAATTGTTTGAATTTCAATAAGTATTATACAATGAATAAGAATTTTTTGGTCCGTTTGCCGTCGAATAATTCGCCGTTGCCCGACTCTTACCGCGAGGAGGTGGACAATAAAGAGTCTTTTTTTTTTTCGTTTTTTATTTTATTTTTTTTTGTTTTTTTTTTTTGTTTTAATATTTTTTACATTTTTACATTTTAGGTGTGAAAATCCTGAAAGCAGGAAACGCATAAATATGCATCACACTCCACGCACTTTCGTTGCGTTCTACAGGTGCACTTGGAGAAATTAGAGCAGTTTTTCTTTTGTTCAACTCTTTGAACTTTGTGGTTTTTGATGGATTCAGATTTTTTTAGATATGCTTCTGCAATCTGTAGAGCCATGTCTTTAGTACCTATTTTTTTTTCTTGGACAACTAAGTTTCTTAGAACAGTTGCATTTGCAATTGATGCCAGATCTTAGCGGAAACAACAAGCGCAAAACCGTCTTAGTTGTGAGCATAGTTAAAAGTTATACAGCACCACAGCAAATAAATCAGCGTCAAATAAACAAAAATAACCAAAAAAAATAATAAGACTTAAAAAATTTGCCAACTCCATTTTGAATTTTTAAAAACTGACATCATATTCGTAATCAGCGACCCCAAAAACCCCTGAGTGGAGAGTTTCAAGTGAATCCAAAATTTTTTTAAAAACTCGTCCGCCATATTGGATCCGCCATTTTGAATTTTTAAAAACTGACATCATATTCGTAATCAGCGACCCCAAAAACCCCTGAGTGGAGAGTTTCAAGTGAATCCAAAATTTTTTTAAAAATTCGTCCGCCATATTGGATCCGCCATTTTGAATTTTTAAAAACTGACATCATATTCGTAATCAGCGACCCCAAAAACCCCTGAGTGGAGAGTTTCAAGTGAATCCAAAATTTTTTTAAAAATTCGTCCGCCATATTGGATCCGCCATTTTGAATTTTTAAAAACTGACATCATATTCGTAATCAGCGACCCCAAAAACCCCTGAGTGGAGAGTTTCAAGTGAATCCAAAATTTTTTTAAAAATTCGTCCGCCATATTGGATCAGCCATTTTGAATTTTTAAAAACTGACATCATATTCGTAATCAGCGACCCCAAAAACCCCCGTATAAAGAGTTTTAGGCGATTTCAGTCACATGAAAAAGTTGGAGCACCCTGTTTCATATCTGAGCCATTTTTTTAGTTTTAGCCGCCATATTGGCGTCCGCCATTTTGAAAAAAAAATTTTTTTGCTTCAGGGTCTTATAGCTGGGGGTCCATGGACGCGATATTTTGAGCTTTTGAGAGCATCTACTTGCTTTTTTCCGGTGAAAATATGTCTAAAATGAAAATTTTTTCTCAAAAAATCGTGTTTTTTTGCAAAAAATTGTTTATAACTTTTTAACGATTTGTTATAAACAAATTTTAACTTCAGAATCTAAAAGAGGAGTAAATTTTACGTTAAAAATGATAAGTGCTAATTTTTTTGTAGGCATTTTTTTTAAAAGGGAGGTCCTCAAAGTCAACAGAAATTTTTCGTCCGTCTGGGCGTTAATGGGTTAATAGATAATAATATTCTTAGGTGATAATAACATTAATTATATAATATTGAATAATATGGGTAATCTTGGTAAAATAATATAGTTAGTCTCTAAAGAATATATTTATAATCATGCTTTATTTTAATTTTTTTTTCTAAGTCTAATTCTTAGCAATTTATACAGGGTTGTTTTGCATAGTTTGTCTTTTAATTACTAATAATAATTTATTTTAATTTTTGCAGGTTAGTATTATTTTAGTACTTATTGGACTAACGTATTTAGCAAAAATTAGTCTGATTTATTTTTATTTGCATAATATAATAATGATAGAGTATAGTAGTTAAATTATATTTTTATTTTGTTTTATTAATATATATATACTAAACTATTAAAATATTACTTTGTATATTTATGTGTATGGGGCAAAAATTCTTTACCGATCCAACTAAAAAAAAAATTTCCTCCGATTGGGCTAAAACTTGCCCTAAGTTTAGATCTATGAATGAGTACATTAGCCACCAAGTATTACTAAATTTCATCATTAACTGTGTAGTGGGGAGGGGGGTCAAGTTTTTGATGAATGGTGGGTGGGCTAGTTTTTCATCACTCGTAACTTTTATACGGTCAATCGCACAAATTTTTGACCTATATACTTTTGAAAGGGTTTTTTCTGCTCTTTCAAACGGTAAAAAGAATTTTTTCGAAAATTAAAAATTTGACCCTTTTTTTAAAAAAACAAAAATATTTTTGACTTTTTTTCAAAATCGACATTTTTTTTTTATTTTTTTATTTTTTGAAAATAAAGTTTAAAATGTGTACTTCGAGAACACCAAGTATGAAAAGGTCCTTTTTTTTTGTTTTCGAGATATTAAATAATGAATTTTTAAAAATTAAATAAAAAAAAGTAATAATTCTTTAAAAAAGTAAATTTAGAATTAATATGAATTTTTATTCTAAAGACAATAAAAATTTACATCCAACAACACCCAAATATATAACATTTTGCATAAAAAGTATTAAATAAAAAAAATTTAAATAATTATTAATAAAAAGTTAATTATGACATTCTTAGCGTCCAAATAAAAAAAATCATAAGGTCAATTCTCTTTTTATTGTATGACTTATTTATTTGTTTATTTATTTATGTGGATGTTTTTTTATTTATATGTTTAAGAAAAATATCAAAAAGTACCTACCTATATTTTTACAATCGCTAGTAAAAAGAAATTAAGGAAAATAGCTATCCGTGTACTTTAAGTAGGATCACAGTTTATATCCCCTTTGTCCACAAAATTGTTTTCGTTTTTTTTTGTCTTTAAGAATATAGTAGAATATTGTAGTACTGCTATCTGCATTTTACAGGGTTTAGACTGTCATCTGAGTTATTTCAATGCCTGCATTACAGTTGTGTAATATGTAAATGTGTTAATATGTTAATTTTAACTTTTGTTAAAAATATGATTCGTATTTTATGTTGTAACTGTGTAATGAGTTGTATGATAATATTTTCCATATGCGTAATTAGATTTAAATGATTGAGCTTGTTTTACTTAGTTTTTTTATTGGTTTTGTTTGATTTCGTTGTTTTTGAAACCTTTGTATTAGATTTGACTGCTTTTGGATTTTTCCTTCTTTTTCTTGGAGTTTTGTTCAACGTTTTCGGAAAAAAGTCACTTTCCATCGCAGATGAGAATTTTTTTAGTTGAATTCTACCATCTTCTTGTGGTATATAGGAATGGTATTGAGAACTACCAGTTATTGTTACTGCACTATCGAATCTGCATTTCAACATTTGGGTAGTTGAAGCAAGAGTCTCTTTACTGGTGGAAAAGAGTATCTACTTTGTACACTCCCAGCTACGGGACGTAATGCTCTATTTGGATGGCTTTTTCTTTTAAAGGGATTAAGGCATCTATTATAACAAACTTTTAATGGCTTACTAGGAGCCATGTTTGATTAAAATACCAATAAACAAATGAAAACTATTTTATTAAATAAAACGATTGTTAGAAAATATTAAATTTACTTACGCTGTATGTTAGCAAACGATATAAAAAGAGAGATTCACAAACCTGCGTTTAATGTATTTAAAACTCGAATTTAAAAGATCTAATATCTGACAGAAAACTTATTCCAACAATACAAAAATATTATTAGTTTTTTAAAAGTATATAATACGAAAAAGAAACCAAGATAATTTGTACAAACCTGAAAACGTATCCTTATAGAATAAAAAACTTGAATATTAAGCTCTTATATAAAATATAATACGCATCTGTACTGTGAGAAATAGAAAAGTTGGCCACCCTGTGGCAACTTTTGATACTACTTTAAATAGGCGCCAAAATTTGAACTATTCTAAGCAAAGGATACATTATTAGACAAAACAAGATTATTTTATTACAACAGAAAAAGTATTTTAATACTTCTATAATTGAAATAAAAAAAGAAGACAGCAGTAATACAATATTTGGGTCCGTATCATTTTGACACAAATTTTTTCGGGCAACTTGTTATATTGTACTCCTGATGATGAATGTTATATTTTACTCCTTCTGAAATCAAAGATTTTTAAGTCTTATTTATTAAATAATTGATTTTAATACATTAAATTAATATTAAAAGACTTAATGAATCCAATAAGTTCAATTATTGAATAATTAAAACTTAAAAATCTTTAATTTTAGTAGGAGTAAAATATAACATTCATCTTCAGGAGTACAATATAACAAGTTGCCCGAAAAAATTTGTGTCAAAATGATACGGGCCCCAATATTTTACTATATTCTTAAAGACAAAAAAAAACGAAAACAATTTTGTGGACAAAGGGGATATCAACTGTGATCCTACTTAAAGTACACGGATAGCTATTTTCCTTAATTTCTTTTTACTAGCGATTGTAAAAATATAGGTAGGTACTTTTTGATATTTTTCTTAAACATATTAATAAAAAAACATCCACATAAATAAATAAACAAATAAATAAGTCATACAATAAAAAGAGAATTGACCTTATGATTTTTTTTATTTGGACGCTAAGAATGTCATAATTAACTTTTTATTAATAATTATTTAATTTTTTTTTATTTAATACTTTTTATGCAAAATGTTATATATTTGGGTTTTGTTGGATGTAAATTTTTATTGTCTTTAGAATAAAAATTCATATTAATTCTAAATTTACTTTTTTAAAGAATTATTACTTTTTTTTATTTAATTTTTAAAAATTCATTATTTAATATCTCGAAAACCAATAAAAGGACCTTTTTATACTTGGTGTACTCAAAGTACACATTTTAAACATTATTTTTAAAAAATAAAAAATGAAAAAAAAATGTCGATTTTGAAAAAAAAGTCAAAAAAATTTTTGATTTTAAAAAAAAGGGTCAAATTTGTAATTTTCGAAAAAATTCTTTTTACCGTTTGAAAGGGCAGAAAAAACCCTTTCAAAAGTATATAGGTCAAAAATTTGTGCGATTGACCGTATAAAAGTTACGAGTGATGAAAAACTAGTCCACCCACCATTCATCAAAAACTTGACCCCCCTCCCCACTACACAGTTAATGATGAAATTTAGTAATACTTGGTGGCTAATGTACTCATGCATAGACCTAAACTTAGGGCAAGTTTTAGCCCAATCGGAGGAAATTTTTTTTTTAGTTGAATCGGTACAGAAATTTCGCCCCGTATATATTGTATTCCTTATGTTTGAGAGAGATAGATTAAATATTTTATTTTATTTTTGTTAATTATATTTATTGAATAATTTTATGTATTAATAAATCTTTTAGTGCGTCCGCAGCCGACTTCTTTTAAAGTACTCGCATTTGCCTGTTTTTCAGAATAGAGGAAACTACGGAAAACCTTCATTGAGCACTGATATTTTAGTCTTAAGGATAAAATTGGGAAACATAATAGTTTATGGAATATAATTCCCGAAAAACCAAAATGATTTTAAGAATAGTACATCATTGTATGCTGAGTTAACTATAACGGTAGACAATAAAGTATTTTATGTTTAAAGGTAACTTGGGATTTTATAGGAAGGAAAAATTTGTAGGAGGGCCCCAAAAGTCATCTTCTGTAGGCTCGGCCTTGTCTTTTGGGAGGAACTTTTTGTTTTTTATTTCTACTCGGCATTTTATCTTGGTGTGTCCTTTGCGATAACATAATTCGCAGCAATTTTTCCATTTTAAAAGTTTTATACGCAGTTTACTTAGATCATCTCTGCTCAATACATATATTTCTTCGTCCTGATCCACAGAATATTCTTCTTCGCTAAAGAAGTAGGTACTATAAAGAGCCTTTATTATTTTTCTAGCCGCACTGTGCTCTGCTTCTCTTTTCGTGTGCTTACCTTTTCCGAGATCAGAGAAAACATTACCTGTAACCTTATCTTTCACTACGCACTTCATAATAAAAGTTTTATTGTGAGATTTTCCTATTTCACTATGCACAGTATATATGGGCTTTGTAAAATCGTATTCTGCTGAAAGTTCATCCAACGGACCCTTTGGATGTTCTAGTTCTTCTAATGGTCCCTTAGGATAGTTGTCTATCTCGACCTTCTCTCCTTTTAGCGAAGAAGTATAGATTGTTGATTCTGCCATCCTAAAACAGGAAAAATATATTAGTGGTTTTATTCATAGGTTAACTTTAACTTATCCACGTGCTTCTGAAATCTAAAACCTTCATTAGTTTCTAGAATAGCGTCGTGTTTGTCTAATAGATCCACTATTTCGTATATAGGGGGCTCGAATTTAGATCGTTTAACTTCACGTAACACGTATGCCTTTTCCCCGATTTTTCCTTTAAAGGGTTTTACTTTCTTGTCATACGTTTCTTTGGACTTCGATTTTGATTAGATAAGGTTTGCTGCGGCTATTTTTTGAATTTCCGATAACCGCGTTATTAATTCAGCTAGGTATGAATTATATGTTTCGAGTTTTTCTTCTGATGGAAAAGAACTTGGTGTTTGAGCAGTTTTTCCCAAAACTAACTCAAAAGGGGTGAAAATTGTGGATGCATGAACCGAAGTGTTATATGAGAACATCGCGAAGGGTAACAATCTATTCCAATCATTGTGTGAATCTGCATATTGTTTGATATATTCCACTAATACCGAATGACTCCGTTCTAAGGCTCCATTAGTTTGTGGCCTGTAACCGGAAGTAGTTACTTGCTGTACTCCACAAATTTTTTATAACTTCCTCATGAGTTTGCTAATGAAACATCCACCTTTGTCTGTCAAAATAACTTTTGGTGCACCGCATTTTGAGTACAATTCCCTAGCTACCGTGTGAGCTATGGTTGTTGTCGAGACAACTGGAACTGCAATGCAATATTTTGAGAGGTGGTCCTGCATCGTCAATATATGACAATTTCCATCAGGGGTTGTTGGGAGTTTCTCCACTGTGTCTAATGACACTTTGTCAAAAACTTCAAGCGGAGTATCAGTTATGAGCATCGGTTCGCGAGTTTTAACTCTTACCAATTTTTGCTCTTGACAAGATGGACATTTTCTTATGAATTCGGTCACCTGATCTTTGATTCCTGGCCACATAAACTTCTCTCTAATCCGACGATATGTTTTTACTACTCCTTTGTGTCCGACAAATTTGCTGCTATGAAATTCTTGAATTATGTCCATCCTAACATCTTCAGGAGGTACAGATACTTGTCTATAACACATGGTTACTTTAGTTCTACTGCCATGGAAGCAAGAATTAAGCATGTTTAAAAATTCGCCTTTTTGAAGTGAGTCGGTAATATCTCCCCACCTAGAAACACGTAAGTTTTCTATATTTTCGCGTTGAAAAAGTATTTTCAAGTTGTGTAAGGCGATTCTTAAATCTTCTTTACGCAACTCGTCAAAATGATTGCCTTTTATTAACAAGGTATAAACGTTATATTGACCTCTGGGTATAATTAATATCTGCCCAATTTTTGCCTTCTGGTCCTTGAATTCATGCGGATCTATTGCTCCTACATCGATGAGCAATCTCCCTATAGGAGTCGTGAATTCACAGTCTTGGGCTAAAAAATGCAAATAATTGTCCTTGTGATTGGTTAGGTTTTCTCGACATCCTAACAAATTTGAGATCATGTCTTGTTCCTACATACGGTTCTGTAGTACTTTTTGGTAACTCTGGAGGTATGCTAGTGATGGAAATATGTTCTTTCGAGTTTACACTCGCGTTTAGGCTTTCTTCTTCAATTGGAAACAAACCTTCTAATTCAGTGTCTTCTTTCATTCCTTTGATTTTGGAATTGGGTTCTTTTTCACAAGGATGAGGTGTAGACATGGCTGTAGGTCGATTAAAGCTGAAGGGTGTGGTTGGAGACCTTGGTTGCAAATCAAAAGTAACACTTTTTCGCTTTTTATTATTGTTGTTTAAAGGAGTTAAAGGAGGTAAAGACACGGATGAGATTAGTTCTGCATCCTCTTCTGTCTGATCTTCTATCACGATGGGATCATCATTTACTTTATCTTCTCCGTCATCATCTTCTTGAGGTTGAGGCAGTTCTTCCAATTCTCTTAGTTCCTTGTTTACCGAATCCAATATATTACTGATTTTCTTGGAAAATTCTTCATCAGTTCCTGGAATAATGGAATGCGCGGTTTCGTGAACCTCTGGATCGTCATCTCCATCCGAATTTATTGGCCATTCTCTATCGGGCCATTTTGCTTCTTGCATCCACTCTTGGTGATGAGATAATGATTGATTGAATTTGGCAAATGATTTTTGAAGTTCACTTGCTAATTCTCTTCGAGGTCTTGGTTCCGGACTCTTGGGTTTTGGTGCTTCTTTCTCTTCTACTTTTTCTTTTTCTTTCGAGCTCTCTTCACTGTCGGTGATAGGTGGACTTACTAATATTACCGGTTGGTTGATGATTGGTTTAAATACGTTTTCTTCTTTATTCTCGAAAAATTCTTCCAGTGCTATTGGAGCTTCTGGAGGTGCACTCTTGGAAGCTTCATCATGAGCTAAAGCTGCCAAAGGAAGCTTCAAACTTGGAAGAACGCTTTTAAGTCTTCGATGAATGGGTGAATTATGGTCTGCGTCCGAATCAGTGCTTGAACCATATTCATCGTCTTCTTCTCTTAATGAGGGTCTAGCCTTACTATCTGTTTTCCTTCTTTGGAGTAGTCTCTTTCCTATGGAACTCTCTTCCAAATTCGGTTTTGAAAGTTTGGGTTTGTTAGTCGACTTTAAACTTGTAAATCTTGTGATCTTTGGCTTTATGATTTTGTTTGCAGACACAAAATTCTTTTTCTTGACTTTAGGTAGTGGTTGCGTGGTTGCCGAAGTGGAAGTGGATGGTTCGTCTGGGGTTTTTGCAGATGATCTTGTCTGCATCAATATTCTGGCTACTTCTTGCTCGATTTTTGATTCACCAGGACTCATTGTGTTGATCACCGGATTCCTTGACAAAGCGTCTGCATTGGAATCCAATTTCCCTGATTTACATTTAAATTCGTACTCGTAATCACGTAGTTTTAGCCGCCATCTTATAAGTCTTTGGCCCGGATCTTTTATGGAGTCAATCCACTTTAATGGCTCATAATCACTAATTAACGTGAATTTCTTTCCATAAATATATGGTCTGAAGTGTCTCACTGCGTATAGCACAGCTAAACACTCTTTTTCTTTAGTAGTGTAACTTATTTCTGGAGAACTCATAACTTGAGAATAGTATGCGACTGGCAAGTCTAATCCATCATGTTCTTGGCTCAAAACAGCTCCTACTGCATAGTTAGAGGCGTCGGTGGTCAAGGTGAACGGCTTTTCGTAATCAGGTCGTTGTAAAATTGGACTTACACAGAGAGCTGTTCTTAAATCTACAAAGCTCTTTTCTTCTTCAGTTCCCCATGTAAATTTTACTTCTTACTTCAGAAGGTTCGTTAGAGGCTTGGCTCTGGCTGAAAAGTCCTTGATGAACCGTCGGTAATAACCTACGAGACCTAGAAACTGCTTGATGTTTCTGGTTGCAAAGTGAGATTAGCTTCACTTAATCTTTGCAACAATCGTCTCATCTTTTTTTCATGTTCTTCAAGATCTCTAGCGTAGACAACTATATCATCTAGGTAGACAAAGAGTTCCACACCTTGTAAACCTAGTAATTCTAGATCCATGAGTCTTTGAAACGTCGCTGGAGAGTTTTTCAACCCTATGGGCATTCTTATATACTCAGTGTCCACTTATGGTGGAAAATGCTGTTTTTGCTCTATCAGCTGGATCCAATTCTATTTGATGAAACCCACTGGCGAGATCGAAGACTGAGAAGTATTGAGCTTTTCCTAAACAGTCTAAGATACTGGAAATACGCGGCAGGGGGTAAGTATCTCCTATTGTTTTTTCGTCAAGGGCTCTTAAATCAATTACTATTCTCCATTTCTTTTTCCCAGTGGCATCCACCTTTTTTGGAATGATTAATAATGGAGAGTTGTAAGGAGAGGAAGATGGTCCTATGGCTCCTTCTGATTTCATTCTAGTTATCCCTTTATCTATTTCTTCTTTTTGTGCGGGGGAAAATCGGTATTGTTTTGTATGAACTGGAACTCCGTTTATCTTAGGAATCTTGTGTTGTACCAGATAGGTAGCATTTAGAGATTCTCCGGACAAATGGGAGCTTTCCGGAAACTCTTTTACTAATTCTATAACATGCTTTTTTTCTTCTGGATTCAGATTATCTAATCTCAAGTTTTCTAGGATAGCAGAAGTTCGATCTAGTGGTGAATCGTAACCTTCATCTACTGAATCATCGTCCGATTCTTCTCCAGGTAGATTGTGGTATTCGAATGGAATTAATTCTTGGGGTGGAATGTCTAGTTCTATGTCTTCAGTGGTGGTGTTTATAACGAGGCTTTGACAATTACCATTATCATTAGTGACTACTCCTTCTTCTATGATAACTCCTTCCACTGTTTTTATTATTGGTAAATAACCTTCTCTAAGTTCTTTGTTTATAACTTCGAGAGGTATTACTTGTTTTGTTCTTGCTTTCACCACAAATATTCTCTTTGTATTCTTCTTGCTCCTTTCCAGAGCTTCTCTAGCTTGAATTGATATCTGATCTTTAAAGAAAATTGGCTTAATGGGATCAGAATGAGTCACTATCGTATTATGCCAAAAGGAAATTTCCACTTTCTCTTGCCTCAAGTATTCGCGACCTAGTATTCCATCGGAATTTATTGGAAAATCCGACGGTACTACTTGGAAGACTACTGGACTATTTCCTAGACAGATCTGTACTGTTCCCAGAGTTGCAATCCTTGTAGAGGTGATTCCAGCTATGTGGATAGCTTCATTTTCTGTGACCATAAGTTCGGGTTGTAGGACACATAACTTGATTAGATTAACATCAGCACCTGTGTCTATTATTAATAAAGCTTTTGAGCTTAGAAAGCTGGTTGAGGTTAATTGCACTACAGGAGATTCTCTGTTTTTTCCTGCTTTCAAGACTGTTCTTGTTTCCTTAGCATCATCACATTTGCTTGTCGTTGTTCCGTTTTTTCCACGCTCGTCGGGGAACCTTCTCGGCGAGAGCTGTTCGAGTTTAAATTTTTCTCTGGAGGTGGAGCTGGTGATGGTGAACGAGGGGGTGTCCTGCTTTCATAGGGAGAGTTGACGTGTCCTGATTGGTTAGGCATAGGATAATAAGGGTATTGTGTATATGGGAAGTACGGGTAATAGGTTTGTGGTGGAAGTTGGCTAGATGAAGTTGGTTGGTGTGGATAAGGTTGTCTGAGAATTCCTGGTGGAAGTGGTGATTGTCCTGAATATCTAGGAGCTGCAACTGGGGGTGTGAAACGAACGTGCGGACTACGACTCCTATCCCTAGAGCCATATTCACTCTGTTGATTGTAGCGCGATAGATGATAGGTGTTATTGTAACTATTAGTAGACTGGTATTGGTGCCTAGATTCGAACTCTAAGGCAGGTTTTAAAGCTCCTTCTTTAGTTTTTGCACCTCCAGCTTCTACTACGTTAGACACACCATCCGGAAGTCCTCTAATAAATGTTTCTAACGCACAATCGGTTAAAGGAACCATCATATCCTTCGCTTTATCTACTCCGTATTTATATACGAACGGTGGATAATTCGTGCAAGTACCACGAATATGATTTATACGGGGCAAATCTTTGTTTTAAGTGTTCTATCAGGTCATTGATCTTTTTAAAGTTTTTACCGTGTGTACTATCCCTTGCCCCACCCTTTAATTTAGACAAAACAGTGTTTATAAACTGTGTTTCACAGTTCGAAGGAATGCTGGATTCTGCGTTTATTATGTCTTGTATAAAATTACGTACAGGAATGTTTTTCCCGTCATAACAGGGGATATTCATGGATCCTGGCTGTAATGCAAAGCACTCGGCCATGGATGTTACCATAGCGTCACTGAGGGTCCTATTAATAGTCCCACTAAAGGAAGCATTTTCATTATCCTTAGTCATGATGATAATTATTTAATATAAATATCAATTGAAAGGAATTTATTGAGTTGATAATTGAGATGTAATGTCCCTAAGCCCCAAGACGATTAAACCTACAACGATTATAATAATTGGCCAGCAAGTTATAGCTTGTAAGATTAATTATCTTCCTGTTGAAGGTCTACCACCCAAGGAATAGTTAAACAAACATTCAATTGGCAATCAATATATTGTAAAAACTAATCGGATTTAAGTTCACGTCTTAATGGTATTTTCCCAACTCTATTTTGACTATTGATTATTGCTACAGGAAATTTTACCATACAGTATGGTAATTTCTAAGAAAGGTTCAGCGTTATTGTTAATACTATCTATTGTGTGAGATATTCTGTCAATAGCTGAGGCTTTACTTTTGAAATTTAATTCTTTAACTGATTTGATTATACTTTCTACAGCCTTTTGTTACCTCCGCGAGATCTGAACATTTTATTCTTCTGCTCGGGCATAAAACTGTAACTACATTTTGAATATATTTGATTCTAATATAGCCATTGAACGAGTTTTTAAAATTTTGTTATTTTAAATCTACTTGATTTGTCAAAATTTTGAATATCTATTGATTTTTTTAAACTTTTTTTTAACTTTTACGGATGAATGGTAAATTTTCTATTGTAAATCTACTTTACTTTGTTACTGTTCTTATTACTGATAATAGAATTTATCGAATTTTTAAAGATATCTGCCGAAAGGCGTTTCTTAAAATTTCTAGAAGTTATTTTGTCAAAATAACTTCTTGGTTTTCTATTTATTAATGATTAGAACAGTAATCAATTGTAGTTACGGATAACAGATTGTTTCGAAATTTTGAAGATATCTGCCGAAAGGCGTTTCTCAAAATTTCTAGGAGTTATTTTAGAATTTGGGTCAAATTCTAAAGAAACTTCTTATTTTTCCAGTTAACAGGACTACGGTATTATTACTTTCTTTGCCTTTGCTTTGTAATTGTTCTTATTACTGCTAATAGAATCTTTCGAACTTTCAAAGATATCTGCCGAAAGGCGTTTCTTAAAATTTCTAGAAAGTTATTTTGTCAAAATAACCTCTTATTTTTCTATTAACGAATGATTAGAACTGTAATCATTTGTAGTCACTAATAACAGATTGCTTCGAAATTTTGAAGATATCTGCCGAAAGGCGTTTCTCAAAATTTCTAGGAGTTATTTTAGAATTTGAATAAAATTCTAAAGCAACTTCTTATTTTTCTGTTTAACAATAATACAATATTACAATTTTCTTTGATTCTACTTTGTTATTGTTCTTACTTTTGATAATAGAGAGTTTCGAACTTTTGTAGATATCTGCCGAAAGGCGTTTCTTAAAAGTTCTAAAATTTATTTTGGTTAAATAACTTTTTATGTTTCTATTAACTAATAATTAAAACTTATAACTCATTGGAATTACTAATACCAGACTGTTTCGAAAGTTTCAAGATATCTGCCGAAAGGCGTTTCTCAAACCTTCTAGAAATTACTTTAAAATTTAGATAAATTTCAAAGAAAATTCTTATTTATCTGTTTAACAGTAATATAATAAGTTACTTGGTAACAATAGGATTGTTATAAAGCACAATATTCAAATACAAATGACAATAAACTTCATAAGCAATTGTGAACACTGTATTCTTAAAGACTTTCAGTTATTTATTTAACAAATTACCATCCCACTTCTGACACTATTTCAGCTGTTATGTCCGAGCAGAGCGAGGCTATTGTAATCAAAATGTTAAGTATAAACTTAACACAATCAAGTGAATAACAGGTAAACAACTAGACCTGAGAACTAATCTTTATATTTTTTATTAATGGGGATCGTGTATAATATCAAGTCTATGGGGCTTATGTTAAATAAATGATAAAATGCTTCCTTTAGAGAATATGATGGTTTATAATAACAATTTAAAGTTATACAAGATTATACAAATTCATTATCCGTGTGTATACAAGGTCAAGTATAATATAGAAATCATTAGATTCTATGGAACTATCCGTTTGAACAAAGATTATTTGACAATTTACCTTTTTGTTTATAAAGAATAGAAGAGAATACAATAAAAACTTACTTTTAGAGAGTTACGGTTGAAAACTTCGGTTGAAACACGCTAAGCTTCGCTTATACTAGCGTGATAACGTATGAACGCTGGCCCAACACTGCTACAAGAAAATTATGGTTTTTGAGTTCGTTTACAACGGAAATTTGCACTTTACGACTCGAAACTTTTACGTCACTGGCGGATTGTTATGATTTATGGTGCCTTACCGATTAAGACTATTATTTTATTATTAAAAGTTAATTTTTTTAAACTGCCAAACTTGCACAGAAATTGGGTTATTATTAAGCGTACTATAGTTAGTACTGGCAACACCATAAATGAACAAAACGTTAGTGACGATTACAAGAAAAGAAAGTAGATTTAAGCCTTCTAAAGGATAGCACACTTCACGACTCAAGATTAACGTCGTTGTCGCGTTATTTAAGGCTATGATATTTGCCTGTTTTTTTCGTACTTTGTCCTCAAATACTGCTTTTTAAACTACCAAACTTGCGCAGAAACCGATTTATCGCTAGGCATAAGTAACGACAGACGTGCTCAGTACTTTAGCTAGTACTGGCAATACCATAGGCAAACAAGACGACGAACGACGGGTCGTACCTGGGAGTGGTCTTAAGGTCCCAAATAAGGGTGTGTTTTTAGCGGGTCGGCAGAAAATCGACACTTCCGCATAACCCTGTAGTACTGGCTACAGGGTACCTGAAGGCAGGTTTTCACATCCTACGCAAAAACAGTACCGGCAATACCATAGGCAAACAAGACGACGAACGACGGGTCTACTCGCGACGTGCACTATAATCAGCTCACAAAACTTTTGACGACCAGAGCTTGCTCGTTCCTAGTATTTAAAGACAATCTTCCCATTGTGAGGGCAAGATCGGTACAATGTGGGGGTAAGGTCATGACAAAATGTTCATGAGCACGTAGAAGACAAGATGGTAATCTCATGATAAACTGTGTTTAGGCACGCGTCGTGACAAACTGGTAATCTCATAACAATTCATGCTAACTTGTCTTTGGTCACGTACCATGAATCACGCATGATTCGCTCTTCGACTCAAACGTTAAACCATATGAATGTCAAAGTTCACTCGAAGATCAGTAGTAAGACAGTATGACGGAGAGACAAAACGATGTCTGACATCCTCGTTGACTCTCATCACTTAACATGTCATATATAATAATATGCATGGTAACTACTTCTTACACCGCACTATGATAAGTGCTCTATATTACAAAGTGGTAAAACACCGATGTCACTCTACCTTATCACGCCCATCACTTCATTGTATTACCATTATAAGAGAACGACTAGTTATCATCGGGTTCGTTACCTATAGTCGTATACTCGTTATAGATTTTACATTGATTCAAGATCCATAACAGTTTCCTTTTATACAATACAATGTTATAATGTATAATGTACGGAACACAGATGCTCGAGACATGCATACGCATGTAAACAATATAGGCATACAAGCACATACACCTGCATGTATCACACCTAGAGTGACATACAATTATATTGATACAAACGGACTATAAAGAAGTTATAGCAAAAATTTGGTTATAGGATATAACATACACGAATTATTTTACAAATTTTTGATCAAGTATTAAAGAAATATATGTCAATTTTTTTTGGCAAAAAACGATTTTTATCGAAAAAAATTCCGTCTAAAAAGCGTAACTTTCCATTTTGCTTCCTTGTAAAGGGAGCTTTGTGATCGTTAATATTTTTGTTTTTTCAAAAAATCTAAATCGACTTATTTTCATCTGAAAAGTATAAATTTTCATTTTTAATTAAATGTCTAGATGTGTGTCTGAGTGTGTATAACGTTTTTCTTTGCCAGGATATCTTTATAATACCCAATCAGGTCCTGTGACCCGCATTCAACTGATTCATCCCCCCTTGTTTTCCTCCTTTGAGAGCCCTGGTACCCCTCTGCCAGAGAAGAGTTGGGCCTATCTGTAAATAAAGGGTGGTGCTGTTCTTAATGAAGAGGGAGGGGAGGACGCTAGAGTGGGGAGTGCGAACTCCTGAATGCCGAACTTTTGGAGTTTAACGGGCTGCTCTCTTGACGTCGTTCTGAACGGTTCTATGCCGCCTGGGTCTCTTTAAAGGTGCAGTCTCGCCACGTATTCGACGCTTACTGGAGGCTTCCTCAAACTGGCTCTACATGCAAAGCTAACTTTGATCCGACACGACATGTCGGACCCGACTTGCACGAGATAGAAAAGAGGACAGGACTTTGAATATTAAAGCTAATTTTTTTTGAAATACTATAATATTTGTTCGAATTGTTCGATTTTCGTTTTTAAATTGTCAAATGATTTGTCTTTAAGTATACAGTGGAACCTCGATCCGTCAGTCACCGGACCAGCACCCTGACGGATGATCGAAAAGACGGATAATCGAGAGTGCATAGAATTCAGATTTTTAAAGGTCTACTGTTTAATAATATATATATATATATATATATATATATATATATATAATTTGTTGAACATAAAGAAATTACATTTTTTTACAAAAAAGTTAATTTTTTAATAAAAAACCAGTCATTTTCGTTTGTTTCATTGCGACTTGCAATCTATCAAATCTATATAATTTGCATCTTCTTGCTCTATATACCAATTTAATCGTTGGATCACAGGAAAATAAATTTTGTTTAAATATAAAATATATTCTTTTCTATTTAAAGTAAAAATGTTTTGTTTAATGTGTAACATTTCAGAGAAAAGCCTTTTTTAATCTGACTCAAAATCTAAAATTGTGACAACATTCAACAATTATTACCTGGATCTTTATTTTGTAACATTTTTCATAAGGCCTAATGTAATACTTACCTCCAGAAGAAAACACTTTTTATGTAAAAAAAAATCGGTCGGGGAGTGACGGATAATGGAGGTGACGGATAATCAAGGTTCCACTGTACTATCAAACTGTAAAAAAAAATTTTAAATTCTTTTTTTTAATTTTTGATTTTCGTTTTTAATAATACGTGGATTTTTATTTTTTTCTATTTTTTGGAAAAAAGAAGCTACAAGTGTAATATACAAGTCCTGTAAGTTTCATCTTGTGATCGACATTAGTTTTCAAAATTAACGAATATGTTATTTGTAATGATTGTGTATTTGAGAGATATATTTTTCTTTGTAAATTTTAAGGCTGTTTTTCGTACAAGAAGAAATTGGAGACTGATCTGTGAGTCTGGAAAATTTGTTACAGTCAATTTTTTTAATGCGTCCGCGGATGTTAACTGGGTGATGTTTATGGTTTATGTCCTGTCTGGTTCCCATATTTAACTTTATTGCGATATTTATTTTTATCCTTTAGCTGTAATTTGAAATTGTAATGCAAAGAGTGACCAGGAATATATATTGTAATTGAAAGTAGACTTTTCATTTGTTTGACTCACCAACTAACATGTTTTATTCCTCCTCACCCCCTTTGTACCGAAACGATAATGTAATTTTATAATGTCAGAATAAAAATGAATATAGATTGTAACTAAAAGTATGTGGGTTATTTTTTGTTTTAATCATTTAAATGTTAAATTCCTCTCAACCCTCTGTATAATGTAATGGTAATTTGAAATTATAATATGAAGTAGAGATTTTTTTCCTTCCAAAATTTTATGAACAAACAGAGATATATGTGATCTTGGGAAGGTCAATAAAAATAAAAATTCAAAAGAATTTCATTTTTTATATCATGTAGCAATTCATGTAGCAAATTCTTTTGAATTTTTATTTTTATTGACCTTCCCAAGATCACATATATCTCTGTTTGTTCTTATAATATGAAGTATAACAATTTATGTCACTTTTAAGTATAAGTGCTCGAGAAATTTGTTTTACTGAAACGAATCCCCCCCCCCCCCCCAGCTTCTTTATACTGTACTAGTAGTTGGAAAATGTAATGTAAAAATTATAGTCCGGGAGCAACGAACAAATTTGACCTTCTCATTTCATACCGGCAGAAAATTTGATAACTGCTTACTGAGTTTGTGCAAAGAACCGAAACAGAAGTCTGGCAGCTAGTTAGCGGTACAGTGGGTCGCAGTAGGGGGTAAAGTACCCAAAAAAAACAGGTTACTCAATATCATTTGATACCGGTTAAATCTTTATTTAAACCAAATTTTACATTCATGCGAATGTAAAAATGCCAGTCTGGCAGTCCCTAGCCGGTACTAACCTGGTCTGTGAAAGGGTTAAACAGGTAAAAAAAACAGGTTTCCCATTACCATTTTATACCTATTAAAACCTTAATATAATGAAAGTTTACATTCGTACAAATGTAAAAATACCAGTCTGGTAGTCCTGAGCCGGTACAAGGTTGCTCTGGCAGCAGACTGAAAATGTGAAGCCCTCTAGCGCTACCCACGTCATTAAGTTGGTAAATATCAATTTTTCAGAAAAATGGTATGAACAAAAATTGTGGGAAATAAGTTTCTCTTTTACTTTTATAGAAATTGTTTTGGCTATTTACACAAATTTTTGAGTTATAATAATTTAACGTAAAAAAATTGGGAATTTCAATCAGTTTTACAAAATTCACACGTTCCAGAGATACTTTAGATGAAAATGTTGTGAATAAATCTCATAGAGGATAAAAAAATAAGTAATTTTTCTAATTGATACTTTAAAAAAAACAATAGTTACGGCTGTTGAATACACTTATAATAAATGTTGACGCATAAAAGCAAAAAAAAACTCTAAATCAGCTATTACATTTTTGTTGCTAGCTTTAATATAAACATTGTACACTAATATTGTGTAAATTTTGTATTAATTACCTGACTTTAACAACAAAAAATGATATTATTAAAAAAGGAAAAAAAATTGAGCTATCTATATATTCTAACATTATTATTTTTTTACTATTAAATGTACAAAAAAAATGAAAGAACAAAAATTGTAGTAAATAAATTTCTCTATTATTTTTGAGCAGAACGTTTTTTCTATTTCTTACGTTCTCTCCAAAATATGTTTTTTTCAATATTTTTTTATTGAAATATCATATAATAGTACCTTCAACGAACGCAATATTTTTTTTAATGTAGGAAGCGGTGCTAATTATTAAGATATTTGAGAATGAAGTTCAACCCTTTAAAAATGGGAATATGTGTAAGATTTGTTTGAGAAATACCATTTTGCTAAAACCAAGCAATGAATTTTCTTTACAACCTGATCTCAAAATGAGTAGCGTACGATGCTCAATTTGAATTGCATCAAAGTAGAGCATGCTCTGCTTAAACTGAGCAATAACTAAAATGGAAAAGCTCTACATGTTCCCAACTTAGAAATCTAAAATACTTATATTGCTACTAACCTAGGGTAATCCTGACACTTTCTATTGTGCAGGCTCATTATGAGCAACTTGAAGTTTGCCATTATTCAATTTAAAACTCCACTCAAAATACCCTGCTGTCTTACAATTTTTACCGGATTTTCTAGTAAAAATTGTGGGAAATCCGAGAAAAATTGGAAGGCAGCACGGTAAAATTTTGGGCACTATCAATTATGACTCTTTTATAATGATTATTATATTATTATACTATTATATTAAGTTTTTATTATATTACGTTTTTATTATATTACGTTTTTAGTTGTCTAGAATCAGTGGTTCTAAACTCAAACTTGGTCGTTTTTTACTTATTTTGTGATGCTTAATCAATAGCGCTAAAGAGTCTCTCACTTTTAGATTCGTTTTAATAAATGAATAAAACGACGAAACATGGATTTCAAATTACTATTTCTAGAGATTTAGTTCCGCAGTCCGTATTTTTCAAAAAGGGATATTACTCCATATACCTTAAAATATAGTTATTATTTAAGCTATTATATTATGTTATTATATTATGCTAGGTTAATAGCAATATAAGTTTTTTAGATTTCTAAGTTGGGAACATGTGCAGCTTTTCCAATTTAGATTTATTGCTCAGTTTAAGCAGAGCATGCTCTACTTTGATGCAATTCAAATTGAGCATCGTACGCTACTCATTTTGAGATCAGGTTGTAAAGAAAATTCATTGCTTGGTTTTAGCAAAATGGTATTTCTCAAACAAATCTTACACATATTCCCATTTTTAAAGGGTTGAACTTCATTCTCAAATATCTTAATAATTAGCACCGCTTCCTACATTACAAAAAATATTTAAAGAAAAAAGAAAAAACGTTCTACTTAAAAATAGTAGAGAAATTTATTTACTACAATTTTTGTTCTTTGAATTTTTTTATACATGTCGGTACCTCCGAGCAAAAAAAATCACTCTCGCGTTTCACCCTTTAAAACTTCTTTCGGAAGTTGGTCGTCTAAAACAAACACTGTGTTCTTTGGGTTAAATGAAATGTCAAAATGTTTCAATTAAAATTAAAACAGCATTTGAAATAGACTAACTTAAATATGCACGAATCTATACAATATTGTAGTGATGCCGGTCGAGACGAGGAAAAATGAGAATTTCTCACTTTTTCTCGTTGATTCCTCATAAGTTCATCGGTTTTACCTTTCACTTTTCTCAATATTTCTCAAATTTTTTCATCTCTTCTCGGGCCGTCTCTTCCCGATCTCATCTCGGGTTTTTAAGGAACTTTTGCCAGATGCTTGGCTCAGTGGTTCTCTCACGGAAGGAACTGTCAAGAGCAAAGGATCCTAATCTACTAAATCTGGCGACCGTAGAAAAATGTTGGGCTCCACTGAGTAACACAAAGAGACGAAGCCTGTCCGCTAACGCACACTTGTACTATAGATGAACTTCTAACAGCTTAAGAGTAACATCTGGCTAGAATTCCTCAAAAAGTCGAGGCGATCACGGGAAGAGAAGGTTTGAGATGAGATGAAATGAGAAGAGACAGTTTGATACGAGAATTTTTGAGAAATTCTGCCCGCCTCATTCTCATATCGTCTCATTCCTCGATTTCCTCGCTCAACGGCATCACTACAATATTGTATTGAGATTTTGAATTTTTTAAGTTTAAGTATAACGTCAAAGTGGTTTTTTTTGCTCGGAGGTACCGATTTGGTAGTAAAAAAATAATAATGTTATAATATATAGATAGCTCAATTTTTTTTCCTTTTTTAATAATTTCATTTTTTATTGTTAAAGGTAGGTAATTAATACAAAATTTACACAATATTAGTGTACAATGTTATATTAAAGCTAGCAACAAAAATGTAATAATTGATTTAGAGTTTTTTTTGCTTTTATGCGTCAACATTTATTATTAAGTGCATTCTACAGCTGTAACTATTGATTTTTTTTAAAAGTATCAGATGGAAAAATTACTTATTTATTTATCCTTTATGAGATTTCTTCACAACATTTTCATCTCCCCTCGTGGTGACACCTTGTCGTGGTGAGGGGGCTTAGGACCGGCCAGGAGCTAGCTATCCTGTGCGGATGATGTTAATTCATATTCCAAATGGGGGCTAACCATCCTCGTCAGCTGTGAACGACATGGTTTCTGGAAGGAATAGGACACTCATGCCTTCTTGGTTTTGCTAAGTTGGTGTGGAGTAGTCTCGATTTAGGGTTGACGCCCGATGGACCGGTTGTCTGTCCGATCTGACCAACGACACTAGTCCGATCGGCACATTACAGGCAGTAAACTGGGAGTGATGAGTCCTGTCGCGGCGGTTCTAACCGTGGCAGGTACAAGTCTGATATAAGCGTAGCTCTGCCAAGGTGTATCTGCGGTAAGGTGTCAATAGCCAGCCCCTTTTGGATTGATCGGCAAGTGCGTAATGGATGTAAGGGGTCGGAACCTTCATTTCTACTGTCGAGTCTGTTTCGTCCGTGTATTCCGGGAACGGCTAAGCAGTTAATTGGGCCTCAGGGATCTGGGGTAGGATCGCAGTATCTGAGGGTGCACCCGCTCCCAATAATGACGGCCCGACACTTTACGCACCAGGCGCTGGTGATCTTTAACCTATGGATTTAAATAAAATTTTCGGAAACGACATGGAAGTAGAACTTGGCCCCATGGATCCTGAGCCAAGCTCATTGGCACCTTGCGAGATGGCCAAGAATCAGACCAACGCGACTGCTCTTGATGAGTTGGAAAGCTCTTCTAAACGGCTAGACGAGGTCAAGAGGAAGCAAGAAGCGGTAAATGCTACAGGGGAAAAAATATTGTACCCGAGGCGTACTAACCTACAGTACAGCGGTTGCACTATAGGTTATGTGTAACAGATGCTCATTTTCTGGACTCCAGCAATCCATTTTTTGGGCAGCTCCTACCCAATAAACATGGACAGACGATGCCTGGACAGCTCGTGCGTCTCTATTGAACACCAGAGGTCCCAAAGTTAGATGGCAGACGTCCCGAAGTTGGGCAGAAGTTTTACATAGTAAACAGACAGCAGTTGCGAATTCTATGGCCAGCGGCTGTCTAAAAGTTTTTCCCGTGTACAAAGCCTGCAGACTACAAGGATAAGGTTCCTCCCTTGTTGATGGCTTTCAGACGCATGATCCATTTAATGGAACAGCAAGCTGGGGTCAAGGAGGAAATCTCCTTATCCTTGAAGTACGTCAGAGACAACCAGCTAAAGAAAAATCCTCAGCTGGTTAAAGATGAAGCTCGCGTCTCATATGAGAAGAGCGAAAAGCTTGTCATAGTCGTGAGAGAAATGAGTACGCAGGTAGATGTTCTTACGAGGGCACTAGAGAAAGAGTTGAAGAGTGAAAATACTCTCCTTAAACTAAAGAAGAGGTCCTTAGATCCTTCAACTCCTCCCCCCCCCCCCCCAGCGCAGGAAAAGCACCAAGCGAAGGCCATCTGCAACGCCTGAAGAGAAGACGCCGATGAAGAAGGTGGCAGGTTCCCCTTCTCAGAAGGATGTTCATCCAATTCTTTTTTATGGCGAAACTCTTACGAGTGAAACCATTGACGGTAAAGAAGGGACATCAAAAGACGATGGCTTCCAAATTAAACTTAATAAAAACAAGGAGGCAGAAACGAAGAAGGCCAATAACAAGGCTGAAAATAGGGAAAAGGAACCACTGATCTCTATATATAACTGGATAGGCGATTAGTCTCAAATGCATGCTTCGAGTAGAAGGCCGGAAGACGCCATTATTTTAGTATTTTTTTTCTAAAGTGGCGGGAGATTTTAAATAATGTGATTTATGTTTGAGTTATAAAGAAGAAAAGTAGGGTTTCAATTTTAAGAATTAATTAGTTTTAATGTAAAGAAGTAAATAATTAGTTAAAAAATATATTTCTGTATATATTTAAAATGAAATTTTTGCAGTTTGCAGTGTACAGCGGGTAATAAGAGAAACAATTTTATTAATTACTATATACAAAGTTAAAATAAATATAAATAGTTATCAGAAAAAATATTTTAAAGTAATCTATTTAATACTGTATGATTTATGGAGTACAGTTTTTATAAAAAGTATATATTTTATTCACATGTATAACTAAATTTATCGATTTCACCGAGTCAGTCATCTCCGAGACTCGGAGAAATTGATGAATTCAGTTATACATGTGAATTAATAATACCGAGTGATAATTAACAAATATTATTAATATATATTTTATTGTACATAATCTTTTTTGATAAAAATATAATACAATTATTGTCACAAAGTTTAAGGAAAGAAAATAATGCGTTTAATATCAAGTTCATTTATTTGTATATAATCATTTAATGCGTTTGATTTCAAGCACAGAATTCAATTCTCAATTTACAATTATTCGTAGTAACAAAAAAAATATTTATGTACAATTCCTCAGCTGATAAATTAGCATCTTCATACAGTCATCTCCAATCCAATAGTTTGAAGTCCCCATGTTAGATGTTTCCAATACGATTTATTCGTGTAAATACTCTATTAATAATATAATTGTTATTAAGGGGAGGGTACACCTACTTTTCAACTGTATAAAGGAATTCATTTGAATGGTTAACAAGAAGAATGGTCAGAAAAAGATGTTTTAAATCAGCATATATATCTTCACATTTGTTGAGTACTTCAGCTGAAAAATATGTTTCTAATTGATTATTTATTAATTTATAGTTTTAAAATTTACGCTTAAAATGTTGCCAGTTTTAACAAAAAAAAAAAAATAATAATAATTTGGCAACAAAAACATATACTTTTTTATTGATATAGTAAATGTATAACAATATGAAAAGTATTCTTTTTTTGATACCAAATTCTTATATTTATTTAATTTTGTTATGTTAAAAAATGCTACATTATAGGCATAAATTAAAAAACTATAAGTTCATAAATATTCAATAAAATATAAATATAGTTTTCAACTGAACACTGAAGTACCCAGAAGAATACAAAGATAAACATTGTGATTTAAAACATTCTTTTATAATCTTTAAACTGTCTGAAAGTCGTTAAAAAAGTAAAAAATAAGTAAGCGACACTATTAACGTCATTTTAATTTTTGAAGGCTAAAAATAAAAATGGTTTTCGAAAAAATGCTTCAAAAATAGTAAAAAATAAAATTTTAATTCCCCAACTTTTTTTTAGGTATTAAATCATATTTAAAGAAATAATAACGTATGAATTCAAGCTTTTTCAATTTTTAGGAAAATTAAGAATTCTAAAGTGACAAAAATATTTTCTGATTGATTTTACTTTATCGCAATAGAATTCCTTGCTAAAAAGTACTGTCTAAATAATTTTGTTGAAGCTTTAAAATAATTCCTTAATATATGAAAAGCTGTGTATACCCTCCTCTGATGAGCATTTATTCACATGTAATTTGAATAGATCAGCTGTAACTTCTTTTTAATCATCTTTAAGAATTGCTGCAAATGTGGATACTATTGACCGATCTGAAATAGCTGTAAATAGAAAACAGAATGTCCGTGACTAATGGTCCATATTTTCTAAAAATGTAGTATAAATTCATGAATTATAGTTAAAAAAAATAAAAATATTTAATATTTAATATTTATCTCCAGAAAATGTTGAAATAAAAAAAGGCAGAGAGTAAATTACTTGCAGGACGAAATACATATATTATCTTGAACAAAAAAGCATACAAATTAACAGATAAAATATATGCAACTCAAGGCAATAAAATTTAAGAAAAATACAAAATAGAATAATCTACAGTAATAAAATATAATCTTTTTCATTACAAAATATAAAAATCCAAACCAGAACCTTTCAAATTAACTTATAAAATAATTGCAACATATATGACAATAATGCAAGAGAAATATGAGAAAAGTTTTGTGCATTGTAAAGCCTTAAACTAATAAGCAGTAAAAATGTTTTTAATTTTTTTAAAAACTTAAAAATTTTTCTACCGTAGAAATTATAATACTGAAAAAGTCGTAACATAAAAGTGTCTGAGGTCCCATGAACCGTAGAGTAGTGTGTTTAGGAGTAAACAACTTCAATTGAAGCTACTGATTTTGCCAAATAATTTGCCGATTTAAGTAATTGCGAATTTTTTTACCTACTTTTTCTTCAGAAAGTGATTTCGTAGCTGAAAACATGCGTAATTTAATATAGGTTTGACAAATTTTTTTTGATAACGTGAAAATATGATTACCCTCTTCCGGCGCATCGTCAAATAAATGTCCTGTTAAAGAAGGAAATAAATTAGATCCTGATTGAAAAAGGTCATTAAGTACTTTGGAACAAAGAACGGCAGGGAAGTTTCGCTCTTTTGGAATCATGTTGTCTATCTTAACAAGAGAATATTTAAAAAATTGCTCAGCTTTGTGACAAATTGCTGTGACCGATTCGCTGGGATAGATAAGTCCTCCATGACTTTTCGCCTGAATTAAAAATTGATCTTGGTATGTAGCTTTTGATTGCTGAGGTTCAACAAGAGCTTCGCGACATGTCAGACATTGCACTCTTAGATAAGATTTTTGGTCGTTCAGGATTTTTCGAACGACCCACCCAGCAATGTAAGATACACAACCTTTGGAAAATGGAGAAAGTAGATCTGGCAGAGCAGATGACATTATTGTAAATTCTTTAAACAAATCATTACCTTCAATGCGATACTCTACTTCAGCGAGACCATATTTTTTTCTACTCTCAGATTACTAATTTCATCATACAAAGACGGATCGTAGTAATCTATCCTTTTTGTTTTTAATCTTGTACTGGACACTGTTAAAATGGACGTTGAATCCATTGCTTCAACATTACCATTAGTAGCAACTACTTCATGGCGCACGAGAAGCCGTTTGTACGCAACGACAAATTGTGAGCAAGTTGGACTCGTGCACCAACCACCACACTGCCTAATTGCACAAAAAAATAGTTCCAAATGATCTTGACTTAATTTATATGTAAGTAGATACTTAAGTTGAGAACATTGTGGTTTTACATGAGTATCAAAAATACTAATAACTGACATTACTCCCGTAATAAAACCAACGAATGGAACATAACGTCTAGTTTTCCAAATTGCCTTACCAGCAACGTTAGTTATTCCTTTTAAATATTCAACTTCTTTTAAAGTATTTTCCCGCCAAAAAACTTCATTTGATGGACGTAATGGAGCTTTAAAGCCTTTTCCGAAGGGATTTCTTGAATTTAAGAAATCAAAAATTCTATCTACACAACGGATAAATCTAACAGTTCCTGAGCTACCTCGAAAATTTATCAAGTTTAAATACTTATCACAGTATTCAATAGAATCAGCAGTACTGCTACTTAAAGTCTGAGCAGCCAAATGTACTTTCATTTTCATTTTATGGAAATCTATATGAGCCCTTCTAAGTTTATTTCCTGATCTCAGCCCTTCCTGTTCTTGTAAGTTTACTAGATTTTCAATGAAACGCCATTCAATTAAATTACCTTCTTGATCTTTCAGTCTTTTTAATTGCCCTAAACAATTACGAAACAATTTCAGCATATGACACGCATCGAAAATTACAGCAACGTTTTCGTTTGTGGAAGGATGTGGAAAAAAGGGATGCGGGTTTGGCATGTCGAATGTAGCCCCGAGTAATTTCATTGCAGCAAAATGCTCTGCTGGACCATCCAATGTCACTGAAAGTACTCTGACATTTATCTCATGTAGTAAGACTAAAGCATTCGAAATCAAACCCGCAGTGGCAACTGACTCCATACCATTAACGACTATATACCCTATCGGAAGCTTCCAGCTGCTGTCTAGTGCTACCACCATTAAAACAACAGCATCCTTTGCTAGTTGAATGGAATCACTGTCCTCGATTTCGGATCCTATATCTACATAACCTCGAACTTTGCCATTCGGAAGATATTGCAAACCTTTTTTAATGGATATTCCGTCAAGCATTAAACTAACTAAAACTTCTTGATTTTTTTCGGCAGCTTCCGATACTTTGAATCGTAATGCATCGAAGCTTTCTGAAGTGAAACCAGGTTCTCCATTCAAAGCAGAGTACCAGTCTTTTAAAGTTCTGGGATGAGGAAGATCTTTACAAAATTTATTTCTCACAAAAACGTATGCTTTTTGAGAGTAAAAATGTAATGTGCACGCAAATGAACGCAACGCGGGTGGATACTTGTCCCTACAAATGCTACCTACTTTTTTACGCCTTTGACATTTAAAACCCTTTCTTTTTGAACTAGGTGACTGCGTTTTAATGCTGTTATGATTTTTCATGAATCTTTTCATAAGCTGTGAAACATCACTTTCCGCAATGGACTCTAAGCATGCAAGTCCATTTTCCGGAACAGCTCGAGTACGTCGTAATTCTCTTACTATATCACTTAAGATCGTCACTTTCTTCCGTAAACGCTTGATAACTTGCTTTTGAATTTTTGACTCCTTCATACTCCTGTACAGCTTCTTCCTCACTCCATCAAATCGTCTTTTCATGCCTCTTGGAGTGGAGTGATAATGATGGTCATGAATCAAGCTATTTATTTTTTGCGGTGTTGTCGGATTTTCAGAAGTCTTTTGATTGTCCGAAGTCAACATGGATTCAGCCGTCAATTCCAAATCTACAAACAAATAATTTATAAAAATTTACATGCCATAAATATTTATATATTTGTTTGCATTGTAATGAAAATTAATTTGTTAATAAGCAGAGGTTAAAAAAATTGCTTTAAAACAATAAGTTAAAAAAAAACACATTTTTTTAACTCCCAGAGAAGTGATACATTTGAAGCAAATAAAATTTATTTGTGCCAATAAATGAAAATATGTTTGACACAGAGCCTACTAACCTTTTATATTTCTATCAAACAATAATTATATTTGGCTTAGATAAAATTTTATTTTACACAACAAAAACAAAATATTGAAATTCAAGTTTCCTACATTTATTCACTAATTTATGTCTTTTTTTTTAATTTCCGATTTTTTGCAAGCAGTATTAGTCTAATTCTCTAATTTTTCTTATTAAAAAAATATTTTCTGTTCAATAATACATTTGAATGTTTTTATTTATATTTATACTATATCTGTCAAATTTTAAAGTTTTTTTACTTCCTTTAATTATATTTCATTCATGGTGTAGTTGTTTTATGTCTAAAGGAAGTATACTCACGGAATAAAAGAAATAAGAGACACTTTGTTTTTTGTAAATTTCGTATTGACATTGGCAAGTATTTTAAAAAATTTGTACCAATATAATGGTTACCGGGTCTCCCTATAAATTTATTTTAATTATTTACACCATTTCACGCTCACCTTTAAAACGTTTTGCGTTTTGCTCGTCCTCTAATGTATATAAACGTTTTTTGTTCAATGGTTCAATAATTTCATTTTGTACATGTAATTCCATCGAAGTACTTGCAACATCCAGTTGCACAGCTTCATTAAGGTGTGGAGGCTCTGATAAAAATAATAAGTCCATTCATAATTACAATCAAGAACACATATGCTTCCATTCCCTAAAGAGAGTATACTCACGGAACAACAGAAATATTAGAAACTTTGGTTTATGTAAATTACATATTTTAAAAAATTTCTACAAATTTAAATGTTTACCGGTTCCCATATAAATTATTTTAATTATTTACACCATTTCACGCTCACCTTTAAAACGTTTTCCGTTTTGCTCATCCTCTAATATACATGAACGTTTTTTCCTCAATGGTTCAATAATTTCATTTTCTATATGTAATTCCATCGAAGTACTTCCACCATCCAGTTGCACAGCTTCATTATTATGGTGTGCAGGCTCTGATAACATTTATAAGTACATTTATAAGTACGATCAGGGGCACATATGCTTCCATTGTCTGCGCTTGTCTTATGCATGTCAATTTATGAATTAAAAAACTGCGTAGACAAGGGATGGCATATATGCCCCCGACTGTATGAATAATATACTCGTTTAAGGTTTTCAAGCTTACTGGATATTCTGTATAAAATATTCGTGTTCAATAGTTCATTTATATTTGATAATAAATATAACAAGAAACATATTTCAACATTTTTTCACGAACAATTTTTTTTTTTAATTTAAAATTATAATATTATTAATCATACCATTCAAACTTTTTGTAGAAAATAAAGTTGGGTAAACAGTTGACTTTAGAATAACTTGACCTGATTTTTTTTTATAAAAAAAATGATCCTCAAAATGTGCATCACAAATAAAAGTTCTCTCATCAGGTCGAAAATCATTTAAACCAATGCTCTGTATCCAAAGGTTTAGAAGGTTTACATTTTTAAAAGGAAATCTGTGAATAGGTTGTCATAAATATTAGTAAAAAATTCATAAAATTTCCACACTTTATGACAATATTTCAGGTTTTTTAAATAAATTAAAAAAAAAAAATAAAATAAAGTCCTGATAAAACAGTTATACCACAAGAAGAACAAAATATAGAATCTCCTTCAATATTGGTATAAATATGCTACGAAACAGCCTGTTGCGTAGTTTATAGAGATTCTATCTTCTGCTTTTTCCTGACACATTTCAATTTCTCAATTTATATAAAAAATTTGTTATAGATTTCTGTCATTTCATAACTTACTTGCGAAAATTAACGTTGAATCCGACTTCTTTAACATTACTGCAACAAACACACTGCAGATAGTATCGATCAAATTTTGATGGTATACTATTTAAATGGATTCTTTCCCGTTCATTTGTGTTCTTTGTAAAACAGTTTTCATCAAAATGTTCAGAGCATAACCTACTACTAGGTTTCAATTCAAAATTTTTCTTCAATCCCATTTTATTGAGCCATATTTGGCACTTTTCAACAGACGTTGGAAACCTGAGAAATAAAACTTTCATTACTTTTATTATAGTTGTATAATAATAATCATGCATTATTAACTTTATTTGATAAACATAATTAAATGACTAGTGTTTGCGTGTGGTTTACAATTATAAGTTTCTACTTAGTATGTTTAAATGTAAAAGCTGTTGATATTGCTAAACCAAACTGTTGATTCTATATCTAAAAGCTATTAATTTTACATCAAAAAATAAATTTCTGTAAAATGTACAAACCTTTACCTTATATTTTTACACACAATCAGAACTTTTCGAATTGTACAACTACACAAGACATTATGACAATAAAAACAATAACAAATAACAACATAACCTATAAATGTACATATCAATAATATTATTAAAATATTTACTCACTTGTGAAAAGAAACTCATTTTCTTTCACTTTTCCCACAATAGAGACAAATTAAACCCATTGAACTCACTTTTATAATAATCTTAAACAATCAAAAACATTTAATTCACAATCGCATGTAACACCATGGTGAAAACCGCTACAACCAACACACGTAAATGTAACAAACACAGCTTTGGATCATGATACACAGTAACCAAAGTCATGGCGGACAGTTTTTCAAGTAGAAGTACACCGGAAACAGTTTTCCTGTATGTATCGCCCATCCAGTTATATATAGAGATCAGTGAAAGGAACTGAAAGGAAGGAAAATCCTAAAGACTCGATCCACGGAAGCTGTGAGGATCTCGATCGGTGAATCGCAGCTCATCAAGGATATGGAAATGGCAGTTAAGCCACAGGACTCAAATGTCGAAGTCCTAAAAATGAGACGTACTCTAAAAAAGGAAGTTCTCCTCACTTTTTTTTCTCTAAAAAAGTGGGAGAAACGTCAAACTTTGCAGGAACACTTGCTTCGGCTCTGAAGGACAGAGCCCAAGTGACTGCTCTTGTCAACAGAAGCAGCCTCGAGGTTCGAGATCTAGATGAGACCTCGACAGAAGCCGAGGTTATAACAGCAGTAAGGGAACTGGTAGAGGACATTAACCTGAAGCCCACGTGTCGTCTTCTTTCATGTTATGGTAGAATGAAGACAGCGTTGATCTGATCGCCGGAGGCAAAGTGTAACACTCTGCTCAAGGCCGGCAAACTCCGCGTGGGATGGATCAACGCCCATATACGGGAGCATCTAGAGGTCGTTAGATGTCAGAAGTGCCTTAGCTTCGGCTATACGACTTGAACTTGCAAGGGCCCCGACAGAATTAAAAACTGTCGGAGTTGCGACATTTTAGATCACATAGCCAGAAACTGCACCTCAGAACATCCGAAATGTCTGACTTGTTCGGACCAACAGAAGGAGGACTGCGCTCATCTCTCATGGAGTGGCGCTTGCCCCACTTACAGGGAGGAACTACAGAAGCTTAAAAAGGCAAAAGTCTAAAGTTTCTGCAGATAAATCTGCAGAAACGCAAAGAGGCCCAAGACCTCCTAATGCAGACAGCCGGGGAGAAAATGATCGATGTCTTGTTCTGTACTGAACAGAACAGAAAGAACGAACTCGCTCCCTGGTATCAGGATAAATCGGGAAGAGCAGCCATTCAGATCTACAATTCCGAGTTACGGGCAGATAAGTTCCTAGAGACAAACAATGGATTCGTGTGGGTGGAAATGTCAGGAATACGCATGTATAGCTGCTATTTCTCTCCCAACAATGAACTGTCAGTCTTCGAAGATCAAATATACGACCTAGAAACGAGCCTTAGAGAATCCAGGTTGGATATCCCCATTACAGGTGACTTTAATGCTAAATCACCAGAATGGGGCGAGACAAGGCTCGATAAAAGAGGAATCTTAGTCGGAGAAATGATCTTCAGGAACAACCTGATGGATGCGAACCAGGGTATGTCTTGGACTTTCAGGAGAAACGGGAAATGATCGGTATTATTGATCTTACGATCACATCGACATTCCTGAATAAAAGCATTAAGGGGTTACATGGGTTTTAAAGGACAAAAAAAGCACTTTTTTAATAATTTTTTTTATGTAATAAACGAATTAATTTATTGAGCTCTTTTATCACATAAAAGTACAATATTTGAAGAATACATTTTATAAATTTCATTAAAAAATTGAGCCATCGAGGACTGACGTTTTAACACCACTGGGAAAAAAATGTTTTTGCGGTGGACATGATAATTTTATATAGCATCATTCGAAATCAAAAAACAAACGATTTTCTGGTAGAAGGTGAATCTGGCTGGTGCCTGAACGAAGGATTTAAAAAATTTTTGAATTTTGAATTTTTGGCAGCGTTTTATGCAAAAACTACCATTTTTTACACACTTTTTGACTACATATATCTTTATAAAATTGGTTGTGATTAAAAAGAAAAAAAAATCCTTCGTTCAGGCACAAGTCAATGCTATTGACAAGAAGTGTACCAAATTTCAAGAAGATAGGTGCATTAGTACTCAAGAAATCGTGTCCAATGTCTTCAAAAATCGAGTTTTGAGAAAAAAGCAATTAAAGTTGAAGGTTCAAAAAGTTGGATTTTTCAGGATATTGGCGGATTTTTTGTTATCCATGAAAAATAATCAATTGATACTTGCTGATTGGAAATATGAAGTTATAAATTTCTAAATTTAGAGCTGTAGGCACGATGTTTTTCGATTTCAAACCATTGTGTGCCAGTCGAATATAATGAGAGAAAATTCCAAATTCTCTTTCTTTCTCTCTCTCTCATCTATAGTTTTAATCAGATTAACTTGAAACTTAGGGAAAATATTCTTGACATGTAATACTATTAAATAAAAAAATTTTTTTAAGATTGATTTTTTGAAGCTTTAAAACCCATGTAACCCATTAAGGATTGGCCCGTCCCAGAGGATTATACCTACACTGATCACCAGTATATTGAGTTTTCAGTCTCAAGAGGAGACACACTGCGGGCTAGGAACCACGGAGTCCTCTGTAAGAATGTCCCAAAGTGGAAAATTAAGAAGCTCGACAAGGAGAAGTTCGGCCGGTCCCTTTACGAATCCCGCCTCATAGAGGAACTTGGATGGGTGAAAAGACCGAATAATCTGGAAGGGGAAGTGTGGACGGTGAAAAATATGATTGTCACCGCATGCGACGCGTCAATGCCGCGCCGTAGAAGCACAACCCCAAAAAGAAGGAATGTATACTGGTGGTCAGAGGAACTGGCCTCTTTGCGAAAAGCATGCCTCAAAGCAAGAAGGAGATTTGACCGTTCTAACGGAGATCCTTTGCTAAAGGAGGCATATACAGAGGCCAAGAGAATCCTCAAGAAGGAGATACGCGCAGCGAAAAGCCATGATAAGCCAGACAATGGTCTGGCTTATAAAATCGTTAGCAAGAAATTGTTAACGAGGCAAAAGACACCCGGTCTAGACAATCTCGATTGGGTCCGGCAAATTATAAAGGTTTTGTTTCCTCCAGCAGAACCATGGCCTAGGATGGACTGGAGTGACTGTCAAGTCGGTGAGGATGAACTCTTCACTCTTACAGAATTACAGAATGCAGGCAGCAGGTTGAAGCTAAGCAAAGCGCCTGGAATCGATGGGATAGGCAACGAGATCCTTAAACAAGTGATCGTTGCTTTACCCCAGATTCTTTTGGAATGCTACAACAACTGCCTTAAGAGAGGAGTGTTCTTCCGCGAGTGGAAAAGACAGAGGCTGGTCGACCTAAGGAAAGGAGACAAACCTGTAGATAAGTTCTCATCCTACAGGCCTATTTGCCTGTTAGATACGATGGGAAAACTTCTAGAAGACATGGTTCTGCAGAGAATGTAGTCTCACCTGACCGGTGAGAATAGTCTATCTGAAAATCAATTTGGTTTCCGTAAAGGCCTGTCTACAGTAGACGCCATCCAGAAGGCGGTGGACCTAGCCAGAGAAGGAAAAGACAAATTGGGACAAGGGGAAAAAAAGACCTTCTGCGCGTTGGCAGCCCTTGACATACGCAACGCGTTTAATACCGCGGATGGAAAGATCTCATTCAGTCGATAAGAAACAAAGGAATACCGCCCTACCTGTTGCGGATAATGGATATTTATCTTAGCGATAGGTGGGTTATATACTAGGGTGACACCTGCACTTTGAAGGAAGAGATGCAACGAGGTGCCGTACAAGCCTAGAAGATAGGGCCATTCGTATGGAATGTCTCTTATGATGTCTTCTTGCGAATGGGTCTACCTAAAGGCGCGGTGATCATCGGCTTCGCGGACGCCGCGTTGATCGTTTACACTGCCGAAACTGCAGAAGCCCTGGGCGTATTAGTGAACGAACGTCTGAGACGGCCAAAGCGCTGGCTAATGTACAGAGGCCTCCAAATGGCCCTGGTAAAGACGGAAGCGCTGCTAGTCACAGACTGACGTGGTTATACAGCCCCTGGTATCCAGATAGACGGATTCAAGATGCTGTGGAGGAAACATATAAAGTACTTAGGAGTGGAGCTAGATAAGTTCCTAAATTTGAAACTTGAAATTTGAAATTTGAATTTGAAATTTGGTGTTTCAAATTTAGGACACCGTTATGTGCCTTCTTCAAAAAGATGACTGGTGGCGAATGTTGCCCTGTCAAAGTTGCTATACGCAGATCCAGTGTGGGTTCCAACCCTGCGAAATGATAAAAGCAAGACCATCTGTAGAAGGGTACTGTCAGCGCAGAGAAGTGTTACGAAACGTATCATTTCGGTCTATTGGACAGTGCCGACGTGTGCTACTCAGGTCCTTGCCAGCGTCTCGCCGGCAGATCTTTTGGCGCAAGAAAAAGAGTAAGTTTTCCTCCTTTTCAAGGAGAGAAATTCTTCTGTTTATACGGAAAATAATAGATCCAGCAAGGACCAAATTCGTCGAGATGCGAAAAGAGACTCGTCGACAGATGGCAAGATAGATGGAGCGTGCAGGAGACATGGGTGCTTCGGCTCATATCTTGAGCGATTTAAAAAGATTGCTAGCTCGGAGTGTGTGTACTGCAAGTTCCCAGTGGACGACCCAGAGCACACACTCTTCAGGTGCAAACGTTGGGACGCGGACAGGCAGGTCATGTTCGCCGGTGTAAACCGTAAAGTTACAACGGAGAACATGATTCTGCTTATGACTCGCTCTGTTAAAGATTGGCGAACCATAGATACCTTCATACATCATGTCATGAGGGTCAAAGATCTCAATGGTCAAAAAAAAAAGTAGGTTCCGTAGAATAGGGAAGGAAGCCGTTTTGTCCGCAAAGTAAGAGAAAATAAGACCACTTCTGATGGCGATACGCGCGGAAAGTGCTAGCTGGAAGTGGTCTTAAGGTCCCCAAATAGGGGTATGTTTTTAACGTGTCGGCAGAACATCGCCACCCCCGCATAACCCTGTAGTACGGGCTACAGGGTACCTGGTAGCAGGTTTTCACATCCTACGCAACAAAAAAAAAACATTTTCATTTAAAGTATCCCTGGAACTGGTGAATTTTGTAAAACTGTTTGAAATTACCAATTTTTTTACGGTAAATTATTATGACTCAAACATTTGTGTAAATAGAAAACAAAGTTCCACACAAAAGTAAAAGAGAAACTTATTTCCTACAATTTTTGTTCGTACCATTTTTCTGGAAAATTGATGTTTACCAACTTAATGACGTGGGTAGCGCTAGAGGGCTGCACATTTTCAGACTGCTGGCAGACCAAGTTTGTACCGGCTCAGGACTGCCTGACTAGTATTTTTACATTCGTACGAATGAAAACTTTTATTTTATTAAGATTTTAATCGGTATAAAATGATATTGGGAAATCCGATTTTTTGACCTGTTTAACCCTTTGCCAGACCAGGTTAGTACCGGCTAGGGACTGCCATTTTTACATTCGTATGAATGTAAAGTTTGGTTTAAATAAGGATTTAACTGGTATTATGTGAAGTGATATTGAGTCAGATATTGATAATATTGCTCTTTGGTCTGCTAACAATGGGCTTGTACTTAATCCAAGTAGAACCAGGGCCATTGTTTTTGGTCCAACTTGCGGCCCATCTATGAAAACTCTTTCGTCTCTCCCCCCACTTCAAATAGAAGGAATGCCTATCATGAGTCAGTCAAGGATTTGAGTCTAATACTCGATCGTTCACTGTCTGGGGAAGAGCATGTATCCGATATTTCGCGTAAAACTTATACAGTGCTTCATCAATTAAATAAGAAAAAGGATTTCTTACCTTCTTCAACTAGGCTTCTCTATATTAAGTCTCTTATACTGCCTTTCTATGATTACTGTTGTGTATTTTATGATAATATTTTGAATGAACTGAATAGCAAACTCGAGAGATCTTTTAATGCCAGTATTCGGTTTATTTATAAATTTCCTAAATTTGAGCAGCTTTCTCAATTTCGAACTAAATCTGGGCTTCTAGATGTAGCAACGAGAAGACAATTTTTCATGGGAAATTAAATTTTTTCTATCTTCAAGAATAAGATACCTCAATATCTATATGAACTCTTTACATTTAGGGATATTAACCTACCAAGTCACAGGCGGCTCACAACGCAGTCACAATTGAAATTTCTGTATTTTTACTTTTTATTTTATCTAAACTCGTCTTGTTTTGAAATAAAATTTTGGTAAAAATATTTGTATCTGTTATTATTATTTTATTCTTTTTCTTTATTTCATTTAAATTCGTCTTACTTTGAAATAATTTCTTAGTAGCAATAATTGCGTCTGTTATTTATTTTTTATTTTTTTATCTTTGTTACCTTTGTTTTTAGTTTTAATAATATTATTTTTGTTAATTTTTAATAATCATATTTTTTTATACCGAATGGTTATGTTTGTACTTATTTAGTTTCTTGGAGGGCTACGTAGCCCTAGAAACTTGTATATGAATAAATAAATAAATAAATAATTCTCTTTTTCATGTTTTCTGTAATGAATGTCGTGGGATACCCATTTTTTTGGAAGGTTGTTGTTATAAATTCCAGATTGTGTTTGTAAAACTTTTTGTTTCATAATCGAATGGCTCTGTCTGTAAGATTATGTATAACATTTTTCTTAAAATGTAAAGGTTGGTGTGATGAGTAGTGTAAATACCTGCCCGACCAGGTTGGTTTTTGGTATCAATTAGTGATTAGTGAACCATTGTTTTTTATGATTTTTATATTCTGGAAGGGAATCTCATTGTTGTTTTCTAGCTCGAGGGTGAATTGAAGTTTGTGAAACCCACTGTTTAAATTTGAAGAGCGCGGTCTACTTGATTCTTTGGCACGTCAGTGAAAATATCATCCACGTATCTGAAGAAGAAAGGAGTTTCAAACGGCAAATGTTTTAGGCAATAATGTTCTTTGTAGTCCATGACTAGATAGGACAGGATGGGTGATAGCGGAGAGCCCATGGGGAGTCTATTTTACTTTTTGTAGTGCGTGTCCTTATATTGACAATAAAAATTTGTCAAGCAAGTTCTGAGAGCTTTTATGAATTGTGTTTTTGGTATTTTTGTGTTTTTCTGTAGTTGTAAGCATTTCTCTTTCACACTATGAATAACTTCAAGAAAATAACATTGTGATTATAAAAGGAATTTTTACGTGTTTCTGTAACTTTACAGTTGCTGGTGAATTTAATACTATGAATGTAGGTGTTTTTATAACTTACTTCCAAAGTAGTACATTCACAACCCTGAATGGTACATTTACTGAAAATTTACAATAATGAGGTAATTTTCCTAAAGCATTTTTTACAGTGTACGGTTACTTCTCCCCACTCTTGCATTGTCTAACAAGTTTCCTGTAGTCGCCACCAGGCGTCCGAATTGTCGATTTTTGTCCTTAACGGTCATTGCAGTAGGCAGATGGTTAAATATGTCGGACTAAAAATACTGATATGCTTTAGATCTAAACAAAAATTACATTTTAAATGTTATAGGGTTTAATGATAACTAATTTGAATTCCAAGCTTCAAAATTCGAAATGGTGCGTTCAATGCTGAATCGTTCGAATGACTATGTTTACTTCATTAATATAATCAGATTCATCTTTCAGGGAATCCCCATTCTCTTCGGAGGAAATTATTTTTTTTAAACAGTTTTTAAAGCAATTTCTAGAAGAGAAATTTTATTGCTTACTGATAAGGCAATATCATAACATTGTCTATATATCTTTTGTTTTTAGATCCTACCTATAGCTGCAAGTTTCCTTCCAGAATGACGCTGATTTTGGACTTTTTATGTGGACAAGGTTTTGTTGTGTTACCCGAATCACAATTACCTATTCTAAAATATAAAAATCAAGAAAGAATTTTTATACGTTTCATGTGATTTTGAAACGATTGAATTTTTATCTTTACACTCAGCTCAGATTACACCGTCAAAAAAAAAAAAATAATTTGGAGTGATAAAGACTAGACTAGTAAATTCTTACGGAATTTGGATCACTAAATTTAAAACCGGAGCCGGTTTTCAAAAATTAGCTTTCATTTGTTTTCTAACCTAAAAAAACCAAAAATTTAAGTTTAACCTGCTGTAGTGTGTATAAAAACTATAAAAAAAATATGAATCTAAAACAGTTGTAAACTGTGAAGTATCACCTTTAATTTAAGCCCAGAAAACTTAAAAAATATTCAGTAGTTCCCGAGATATGATTGAAAACGTGCAAGCATTTTTTCCTTAAAAGTCAAAGAAATCGTGACTTGACCTGAAAATTATGGTTCTTTAGAAAAATATGCTTTAACGTTTTTCCTCATATCTCGGGAACTACTAAATATTTTTTAAGTTTTCTGGGCTTAAATTGAAGGTAATACTTCAAAGTTTACAATAGTTTGAGATTCATATTTTTTTATAGTTTTTCTACACACTATAGCAGGTTAAACTTAAATTTTTGGTTTTTTGAGATTAGAAAACAAATGAGAGCTAACTTTTAAAAACCGACTCCAGTTTCGGATTCAGCGACCCAAAATACGTAAGAATTGATTAATCTGGTATTGTGTGCCGGTGTTATAAATAAAAGTTAGAAATATTTTTTGTATTCTTAGAAATAATTTTATTTACTTTAATAAAATGTATTTAAATCTTGAGCAGCAAATTAATTTTTTTTGTGTTTATTGGAAATTAAATTGTTATTTTCTTGTTAAAACTGCTATGCGAAATAACAAAATAATATATTGTTGTTAACAATTCTATAAACAAATAAATAAATAGTTTTATCCTATTTCGAATAAAAATATCAACTTTACAGCAATGAATTGCATAAATAATTTGAGTTTCCATTTTTAAGATAATAATACACTCAAAGAATCTATATATTAAGTATTATAGTTTATCCATTAATTTTTACTGTCAAAGCTATTATTCGGGGATAATCATGCAGAAAGAAAATTTTTCCCAGCGAAGATAGTAAAGCTTTAAACCTGGATAAAAATACTTAAATTTTTTTAGAAAAATTTAAATCCAGGATAGAAATATTTGCATTTTTTTTAGAAGATTTTTCTTTCATGTATTGAAAATTTACTATCTTCTCTAGCAAAAAATCTTGTTTACACGATTATTCCAGATTACAAACCTGATAGTAAAAGTTATTTACTAAAGTCTTTTAGTGTAATATTATTTTAAGAAGTTTCATAAAACAATTATTAAAATTGTTAACAATAGTATATTGTTTATAACAATAAATTATTTACATAACTTTAGTGCCCATTGTTAATATAAAAATAATATTATTTTGTGATTAAATAGTAAAGAAACTTAATTCATTGCTCTCATACAATGTTAATAAATACCGAATATATGTCTCTAGTGTTTTAAATTGTTTATAACCATCAGGGAAATGGACAAATTTTATGTATTGCATAAAACATTTAGCTTCTCAGAAAGTAGAGTTAATTATTTCATAGGATTTTTATGAAATGTCGCTAGGGGAAGTACATTAAGGTATATCTCTCGGTTAAATGCAGGCTATCAGAAAAAAAATTCCAGTGTCCTTCAAAGGATTTAAAACTTTTTAGAAACTATATTTTTGGGAAGGAAATATCCTTTTTTAGAAAAAAAATTTGTAATGTTAAAAATTGATGCTATTTTTTCTGGTAGCCTGTATTTTACTGAGAAATACACCTTAAACGAGTGGAATATAAAAATTTAATTATTTTATTCAATTGCAAATTTAACAGGGACTGACACGAAAACCGAAACAAAATATATTTCATTTTTGTTTCGTTTTTGATTCACAAAACCGAAACAAAATATTATTTTTATTTTGATTTGTGAAACATAAATCTCCAAGCAATTAAATTTTGTTTTTGACGCCTGAAACGAAAAGGCTCGTTTCGTCTCAGACCTAAAACGAAAATGAATATTGAATTTAGGTTTGTAACTAGTCTGGAACGAAAAAAAAATAAAATTATATATTTAATTTTGATCGATCGATGTCAGTGACTCTCCGCAACATTCTTCTTCTTGATTATCTTAGGGGTTCTACATAAGAAGCCGTGAAAAGGGAACAGGATTTTGACTAAAAATAAATACATGCACACAAGTATTTTATTGAACAAATACATGCACACTAACGTTATATTTAAACAAATAGTTGCGCACTAGTGTTTTAACGCACAAATACATGCGCATTAACTTTCTAATGAATAAATACATGCGCACTAGTGTTTTAGTGCATAAATACATGCGCATTAGTGTTGTAACGAAGTAAAATTTTGCTATGCTCCGAATTTGCTCGTCGGAGCCAAGGTTCTCAAATTATATTCACTTATGCTGGAAAACTAGATTATTGACCATAAATTTACTTTACTTAATTTCTACTGTCGCTTTGGGATAGGTAAAGTCAGTAATCTTCACAGGATTTCTATTTGTAAGAAATAAGAGATAATATATTGTAACCAAAATTAATAAAAAATGTACAAAAAAATAATATAATATTAATTGAAATGAGTTTAACAGAATATAATCAAAATAAAAGAATTTAACAACAAAAATATATAATAAATAAAATAACAAATAAATGTGCTTGAAGAGCCGACGATAAATAATAAAAGAGATTCGTGATCTATTGGTTCTCCTTTAGTCCAGGGCTACGTCCTGCCAGAACTCATTTAAAGTCGGTAATTTCGGAATCTATAAACAAATCAATAAAAATAATGTAGATTACAAAAATAAATCAAAAAATATAATTCATCTAGATTTATCCGGAATACTCGGTCGCGGATTGAATCGGTAAACTCCGTCTCCAAAACAATATATATTACGGACGAACCGCTAAAAAATATTGCCGCCGTCATTCACCGTGATGTTAAATAAAATCGGCCATCTAGACACGTATGGTCGATTCGCGGATACGTAAACTGAAATTAATTATCAGGTAAGAAAATAAGTTAATTAATTCATTTTACGCTAATTACGCGTCTGAGTCCAGTAAAATAATTAATATCTGAACGCGTAATTTCAGGTGCGCGGTGAATTTATTTGGAGAACAGTTAACAAACGCGGGTGTTCACCTAGCATAGTCTCCAATGACCTAGCACAGGGGAAGCCCATGTGACAATCTACCTCAATGAAACGGCGCTGGAGATTTTAAATTGTTTCGAACACTTTTCTACGTCATAAGTGTTCTAGCAATTTTCTCGAATTTCTTGACCATTCGTGATGGACCACGACGATGATCCAGAATTCATCACGGAGTGACTTTACTTCAGTCAGGATTTCTTCGTCTACGTAGTAGACGTCCAGAACTTTATCGTGCCTGAGACTCCACGGTAGACCGTGACAAATCTCAGGACGATCCTAGCCAGAGGAAAGCACAAGGGTTTTATTCTTTCGATTTTCATTGAAGGATCAATGCTAAATCGACAGAACGTTCTCCAGGTACCATTCTCGAAAGACCAAGACGATGATAACTGGAGGATTCAGAAGGACTTTTCCCGAGATGTCTGCGCTGTGTCTGGCGTTCCGCGCCATCTTCCGTCGATGCGCGCGTCAGGATGCGCGACTGTCTAGCAAATACTTCTGCTAGCCACGTTTTTGACAGTTCCAAAATAAGACGAAAGTGCAACTTAACCTCAAAGTTAAGTTTATTTATTTTTACTTGAAAATAAATTATCCAAATGAAAATTAAAATTCAAGTGCAATTGTGAGGTTCGTCACGGTGTTTTAGTGCACAAATACATGCGCACTAGTGTTCTATTGCACAAATATATGCGCTCTAGTGTTCTAGTGCGTAAACACATGCGCACTAGTTTTCTAATAAGCATATACATGCGACCTAGTGTTCTAATGAACAAATACATGCACACTAGTGTTCTGGTGCATAAATACATGTGCACTAGGTTTCTAACGCACAAATACATGCGCACTAGTTTTCTAGTGCACAAATACATGCGCACTATGTATATATATATATATATTCCATGGCTGCCCTATTCATGAGATATTTTTTGAAGCTTTTTTAACAATTATGAATGGGATCAAAAATTTTGTCGGTTTATAATTTGAAAAAAAAGTTACATAATTGTAAAAAAAGATTCAAAAAATTTCTCATAAATAGGGCAGCCATAGAAAATCACTGATTCAAAACAACACCGATTCAACACCATTCAAAATTTCAATCTTCAAACCGCATTCTTAAAATTTTTTGATTTACGCAAGAATTTTATCAATAGGTTTTTTTCCTGGGTAGTGCGCATCTGTTTGTTTAAATATAACGTTAGTGCGCATGTATTTGTTCAATAATATACTTGTGTAGATTTATTTATTTTTAGTCAAGATCCTGTTCCCTTTTCACGGCTTCTTATAAAGAACCCCTAAAATAATCAAGGAGAAGATTCTCGCGTAGAGTCACTGACATCATTCAATCAAAATTAAAGTTTAATTTTATTTTGTTTTCGTTTTAGACTCATTACAAAACTAAATTCAATATTCAGTTTCGTTTCAGGTCTGTAACGAATCAAAAATCCGAACGGAATTTCATTTCGGGCATGATACGAAAACGAAATTCGGGTCTGATTTTCTTGTCAGGCATGAGACGAAAACGAAATTCAGAACCTTTTCGTTTCAGGTTCAATACAAAACAAAATTAGTGGCGTACTTTTGTTTTCTCACGACTATTCGATACAGAAACGAAATACGATGTTCGTGTCAGTTCCTGAAATTTAACAAATAATTAAAATTATGTTTCAAAAATTAACCTCGATCAAGTTTTTAGAAATTTATTAAACTTCAATTAAAAAAAATAACTTTGACTTTGGTCAAAAATTAAAGGCTCTAGATAGTTTTGAATAAAAAATTCCAGATTCATCCCACTGGCACTGTGATGATCTCGAAGGTTGGCGCGCGGACGTTCTATGGACGGCGTGACAAAAAATTCAATATCTACGCTTATTACAAGAAATAAAAATTATTTTTTTTTCAGAAATATAAAGGTAAGGGTACACTGTTACATATCCCATAAGATCTCCGAACCTTGATCAATCGGAGGAGGTCTCGCTTAGTGGTGTTCCACATAAGTACAGATCTCGCTAAGAAGCGATAGACCCATGGCTTCACTGCTCGGCAGGGACGACCACGGGGAACGATTGCGTGATCTGCCTGGACACAGGGCTATGAAGCGCGTCCCTAGGTTGCGGATGAGGGCACGCCTTCTTCGAAGGGTAGGGCGATGATCCCCGCGGACAGCTGTGTAACCTCAGAGTGGCCATTCCGAGTTTTACCTAGGCCTGTCATGTGGTGACATCTGTGAAGAGATTAGCTTAAGTCCGTTTTTGCGTCTCTGTGATGAGAACCTTGCATAGCTCGTGCAACGGCGCGTGCATTTAGCTGTTGCGGCTAAGGGGTACTATGGTCTTGGCCTAAGTATTCTGCAAAGCAGTCCTGAACAGCGAGCGACGTCCCAAAAGTCAACCGATCCCTAAATTGCGAGGAGATCAACTGACATAATTGTTAATGGACGTCGCAGTGTATACCTTGCTCTAATAAGTCCTTAGATTTGGCCTTCGAACAATTCTTGAACGTTGGTCACTTTGATGATGGGCCCAAGGGGGTATGCACTGCAAGGTATTTTGTTTGGTGAAATCCTGGAATTCGAATGTGGGTATGGCTTTTAACCTGGGTACCCGTACCTGGGTCTAAACGGTACCATGCTTCAGTCTGACGTGTAATAGAACGTTAAGGAATCAGTGCCTGATGTGCCGATGTGTGAGTTGCTATAGAGTGAGGAAAGCACCCGTCCCAAACCAAGGGATTCGCATTGAGGGCAGCCCACCTCGGTGTGAGAATTGGTAGTGTGTGGAGTGCTGTAGGCCTGAGCTTGACGAAAACTCTTCGCTCACTAGAGTAATCCCGGGACGCCGAGGGTGAAACGACTGACGGTCAAACGTCGGGAGCTTAGGGCTAATAATCACAAAGGGTCACAGACTTGCAAGTAGGTTGGCTTGCTTGCACCACATGCGCATTGGATGAGCGTATCTCGTCCCCTATGCGTGTTAGAGAGCACGCTGTGTTAAAATCCCCCTTTTTAAAATCATCAGCGTAAACAAATTGGACTGACTTTAAACCCGTGTGGCTTACTTTTTATTCCAAAGACACAAAAGAGGTGCTATTAAATGCTTGTAGGTTAGGGTCGAAATGCGTTTATTTGTTTGACCGTATGAAAATGGCGTCCATTTTTTCCCTAAGATGAAAAAAATGCATGGATCAGCTGTTCATTTTTTCTTAGGGAAAAAATGGACGCCATTTTCACACGACCGAACAAATGAATGCGTTTAGACCCTGCCTACAGGCATCCAAAAAGCGCCATTTTTGTGCCTGGGTGGTAAAAAATAATGTTTTCCAATAGGTTTAATGTGCGTTAAAACACTGTAAAAGTTGCAAAAATTTTTTGTGTGAAAATTATAAAAGTCATTATTTTAACTAATACAGCGCCATATATTATTCATATATTTATTCTGTTTCTTGATTTTAGTAGCGTTTTAAATGCTTCTCCTATGCAAATTTAGAAATTTAGAATTTTTCTGAAATTTACAAAATGTTGCCCATTGTTTGAAAAATCAAAAAGTCGAATTTCTAAAAAGTGTAATTTTTTATATTAAATGAATAAAGACACTTTCGGACAGTCTTGTATTTTAATTTTATTAAATTATAATCCGACGTTTCGAGAAACGAACCGTTCTCATTCTCAAGGACTGAGATACAAATATAGTACCTAATTGTATATAAAATATAAAAAAAATATTACAATTTTTAAAAAAAAATTTGGTTGATGGTGAGTGAGAGTGACAATTATAACCAAAAAAAAAATTTTTATTTTTTTTAAAATTTTAATTTTTTCCTACTGAAACATATCTTTGCATTAGCCAAAATAATGACTTTATGTATTTAAAAAAAAAAAAATTCTTGCGCCTTTCACAATGTTGAGCGCACATTAATTCCATTGGAAAAAATTCTTTTCGTTATCTAGAAACTACAAAAAAAAATTCTAAAAAATGACCAACATTTTGTAAATTTAAAAAATTTTCCTTATTTCTAAATTTGGATAGGAAAAGCATCTCAAACGCTACTAAAATCAAGAAACAGAATAAATATATGAATAATATATGGCGCTGTATTAGTCAAAATAATGACTTATCATTTTTACAAAAAAATTCTTGCGCCTTCTACAGTGTTTTAGCGCACATTAAACCTATTGGAAAAAATTATTTTTGTTATCTAGTAACTACAAAAAAAATTAAAAAAAAATTACGTTTTTGAGAAATTTAAGTTTTTTGATTTTTAAAAGAAAGGCCGCCATTTTGTTAATTTTAAAAAAAAATTTAAATTGCTAAGAAAGAGCACCTAAAACATTAGTAAAATTAGAAAACAAAATTGAAAAATATCAATTTTTGAAAAAACTAGAGAGGTTTTAAAAACATTTGTTACCAATTTCGTTCAAAAATCCCTCTTTGTCCTAAAAGTTTTAAATGCTCGTTACTGTGCGACAAAATTTTTTTTCGCAAAACAAAAAAATGCTTGTCTCGTTATTTGCCCTAGAAAACAATAAAAATCATGTTAAACTATTACTTTTTTTTAAAACATTGCAAAAATTTGTCAGTACAAAAAAAATATAGATAATGAAAATATCAAAAAACTGTTGAAAGTGTTTTTTCGTATCGTTGTGAACTATTGATTTTCATAGTTGTTTTTACATTTCCAAAAATCTGCGAACATTTTCAGTCAGAGTTGATATGGTCTGACTCTAATAGAGCTTTTGAAATATAATGAACCAGAAAAAGTCATTATTAAAAAATACTTGATTTTTGACGTATAGAGATTTTTATGTAAATTAAAAGAATTTTGAAATTTGTAGCCCACCCTATTGAATTCGCTATTTAAAATTATGAAACTTGGAGTTCAAATTAGTTATTAGCTAATCCAATAACATTTAAAATATAGTTTTTGTTTAGATACTAAGCATTTCAGTATTTGTAGTCCACCATATTGAATCCACCATATTGAAATTTGCATTACTTTTTTCAGATTCGTTAGCAGAAAACCCAAATACATTTAAAATATGATTTTTGTTTAGATCCGAAACATTTCAGTATTTGTAGTCCGCCATATTAAATCTGCCATTTTGAATTTCGCATTATTAAGTTCAGAAATACATTGGATTCGTAATCAGCAAGAAAGAATACGTACGTTAGATAGATTAAGACATACATTTTTTTGCTTCTGTGTTTTCTATATGAAGAAAATGAATTTTTTTTTATAAAATTCCAACTTTGACGATATGTTTCATACGTTAGTATATTTTTAAAAGGTTTCTCCATATTTTCCTTTTAATCTGTAGAGATTAGGCTTTCATCTTGTAATAGTAATTGTTGAACCTCTGATCACAATTAAACAATTACTCACTATTATTCCGGAATATTCAAAATCAACAAAATTTTTTGATTTAAGACTTTAAATTCCAGGGGGCCAGCTAAATAAAGTTTAATATTTAAATTTTTAATATTTCTTTTATTTTATTTATTTAACAAATTTAATTTTTTCTGTTCACTAATCACTTTAATAACTCAAGAGCATGAATGACTTCCGGGAATCACGTTGGGGGTTTGAGCTTAGAAATGCCATTATAAGATCAGATTATTTACAATGAATTGCCTCAAGTACAGCAAGATAAAATTTATTACATAACACAATTAAGAGAAATTAACAATAATTAGTCTTGATAAGTCTAAGAGTTCTTGACTCTGTAAGTTAAACTTTTCCAGTCAGGAAGCCGGAGCACATGTTCCGGAAGTTACAAAACTACAATATTGTTTTCAAATAATAATAATAATCGTAGAGGAGAGTCGCCAGTTGTAAGACGGCTCCAGTTGTGAGACAGTCGATTTTTTTAACACGAAATATAAAAAGGCTGTTTGGTTTACATAAAAACATTTCTTTTTATACGAGCCAACTTTTTCGTGTACACCGAAGAGGATATATGTATTGTTTGTGTTAGATGCCAACACTGTGTGTGAGAATCGACTAAAAAACTTTTTTCAATATGTGCAAAGTACTTTTTTTTAAGTTAATTAATTGGAAAAGCTAAATGTTATGCATTTTTATTTAGTATTTTCCTTATATTTTGTGATGCAATATTGCATTGTTCCAATCTACGGTTGGAAATTTTTTTTTCCTTTTTCAAAATAGCGCCAATTTCCGGTTGTGAGACCCAGCAAGTCACCAGTTGTGAGACGGTGGCGCCGCCCTTCTGGGATAGCCTATACTTTTCGTTATGCAGCATAAAGCGCTCTGTTCAGTTTAGTTCGTTACGTACATTTGACAGCATAACAATTATTTAAAGTGTGCGAACATGCGCACAAGTTATTTTATTTGCCTACATTGCGACAGCGATTTCGATGAAGAAAACTAATAGTCATATTTCAAAGAATAAATATTATTATTTATTATATAATAATATGTATAATCAATATATTTAGTTATTTATACTAAACATCTGAACACTACACTATCTATGAATAAAAGTTGCCTATTTAAGTTACTTTATGAACGGTGTATTTTATTTACGATTTCGTTTACCTATTTCCAATTTATAGGTCAAAAATAAAACCCGTCTCACAACTAGCGACTCTCCCCTACACAAATGAAATCTTAATCAATCAAGAGCACAATCCTTAATTAAATGAAATTTTGTAATTAAACCCGAGAAAGATCACTTTATTAAAAATTTTGAACTTTGAGTGAATCCCGGGATTCGAACCTTAAATTAAAATAGGATACTAATTAGTTACAGAAAACACTCGTAGAACAATCAAAAGTCTTACCTCCTCTTCTAGAATAGTCGATAAGACCTTTGCCATTTCATATAATTTGTGCTAATTTTGAATAATACATTTTTAACATGGAAAGAAATGTGCGATATAACCGAAATCCAGAACAAAGCCAACTCTCCGAGTTTTTAGAGTTAGAGTCCACCCTTGGAGCCAAATAAACAAAAATCCAAAATTCCCAAGACTGCAGTGGCACTCAAAAGACAACTCCCTCTGGCGGTCGGCGCGAAGTTCAATTAAAAATACTGACCAAGTTTTCCCTTCTTGTCTATTAAATAATTTTAAGTTGCTCATTGAACAAAGAAATAAATAAACATAATTAATAAATTTTGTAAAGAAGTGTTTCGTTACCTAAAAGTTTGAGTATAATTAGTATTATTTTAAGATAAGTTTAAATAAGGAAAAATTAAGTAGTTAAACATTTGCGCCTGGGTTCGACTTTTCATTAGCCGAGCCTGACTGACGTTTTTCCGCTAATAGGTTAATTTCCCTCTTAAATTTTGGGATGATTCCATGGTCGTTGATTCTCTGAATTGGGCAGTTACCTCTCCCCTTTTCCATCTGCGCCAGTCGTCAGTTTACGCACTACAGGTTTAAATTCGCGGTCAGCGTGATAACCAATCTTAGACGAAGGACTGATAAGAAGGCGGAGGATGGATAGGAAGTCGAAGTAAAGGAAGAACTTTTAGGCGGGCAACGGACCGGCGGGACCTCAGGAACATCGACATGTGCTAATCACTCTGAATTGGGCTATTGTCGAATATAGTCGTGTTTTTAAAGACTTGTTATCGGGCGGTCTTGCTCACTACATTTGCTGTTAAGTTGTCGCGAGTTTTAGATTTGTTAATTTAATTTAATTTGTTATATTGGGTTTAAGATATTGTGCAAATAAACTGATTAGTTTAGGACCTGTCTGAAGGATTGTGGTTATTATTAAATACTGAAATTGATTGAAATCGTCTGTGTTTCTTCATTTATTTGTGGTAAGGAGAAAATTTCCTTTTTTTCTCGACGGAGAGCAGTTTGAGCCCGACTTCTCGGAAATTCCAGAGTGCTGTCCAGAGGAAGTCTTCGAGGGTTTCCATTAAGTCGTCGTTGGTGAATCTTGATTCTGGTTTTCGTGTCGAGTATTTGCGTGAGTCGTTCGTAGATTATACATTTTCTTGGACATGGAAGGTGAAATTCTCGTGGAATCTCCCCTGAGGTGTGTTTTGTGAGATTTGTTGGTGTCGTTGTCGTGTGTCGTTCATTCGAGTTTAAGGAATAAAGTAATCTGTCCAGTTATTGAATATTAATAAATTTAATATAATTTAAAAGTTCATTAACTAATACAACTTAATTACAATTTTTCTTAAAATAAAAGTAGTGCTCTTCGCGGATATTTTTACCCTTGTTTCGAAATTACATTAACAAATCAAGACGATTTTAGGGACGTGTAAAAATACCACGTCACAATCTTGAATCTTTTGATTCAAATATTTCTTCACTATGCGGCACTAGTTAATGTCAAAATTTTGAAAGATCAAAAAATACGTATTCACTTTTTTTCGCATTAGAACAAATTGCGAGGTTGTCATGTCCTTTTCCACGATAAAAGTTATTTGCGTCATCTTAGTCTTTAATTCTAACGTAAGAATGGCTATTAGCACACTCCACCTTCCCAGGACCCTTGCGTGATTAATGAATGACCCATAAACGTTTTAACGGATTTTAATAAATCTTAGTAGACTTTCTAAATTCATAAATACATAGATTTGGACACAAGGATTTTTGAAAATACCTTATGAAATTGAAATTAGAAAATTCTGTGAAAAAATATCGGACATTTAGCTCCGCCGGGATTCGAACTCGGGTCTTTCAATTGGCGCTTGACTGCTCTAACCACTAAGCTATGAGGTCCATGTCAGATATAATTTCACAGATTTATCGCCTCATGCAGCCAAGACATATATATTTTATAAACTTAATTTTAGTAAATTCGATATTTAAATATCGAAAAAATCTTCCTGAATTCTCGAACTTAGTGTCGATATAGTAGGTTTCTGAGATGCACGATTTGTGTACAAGCCTACTCATGATTGGCGAATATAGTTCAACACCAAAAATTCTGGGAAAATTTTGAATTTACCTTATGAAATTTTTGTAAGCATCTTTTTACTTCTAAAAATATTGTTTTTCTACAAAAAAAATTTTCATGTAAAAAATTATGTTTCTCGTCTTAAATCGAATCAATTGACTTATATAAAGTAAATATGTCACCAAAAATCCGTACAATAATTTATGGTTTTACAGTTTTTTGTCGTTTAAGATTTTTTTTCTTTCTATAACTTGTAAAATATTAATTTTATCACTATATTTTTTTATAAAAGTGTGCACTTTTCAAAGCTCTATTATTTTTAAACTACTCATCCGATCCACTTAAACAAACATTTAAATATTTTTTAAACATTGTAGAATAAGTTTTTATAATTTAAATCTCCTATTAAAAATATTAAAATACAGAAAAAAAACTTCTAAAAAGAAATATTTTTTCCAAAAATAAAAAAAAAGTTCATTTTTTAACGAACTATAAGTTTTGTAGCTTCTAATATTTTTAGTTAATATTGTTGTTTTATACTCTCCAAAGATGATATTCTAATACAAAAATTAGTTCCGTATTTTATTTTTTAAAAGTCGCATTTTGTTGTAAGATTTTGGACGTTGTTATTTTTACGAGGTTTTGACGGCAAATGATTGTGGCAGTATAAAAAAAGGAAAATCAAAACGTTTAGTTATTACCTAAATCTACTGCTAAGGTACCTCAGACCCTATAATTTTCAAAATACATAAAAGATAATTACCGTTAAACTTAAAGTATGAGTCTCACAGTCCCAGAGTATGCTCCGAGAGTTTATTAAACATTTTTTTAACCCACAGGCACAAAAATGGCGCTTTTAGATGCCTGCAGGCAGGGTCTAAACGCATTCATTTGTTCGGCCGTGTGAAAATGGCGTCCATTTTTTCCCTAGGGAAAAAATGAACAGCTGATCCATGTATTTTTTTCACCTTAGAGAAAAAATGGACGCTATTTTCATACGGTCAAACAAATGAACGCATTTCGACCCTAACCTACAAGCATTTAAAAGCACCTCTTTTGTGCCTTTGGAATAAAAAGTATCGTAAGCAACACGGGTTTAAAGTCAGTCCAATTTGTTTACAATTATGTTTGTGTACTCGTTTTGTCTCCGGCTTCGCCTTCGACTGTCACTCGTTCACAAACATCAGCGTAAACAAATGGCTGCCTTTAACCCTTTGTTGCTTAATATACTATTTTTGTTCAACTCCTCCAAATGTTATATTGTAGCTGCGATTTGATTATTAATAATATTCTACAATGAAAAACGAATCGATTGATTAATTTGAAAAGGATATTTTCTGGAGATTAGTAGAATTAATACCTATTTTTAATTTTTACGAAACTGAAATATTCTTTTTAAATTAAAAAAAATTTTTTTTTTCTCTATGAGGAACCGAAGTATTTATAAAATAAACATAATTTTCACTTAGTTAACAACTTTTGGAATGCAATAGTGTAATGTCTACTAATAAACTTGGTTCTAAAGATGGTTCTTTGTAAAGAAGAAGATGATCAAACTACCACAGACGAGGAATCACCTGTTCGTCAAAAAAAGAAAGATCCAAACAAAGTTGATAAAAAATTTTTGTGGCCACATGGTATAACTCCTCCTACTAAAAATGTAAGGCGTAGAAGATTTAGAAAAACCTTAAAAAAGAAATATGTTGAAGCACCTGAAATTGAGAAGGAAGTAAAACGTTTGCTAAGAGTTGATAATGAGGCAGTAAATGTTAAATGGGAAGTTATTTGTGAAGATGAAGATTTAATGAAAACAAGTAAAGTGTCTTCAAGCGGAATTATAAAAGGAAAGAGAGATAGTATCGACGAAAATATGTCACAAAATGTAGATATAGGTGAGTATATTTTGAGCTATTATTAATTTATTTTTCTGTTTAAAAGTGCATTAATGTATTAGGGGATACCGTGGTAAAGTCGGTCACAGGGAAAATTCGGTCGTCCGTTGTCCTCAGTTTTCGCGCATTTGATGCCTGTGGTTCACATTGGATGACGAAATGTCGCCTAAAAAAAATCCTGTACATAGTACTTAAAATTTAATAAACGTTAACAGAGTTTCGTTTAGTTTTATTAATTCAACATAGCGTCAGAAGAGGTTAAGTGTTTTTAGAGGTTTAAGTAAAAAAACGTTCTTCTGATTTTGAATTTTGTCGAGTATTATTTTTGAGTTTTAATTTTTTGGGTAAGTTCTTTCGAAGCTTTTGGATGTACTTTTTCGAAGTACTTGTACAGGTTTGTTTGATTTCATAAAGATTTAATTAAATTTATTCTGAAATGTGAAAAATACATTCAGTGTAAAGTTGGTCATGTGACGTCAAGGTAAGGCAGGTCACTTATTAAATTTTGTGTAGGGCGCAGAATCATGTCAGTCATTATTAAGTTAAAATACAACTGATCAATATTTCTCTTCTTACTGTCTCTGAATAAAATATAACATTAATTAACTCTACAGTTGTAAATCATTAAACCTAGGGTAACTGCCCCAGTCGTTGGCACTGCTTTAGTCGTTGGCACTGCTCTAGTCGTTGGCACCTTTCTTACTTTTCTTTAAATAACAAGAAAAATAAAATACATAACTTGTTTTGCATAAGTTTATCAGATTCTGCAACATTTTTTACATAAATTAGGTATATAACTTATTAAATGCATTTATATACTTAGTTTTAAAAAATTAAATTGAATATCATTCTCAGAGTATCAAGATTTTTACAGCTTTTCTAAAGAAAATCTTAAGAAAGCTAGAATTTTAAAACTCAATTTACCATTATTATAAGTTACTAAATTCACTTCTTTCTTCGCGAATATGAAATAGGAATATTTAAATATTCGTAATATAAGACGTCAAGTCATGCAAATTATTTATTTATTTATTTTAGGTGGGGTGACAATGAAATTGTAAACAAAAGACTACTAGTTATTGGCACCCCAGTGCCAACGACTAGACAAGCAATTTTTAATCACGTCCTAGTCGTTGGCACTCCTTATTTCCACTTGTTACTGAAATATATTTTAATATTAATAGACATTATTTGAAATAACACTGAAAAAATATAATCCATTTAATAAAACATAAGTGAATTTAATGTTTAAATGAAATATTTATGTCACTAACTTTTGCCTGTTAGTAGACACCAACCTAAAAAAGTAAAATATTTATATTGAAAAGTACGTTTTATTAATTCCAAAATAGATAAATGTCATTAAAATAAGCATTTATCAGTTGTATTGTTACAAAAAAATGCATAAAATTTTCGATTCTTGTAAAATTAATTTTATTAACAGACATAAATAAACTGCAGAGAGGCAGAGTTTTAAAAGTTTCATTTTTCAAGACTGGCTGCCCTGAACTGACTGTGGTTATTTGTCGAAATACGCGCGTGTATTTGAAATACTTTTTAAACATTTATTGTTTATAATTCATTTTAAAATATATATTTATGCAATATTTTCATTAAATATATTTTAAAAGCTTATTTGTCTTGAAATAAACCTATTCAAGTACAAAATGTTTACTTGGAAATAATTTATTTCGAAATTGATAGCATACGCATTTGCTTTTGTAGATTTTTCCTACTTTATTTAAGATTTTCTTAAAAATAAACTTTTCATAACGCAGTCTTAAAAATGTCGTGATTCGGTTCTCTGTAGATAACCAGAAAGTTACAGATTTAAGAACGATTCACTGTGTGACGTCAGAGTGCAAACAAGTACAGTCCAAGTTGCATGTCTCCCACTTTTCTACTTTTCTTGCACGCACTGTTTGACCAACAGAACAGAGCCGATGTCTTTAGCGTGAGTAGTACAGCTTCAAAATCTAACCTGACCGTATCACTAGCGCGGTGTGTTGACAAGTAAAAAAGTGTGAGACATTCAATTTGGATTGTATTTATGTACACTTTGACGTGACATACTGAATCGTCCTTCATTCTGCAACTTTCTGGTTATCTATACAGAGAACCAAATCACGCCTTTTATGACTTTGTTATGAAAAGTATCGTTCGTAACTGCGTGAGCAAAGCAGTCGTTTTGAAACTCGCGCAATTTTTGCAACTCGTTTCACTCGTATTGGGGGCAACATTTCTGTACCGATCCAACTAAAAAAAAAATTTCCTCCGATTGGGCTAAAACTTGCCCTAAGTTTAGATCTATGCATGAGTACATTAGCCACCAAGTATTACTAAATTTCATCATTAACTGTGTAGTGGGGAGGGGGGTCAAGTTTTTGATGAATGGTGGGTGGACTAGTTTTTCATCACTCGTAACTTTTATACGGTCAATCGCACAAATTTTTGACCTATATACTTTTGAAAGGGTTTTTTCTGCTCTTTCAAACGGTAAAAAGAATTTTTTCGAAAATTAAAAATTTGACCCTTTTTTTAAAAAATCAAAAGTATTTTTGACTTTTTTTCAAAATCGACATTTTTTTTTTATTTTTTTATTTTTTGAAAATAAAGTTTAAAATGTGTACTTTGAGTACACCAAGTATGAAAAGGTCCTTTTTTTTGTTTTCGAGATATTAAATAATGAATTTTTAAAAATTAAATAAAAAAAAGTAATAATTCTTTAAAAAAGTAAATTTAGAGTTAATATGAATTTTTATTCTAAAGACAATAAAAATTTACATCCAACAAAACCCAAATATATAACATTTTTCATAAAACGTATTAAATAAAAAAAATTTAAATAATTATTAATAAAAAGTTAATTATGACATTCTTAGCGTCCAAATAAAAAAAATCATAAGGTCAATTCTCTTTTTATTGCATGACTTATTTATTTGTTTATTTATTTATGTGGATGTTTTTTTATTTATATGTTTAAGAAAAATATCAAAAAGTACCTACCTATATTTTTACAATCGCTAGTAAAAAGAAATAAGGGAAAATAGCTATCTGTGTACTTTAAGTAGGATCACAGTTTATATCCCCTTTGTCCACAAAATTGTTTTCGTTTTTTTTTGTCTTTAAGAATATAGTAGAATATTGTAGTACTGCTATCTGCATTTTACAGGGTTTAGACTGTCATCTGAGTTATTTCAATGCCTGCATTACAGCTGTGTAATATGTAAATGTGTTAATATGTTAATTTTAACTTTTGTTAAAAATATGATTCGTATTTTATGTTGTAACTGTGTAATGAGTTGTATGATAATATTTTCCATATGCGTAATTAGATTTAAATGATTGAGCTTGTTTTACTTAGTTTTTTTATTGGTTTTGTTTGATTTCGTTGTTTTTGAAACCTTTGTATTAGATTTGACTGCTTTTGGATTTTTCCTTCTTTTTCTTGGAGTTTTGTTCAACGTTTTCGGAAAAAAGTCACTTTCAATCGCAGATGAGAATTTTTTTAGTTGAATTCTACCATCTTCTTCTGGTATATAGGAATGGTATTGAGAACTACCAGTTATTGTTACTGCACTATCGAATCTGCATTTCAACATTTGGGTAGTTGAAGCATGAGTCTCTTTACTTTTAAAAAAAATGTGAGTTTCTTTGCAGTTTTTCTTTGCCCAGTTAAATAGATTTTCTGCATTAAGAATGTGTTCTTTTGAAGAGGCTTGGAGACTTGCACTAGCAGCTCCTCTTTTTATATTAGCTCCTACGCCATCACAAGCACCTTTACCATGGGCAGTGGCATGATAATGCCATTCTGCAGGAACTCCAAAATCTTGTGTATGAGCTGGAAGATTAGCAAAAGAATATTTATTCTTAAAATGCTGCTTTGCTCCGTCTGTAAAGTAAAAAACTTTTTTTACTTCAAAATTTTCTTTCAAATATTTCATGATGACAGTCTGATATTCATATACACTCGCAGTGTCATGTGACAAATTGTCCGAAATAATAGCCATGCTTTTATGTAACAAATTATCTTCTACTTTATAGTATATGACTACTGTAAAGATGGTAGCTTGATTGTTGTTCCAGTTAAAAGCTTGGGCAGCGTTTTGAACAATAAAGGGATAATTTTCAGCGAAATCACATGAAATGACAAACTCACCTGGCACTAATTTTTCCTTTAGATTTTTATAAAAAGATGCTTGCTCTCTGGCAATAAAATCATGTACTTTCAACTTATTTAAGCGTTCACATAAATCTTCTGTAAATTCATCAACATTTAGTACGAGTGTTTTTAAACTGTATCTGTCGGTCTGCATCCAAATTTCACATTTTACCTCTTCAACACAATCTTTATCAAAAGCTTTAATTTAAATCTCTCTTAAAACATTTGTACCTGGACATAGTCCACAATCTCCTAAGTAACAAGAAGTACTCGGAATAGGACAAATGATAGCTTTTATGCAATCATGATAATCAGCTAATTGTAATTGATGGTCTTTAGTTAAATGTTCAATATCAATTTCATTTAGCATTAATTTCACATTTTCGTGATACGTGCAAACACAAACAGTGTGTGTTCCACTACTTCCAGCCAACACACAATGGGTAGGCCTAAGTTGGGAAAATTTTGATAAACTTATTTGGACGTTCTTATGTTCTGATTTAAATTGCTCATACAGTTCATTTAAATTGCATAATAAAAGCCTTTTTTGTACATGTTGACGAGTTCCATCTGCATTTTTGACAGATATGAAGTCCTTCATGCCAGGCATCATGCGACTGATATCATCACGATTGTAAAAATCTTTAACTAAATTCACTGTTTCAGTCGATATTGGATTTCCTTTTTTTGGTTTTGGAAAAGCCAAAATACCATATTTAGCTACTTCATCTTTTACATTTCTTGCATGTCTATCGGAAACGTTAAATTCTGTCATTATCTTATTACGACTCCAAGATTTTGGTAAAAGTGTAAGAAGCTGAAATTTTTCTGCTGAATTGTCTGAGTTCTCAAATTTTTCCTTAATTTGATCAAAGATTTCTACACACGATTTGTGATGTTCATAATCGTCATCAGAACATTTAGACTTAGTTATTTTATTTGGAGTTAAAACAAAGTCATTATCATTTGTCCGATCATCATATTCTTCAATAAATCCACCAGGTTTTTCAAGATCTATTTCACTTACTTCATTTTCCTGTGCTTCAATATATGAGCTTGAAGGTTTTTCAACTGTTGTTGAAGTCTTCATCTCTTCTTTTAAATCAAAATTGCATTTCAAGCAAATTTTTGCTCCTGGTGGAAAAGAGTATCTACTTTCTACACTCCCAGCTACGGGACGTAATGCTCTATTTGGATGGCTTTTTCTTTTAAAGGGATTAAGGCATCTATTATAACAAACTTTTAATGGCTTACTAGGAGCCATGTTTGATTAAAATACCAATAAACAAATGAAAACTATTTTATTAAATAAAACGATTGTTAGAAAATATTAAATTTACTTACGCTATATGTTAGCAAACAATATAAAAAGAGAGATTCACAAACCTGCGTTTAATGTATTCAAAACTCGAATTTAAAAGATCTAATATCTGACAGAAAACTTATTCCAACAATACAAAAATATTATTAGTTTTTTAAAAGTATATAATACGAAAAAGAAACAAAGATAATTTGTACAAACCTGAAAACGTATCCTTATAGAATAAAAAACTTGAATATTAAGCTCTTATATATAATATAATACGCATCTGTACTGTAAGAAATAGAAAAGTTGGCCACCCTGTGGCAACTTTTGATACTACTTTAAATAGGCGCCAAAATTTGAACTATTTTAAGCAAAGGATACATTATTAGACAAAACAAGATTATTTTATTACAACAGAAAAAGTATTTTAATACTTCTATAATTGAAATAAAAAAAGAAGACAGCAGTACTACAATATTTTACTATATTCTTAAAGACAAAAAAAAACGAAAACGATTTTGTGGACAAAGGGGATATAAACTGTGATCCTACTTAAAGTACACAGATAGCTATTTTCCCCTATTTCTTTTTACTAGCGATTGTAAAAATATAGGTAGGTACTTTTTTTTATTTTTCTTAAACATATAAATAAAAAAACATCCACATAAATAAATAAACAAATAAATAAGTCATACAATAAAAAGAGAATTGACCTTATGATTTTTTTTATTTGGACGCTAAGAATGTCATAATTAACTTTTTATTAATAATTATTTAAATTTTTTTTATTTAATACTTTTTATGAAAAATGTTATATATTTGGGTTTTGTTGGATGTAAATTTTTATTGTCTTTAGAATAAAAATTCATATTAATTCTAAATTTACTTTTTTAAAGAATTATTACTTTTTTTTATTTAATTTTTAAAAATTCATTATTTAATATCTCGAAAACAAAAAAAAAGGACCTTTTCATACTTGGTGTACTCAAAGTACACATTTTAAACTTTATTTTCAAAAAATAAAAAATGAAAAAAAAAATGTCGATTTTGAAAAAAAAGTCAAAAATATTTTTGATTTTTTAAAAAAAGGGTCAAATTTTTAATTTTCGAAAAAATTATTTTTATCGTTTGAAAGAGCAGAAAAAACCCTTTCAAAAGTATATGGGTCAAAAATTTGTGCGATTGACCGTATAAAAGTTACGAGTGATGAAAAACTAGTCCACCCACCATTCATCAAAAACTTGACCCCCCTCCCCACTACACAGTTAATGATGAAATTTAGTAATACTTGGTGGCTAATGTACTCATGCATAGACCTAAACTTAGGGCAAGTTTTAGCCCAATCGGAGGAAATTTTTTTTTTAGTTGGATCGGTACAGAAATTTCGCCCCTATTATAACACTAGATGAAACTTTGAGAATATAATTCTGAAATATTAAAGAATAATATACTTGAAAATGATTAATTTCTGCTCATTTTTCATGTCAGGAAAACAGCACTAAACACTAAACAGCACATCTCCACAAGGCCTCATGTTAACTTTAAACATTTTTTTAATAAAAAAGAATCTTATAAGGCATAATGAAACTTTGGGAGAACATTTCTGTTGAATTTAGTCAACAAAATTTGAGTCACAAAATTTAAGCAAAATCAACTCATTTTCATTTTGAAGTCTTGAAGGTTATATATGGGGTGCCAACGACTGGGTCCTAGGTGCCAAATGAGTAGTGCTGCAAAATGGCGCAGTGCCAACGACTGGGGCTTTGCGTTAGCACACAATTATTTGATAATTTCGAAGTCTTCGTGCTTTTTCATTAAAAAATCGTAGTTTTATTGTATTCTGCATTAAATTTTGAATACATATATCATTATATGTATTTTATTATATTATTTTTTCTATGTTAATTTAATTCTTGAAGTCAAAATTTGGCTTAAGGTGCCAACGACTGGGACAGTTACCCTATATTTATTATTTACTAAACCAATATTTATTCAGCAAGTAGGAAAATTACACAGTCCTACAAAAAAAACTTTTGTCCGAAACACTACACTAGTCTATTCTTACGTATTTTTCTTTACTGATTCCGAATCCGAAGTCAGAATTGTTAGATTGGTTCTACTTTTTGAAATAATCTCAAAAAAATTTAAATACACAAATCAAAACGAAAAAAATACTAGATTATGCATCAAGAAAGGGAAGGGACTCCCAAGGTGAATATGCTATTTTCTACCACAAATGTGAGAAACTTCTTGTTTTTGTACGAATGAAGTGGGCAGGACTCGCAGTTTTGAGGTTACTTTGGTGAAGTCGATGAAATCACTTTTGAACCAAATTTTATCAAGTTTTGATTAAGTTTGATTGGAGGCAGAATTTTGCTACTAATCAATTAAATTAAAACATATTTTAACTCAACTTTTGCAAAAAACAACTAAAATATTAATATTTTTTATTACCAATGGTTTCATTTATCAAATTTCATTGATTAGCAGCAAAATTTTACATCTAATCAAACTTTCAAAACTTGGTCAAATTCGGTTCAAAAGCGATTTTCAAAAACCGCCCAGGGTAGTGAACGTCAGAAGTAAAAAAAACTTACCGACTTTCTCCGCTGAATCTGAATCCAAAGTCAGAATAATCAAATTGGCTAAATTTTTTTTGATAATCTCAAAAACTACTCAAAAACTACAAAAAAATATAATATTTCCCGGAACAATATCCTAGTGTATTCTTAGGTATCTTTCTCCGCTGAATCCGAATCCAAAATTAGAATTGCCAGTTTGGTTCAACTTTTTGAGATAATCTAAAAAAACTGATAAAAAATACGAAAAATTAGCTTTTTTGGGATTATCTAAAAATTTTTAGCTAATCTGATCATGTTGACTTTGGATTTGAAGTCAGCAGAGAAGAATGCGTAGAAATACGCTAATGTAGTCTCCTGGACAAAAAAAATTTCTTTTTTCATGTTTTTGAGCAGTTTTTTGAGATTATCTAAAAAAATTTAGCCAATTTGATTATTCTGACTTTGGATTCGGATTCAGCGGAGAAAAATACGTAAAAATACACTAGCGTAGTGTCCCGGTAAAAACGAAAAAAAAAAAATTTGTTTGGTTTTAATTTGTGTTATTGAAAATTCTTTTAAGTAAAATTAAACTAAAATGACGTTTCAGCACCATTTGTGTGCCTTTTTCAAGTTTGAATAAAACATTCTTCTAAACTATAAATCCATTTTTTACATCAACAGACAATTGTTTATTGAACTCATAATTATTATTTATAAATCATGCTTAAGACAAGAATAAGGCAACTTTTAATATTTAAAAAATAAAATTGATGGAGTTATTCAAGATTCTTTATATAATTAAGATAATAGACCACGGAGTTAGCTCAGTTGGTTAAATACTAGACTCTGCGGTCGCGCCAAGTCCAGCTTGCTGGGTTCGCGCCCCGATGAGTCTGGGATTTTTCTAACTCGTGAGATAACTTCAGTGGAAGGTTTGACGTCGAGGAATAATGATACGCACTGTCGGTAATCGACCTGTGCAGATCACTAGAACTCGACTGTCGATAAACCGGTTGTATTCGGTGAGGTTTTTCTACAGTTTTCCCTCTCCACTGGCGAGAAAACCCAATATACTGGGTGGTCCAGGCAAATGCGAGTAGTCCTAATTTCAAGCCGTTCTGTAGACGCAAAAAACACTTAAAAGAATATATACAAAGGTACAATTCTAGGAACTCCCTACGGGGGACACTCATTGGGCCAGTAAGGTCGTTAAAACGAGTGTATAATAACTAAAAAAAAATTAAGATAATGTAGATACTGCTCTTAATCGTTACTGTGTTTCCCAGAACTTGCATACTATCAAAGTTATACTCAAAAATGCAGAAATTTTTTTTCATGAATCAGTAAAAAAAAAAAATTTAGTCATATAAATGAATACCTACATATATACAGAATTTTATAAATTTTTCATAAAAACACAGGTTTACAAATTTGAAACTTTTTTTTGACAATCGAACAATTTCAATATTTTTAGGGTTCCGTACACCTTCGGTGTTCGGCGGAACCCTTATAGCGAGACTCGTGCGTCCGTAGCCAAAAACCATTCCCCCCCCCCTTAACTTCTAAACTATTTGACCTAGAAGGTTGAAATTTGGCACACTTATGTATTTTCACGTGTAGATTGCACGAAAAATATAGAGAACATGATTCAAGGTGATGTTCATAGCGTTGTCAAGGAAATAACAACTTTTTTGAGCAAAAATGCACTAAAATGGACCATTCCCCCCCCCCCCCCCTTAACTTCTAAACTATTTGACCTGGAGGTCTTAAATTTGGTACACATATGTATTTTCACGTGTAGATTACACGAAAAATATATAGAACATGATCTGGATTGATGGCCATAGCGTTGTCAAGGAGAAACTGCAAATTTTGGAAAAAAAAGATTTTTTCTCTAACTTTGCCATTATTTGAGCTAGAGGGCTAAAATTTGGTACACCAGTGTATTTTTGCATGCAGATTATGGAAAAATTATGTTTGGAAATAAAATTAAATATTATGAGGTCACAAAAAAAAATTCAAAAAATCACCAAAAAGAGGATTAGACCCCTATGCTAGAGCTCACTCTAATTGTCCTACAGTACCCCTCAAACCAATAAAATTTTTATTTGTATAATCAGAATGTAAAAAAACGATATAAAACGCAATTGAAAATTGTTATCACTTTTTTTTTCAAAATAATTGAAAAATTATGAAAAAACAAAAAAAAATTTTAATGTTATACAAGACTTGATCAAGGCTGCCACAGGGCCTATAATCAAGACTGTTATAAGCCCTGAAACCCTATAAAAATTTCAGGGCCTCCCCTTAAAAAAAAATTCTTGATTTTTATGTTATTTATATGAAATACAAACCTGTACCCTTTAAAATATAGAGATTTCTCGATTAACCAAACCGAGTTGCATCGTCTCAATATTCAACAATAACTCTAAATTTTTATCACAAACCAAACTCTCTCCGTGTTGACTCAAAACCACAAATCAAAGGGAGATTCCTGCCGAGACCAATCCGTCGCAATGCGACGCCGAAACAAACAAAATTCTCGTACCAGTTTAAAATTCGAAACTTACCAATTCTGATGGTGAACACCGAAAACCAAACAACCAATCGTTACGCTGACCTGCAGGGCTCCTGGGACTCTCGTCAAAATGATTTTAACCCACACATACTTTTTAGGCAACTAAAATTATTTATTTAAAGTTTTATTTTAACACACTACACTTATAACAAACTCTAATGCCGGAGCACCCCGCTGCACGAATTCGGGGATCGCACGTGAATGAAAACGAGCACATGGCAAACCCCAATCGACCGGTAGATCTTCTTTTCCCGCGACCCTTCCCTTTCCACGTCTTCTTCTTCCTCGTTGCGTCTCATTTCCTCAGCCGCTAAGAAATCCTACACCCTCTCGATTGCACCTAAGGTAAGGCGTCACCTAAAAGAAAAATTCGGATCCTTCCGCTGACCTTCGTTATTATTCGTGAACTTGACCTGCGCAAATCGCAATTTACGAATTCAACGAAGAACGACAATAATCCGCTGATCTAGAGAAAGACGAGAGATACGGATCGACCAGAAAATCAATACTCGGCACTCAGGCTCGTATCTCATAATTCAAACACGGCCCCTTTCAATAAATTATTCCAAAATTAACTAAATTAAAGATCTCTAGGGAAAGACAAAATAAAATATAAATGTTGACGATTTACATCGTCACACCTTAAGCAAAAGTTTCATGTACTTGAAGGTAGAAGTATTTTCATAATTTGTACGTACTAATTAATTTTCATAATCTGTACATAAAAATGTACAAATGTATCAAATTTTAGCCCTCTAGCTCAAATAGTTTCAAAGTTATGAGGAAAAAACTTTTTTTTTTTGAAAATTTGCAGTTTTTCTTTTTTTGACAACGTTTTGACTGTCAATCCAGATAATGTTCCCTATAATTTTCCTGTAATCTACACGTAAAAATACATATGTGTACCAAATTAGAGCTCTCTGTTTGTTAATAAGGTATATCTTTGTTTCGTAAATGCACGGAACCCTAGATTTTGGTACGGGTGTAACTCGTACTTGCCCGATTTTTCTATTATTTTCAGTGTTTAAAACTAAAAAGAATTTATTTTAATTTTTTTCCTTCGTGCAGTTTTGCTGTAAATGGAAGGGTGTGCAGGAAGGACGATATTATCAACTTTCAGTGTGGCAACCTTTTGAATAGTGTTTTTTTTAATACAAATCTGTCTGACGAAAATGCTGTTTTGACCTAAATCGTAACTGCTAATTATAATAATCTACACGTAAATCTACATACGTGTACCAAATTTCAGCATCCTAAGTCAAATAGTTTTGAAGTTTGGGGGGGGGGGGGGGGGGCATTGTCATCTTTTTGCATTTTAGTGCAAAAAAGTGTTTTTTGATGGATTTTGGCATGTTCATGAGCTCGAATCGCGTTTCCCATATCAATTTCGTAAATTCAAGGTGAAATTACATATGTGTACCAAATTTGAAGACTCTAGCTCATATAGTTTAGAAGTTAGAGGGGTTGCGAAAACGGACACACATAGTGATTTTAATATGGTTCCGTTTTACGGTACGGAACCCTAAAAACGGAGGTATTTTGTCAAAAACTGTTAAAAATGTAAAAAAATGTATAAAGAAAAAAAATTAAAACTTTTTTTTTACAGTAACAATGAGGGTATTTTGTAAAAATATGATTAAAAAAGTAGCAAAAAATTTTTTTCAATTGAAAACAAGTATTTTTTTTAGATTTTTTTTTTGGAATTTATAAAAATTTTTTGACAAAATATCCTTTTTTTCATTGATTTTCATTATCTAGCACTTATTGTTTTGGCACCTGCATTAATGGGTTAAAACACTCACATTAGGGAGTCGTCCTTAAACAACGTTATCAATTGTTCAATTTTTTAAACTTTTTTGCCCCCCGCCCCCCGGTTGTTGACAACCTTAACTTTTTTTCCCTCTATCTCTTCCCTTCAGTTGCAAATTGTAGTTTAAGGAACGACCCTTCCCCCCATAAATTTGTAACGCAGTTTATGGAACACCCCTAATATTAGTACGTCTCCGTCAAAAATAAAGTTTGAGACTTTATTTTAATTTTCTTGAACGGGTTATAAAATTTCAAATTAAATAATACTTATTTTATTAACATTTCTTAAACAGGTGATTTATTGACAATTTTATACTCTAGAGGTATTTACATCTTATGAGACAAGAAAAAAATTGACAATAAATCACCTGCTCAAGTAATCTTAATAAAAAAAGAATTAATTTATTTGAGATTTTAAAGACCATCCAAGAAAAGTAAAAAAAAATCTTAAACCTTTTTTTCAAGGAGGCATCCTGTTTTTAGGGGTGTTCTATAAACTGCGTTACAAATTTATGGCGGGAGGTTGTCGTTCTTTTAACTACAATTTGTAATTAGGGATGAGAGGGAGTATTGTCAAAGTCACGAAACATACGAATGTGAAGAGTTCTGGGTAAAATAATGGTGACATTTTCAACCAAAGACTTTGTTACTTTGTAGGTAGAGGGAAAGAAATTTAAGGTTGTCAACGACCGGGGGGCGAAGGGGTTTAAAAAATTTAATAATTGATACCGTAGTTTAAGGACGATTCTTTAATGTGAGTGCTTTAACCCATTAATGCCGGGGTATGCACAGTACGTAAAATAAGATATTCTACATTATAAAATATTTGAGTCAGTATGATTTTTACACAAAATTTTTTTATAATTGTTGTAGACAAAGAAGCTTAAATGTTTTTTTTACACATGCAAAAATGAAAAATATTATTTTATACAATTGCTAAAATTAAAAGATATTAACTGTAATTAATTAAATTAATACATTAAATACATACTAAAAATTCAATTAACTAATTAAAATTAAATATTTAACAATTAGAACCTAAAAATCTTTAATTTTAGCAATTGTTTAAAATAACATTTTAACTACCGTAAGAAGGGCTAATTTTGCTCAGCGCGGGTAACTTCGCTCACCTTACTTTTCTGCAGTAAATTATTTTTCAAAAAAAGTTTGATACTTTTATGATCAAGTAAGAATATTAAACTTACTAATACAAGTAATTAAATTTTAGTTCCAAGATAATTCGAAGCAAAAACATAGGTACATATAGTACTTTGTACAATATGACAATCGTAAAAAAAATTTTGTGTAAAAATCATACTGACTCAAATATTTCAGTAGGGGAGGGTGGTACCATACCGACCCCCCTCTGTTTCTCAGAGATCGTGTTACTAGACAAATCGTGAATACCATCAAAAGAACACTTTCATAACTCTGATATTTTGACCATAGATAATAATCTCTTGGTAATATTGTATCTCGGAATTTTACGTAAAATTAGTTTTTTGCAATAATATTTTTTGTTTTTGACCTATCTTGACTTTAAGTTAAAAGTGTTAAATTGAGTTCAGAAAAATTTAAGTATAAGTTTTTTTGGTTGCTTATGGCCTCAACTTTAATTCACAATATTCAAATTCAAACGCTTTCATTGACATGAATGATCGGCAAGACATTATGTGAAAATAGTGAAGGTGGTCTGAAACCGACCTCCCCCCTTTTCTTGCATTGTAATAGTAACTAAATTATTTGTAATTACCAAATAAGAGAGGTGAGAGAGAGGTGAATGACGAGGAGAGCAAATGAACTGTAGGTAAGGTAGGGATCTAGAATGTCGAAATTTGACTCAAGTAGTATATGCGGGAAAATATCGGAGATACGAAATATTATAGGCGAAATAAGAAAGGGAAAAGGCGGGGAAATTATGAAGTGTCAGGACTGCATCGACTTACTTGAGTTTGTCAAGTTGTTGGTAAGAAGGTTTGATAAAGAATGGATAGAGGTGTGGGACAGAATAGAGATTGATAGGGACATAGAAGAAAAAAGGGATAAGCAGACGGAGGTAATAAAAAAGAAGATAGAAGGGATGGAAAGGAATTTAAAAAAGTGGGAGGAAAATTGGAAAATGGAAAAAGAAAATATGTGGAAGAGAATGAACAAGTTAGAGAAAGAAATATCGGATTGGAGTGAGGGAGATGGGAAGAATGAGAAGGGTGGATTGGAGGTTGTAGAGATAAGGGAAAAGGAAGGAAGTAGAGAGAATGGAGAAGTAAGGGATGATAATTTGGAAAGGAAAATGAAAGAGTTAGCGAGTCAGGTTGAGTTGCTCGAGAGGGAAAAAAGAAAGCGGAACATCGTGATTAGAGGTTTGGAAGTAGGGTGTAGGAAAGGCAAAGAGGAAGTAGAAAGATTGCTTATAGTAATTGGGGCCAAGGTAAAAATAAAAAAGGTTACGGGAATTAGAGGAGTAGATCAGGGGACAATAAAATTGTGGATAGTGGAGTTGGAAAATGAGGAAGACAAATATGAAGTCATGAAATTAAGGGGAAGGTTGAGAGGGAGTGGGAAGAGGATAGATGAAGATAGAACATGGAGAGAGAGGTGAGGTAAGGATGGGGAGAGATTGTGTCTGGGTGGATGGAATAAGATGGAAAGTGAGGGAAGAGACAGGATTGGTTATAAAAGTGTGATTGTGTGTAGGTATGGAGTGCATGGGTATGTTAGGAATGGAAGAAAGTGTGGGGGTGAATGACGAAAGTGGAATAAATGCAGAAGTGAGAAAAAAAAGTGGATAGTAAGGAGTGAGAGAGTATAGTAAAATGTAAAAGGGTGGTCGATAAAAGGGATAAAGACAGATTTGTCAAAAGGAACGGGAAATGGAAACCCAGGCACATGGCGAATAATAGGTTAAAATAAGTTAAGATGTCGTTTAGATTTAAGTAGATTAAGATTGTAAAAAGGTAGTTATAAGAAATATATTGTAATAAAAATGTAAAGGAAGTGGAGCCCTCGAACCTGTTAAAGGGAGAGTAAATAAAGTGTATATACTAAACGTTTTATATTTTTTGCCACCAAAGATATTGGTTCCTTTAGATTTTAAGGCCAAGCTGGTTAAATTTATTAGATTATACGTCGAATAATAATATTATTAGGTAATGTTAATATTATTTATATGGGGGATTATTTCTCAAGTGTCACAGGTCCGAAAAGCAAGTTTATTCTATCGGGCTGAAACTTGGACAAAATGTTGTCCTATTGAATAGTAATGAATACAAAAATAATCTTGACTATAGAAGAAACATTTAGCGTGGTGGAGGGGATGAAATTTTTGACTTTTTTAAGAAAACTGTTTACTCTAATAATTTTTTGTTCTTATAATTTAAATTGAAAAAAATTTTGTAATACCAGTTTCGATAGATTTTTTCACGCTCTGTCGATTGGTTATATTGTTTTTTACAAGAAAAAATTTTTTGATCCCTAAAAATGGAAAATAAAAATAACTTTTTCTTCAAAAAGGATATTTTTTTATTATTTTTTTAAATGAAAGTTCTACTTTTTTTCTATAAAAAATCTTTAAAGTAAAATATTGAATGAGAACTCCTAATCATCGAAAATAAAGGTTAAATAGAACCTAACGCCTATGACGCTCGCTGCCACTAGCAGCGGCACCGGTGCAGCGCGGCGGATCACTGCGCTGTACCAAAGTGCCAAAATTTTATTGTTTACTAACAAAATTGTAATAGACTGAAAGTTATATTTAAACGCTCCCTGGATTTACAGGGTTGAGATTGTCATTACTGGAATGCCTGCATTACGTTAACTAAAAAATTTTGAAAAAAAATTTTGGAAAAATTGAAAAATGTTTGATATAAAATTATTCCGAAAAAGAAATAAATTTGATCGAAAAAATAAAACTTATATTTATACTTGCATGTATTAAAACTCCTGGAGTTTTTAATCTCTGAGTTATAATCTATTTGGCAAGTCCAGTACGTCTAGTACGCTTTTTATCTTTTGGGAAGTAATCACATTTAGTGTCCAAGGAAAACTTTTTTAACTGCAGTCTTGCATCTTTAGTTGGTATAAATGCGTGATATGGTAGAATTCCTTTGACCGTCTCTGCTGCATCAAATCTACTTTTAAGTTTTTCAGCAGTAATTTTTTTATCTTTCAGGCTACTAAAAAAGATTTCAGTCGTTAGACAATATTTTTTGCCCAAACGAATAAATATTTAAATAATTATTCCTAATTTAAATTTAAATACACGCTATATTTAAAACAAATGAAAACAAGTTTTAAAGCAAAAAAAAAATATTTTTCGTTTAAGGCAAATTAAAAACAATTTTTTTTGGAAACTTTGTTTGATTTAGGAAGCAAATAATAAAAACTTCTAATGTTTATATTATCTTAATGACGTTAATCTAAGCTTAGTCCGCTGTCATTAATAATAATTAATCTGAAAAAATGCATTAAATTATCAAGTTATCTTTAAAATAAAATTTGTTTTGCATACTTTTTAATTGTCAACATATAATTATATGTTGTTACTAATGCAAACATTTTGTATTTTCCAAAACATCTACATTTAACAGTATTAAAAAATTATTTGTAAATCTAATAAATACTTAAAACTCAATAAGAATCATATGAAAATTTAACAGTTTTATTAATTAATTTATTTATTAAGAGTAGTAAAAAAAGTAACTTTAAGTAAACTGTAGACGGTTTCTCTAATGTGACATAAGAGCAATTTTCTTCATTTAGGTTAAAATCAAATAAATTTGGTTTTAATTTTGCTTAGTTAGTGACGTTATAGTACGATTATGAAAATTCACTTGTCTGTCCGCACTGATTACACTAGTTTACAGCGATTGTAATCCACAACATTTGACTCAATTCCCATGTAAAATGATGTGTTGAATCCGAAAATGAAGCCCAAAATTAATTAAGAAAGTAGGACAGTTTTTAAGATATTCTTGTTTTTTCATATTCTTCGTTACAAAAAAATTGCATTTCACTAAAATGTAAATATCTTTGGTTCTAGTTAGCGGATTTTAAATTTCTTTCTTTCAAATTAAAGGTAATTACATTTTCAATCTACAATCTCTACAATATTTTTTAATCCAATTATTCCCTCAAAACGCTATTGATGATTATATCGAAAATTTTGCTTAAAATTTACAAAAATTTGGAATATACACTGGATTCTATTATTGATTACGCTAAAATAAAATTTTTTAAGACTCGATTCATTATTATTCAACTAATTCGGTTAAAAAATATCAACGTTATAAGCATTTCAGTAAAAATGACATTTTTACTAAAATAAAAAACAGGGTGTCCATATTTCAAATTTCGAAAAAAATCAAAGAGGGTGTTTTTTCCTAAGGTTTTTGGAGCGTTAAAACCGAGAAAGACCACCAAAAACAAATTCCCTCCTCCTTCACCCCCTATTACCCCCTGGGAGGGGGTTGTAATTTCGAATTCCACCAAAAGTCGAGTTCGGTGTCTATTTCCATGTTCTTTGGAGCGCTGAAACCGAAAAAGACCCCCAAAAACAAATCTCGACCCTACTTTAACCCCTATTACCCCCTAACAGGAGGTTGATATTTCAAATATAAAAAAAATAGATAAATCCCCTTCTTCTTTACCCCCTATTACCCTCTAAAAAGTGGTTGGAATTCCGAATTTATAGAAGTTGAGTTTGGTGTCTATTCCTATGTTTTTTGGGCCTTTGAAATTAAAACAGCACCTCAAAAATAAATTTCTTTCATCCTTCACCCCTTATTACCTCCCGGGAGGAGGTTGAAATTTCTCATTTAATAGTAAAATAGACACTATACTCTACTTTTGTAAAATTGAAAATTCAATTCCCCTGTCAGGGTGTAAAAGATGGTAAAGAAAAGAGGAATTTGTTTTTGGTTGTTTTTGTTCGGTCTAAGTGCCCCAAAAACATAGAAATAAACACCAAACTCAACTATTCGTGAAATGCTAAATTCCAACCCTTTCTTAGGGGGAAAACAATGGAGAAAATTTTATTTTTTGAGACTTTTTTGGTTTTTGCGCCCCAAGAAACATTGAAATAAAAATAAAACTCGACTTTTTGTGAAATTCAATATTCCAATCCCCTCCCAGGGGTAATAGGGGGTAAAGGGGAGAGAAATTTGTTTTCAAAGGTCTTTTTCGGTCGCAGAGCCCCTTAAAATATAGGAATAAACACAGAATTCAACTTGTCTTGAAATTCGAAATTCCAACCCCTCTTAGGGGTAATAGGAGGTGAAGGGGAGATTTGTTTTTGGTGGTTTTTCTTGGTTTTAGCGCCCCAAGAACCTTAGGAAAAAACACCCTATTCGATTTTTTTTCGAAATTTGAAATATCAACCCCCTGTTAGAGGGTAATAGGGTGTGAAGTAGGGGAGAAATTTGTTTTTGGGGGTCTTTTTCGGTTTCAGAGCTCCAAAAAACATAGGAATAGACACCGAACTCGACTTTTGGTGAAATTCGAAATTCCAACTCCCTTCCAGGGGCTAATAGGGGGTGAAGAAGGGAGAATTGGTTTTGGGTGGTCTTTCTCGGTTTTAGCGCCCCAAAAACCCCTCATTTTTAGCTGATTTTTTTTAAGGATTCCCACAACCGAACCAAAATTTTTTTTTTGCGTAAAATTACCACTTTATTAAATTTTTTAATAAAACTTTTCTATTCGAGAGAATCAATTTAGTTTCCTCGCCAGTAGTAAACTTTCCATACATATGTTAATGTCCGCATCACAATTTTTGGGCACAAGTTGGGCGGCAAAAACAAAAGGGTGCTCACAACCGAACCTGTTGCCCTCTACTTAAACTCGAGAAAAGTATAATAAACTTTTTTTTATAATTTTACACTGCAAGAATAGTGTAGTGGTAAAAAGATGCAAGTTTGTCCATCTTTTATTGAAAAAAATTTATTTTAAAATTCTGTTCGTAAATACCCCAGACTTATCGAATTCTCGGGGTAATGGGTAGCTTTCTAGGTAGTACGATTAGCAGAACTATTGATATCCCGAAATTTTATTTTTCCGAAAACGCCTTAAAACCTAAAAGAAGCCCTCTGTATTTTTGCACAATTTTACAACTTAATAATTTATATTATTAATATAGGTATAATATAAATGTTATTTTAATACTAAATATAGATTAATATAAATTAGTGAATTGTAAAATTGTACGAAATACAGAGGGGTTCTTTTAGGTTTTAAGGCGAAGCAGGTTTAAATTAGCTGCCAACTCTGAAAGTTAAATATTGTTTGTTCCAAATTGCCGTTTGCAATTACCCGATCTGACCATATAATATTATGTATTATTAATATAAATTAATGATTGAATATATATTATTATTGAATATTAATAATATTGCCATTAATTTTATATTAAATACATATTTATATAAATTATTATTACAAAATAATAATTACAAATATTTGTGGCGAACCTATACGCGATTTATTATTAATAATCAAATTTTAAATAAAGTTAAAAATGTCGCGGATTAGATGTGAGATTCGACGCGTACCGGCACGCACATTATTGCACTAGCAGAGTAACCATACTTACTAAAAAGCACGTTCGACGTTCCTCAACCATAGAAATGAACAACCAGCGGTGCGAGTAAAGAGCAATTGCGATTCTACAGGCGGTATTACTGGAAGCCGCTAATGAAAATTCTAATCAGACGAACTTACCAAGTTAGGAGGAAAGCGTGGTCGGAACAGCTGGTTGCTCTTTTGGCGATTGGTTTGTTGCGCTGGTAATTAGTAACAAACGAGGCGTTATTTATAATTAATAATCCTTTATTGGTGACACCACACAACACGGTGCACAAAATGATTCTAATAAAGTTAACACTACAAATTATAAAATATAATGTGATCAAATAGATTAGCGCACGCTAAGAAGTCTCGCTTCTCTCTGCTTCCGTATTCGCGAACAGCCGGTCTTGCGTGGATCGACGAAAGCGCTCGAACGTACCCGAAGACTGCCGAGAAGAAATTCCCCCGTAAACGCGGGAAGCAAAGGGAAAACTCTCCCGGGAAACATCAAATTCAACTTTTATCAATATAACGATTCCAGATCGTTACACTCCCCCCTTCTGGATTGCTGTTACCCGGTGGATAGTGAGCTCGCCTGATCAACCCTTCTCGGGTTTAGCGGCAACCCGCAAAACCACCTGTTTACTTTAGGGAAAGATAATCAGTTAAACAGAAAATGTACAAAAATTAAATATTAAATCGAATTAAGAATGGGGGGAGACTCGCATTTTCTCTATTACGTTTGCAGTAACCTTATAATATACTTAGTGATGGATTGAGTATTAAAATAAACACAGGAATAGCTTTTGCATTTACTTAATTTATATTAATCAGTCGATTACCGTATAGCAATGACATTGCGGGCGCTCAACTGCGCGACTAGGAAAGAGAACAAAAAGAACTTAATTTGTGAAATAATAAAAATAAAAAATAGAGACAAAACGAAAAGCTAATGTAACTAAAGTAATGGTAATGAATAGAAGACTGGTTTAACCCATTAAGGATGGGAAGTACACAAATTTGACATGGAGTTTAGTATTATTTTTTAGTGTTAGAAGAGAATGAAAAAAAATTTACTCAACCTATTTTATATAGATTAGACTTCGCTCTTTGAAATTTAGCAATAAAAAATTATGTATATTCATAAATAAACAAGTTACAAGTAGTTTTTTAATAAAAAACACGTTTTTTTCAGTTTTTTTTCATTTATGAATTTTTTTGGACCCTTTATGGTAAAGGAATATCTTTGACTGATACAAATATCGCGGCAAGGATGTTTAATCTACAAGAAACCACAATGGTGAAAGTTAAATTTCAAAATGGCGGACACAAAATGGCAACTGAGGTGTTTCTCTTTTAAATCATGGACTGGTATTGGAAATCGTAAAAAGCTGATAGTTTTTCACAAAACTCGGTATGTGAATATTTTTGATTTCGCTGGTGCAGAATTTTTAATTAAACTTTCAAAATTCAAAATGGCGGATCCAAAATGGCGGACAAATTTTTAAAAATCTAACAATTTCGCTTGAAACTTATTACTCGAGGGTTTTTGGGGTCGCTGATTACGAATCTAAAGTCAGATTTTCAAAATTCAAAATGGTTGATCCAATATGGCAGACGAATTTTGAAAAAGCTACTTATTCCGATTGAAGTTTAATATTCTGGACTATATTTACAATTGTCAAAGATTAAAAAAATGTTTCATTGCAAAATTAGGATAAAACGGCATGACAGTAAATAAATTATAACTTTTTATTTAGATATATATTGTAGACCTTTTTACATAAATAATTCGAACGATTCTTTGTAGCCATTGGTCTTTAAAAAAAACAATTATGAGGGAAATTTATAAAAACCAATTAATTAAAAAAAAAATTGTTTTATGTAAACTAGAAAAAAAATTATGAACGATGGCAATAATTTGTTTAAATAATTAAGGATAATAGTTTGAAACTAATTTTGGCTAATCTCTTAGTGTTTGAAACATAAAAAGTTGGTAGATTTAAAAAACTGTAGCTCTCTTACTTTATTTTTATAACAATTATTATACATTAACAATTATAACGACTTAAATAAATAAAAATTGGATGTATTATTAGTAAATGTTCAAAGCCTAGGACTATAACTAATAATTATTACGAATATGCCTGTGAAGAAGCTAATTTTTACTAATTTTATGAAATTTAATTTTTTGAAAATACCCGCCAAGGCTTAGTTCTAGTCCTCCGGATAGATGGATGTCGCATTCTCACAACTGCAAGCAATTAATTTTTTTGAGTGTTCATTTCATTATTCATGATCAGCGACCCCCAAAACCCCCGAGTAACAAGTTTCATGCAAAAAAAGTAGCTTTTTCAAAATTCGTCCGCCATATTGGATCAGCCATTTTGAATTTTGAAAATCTGACTTTAGATTCGTAATCAGCGACCCCAAAAACCCCTGAGTAACAAGTTTGAGGCGAATCAAAATATTTTTCGAAATTTTGGCCGCCATATTGGATCCGCCATTTTGAATGTTGAAAATCTGACTTTAGATTCGTAATCAGAGACCCCAAAAACCCTCGAGTAATAAGTTTCAAGCGAAATTGTTAGATTTTTAAAAATTTGTCCGCCATTTTGGATCCGCAATTTTGGATTTTGAAAATCTGACTTTAGATTTGTAATCAGCGACCCCAAAAACCCCCGAGTGGTAAGTTTCAAGCGAAATTGTTAGATTTTTAAAAATTTGTCCGCATTTTGAATCCGCCATTTTGAAATTTAACTTTCATTATTGTGGTTTCTTGTAGATTAAACATCCTTGCCGCGATATTTGTATCAGTCAAAGATATTCCTTTACCATAAAGGGTCCAAAAAAATTCATAAATGAAAAAAAACTGAAAAAAACGTGTTTTTTATTAAAAAACTACTTGTAACTTGTTTATTTATGAATATACATAATTTTTTATTGCTAAATTTCAAAGAGCGATGTCTAATCTATATAAAATAGGTTGAGTAAATTTTTTTTCATTCTCTTCTAACACTAAAAAATAATACTAAACTCCATGTCAAATTTGTGTATTTCCCGTCCTTAATGGGTTAATCAAGATATAGCGTAGATATGTGGTCATACTCAACACAAAAAAATGGTAACTAATGGTAATAAACCATACTTACTAATAATACTTGTATGACCGGAGAATGCTCAATTGTATCACATAAGGACCTGATTTCGGTCAGTTAAGGCGTAAGTAGCCTTAGCGATGACTGGACGGTTAATCTCCCACTTCCTGCTGGACTTCCAGCTTGTAAGCCTGTGCGACAGTTTGCCACAGGGCGATGTTGTTATCGGTCTAATCGTAGGGTGCTAGCTTGTTGATGGATGCCTGGTTGGATGTAGATGGTGACTGGTCACCTGGTGAGAGCCTGGCTTGTTGTCTAGGCGTTGGGCAGGACCGTTAGAGGTTTCGGCAGGTTGGACCTCCAGTTTCTAAGCTAACTCGTTGCGCTGAATGATACCGTCGTGTATCATTCTTTTTCGACATAAGTAGCAATTAGGATCCGGAAGGGTGCGTGGCCGGCGACAATTTTTGCATCGCTTACTCTCCGGTACGTGTGGAGCTCCCTTAGCGTAATGTGGCCAAGGGCAATCATGCGTGTTAAAGTCAGGGTGCTCGCATCTCTGACAAAAGCGACCATTGCAAGGCTGATGATAGGTTTTATGGCCGTGTCCGACTTCGCTGCACTTTAAGCACCCTTCTGGTACTCTAGGTCGTAAGCTCGGCTCCCGTAGTTCTGCTTGTGCACGATAGACCTCTGTTAGTGTTTTAGTGAAGAGCTTGCGGGTCCTGTTGTAGATGTCCTCGACGTAGTTATAATCGGCTAGGAGGTGATTGTAGTCTTGCTCGTAGGAATCTACGGTTTTTTGTAACTCCGCTGCTTTCTGACGGAGAGAAGTAAGCTCCTCCTTGAGCTTAGATATTACGCACATGAGATCGCGTCTTTCCTGCGTGAGTTCCAACAGTATTTTAACCTGGTTAGACGAATCTACTGCGGCGTTGACAGCTGGTGTAGCCTGGGCTGAAGCTAATTCTTGGCGTAGGTCATGAATGGTGTCATTCGCTTCTAGCAGTTGGCCAGCTAGGATATGCCTCCCGTTGACTAGGTCCACTAAGTTGTCCTTATTTATTAGGACTAAGGAGGTGGGTCCCCCCATAAATGTGACGTTAGTCGTCAAGTCTAGCAACTCAGCAGGTGTCGATTTGAGGTAAACCATCCTCACCCCTGAAAACTGCGTGGCTGTGGCAGCGCTGGTATCTGCGGAGAAGTCCATGGCATAGTACATGGTATTTACCAACTTTCTTGCCATGCGTATCGCTAATGACAACTACCATGGGTGACAATTTTTCCGAGATTACTGCTGGGCCTTTGTAACGTGGCGCCAGCTTGGAACTATAACCACGTACTGCGCTAGATAGAGTATTATTGGGGTAAAACACCAGATCACCGATTTCAAATGTGATGTTATTTTTGCGGTTTTTATTATACGTCTTGCTCTGCTTCTTGCTAGCTTTTTGCATCTCGAATTTTACTTTTTCACGGAGTGCTTCTGTACGCTTTACGCGCTCGAGCCAGTGGTCCGTCAGTCATCGGTCAACCAGTTCGTCGTGGTTCACGAGTGAGATTTAGGAATGCAGGAGAGACGTCTAAGGAAGAATGTACAGAGGTATTATAAGTGAATTGGATTTCATCGAGTAAGACGTCCCATGCGCGATGATCGTCACCGAGGAGACTAGCGATCATTGTTTTCAGATTACGGTATACGCGTTCCACGGGATTCGAGTGTGGATGGTACACGGGCGTTGTGCGCTGCGTAGATCCTACTTTATTCATGAACTTTGTGATTACTCGATTAACGAATACTGTCCCATTATCCGTAATAAATATTCTCAGAGTTCCCCATTTGTTTACTAATACATTTAGGCACTTTGATATCTTAGGGCCGTCTGTTTTCGAAAGAGCGTAGCATTCAATGTAGCGTGTAAACGTGTCTTCGCATACAAGGATATAGCACTTTCCGGATTTAGATCTCGGAAGAGGGCCTACTATATCTAGTGAAACCGTGTCCCAAGGCTCGGCAAAATTACGGGGAAACATTAGGCCTTGAGGCGGTGAATTATCCGGTTTGCATCTGAGACACACGTCACAGCGATTAACGTAGCGCTTTACATGTTCACGCATGCCGGGTCAATAATATTAACCAAGGATTGTGTAATACGTCTTATTAAAGCCTTGATGAGCAGACTGAGGGGTGTCATGGTATTTTGATATTGTGGGAACTATTTCCTCCTCTCTTAAAACTTTTTTCCAAGCGTTGTTATCGCCGATACTCTCTTTAATCAGGTTAGGTTTGTAATAATATAATTAGCCGTTGGAATCGAGCTTATAACGTTCGTTACTTTGAGGATTTAATCTTGTGCGCTCTACTACCGATTCGTACCAAGGCTTTTTACGGACAAGGTTCAAGTCTAGAGAGGACGTGTCTAGAGGGGAATCCTCATATAGACGTGACAGCGTATCAGGCGCCTCATTGGTGGTACCTTTTCGGTGCACAATGTGCGCTTTGTAAGCTGACAGTTCTAAGGCCCATCTTGCAAGCCTACCTCTGGGGTCTTGTACACCCTGTAACCTGGTTAGACTTGAGTGGTCAGTTATTACCGTAAACTCAGTGGCTTCTAGGTAACAGCGCAACTTCTTAATTGCAAAAATCACGGCTAAGCATTCCTTCTCGGTGGTGGTATAGTTTTGCTCAGCACCTCTCAAAGGTCTGCTTAAGCACGTGATGAGATTTTTCCTATCTCCGTCTTCTTGCGTTAGGATTGCGCCAAGACCAGTATCGCTCGCATCGGTATAAAGGATGAACGGCAAGTTTAGCTTGGGTGCAACTAAAGTCAGTGCGCTTTTTAGCGACTCCTTGACTTCCTGGAACGCAGTTTCGTGCTCCTCAGTCCATCGCCATGGTGCTGTGGGACTAGCTAATTTATTTAGAGGGCCCTGTACTTGCGCAATATTGCGGAAATGTTTATGGGACCAGTCAACTGAACCATTAAATTGGCGTAACTCTTTACGGTTACGTGGACTGGGGCGTTCTAAAATTGGTTCGATACGCTTCGGATTCGGTTTGAGTCCATCTTGATCGAGAAGAAATCCTAAGTATTCAACCGATGATTTGGCGAAGTGGGATTTATCTCGGTTAATGGATAAACCTGCGTCTTGTAATATTGTAAATACAATATCTAGCAGCAAGATGTGCTCCTCAAACGTTTTGGATATAATTATCCAATCGTCCAGATAAGCATGGACTTGATCAATAAAGCGTTTGGGTAATTTATTTTTTCGGACATAATCAACGAACTTGTCTTTTAACCTATCAGTTAAAGCTTGAAAAGTGGCCGGCGCATTCGACAAAGGCAGTGTATTCACGTGACTTCGGGTCGACCGGTATGTGGTGGAATGCGTCGGTAAGGTCAATAGTGCTGATAACGTTAGCTTCAGGTAGGGCGTCTAATATGCTGTCCATGCGCGGCAGGAGGTATGCTGATTTTTTCGTTACTTTATTTAGTTGACAATAATCGATGCAAACCCTTGGCCTGCCGTCCTTACGATACGTAAGCACGACGGGACTAGCATAACGGCCATTGCTCGGAACAATAAATTTCTTTTCTAAATAAGAATTGATTTAAGCATTTATTATTTTATTAGCTTCAATGCTTCTGCGATATGGCTTTAATTTAATTGGCGTCGGATCGGTCAATTCGATGACGTGGGTAGTCAAATCAGTTACGCCGGTTCCCGTGGTAAAATTTGATAATTTATTATTGATAAAATTGTCTAAAGTTTTCCGCTGTTCGGACGTTAGCTCTATCAATTGCATGGAATTGAGTGCATTTTTCGTACCATTCACGAAATTTAAAGGTAGCCGAACATTAGACCCGTTTATGAACCAATAACGCCGGATTGCGTCGATGACGACTTCCCATGCGAATGTAAAGTCCATTCCTAAAATAATAGACGATGCGAGTCCGTCGAGAACTGTGAACCACAATTCGCCGTAACAATCATTAATCTGTGCATTGAATTTTGTAGAATAACGTGGCGAGGCGACATGATCTTGCTGTGCAAGTTGAACGCCTGAGCGTGTTATTGCATCTTTTAAAGGTTCGCCATTCGCTAAATTTTTAATTTTATCAAATAGCTCTCCTGACATAAAGGTGCGATCGCTACCTATGTCGAGGAAGCCTGTGATTTTATTATCACCAATTTTGATTGATACTCTGATCGTGATCCGTTTTTGCGACGGTAAGGGCGGTGCTGTCCCTTTAACTACTATATGCCAAAGCTTTTCGACTGTTGCTAATAAGCAAGTAGTTGAGGTAGCTAAGGGCAGTGACGTGACTGAAGATATGATTGGTCCTACTGAGCTCATAGGTTCAGTGGAGGGGGGCTCTTCGTCAGAGTCTGAGTATTCCGTCTCGGGTTCGGAGTAAAGTGCATCGTCGTAGTCGCTTTCAGAGTCACTAGTGTTGTTTCTACTGGCATACGCTTGATTAAGCGTTGATGCATTTTGAGGAACACACGTTGAGTCCTGAGCGTCATGACTGCAACTTGGAATTGCACGATCGTTAGTGTTAGCGTTTTTATTAAAATTTAAATAATGCGAATCGTTAGCCGTATTTGGATTTCCGATTAAGTTTGTTTTCGGTTCGCCAGGGAGATCTAATCTCTCCTGACGCTGTTGTCGTTTTTTGACTGGTCATTTTGGCCAGCGTTTGGACGCTCATCGTGATAGTAGCTACCGTGGGAATTTTGCCAGGGATGCGAGTGTTGAGTAGGTGGCGCTGGTGGGGGCCAAGGTGGCTGCGCTTGAGACGGCCAAGATGGCTGCGTTGGTGTGCTTACCTTGCACTGGCAGTCTATGTGTCAACTTGATGGGGGTACAGAGAACTGGTTTTGGTGATTGTAATTGTTGCTATAATTGCGGGTATAACCGTTCCAGTTACCTCTGATATTTGCACCTCGGTTGTCGTTAAAGCGATTACCGCCCCTTAAACCATTATTGCGCCCTCTGCTGCCAAAATTGCGGTTGTCTGGGCCGCGATTGAACTGCGCGGTCGTTTCACTATCTCCTCTAGTGATGCATGTCGAGCAAACGATCTGATCGACTTCACATTTGATTGTCTGCTGTTTGCTTGATTATGATTGAATTGAACAAATTACTTTTCATTTACCTTTTAATAATTAGCATAACTTTTGAGAATATCGTTAAGTAAGAATCCTTTCTGTTTGTTGATATATACTGACATACCGAAATTTTAAAAAAGTGACCTCTTTTATGATTAATTGCAAACTTAAAAATTTTACAAATTAAGCAAAATAACCTCGTAAAATTTGAATATAGAATTTATTTTTTACAAACTTAAATATGTGTTAAGTTTAACTCTTTTAAAAGCTTACAGAAGAAAGATACGATGTGTTGAAAGATGTCATTTTTCATGAATTTGAAATATAATTTTATAATAAACAAAATTTTTTTTTTAAGTTATTGTTCTGAATAAGAAAAGTTAATGTATTAATTTCAAACCTCGTAAGTATCTAAATTTTTTATTAAATAATTTTATAAAAAATATGTTTCTAAATATCACAAAAATTGACAGTCTTTATAGATCAATCTTAAATCCATTTTTCTTATTATAATTATGCTTTATTTAAAAAAATAAATTACCACACACAAATATTCAAAATATATATTGACATTCTTTTTTAGCGAAATTTTATTTAAACCTGTATTTAGTAATTTAAAAAAGTTTGAAATATGAACTGAGAACGCTATACTTTCACGTCTTTAATTAACATTTTGAAAATGCCCGAACAGCACCGGATGTTTCAGCAACATCCGTTGCTGTTTGGGTGAAAAAGAAAATATTATCAAAATCTTTATTAGAAATGAATTCTATGGAGTTTAATAATGACTTATAAAACAAATTTTTGAAACACTTATAGCAGCAACATTCCTTAGACGAAAGTCAATGAAATTACCTACGTAACAGATAAAAAATGTCAACAAAAAGAAATGATTCTTACTTCAAGATATTTTCAAAAATTATGCTAATTATCAAAAGATAAATAAAAAAAAATTTGTTTAATTCAATGATAATCGAGCAAACAGCAGACGATCAGATGTGAAGTCAATCAGATCGTTTGCTCGACATGCATCACTAATCTCCTCCCCTCTTCTGCGACAAAGCAGGAGCTGAGGAGTGCTGAAAACCGGAAGTGGAGGGGGTGCGTGGGTCATGAGCGGCTACCGGAGAAGAGGGGGGCTGGGTTGCGCCGTGCGCAGCCTGAGCGTAGATGTTCTCTTTCCGGTTTCCGGTACCGTGTAGCTTCTTTTGTAAAACGTCCATTTGTCGTTTATAAATTTCGATTTTATTTAGGTCAGTTTCTGGTTCACTGCTAAGTTGCTTTTTATTGTTATTATTTTTATTGCTTTTCGATTTCGATTCCGGTTTCGATTCGCTATCGGGCATTTCTGGAGAAGTCAAGTCATTTTGTGATGGATGTGAGTCGATCGCATTTAGCTGATTTTTTCTGCGTGAGGCAAGTGTCTTCTTGCTGTCTTGTTCGCGCATTCAATCGGTATTCTGCATGATTTCAAGTTTTTCTTGGTATTTGCGAATTTTCTCGATCAGTTCATCGTAAGTTGAGAACGTATCTCGGTCAAATTGCGCAATTAAATCAGAATGCAGTCCCGAGTAGATTTTATCGAGCTGACTTTTTTCCGATACTTTACAATATAATTTATTGTAAAGTGCGCCTATGCGTATAATTAATTCGATTCCTGATTCATTGGCTATTTGCACTGCACGTTGAATTTTATTCGTAATTTGTTGGTCGTCGTTGGTGTCACCGAAAGTTTTGCGAAACTTTGTTGCAAATTCGGGCCACGAAGTCCAGTAATTACGAAAAGTCGTGAATCATGTGTACGCAGAACCGGCGAAAATTTGCGAAAGTACCGAGAGCGCATGATCAGGATTGATCGCTGATGCGCTTAATTTACATTCGAATTCGTCAATAAAATCATTTGCGTCTAGATTTTCGGGGAATTTTAATTCCCAGGATTTAATGATTTTATGGATGTTCGCAATTTGATTCTGCGTGGTAGGTGGTGGTCTTGCGATTGGATTTGGAATCGGATTCGGTTCCGTAAATTGGATTAAGTTTTGCGATTCTGTTTGGTTGCTCGAATGTGGTAACGATTCGTAGAAATTTGGAACGTTATTAAATTGGATGGTACGGCAGGAGGGGGGACTCTCACCGACGGAGTAAAGAAGGAGAGTGGGGGTTGCGCGCTTGATGCGTTTATTCACGTGCTCCATGCAGTGCTCGTTCGTGCACTCGTAGTTGTTACCGTAGTGGTAGGGATAGTGGGGGGTAACGAGGTTAGCTAAATGGAGTGCTCATCGCTCGTGTGCTTGTGATCGATGGATTCCCATCAAGAATCATGCCATGGCGATTGAGCTTGCCTTGATTGTAGTTCCGTGATTTTTCGCGTGAGGGTCTCAATTTCCTGGTTCGTATTAACCTGATAATTGTTCATTGCTGAAACTAATGTGTTTGTTAAAGAATTTATATTTTGGTTAGTTTCAGATCTAAGCGTATCTATTTGCCGCGAAGTATCAGAAATTACCGTTTTAATTAAATCGTGCGTTTCCGTGAGGTGTTTAGCGAAAAGATCGCTTATTGTTTTCTGAAAGTCAGCATTATTTTGTTTTTGTTGCTCTGTAAAGGTTTGGATGTCCGAGAGGGCATTGTTAATTTTTCTCGAGGTTAGGGGAGTTGCCGATTTTCTGTAAATGCGATGGGTGTTGTTGTGTCTCAAAATGACGAGTTTGGGAATTGTACCGGCTGAGTGACCCGTGGCGTTATCCAGAACGCTTTGCGTTTCGTGCCGACCGTTTTGCTTTCAGTTTGGAGCGCTTTGCGTTGTTTTCGGAGCGGTTTGCGTTCCATGGTCAGCGCTTTGCATTATTGCGTGGGGAAGGGGGTTGTGTTACGCCGGGGGCATTTCCTTGCCAGGAATTTCCCGGTAGTTGCTCTTGAGTTTTTTTTTTTTTTTTTTTTGAGGTTTGGAGAATGCATTTACGCAGAAACGGGGGCATGGCACAGAATTCGAGTCAAAAAGATGACGAGAAAGCCGCGACATACCATCCGAATACTGTTGGGCTTGAACCCGGATTCTCCGGCCTCAGTATACACTGAGTCATACCAACTAAACCTTCCTCATATCGTGCCAACCTGTCTCCCTCGGCCGCCGTAGCATTACTTCAAGGGATAGGTGTAAGGCATTATATGGCCAAATTTTGGCTCTCTGTTGCTTGCATTTTTTGGGTCTCGCCAATTCTGAGCTTCTCTTCCTCCTTTTTCTTCTTCAGCACTGCCACAATGAAGGCGTTTATTGTGTCCCAACATTTCTGTTCTCGGAGCATAATGTCAACCGTATTTTCTGGCTTTAGGTCACGGCACAGATCCGTTTGCGTATGGTGACGTATAGTTGACCATCTTGGGCATTTGAAGAACGTGTGTTCAGCATCGTCGTCTGCTTCACAGTAGTCATACTTCGGGGAGTCTTTTAAGTTGAGCTTATAGAGGTAACTGTTAAAGTGTCCGTGGCCTGTTAGGAATTGGGTTAGATGGAAGTTGACTTCTCCGTGTTTTCTACTAACCCACTGTCGTAGATTAGGGATGAGACGCCTAGTCCATTTTGCTGTGGTTTCTTTGCTCCAACTGTCCTGCCACTCTGACAGAGTGTTTCCTCGTTCTTCCATTTTTATCGTGTTGCGATCTCGTTCCTCTGTTTTTTTTTTTCAAATAAACACGCCGTCTTTCGTCTGCCGCAAGGTGTATTGGAATGACACTTGCCAAAACCAGGGCTGAAGATTCGGGTACTGTTTTATAAGCAGAGATTATTCTGAGTGCTCCTCTACGTTGTACGGATGCCATTTTCTTCCTGTAGGTCTTTTTCTGTAAGACGGAACCCTATACCTCTGCTCCGTACAGAATTATTGAGTGTGCTACACTCATAAGCAGTCTGCGCTTCTGTTCGGTTGGGCCGTTTATGTTTGGCATCAGTCTGATGAGGGAGCCCACCAGTTTCTCTGTCTTTGCCGCCGCTTTGCTAATATGTTCGAAGAATGTCAGCTTCTGGTCGAACATGACACCTAGATATTTCAGCGACCGTTGTTCTGTAATGATGTCATTGACAATCTTGACAGATATCGTTTCGTGCTTTACTCTTTGCCTTGTCAAAACGACTAGTTCTGTTTTGCTGGCTGCCAATTCCAGCCCCCGATCAAGAAGCCAATCGTTGATTATCCTGACAGCTCGTTCCAATAGTCGTTTTGCTTGTTCTCGGGACCTTGCGGTAACTTTAACAGCAATATCGTCTGCGAAAGCTATGACTTCTACACCATCTGGGAGTTCTAATCTCAAAATTCCATCATAGCTGATGTTCCACAGGTCTGGGCCTAACGCGGAACTTTGAGGCACGCCAGAAGTTACGGGTTTCGTTTTGACTCCCTCTGTTGTTGTGTACACTAGGTTTCGATCGTCGAGGTAATCACTGACCACTCTTTCTAGGTATGTTGGCGTCTTAAACTCCTTCAAGGACTTTAGGATGTCGACCCATTTGACCGAATTAAAGGCGTTCTTGACATCGAGGGTGGTCAGTAAGCAGATATCTCTAGTTCTGTGATTTCCCTGCATTATTTTTCAACTGCATTCCTTACTTTTTCCAGGGCATCTATAGTCGAAAGGTTTTTTCGAAATCCATGCTGGTTTTCGTGTAGATCTTCGGCTTCGCTGACCGACTGACGAATCCTTTCGCGTAGGAGTTTTTCATAGATTTTCCCCGCGTCGTCCAACATACAGAGTGGTCTATATGGGGATGGGGTAAGTTCACCACCTTTGCCTTTATCCAAAAGGACCAATCTTTGTTTTTTCCATCTATTTGGGAAAATACCTGCAGTTAGACAGCAGTTGTACATTTTCAGTAGGACGTTTGGATTTACTTCTGCTAGGACTTTGAGGACTTCCGATGGTACCCCGTCGGGACCTGGTGCTTTTTTGTTTGGCATTTTCTTGGTTACAGCTAAGAGTTCCGTCCCTGTGAATGGATTACTTTGCTCGTTGATGCTGAAAACGTTGGTTTCCCTTCTAACATGATCCGGAAATAGTCCTTTGATGACTTCTTCCATCCAGTTAGGTTCCAAAATTATTGGGTCTTTGCTAGGTCCGACTCTATCTGAGACGATCTTGTAGCCCAGACCGTATGGGTCTTCGTCGACATAACTGATTAGTTTCCTCCATTTTTCGGCCTTACTTTGTTGTATAGCGCGTGCTAAGTCCTTCTTAGCTGTTCTATACGTGGCGCTTTTGGAGTCTACTTCCTCTTTCGTCTTTGCTCTTGGCGCTAAACGTCTGAATCTGTGACACTTTTTCCGTAAGCCGTCAATCTCTTGTGTCCACCAATAATTTGCACGGTTTTGTCTTCTGATCCTACTTGGCATGGATAAATTGCAGGCCTTTTGGATGAAATCCATGGTTTCCTCGACTAATTGCTTAGCTTCTGGTCTTGAAGACTGTTCTGCGCAATTTTTGGACTCATAGTTTTCTGGTTTCATGATATCTATAAGGATATTGTTGTCAAGTTTTGACACATCCCAGCCTTTGAGGTTTTTCCCTTGTGAAACAATTTCCATAGAAGGTTTGCTTTTCGTCGATATTGCAAATCTAATAAATTGATGGTCACTACCCGAGTACTCCTCTAGAACCTTGCAGGATTTAATAGATGTAGAGATGTTTTGTGACGTCATTGTGAGGTCAATAATGGAGCCTTTAGTTCCTGGTTTCCGATACGTTGTGGTTTGGCCAGTGTTGTGGATGACCATGTCTAATCTCGCTGTCATTTCCAACACTTCTCGCCCCCTTGCATTTGTTGACGGCATTCTCCAGTCCATTGCTTTGGAGTTAAAGTCTCCTGCGACTAATACCTCTCCATTTGCGCTTCGAATCAGGTCCTCTATCGACGATAATTTTCTTCGAAATTCATCCATTTTTTCGTTAGGAGACAGATAGCAACTCACAATCGTAAGTTCACCAGTCTTTATCCACACTGCTCCATGCAGGGCACCATGGCTATGGACAGGAAATGCGATGGGATCACACACCCATATTGCTGCTGTGTTCGTTTTATCGCTATACCGGTTGTTCCCTTTCTTGTTTTTGTGTTGCTCGGATATTATCACTAGCTTTATACCCTTCTTTTTTATTTCGTGGTACAAAAGGTTTTGTGCTAGTTTACTTCTTGCTAAGTTACCTTGCAGAATTATCTTCGACGCACCCTTCTTTTTCTTAGCTCCTCTAAAAAAGCAGCACAAAGTCTCGATCCTGGGACGTGATCTACGTTGTTTCCATTGACCTCGCACGCAGTGCAGTGGGGTGGGGATTTGCACTTTTCACCTACGTGCTTATCTTGGCCACACCTCCAACACTTGTTCGAACGATCAGCCTCTTTACAGTCATGGGAGACGTGTCCAAAACCGTGACAGTTATAGCACCTATCTATCTTTTTTTTTTCTTGTTCCATCTAAAGGCCTTCTCCGAGAGAGAGATTTTCACTTCAGGTGCAGGTTTGCCTTCGCAGAATCTCTTTATCGCTTGCAGGACTTCTTCACTGTCGGTCGATTCGTCAATGTCTCTAATTTAGATGAGAGCGGTTGGGTTTAGTGACCTTACAGCTCCCTTTCCCCCCAGGACGTCTTCAATGGCAGATCCAAATTTGGTGGAGTCTTCCTTGGTTGATCCGAGTAGTATTAGGACCTCACCTTTCCTTGTCTCTCTAATTCGCTGGACTTTTACGTTCATTTGGTCCGGGTCTAATTTATTTTTTACTTCCTTAAGTACCTCGGAGTAAGTAACGCCCGTTGATGGTCGAATAAGGACTGCTTGCGGACGTGTTCTTATACGGCTGGCCTTGTTTTCCCTACCATTTGGGTTTTTTAGTCTTTTCTCCTTAGTCTCCTCTGGTTTTTCCGTTTGTTTAGGGTTGACATTCCTTCGAAAGTTCCTTTTTGTGGCCTCCGTACATTGGGCTAAAGGCGTACCCGGCGGTTGCACTTTTGAGGTTTCTTTCTTCTTCTTTTCACTCTCGGCAGGTGTCAAGGGACTTGGGGTCTCACGTTGATCACGCGTACGCTTCTTCTCCAAGGACTTAGAGACTACATGCGTTGGCGTTTTTGGTGGTTCGTTGGGTTCCGTTGTGATTGTAAACTGATCACGTCTTCTTTGCCCAGGGATAAATCTTCCTATATCTACCGTTTTTGATTTCATTGCATTCTCTAGATCTGCCTTCCAGTATCTCCGATATCTATCGATTTTATCCATATGGTCTTCGAACAGTTCGACGGCATTCCTGACTTCGTTGACCATGTTCTTCTTGTTCTTGGTGAACCTTTTGAGTGACTTTAGGGTTGACTTGAGGTTCTCAACTTCTAGGTCTTCTAAGCGTAAGGCCTCCGTGTTCCATGTTTCTTTGTTGCTCGTAGTATCACCTACCATGGGGGCCAAGTCATCCACCTCCATAGTTTTCAGCTCTTCGAGAGTTTAGATCCCTCCAAAAACCGCGGATCCTGCACCGGCCACCGGGGCTTGCATCCGATCGGAACCAGTGGGAGTACAGTCCCCTTTCGGGGTTCCTCCTTGGAGTAGTGTTGTTGAACTCTCAATCATTTCATAGTTGCCTTAATGTGGGTTGTTTCTTAGTAAGGTCGAGAGTACGAGAACAACGCCCCCGCCGACCCGTCGAAGGAGTTCCCATAATCCGAGTCTGGATGTCCTATAAGGGCATCCATCGCGGGTCAATCGTCTCGCATCGCTTAAAGGACGGGCTTGCCAACCCCTCATTCTGGAAAAGCCTGACTTAACAGGGTACTTCACAAGTAGGTTGTAACCCGCCTGTCCGAAGACATGCAGGCCCCGCCCTCGAAGCAGCGCGAGCAGTCCGTTTCAGAGCAGGCAGGGAAGGGTCGTCGCACTCTCGACCTTAGGCCCCCCCCCCCACCACGACAAGGTGAACAACCTTCGAAGGGGTTCACTGGCGGTTGTGACTACTGGTGGGGGGATCGGTTGCCTGTTGGGGGGTGATCATGCAGTCATGTTCGAACGTTTAAACACACCTTTTTGGAAATTTGCTTCTTGCGATTTTTCTTCGTCGAAATACCTATTTTTGTTATGTTCTCTCGTCATTTAAAAAAAAGAAGATTAAAGATAGTACTGTTAGTAATTAATTTATTGTTTACAAATTTTGTAAGTGATGCGTGGCCCAACAAACAAAAATTTGAAACAGAAAAAAATTTTAGGCGTAATTAACTTTATTAGTTTTTGAAAAACGAGTAAAAGAAAAAATTTGATTTTTAATTAATTTTGTTTTCATTAATTAATTAGATTGAACCAAATTATTAGTTTGATCGGTTTTATCCAATGTTACTAATTTTGATGAGAAATCATTGTATTTAAGTAAAAGGGTTTTTATTTTTAGTTAGCGAGAAGAGTAGTTTTCAAATTAATTTCGGGCTTATTTTAAGTCTGTTATTTTGTTGAGCGACTTAGATAAGGTTGAATTTTATTTCTTGGATGCTGAGAATATTTGAAAATTTTATTTTATTTTAATTTAAAAATAACTGGCAAGAAGCAGAGATAACGTTTTGTGTAAACACGGCTGTGTTTACGTTTGTTGACCTTGGGCAAAGGATCTGGCGTTTCACAGTGGCGAGAGAGAAATAAAAGCGTGGCCACATAAAATTTTGTTATTTAGACAAATTTAAAATTTTTCTCATCCATGGGAATAGACATCCTACAATAATTGTGCGTTATAAAATTTCCAAACTTTTACATCAATACTAAAAATTGAAAAAGCGATAGATTTACATAATTAAGAAAAAAAAATGTTTGTTTTGAAATTACATAAGCATATTCAATAACTTAGTTTTGTAGATTTTAATTTGCAGTATACATACACAACGATGCAAGGAAGCATAGAGCTAACAACGGAATTTTGTTCATTTCAATAGGTTAAAGCGAGTTTACATTTTTATTTTGTTAATTTAAACCGAGTATACAAAAATAAGTACTATTTTCAAGCAATTTTTATAGCGATTTTTGAAAAAAAGCACTGTAATTTTTTAACCAGAAAATTTTAGCAATAAAAGATTGCGTTTGGAAATTATTATTCCATGATTTATTTCGATCTATAAATAAGAGAGAGAAGCGAATAAAAAAAAATTTCTGCAAATATGGAGACTCTGCCCAGTGCTTTCAGTGTTAATTACTTTACGAGAGACGAGATAAAAGTTAAAAAGAATATTTTAACAATTTTGATAAGAAAAAAAATCGTGTTAAAATTTTAATTTTCTCTGCATTGATTACACTGGATGAACAGTTTCCTCGTCGGGAAGAAATCACGTGGCGACGCCATTTTGGTACTGGCAAAAGAAATTTTCCCTCGAGAAAAACTGCGTAAAAGGTAAAAATTTTAGTATAAACTAAATAAAACGTTGGGCGCCATAAATGTGGCGAACCTATACGCGATTTATTATTAATAATCAAATTTTAAATAAAGTTAAAAATGTCCCGGATTAGATGTGAGATTCGACGCGTACCGGCACGCACATTATTGCACTAGCAGAGTAACCATACTTACTAAAAAGCTCGTTCGACGTTCCTCAACCATAGAAATGAACAACCAGCGGTGCGAGTAAAGAGCAACTGCGAGTCTACAGGCGGTATTACTGGAAGCCGCTAATGAACATTCTAATCAGACGAACTTACCAAGTTAGGAGGAAAGCGTGGTCAGAATAGCTGGTTGCTCTTTTGGCAATTGGTTTGTTGCGCTGGTGATTATTAACAATCGAGGCGTTATTTATAATTAATAATCCTTTATTGGTGACACTACACAACACAGTGCACAAAATGATTCTAATAAAGTTAACACTAAAAATTATAAAATATAATGTGATCAAATAGATTAGCGCACGCTAAGAAGTCTCGCTTCTCTCTGCTTCCGTATTCGCGAACAGCCGGTCTCGCGTGGAGCGAGGAAAGCGCTCGAACGTACCCGAAGACTGCCGAGCAGAAATTCCCCCGTAAACGCGGGAAGCAAAGGGAAAACTCTCCCGGGAAACAGCAAATTCAACTTTTATCAATATAACGATTCCAGATCGTTACATATTATATATAATGTAGGGGAGGGTGGTCCCAAACCGACCCCCTAAAAGGCAAAAGCTAAAAACTTGTTTCATTGCTGAGGTCAAATTTTTTTTAGTAAAGGAATCATCTTTCCATGACTCAACAAAGAAATCAATCAAAAATTTGTGAAATAGGTTTAATAATATGTGTTTCCAGGTACAAATACAAAAAAATTTGAGTGAATTAATTTCAAAATAGCCGCTGTACACTACTTCTCCGAACAGGCCTTTTTTTTTTAATAGGTCTATTGGCGAAAATGTAACGTCCTTAATTTTTGTCCTAGATCAAAAAATAAAATTTTTTTAGTTTCTATATAACAACAGCAAGGGCGGGACGTAGGATTTTTTTGATATTTTGTTTTTTCGCGAAATGGTGCATGTTTGAACAAAAAATTACAATTTTCACTATAAAAAACGACATAAAATTGTTGATTAAAAAAAAAGTGTGCAATATAAAAAAAAAATCCTACGTGACGCTCCGGAGAATGGTATCTAAAATGTACTGTCAAAATTTCATAAGAATCGGTAAAGATTTGTTCAAGTTATGTTTTCGCCCAGTTTAAAAAAAGTGATTTCGAGAAAAAACCGCCCCCTATTTTAATTGCAGGAAATAACGAAAACAAACAAAATTTTGAAGTTGTATTGTAATTTGAATTAAAAAACAACAAACTAGAATGAACTTAAATTACTTTTACTTTATTTAAATACATTGTTTAAGGCCTTTTTCAGAATAAGAGTAAAAGAATTATCAGTACAATAAAAAATGAGTGTTTTTAGTTTGATCTTAATTACAAGCTATATTATCTTAGCTTAATTATTAGTATTTTATTAAAATACATTTGTAGGTATTATTTGGTAATTACAAATAATTTAGTTACAATTACAATGCAAGAAAAGGGGGGTGGGGACGGTTTTGGACCACCCCCACTATTTTTACATAATTTCTTGCCGATTATTCATGTCAATGAAAGCGTTAGAATTTGAATATTGTGTATTAAAGTTGAGGCAATAAGCAACCAAAAAAACTTTTACTTAAATTTTCCTGAACTCAATTCAACACTTTTAACTTAAATTCAAGATATGTCAAAAACAAAAAATTTTATTGCAAAAAACTAATTTTACGTAAAATTTCTAGATACAATTGGACCAAGAGTCAACATGTCCGAGTTGATGCTATTGAGCTATTGAAATTTTGCATGTATTTTGCATAAGAAAAAAACTTTTTTTCGTAGATTCCCTGTAAAATCGTTGCAAATGAATAATTTTTGACCGGACTACTCTGTTTCTCTTAATAAATGTTCAAAGAATAATAAACAATTTTTAACATATGAAATTTGTTAAGTTAATTATTTTTCACAGGACCCAAAAGTTGACCAAAAAAAAAAACCAAAATAGATTATTATTGGCAAAAAATATTAATTCTAAAAAAAAAGAGAAATTTAAACTGCTAATCATGGTTTTTAATGTTTTTGAGGTTGCTGATTGCAAATCTGAAGTCATATTTGAAAAATTCGAATTGGCGAATCCAATAAGGCGGCCATGAAAAATTTAAAATTAGTTAATTTCTAGGAAACTTCGTATCAGGGGTTTTTGGGGGTCCTTGATTACAAATTTGAAGTCAGATTTTAAAAATTCAAAATGGCAGATCCAATATGGCAGTCATAAAATTTTTTAAATTTATCAATTTTTATGAAACTTCAGATTTGTAACTGGGGACCCTAAAACCCCTTGATACCCAGTTACATAATTTGTCTACTGGATTTCTTCAATTAATCTCTTCTGGTTGAACCCAAGGATCTTAATTCATTCTGAAATGCTGATCTTATCCTTGCTGCTGTTTGATGCCTCGGGTCATGTGTTAAGATTTCAACTTAGTCGCCTGGAGCGATATTCAAAATATTCAATCCTTGGAAGGTTTCATCGTTTATTTAATTTATTAATTAAATCTCCTGTTGCTGCGGGTTAGCCAAGGCCCATAATTTAACGAACGATGTAGTTGGGACTATATCCATTTTTGAATTTGAGAATGGTTGAAGACTTTTTCAAGATTCATATCGGATTTACCAGTTGCCACACTATTCGGGAATTATTTTATTGGAGGAGTAACACTTTGATCTACCATCTCAAGAACCGAATTAATTCATTGTTTTGTCTTGAATTAATTCAGAAGATTTTAATTTTTATTTACTTAAAGAATTCCATTCAGAAGATTTGAATTTTCGAGGGTTATGAAGTCAGCCAATGGGAAAGAAGCATTTAGATTATATTTTATTTTATTGGAAGTCACGATTGTATTTTGTCCAAATTTAGTGATCTTAGTTTTTAAGTTTAGGGATTTTGTTTAATGAGTTTCGGAAGCACTGTCATTTTTTATCGTTGCGTTGGTAACCGTTAAAAATAACAAGCGTCGCCATCTTATTCTTTTCTTGTTATCTTTGGAGATCAGACGTATATTCATAATCTTTTGCAGATCAGAAAATAAATAAACGCTTAAGGAAAAGTCAAATTTATCCATTAAAGGGATCTTAATACCTTTTCATCAATTTAAGGAGAAAACTATTATTAATTGGAATTTTTTTGGCATCGCTATTTTGATTCAGCCTAATCTGAGAATTTTTCGGTAAGATTTCATTTTGCTCCTTGAGAGGTAAAATTTTTTTTTATGATTAACTGTTTTTCATTATTTGGTTTTTCTTATTTGATTAATTTAATTGAATTTAATTAATTTAGTTAACTTAAATTTATTTCAAGAATTACAAATTTAATTCCTTGATTCCTTTCCTTTGATTCATTTTCTTTTTTTTTTATTTCCTTCCGAAACTCAACACAAAACCCAATTCTTTCCTGATCATGTCACCAATCTAATTTTGTTTAATTTAATTTTGAGATTTCAGATCACAACTAAATTATTTTCTTAAAAATGTAATTTGACGCGTAATTTTAAAACTTAACTTAACCTTTAATAATTTATTTTCCGACTTAAAATTATGTAAATTTATATTTGTTCTTCTGTCATGGTCCTAATTTTTAATTAATTCAATTTCTGACCCGTAATTATTTAGATTTTTAAGTCTGATTTAATATACAGTCTTGGATTAAGAAAGAATCCTTATTTCAATTTTATTGAGTTAAGTAATAACTGAATAATATCAATTTGTGTTTGGATTATATAACCTCAAAAATTTTTTCTTTTGAAAACTAACCTTAAACTAACTTTTGTTAAAAGTTATCAAAATAATTAATTTTGATTGTAAATTTATTTTTGATATTTAGCCTAAAGAAGAAATTGTACTTTATTTATATTTTTAGAATCCAATATGAATAAATATAAATTGTCATCATTGTAAAATAAGTGTCTTATTTTGCGATTTGTTTTTATTAAATAAGAAATTAATCTTTTCAAATAACGTCGAAACACCCTCTCTGCCATTATCCAGAATCGGGGCTAGGTTAGTCGAGGTAATTTGATGTAGGGAAGATTATTTATTGGTTTCATCGATTATTTTCTTTGGTCACTGAGCTTTTCTTTCTTTTATCTATTTTTTTTCTTTTCTTTTCATTTTAATCTTCTTTTATTTCTTCTGCGTCATAACCTAAGTTGAGCTTCTAATTGTTTTAGTTGTCAATTAGGTTAAATTTCAGTTGAGCTTCAAATTATTTTTGGTTGTCAACTGGTTCCTGATTGAGCTTCCAATTGTTTTTGGTTGTCAATCAATTCTTTATTTCTTGATTGAGCTTCTAATTATTTTTAGTTGTCAATCAAACTCTTTCATTAAATTGAACTTCCAATTATTTTTGGTTGTCAATTTCCTTATTTAGCTTCTTCTCTTTTGCCTTTTTGTCTTTTATTTTTATTTTGTTTGTAAATTGACCCAAGAAAGGTCTGGCGCCCTAACTTCTTTTTAATTTCTGATCTTCCTTTTCTGTAATCTTTAAATTAATTTCTTTGAATTTCTTCTTGGCTCACTTGATTCAAATTAGATTTAATTTTAGCTTGCAACTTAAAAACATTTTTATTTAATTTCGAGACTTGTGATTTAATAATTAAATTTACTAAATTATAATTTGGCGCTTTGATTTAAATTATTAATTATAAAATTTTTAAGATTACAAATTTTATTATTACTTTTATACTAAATATATTTTATTTTATTTATTCAATACACGGGTTTACATACATATAAGTATCCTTTCTAAACATAAACTAGGAATTGTAATTATAATAAGGGAAAAAAAAACAGAAAAATATATTTATGCAGATTTACAATACATAATAGTTTCTTATATAAATTGACAAACCTATATTTATTAAAATAAGTTAGTGGGTTGTTAAATTCCATGAAGTACCAGGAGATTTTTTTTAGATTTTAAGGCGAAGCGATTTTAAATTAGAGGATTAATTATATAATAGAGTAGAGTGGGGTGAAAAAGCCATGGGGAAAAGGAGCCATTTAAGTTTTAAATTAAAACTATTGAATCGTTTTATCAGACATTTAGAGTATAAGTTCTGCCAGATAATACGCAACTTTTGACTCTAATTTGACAGTTGTATCTATAATATTGTAGTTTTTATTGTAAAATTTCATTTTGAGATGTTTTGGACACAACATTTTAGTTAACTTTCCGAACATATTAGAACTAGTTTAAGTGGATGGAAAATAAGAATAAACGTTTCTACGTAAAGAGAAAAGTATTCTTAACACTTATGGTAAGCAGTTTTTTTTGTAATTGACTTAATTTTAAGATTTATTATAGCCTGTTGTACAAAGGTTCCTGAGGCTATAAAAGCCAAGGACAAAAAAGCTATTCAAAATTATGCGATGTTTATTTGTTTTCTACTATTCGTAACATTTTATAATACACACAACCGTCAAATTTATCGTACACTTTATATTATTATTCCACTAGTTTTAAAATATATTAATAAATAATAATCTTTAAAATTTATTAAAATAACATTATTTGAAACATAAATGAAGAAAAAAACATTAAAAAACAAAAATTAGTAACATATTTTGCCAAAATAGCAAAGTGGCTTTTTTACCCCACCAGGTGCTGCAAAAAAGCCACTTGCAGTGCTCTCGTAAAACTTGAATAACTTCGTCCTTTCAGGGAATACGAAGATTGTCCAGCAAGGATTTTCAAGCTGAAGAACTAAACTTTCAGAATCAGTTGAAAATCCGAAAAAAATGATAAAATACCGATTTTATATTCAAAAATGTAAAAAAGTGGATATTTCATCCCACTCTACTGTACTATATACGTATATAATAATATTATAAAATAATGATTACAAATATTACATAATATATATAAGGGGCAAATTTTCTCAAGTGTCCAGCGTCAAAATTAAAAGTTGTTGAATCGGACTAATATTTGCACAAACTTTAGTGCTATGGGTAAGTACTTTAACCTCCAAATATTATGCAATTTAATTTAAAATTGTAGAGGGGGGAAGGGGTTGAAGATTTGGGTAAAGTAAGAACATTGAGTTTTTCAAAAAATCGTAGCCGCTAAATAACGAAATGAAAAAAATTTTCACCTATATGTTTTCGACAGGTTTTTTCCTGCTCTTTCACACGGTGAAAAAGTATTTTTTTAAAAATCAAAATTTAACCCTTTTTTTTTTAAATTAAAAATTTTTTTGACTTTTTTTTTCAAAATGGACCCTTTTTTTTCTTTTTTTTTGTCTTAAAAGAAAGCTCAAGTTGTGTACTTTAAACATACCAAAAGAACAAAATGACGTTTTTTGTTGTTTTCGAATTATTGATTAATTAATTAATAAAAATTTATAAAAATTGAAATAATTTACAAAAAAATTAAGTAACGGCAACCATTGAAAATTTAAATAAGAAATTTTTATATCAAAATTCATAACACTACATTAAACCCGCACTAAAATTCAAACATCTATAAATTAAATTTGGATAAAAAAATGTTAAATATTTTCTCCAAGAGGAAGCAGAAAGTAATTAAATGGAGTTTTAAAAATGTAGGATTGTAAAACCTTCCTATTAAAAAAAATTTAGCACTCTACCTTTATTTTTATGGATGATATTTATTTGTAAATTAATTTTTTATAAATATTTATTTATAAATCATAAAATTATTCAAAATACTTCATATAGGGCTCGATGGATGCGCATTTTGATAAGCTTCAAAGTGGTGTATTCAGAATTGCCGTTACTTAATTTTTTTGTAAATTATTTCAATTTTTATAAATTTTTATTAATTAATTAATTAATAATTCGAAAACAACAAAAAACGTCATTTTGTTCTTTTGGTATGTTTAAAGTACACAACTTGAGCTTTCTTTTAAGACAAAAAAAAAGAAAAAAAAGGGTCCATTTTGAAAAAAAAGTCAAAAAAATTTTTAATTTAAAAAAAAAGGGTTAAATTTTGATTTTTAAAAATATACTTTTTCACCGTGTGAAAGAGCAGGAAAAAACCTTTCGAAAACATATAGGTGAAAATTTTTTTCATTTCGTTATTTAGCGGCTACGATTTTTTGAAAAACTCAATGTTCTTACTTTACCCAAATCTTCAACCCCCTCACCCCTCTACAATTTTAAATTAAATTGCATAATATTTGATGGTTAAAGTACTTACCCATAGCACTAAAGTTTGTGCAAATATTAGTCCGATTCAAGAACTTTGAATTTTGACGCTGGACACTTGAGAAAATTTGCCCCATAAATATATTCTTTATAACATTATGATATAAAGGTCAGTCTCTCAAAAAGGACAAATGACTCGTTTACGTCACTCTTTTTAAAAAATAATTTTAATTTATAAAAATTGTGACGGGCATACGGTAGTATTCAACGTCCCTCAACCAAATTACATGAGAAAGAAAAGAAGAATTTGAAATTATCGACAATATTCATGTTTACATGGTGTAAAAACTCCACTGCGTGACCGTGCACGAAGCGTATTTTATTCAAACAAGAGATATTACTTTTATTCTGTAATTTATTTTTTATTCTGTACTTTTATTCTGTAAGTGTATAATATAATTATACACTTTGTCTAGCAATATCTACTAACTATTTTGTGTTTTCACTGGTCCTTGAAGAAATACAGTAAAATATTCGCAATATTATTTCCTAGGATTAATTTAGTTTTGTGCACCGTAGTAAATTCCACTGCGTGACCGGTCACAAATATGAGTGTTAAATGAAAATAAAATTAGTTAGATAATAATGCACAGGTAAACAATATTTATAGTATATTTGCAGTTAAGGTCACTGCGAATTAGGATGAAAGAAAAGAAAGTAACCCGTATCAGTATGTTTTTCAATTTAATTGTGGTCGCCGACACGAAGAAAACTCCACTTCGTGACCGCAGTATATTTTCATTTTTGCTAATGTACTGCTAATTCTATTTTGGAACAGACAGAGACTCCACTGCGTGACCGCCAGTACGTATTTTTATAGGTATATTTTAAAATATTCATAAACATTATAACAAACTATTTGATGGTTTTATTTAGGTCCATGTCTTGACATAGGACTAGTAATATAAGAGTTTCTCGAATATTTTTTCACGTAAAATCTAAATTCTGAAATTGTCCTTTTTGACAGAATGACCCATAAATACATAATATTATAATCCAATAATGTCAAGTCTTCCTTATGTAATCTATAATTGTAAATATAAGTTAATATTTTTTCACAATGAGAAATATAAGATACGAGGTAAAATTTTGATAGTACCAAGTACTATATATTTAATGTTACGTATATGAACAACAATCTAGATCGTACAAGGTAACATCTGATTGTACGGGAAAACATATGGATTATAGGAAGTAACAAATGGATCATATCGTTTAGCATCTGTGATGGTACCGTGTAACATAACCTCTCTATCATCAAAGATAGTAAAATTCTTACTATCTATTTCTCTCAGTGTTGTATTATATTATGAAATATATGTATTATGATTTTATTTAATCTTTTTATTTTATTATCGAATAAATTATAAAAACTGCAATTAGGGATGTACAAAAAGCTGGAAATGTCGAACAGAGCCTGCTTTTTTCGGGCCGAGTCAATCTGGGTACACGGTGGAACTCGACGAAGTTCAACTCAAAGGTCTTATCACTAAAAGTTTTTTTACAAAAATTTGTTCCGTGATAAAATTAGAAGATTTCAAGCCTCTAATGAAAAAAATCTGTCAAGGGTTTTTAAGGGGGGAACACCAGTTGTAATTTTCGAAAAATCGTTTTTCTTTTTTTTGCATTTTCTTAAAGTATACATATTTAGAAATGTGTCTGGAAATTTCTAAGTTGATCCGATGAAAAATAAATGAGATATACAGCACAATACGGCGGCGCGTCAGGTCGCTCCAGATCTGCCAACACTTACACCTGGTGCTCAATGGCTATTCTTCTTTTGTTTTACGCTTAAATTTACAGTTTTTGTACCTACCCTTTATAATTTTGAGGAAAGATAGAGTAATATGACAAGCAAAGGTCATTTCAAGTATTTGACAAAAAAGTACGTTGAAACTTTAAATGCGTTTTTCTCAAAATGACATTTTCAAAGTCGGTGATCACGATTACTCGAAAACCATTAAACCGATTTACTTAAAATTTGGTATGCTTAATTTACACATCTAAGCCGAGTTAGTGATCGAAGGATTTTTTTTTTGTGCAAAAATTTTTTTTATATAGCTGAAAATCGACCGTTTTTCTTTACGAAAATCAGACTTTTGACTTTGACAGGTCGCCATTTTGTCAAATTTTTTTTTTCTTTAAATCCTTCGATCACTAACAGGATAATCTTATAATAAATGTAAATCAATTTCATTTTTGCATTTCAGACGAAGCATACTTGCGGAATCCTGATCACCGCAAATCAGCTTTTTTTGGAAGGCGTCGCTTCAATAACTTATATCTTCAAAAGTTTTGGTTGAAAAACACCTTTTTTTTTTTTTTTTTTTTTTAAATTACAGCTTTTAATATGTACTTTTAATTAATAAATAGTATTCTTCAAAAAGTTTCATGGTTTTCTAGAAAAAAATTCTTGAAACAAGCACTTTTTTTTTACTTACAACTGGTGTTTCCCCCTTAAGGCTTAAGAGTATGTGAGAGTTCGTGATCTTGACTCCACGGGGTGCCTCTTAATAATGGTTCTTTAATGATTATCGGTCGTAGTTTCGTTCGACTCTTCTAGTAGTAGTTTTGACTATTTTGACAAGGTTGTTCTGTTCATGCAGACAACCGCCCTTTATTTATACACTTGGTGAATTTTGTTGTTAAAATAGTTCTGTTATTTGTATACATGAAGGGCAATTAACAAATCGTTGGAAACTTCAGGAATCACAGATATCAAAACAGCCCAGTGGTAGTATAAACTAAAGTTATATTATATTGAAAACTTATTTTTTGAATTTTAGGTCAAATTTTATATCGTTGGAATCGTCTTGAAATGTAGATTCCAAAAATGACAATTTTTTTTTACAAAAAATCAAAAGTTAAAAATGTTTTATTTTTAAATATTAAACTCATTACTGGTCATTAAGGGCTGTTAACCACCTACTAGAAGAGTCGAACGAAACTCATTAAAGAAGTCATTAAAGAACCATTAGTAAGAGGCACCCCGTGGATTCAAGATAACGAACCCTCCCATACCCTTAAGCCTTAAATTTTTTTTTATCTCTTCTTTCACGTTCCGTGAGCAATTTTCTATAGGTAAAGACTTTTGTTTGTTTTTAATCGGCGTTAAATAAAACCAAAAAAATGTTGTATCTCAAAACAAATGAAGAAAAATGGTTTTTTAATGACAAGTGTTTTAAAGCAGGTATTTTTACTTTCAAAATAAAAAAAAAATATTTAATTTGCTGCAACTGTTCTAAAATTACAGCATTTTTAAGCAAAAAAATAAGGAGTCAAAAGTGTTCCGAGGAAAACAAGTACATGTAGTACGTAAATACGCTTCGGGGGGGGGGGGGTAAATATTTTGATATATTGCAAGAGTTCATTTAAAATAAATTGAAATAAAAAAAATCCTTTTAGAAATCTGTTACTGTCTCAGAGATATTCTTCAATGTATTTGAGTTTCCGCAAGATCCTATTTGCGCAATAATCTTTTCATTGTTTTTAAAATCTGTAAGTTGCATTTATTGAAAGAGCAAACTTTTTTATATTTAAATCAAATTGTAACAAAACATATAACATTTAGAACAAAAATTTAATTGTTTCATATACATTAAAACGAATGCAAATCGTTGAACACCCAAAAAACTAGAAGAAATGTTTGTGGATAATCGGACGCTTTGCGAGTTCAATGGTTTGCATTCGTTTTAATGTATATGATAAAATTACATTTTCGTCTTAAATGTTATATGTTTTGTTACAATTTGATCTAAATTGAAAAAAGTTTGCTCTTTCCATAAATGCAACTTACAGATTTTAAAAACTATCAAAAGATTATTTCGCAAATAGGATCTTGCGGAAACTCAAATACATTTAAGAATATCTCTGAGACAGTAACAGATTTCTGGAAGAATTTTTTTTTATTTACTTTATTTTTAATAAAATTTTGCATTATATCAAAATATTTACCCCCCGAAGCGTATTTACGTACCTACATGTACTTGTTTTCCTCGAAACACTTTTGACTCCTTGTTTTTTTGCTTAAAAATGCTGTAATTTTAGAACAGTTGCAGCAAATTAAATAATTTTTTTTATTTTGAAGGTAAAAATACCTGCTTTAAAAAACTTTTCATTAAAAAACCATTTTTTTTATTTTATTGAGATACAACACAATTTTTCTTATATTAAACGCCGATTAAAAACAAACAAAAGTCTTTACCTATAGAAAATTGCTCATGAAACGTGAAAGAAGAGATTGAAAAAAAAATTTAAATACTTCAATTTTTAATTAAATAACAGCGGTGAACCTTTAAAAAATTGACAAAAATCAATTTAATTTTACAAAACCTCGACTTGAAATCTTCTAATTTTATCACTGAACAAATTTTTGTAAAAAAACTTTTAGTGATAAGACGTTTGGGTTGAACTTTGTCGACCCCCACCATGGGGTTCGAAAAATTTGTCGAGTACTCGATAAATTTCGAGCCCCCGACCAAAATGTGGTCACAAATGAATTCGGGGGTAGAGAGTAATTTCGCTCGAATTCAGTTTGTATAAAGTCACTTTTGGCTACCGACGGCTGACTTCAAGTTGCTTCTATATTACAGCATTTGTATACGTTATGCAGAGATGCTTCTTTAGTGAAAAAGTGAAATGTCGGTAATTTGGGTCCCTTGTTTTGCATGGTTATAAAAATAAAATTTCTTATATGTAATTCTGAATGTGGTGTTGTTTAAGTATTGTATACCAGAAATTTATGTCTTTATTCTTATTTTAAATAGGCAAAAGCATATTTAATGATGAATAATAAAATTAATGGTTATAATTTAGGTTGAAATAAATGTTATTTATTGATATTAAATTTAATCTATATCTTGATTTGTATTTAGCGTAAAAAATATTTTATTTAAACCTTTGAACTTTATAATAAATTATATTTATTAACTATTTAAGTACTACAAATGAAAGATTCACAAGAATTAGCTAAAATTCCATTCCTCTATAAATATTAATTATTGTAAATGAATAAAGAAATGAATTATTTGTAATAAATTGAAATTCATAACTAGATAATAAAATTCTGTTTTTTTATCAGTATTAAAATCATAAAAATTTAATAATTAAATTATGATGAATTTCACTAGTTTTAATTATGTAATAATAGAACTTATATAATTATTTAAAAGAAAGTGAAAAATGTTATTACATACCTTCATAAATTTTTTATTATAAATAAGTCCTGTTTCTGGGTAAGGTAAAATTATAATTCCAATTTTATTAACTGAAAATTAAATGGCTTACAGAACATTATTAAATTTATCATTAGGGGAAAGTCGGATAGCCCCGGACAGCGGGTAGCCCCAGACACTAGCTATTTCACGTATCACTGCATTTTTATAATTGACACAAATTACAAACTGTGTATAATTCACTTGAGCTTACGTTTTTTAATATATTAATTCATTTTTTCATTTCTTCTTTTTGAAAATAAGTAATTTCTAAATTTAACCTTAAATTGTCCAGACAATTTAACAAACGTGTATCGTATTAAACGTCATATAAAAATTCTATTATATTTGGACTTTCTGTTCCTATTAAATAGATGTTTTAATTTATTTCTAAAAAATAAGTTACGGTCATTATTTAAGACACAATTTATTCGCACTTTATCAAATTAAACAATTTAAATAAGCACTTTTATTTTGTCTGTCCGGTGACACCCGACAAGTTTTTGGAGGCTTACATTTTACTACTCATATATGATCTCATTTTTCTCTCAATTAATGTGTTTATTTTATGATCGAATTTATTTCAAAGATGGACAGAGGTCATGTCTTTGTCATAAGATGATTTAATTAATATTTCAAAAAAATTATACAAATTTGTTAACCAAAAGGCTTAGGTGTCCGGGGCTACCCGACTTTCCCCTAAAAATGTATGAGTAAAATACTTTATTATTATTTTTTTTTTTTTTTTTTTTTTTACAAAACAAGTTTAGGAGAGGAAAAAATAGATTTACGCACTTGTTCGTATGGGACTCGACCACATCCTGTGGCAATACCGCACTAAAACAACCTCTCCCAATTCTTGATTTACATATTCTTATCAACTTTTGCGCCTTCCGTCTTGGAAGGTAAGCAAAAGTTTCTTTTTTTTTAATTAATTATTATTAAAAATAATAATAATAATAAACTCGATATCTCTGTGGTAAATGGTAACGTCCGTTACCGAATAACACAGAATTGCTTGACCGGCTAGGTCAGGTAAGATGCCCTCTTCCGAACACCAAGGAAATATTTGGTCCACTTGACCAAGTGTTTGAGTGGCATCTAAGATGGGGTTTCTGACATCTCAATCGAGCGCCTCCCCAGGTTGCGGATAGGGGAAATCCTCCCAGATATGGGTGGAACCGGGCAATTCAAATACCCGGGGCGGACCAACGTCAGATAGGGGTGGGCACTTGATATAATTGTCGACTTTGTGTTGGGCTAACCACTCACACAGAGTTTTTTGCGGTTACGACCACAGTAACGCGCAGCGCCACCCACAATGGGTCCCTCTCGGATGGAGACCAGGGTTCAGTTGGGAGTGGCAACAGGATAGAACCCAGGCAACGACCAGGCTTCGACCAGGGACAAACTCGTACACGTTTAAAATGAACGGACCAACTTCGAAGGGACATCTTAGACTGTTGGCGACAGAGCTCTCCGGACCGAAGAGGTTACATGTTGAGGCTTCATGAGCGATGGAGCAATATGCATCCCCAATACGCACAAATGAAACCTCAGTACTTATGAGATCAGGTATCCTTTTTGCGAAGGAAAAGCCATGAAGTTCTTCAAGAAGAACCCTCTGAGAACATACCATCAGTTCTCACAACAACACCTTTGCAGACAGTTGAGTATGTAAACATAAGAGCAAGGGAAACCAAAATCCATCTGAAGGTTTCCATTAAAATGGACAAAATGGCTGAAGCGAATAGAGAAATTTCATTACTTCCAGAGAATGTAGATCTCTGGACATTGAACTGTGCAGTCTATGAAAAAGCAGTTTCCTTAGTTCGTGACAGTAACAGAAAATCTGTTTCAGAACGCGTTGCCAAGACCTGTAAAAGCATTATGCAGGTTCAGTTCAAAATTGGGGTGGCTAGACGGAATGCTTCTCACCTTCAGAGTGTGATTGCTTATCTAGAGACGAATCGGAGATTTACACCTAGAGTGTTAGAAATATCCCGATCTCTGAAAAGATTGCATCATACTTTGAATAAATCTAATCTGCAGACCATCAAGCAGCATTGGACTGAGAAGATACGTTCTCTTGTAGTCATAAGAGAACGTTTAGAACGTCGGGTTAAGTGGATAAAACAAAATAATGTTCTCGAAACTAATCCTTCCCGCCTATTCGGTATAACATCGCCGGTCTTTGACAGACCACCATGTCGCGAAGAGATCGAAAACTTCTGGAAAAACATCTATGAAACCTCATATTCGTTAAATGAAGAAGACGCTTCTTTGCCTCTTTTCCGTAGCTTTTGTCTTAGACAAGGGCTTGACCATCATGCGGAGGAATGCCCATCAATTACTAAGGAGGAAGTGAGAAATGTAATTGCTAAAACTAAAAAATTTTCAGCGCCTGGGCCGGATAAAATTAACAACATGTGGTGGAAGAAGTTTACTTCAACACACCAACACCTGGCCCGCATATTCTCAACTTTTCTCAACGGAGAATATCCCGTACCACAGTGGTTGGTGGATGGACGTACGGTACTACATATTGCAAAAATGTGGAGATTTGACTTGTCCAAAGAATTACAGACCAATAGCTTGTCTTAACGCCTGCTACAAGCTATTTACTGGTATCCTTAAGGAAAGAATTTTGTCATCTATTCAACCAGTATGGAGTACAATAGGCGAACAACGAGGATGCAAGAGAGGTCTGGCAGGTTGTAGGGAGAACCTACTGATTGATAGGTGTGTCACCCAAGACTCGATATTTTATCGACGAAACTTGTCCATGGCTTGGATTGACTACCGTAAGGCGTTTGATTCCACCAGTCATGAGCTTATTATTAAGCTTCTTGAATGTCTTGCGGTACATCCAGACATAGTGAGATGCTTGAGAGAGCTTATGCTTTTATGGAGAACAAGGTTTGTATTAACATCAAACAAGCAACAGGTGATGACTGACGTCATCATCTACAAAAGAGGAGTTTTCCAAGGCGACTCTCTTAGTCCTCTATTGTTTTGTATCTCCCTCTTGCCTCTGTCTGTTGTGCTTCGTGAAAAACACTCTGGATACTTATGTGGCAAACCAAGACATAGAGTTCACAAGATTAACCACCTGTTTTACATGGACGATCTTAAGCTCTATGGCTCCAGTAAGGAAGCATTAAAAATTCTAGTGTTTGCAGTGGCCAAGTATTCCAGTGCAATTGGAATGAGCTTTGGACTTGATAAATGTGCTGTTGTCCATATGAATAGAGGAAGACTGGAAACATCTGAAACATCAGGCGATTTGGACGATCTTCAGCTTATTGGTGGCAACACCATTCATCATCTTGGTGAAGGAGAAACTTACGCATATCTTGGAATTCCACAATCGGAAACTCAAGATGTGCGTGGGCTTAAGGATCAACTTCAAATTAAATATCGAGGTCTTCTCAGAAAAATTTGGTCATCCGAATTATCAGGGAAGAATAAGATACAGGCCACAAATGTATTAGCCATTCCTTTAATACTCTACACATTTGGGGCTGTTAAATGGAATGTGGATGAGCTGAAGATACTGGATAGACAAACGCGCAAGATGATGACAGTACATCGATGCCATCATCCAAGATCTTCCGTAACTCGAATTTACCTTCCACGAGATCAGGGAGGAAGAAGGTTACTAAGTTTAGAATGTCTTCATTTATTATTATTATTATTTTTTTTATTTAATACATTTTTTTCCTTCTTTCATACAATTTTTTAATAAAGAGTGTGCGACGTAATGAGGAATGTTTTTAACTCAGTTAATAATAGAGTCAAAATTCCTGAAGTGTAACAGCCAATTTTCAAATTTATTGTATTTATTTGGCATTATGAAAAATCTAAACGTCATTATGAACTTATTAAATGGTCCAAAGGATTTTTCGAAAAAATTAAATTTACGTTAGTTATAAACAATTGAAGTTTTTTATAGTGCTTAATTGAAAAATTAATATCTCAGGATATAATGGACGGATTTTAATGAAATTTAGTATGAGTGTGTAGTAAGTATTGTAGTTTTAATTTAAATAAAAAAATTTTTAATTGTTAATATTTAGTAATTCTTATTGCAAAATTAATTGTTTAATTGAAAAATTAACAATGTTCTCATCGTCCTAGAAGGTTCGTTCAAATTTCATTGCATAGGATATTTTGTGTCGATTAAATACATTTTTTAAAATTTCGTGGCCCGTAATTAGAAGCAAAGTTATTGTGTTTTTTGTGACGGGAGGCGCGTATCTCTACCTGTCTGCGCGACACATCCACAAGCAATGCGAAATCGCGTTTCGCTGTTTTCGTTTCACTTACATTGTGCGCAGGTATTCCTATTATTATTTTGAAATCTTTTTTGAAAAACATTAGTGTTTTTGCATACACATTCTTCACTCATACATTATATTCGTACATTTCAACTTATCAATATTTTTCTCTGAAGCGCCCTAAATAAGATGAGACGTATTTTGGCAATTGAACATTCACTTTACTCGTAAGTTGATTATTGTAGAATCAGTACTGTCATTTTATACAAATAATTTTTACAATCTGTAGACATAAAATCAGCAATGATGGAATTATTCACTTATTTTTAAAAACTTTTATTTAATATTTACCACTGATGCTGAGATCTTGAAAATTAATATTGAATTCTTACGGAAAAAATGCATTTTTTGTCAATTTGTTAAAAAAATCTATAAAAGTTGATATTATACTATTCAATCAGTAAATCGTGTTTCTCTTCAAAATTGTATTTTTAATAACGTTCCAAACCCCTCCCCTTAAAAAAATTGGAAATAACTATTTTCTTCACTATCATCTAGATCTGTTTGTTTTAAATGTTTTTAATAACAAAAAATATATTACCTACTGTGTTTTTTTAAAAAATTTCTTAAATTGTTTATATTATTTATCAATTATTATTATAATTGTTTATTATTAACAATTTTTACTTTATTCTTAGAGAATAGGAATTTTGAATTATGCAAATTTCTTCCTGAAACAAAATCATATGTTATAAAACATTTCTTAATTTATAATTTAACAATTATATAAACAATTTTCTTTTGTTAATTTATAATATTTTTTAGGATTCCGCTAGAGGGACTTTTCATATAGAGTTGTATATTAGAGTGGCTCTCGTTAATTTATTGTTTAAAAGTGAAAATCAGTGGGTGAATAATCCAAAAGTGTAGTGCTGTGAAGTATAAGAGTTGGTGCTTCTTTTTTGAAAGTGAGACCTGTTTTTTCTGTAAGGAAAAACTAATTAAACAGTGATTGTGTTATAGTTGAAAATCTCTAAAATTTCTAAAAGCTGGCTTGCAAAGATACGTGGAACTCCCCGTTCCCCGATAAGATACCTACAAGTTAGTACCTTTGGGTAGGGAATGAGTAATGAAATTAAGAAGCAAACAGAGACGGTTAGGGGAAGACCTTCACTATTGTCATTGGCTTTAAAAGAAGGCTCTGAGGCTACAAACAAAATTGACTCATTCCTTACGAAATCATCACCACTAAACCAACGTAAAAGGAAAAACGAGGAACTGGAATTTGAAGTTAAACAGCCTAAACGTTCTAATACCACAGAAGTCGCGCCACAACATTCTACTTTGAATATGTCTGAGATAGAATCAAAGGAGCTGTCATCAGAGGAAATATGCAAAAAGCTTAAAATATATATGGATGAAGGGTTCACCAGAACTATAAACACGCTCACGGAACGTATGAATGAGGACAAGAATGCTTTTCAGAAACAAATCACTGAGCTTAAAGAGGAATTGCAAAAAACAAATGTAAGATTAAATGCACTGGAAGTGAAATCTGTCAGTTCACCGGATCCAGCTCTCCAAGAACTGAAAAAAGAAAAAATAAAGGAGAAGCACATTTTTATAAATCCTGATTTAACACCTGAGGACTCAAGAATAGATAAGCTTTTGAGATGTAAAGCTCGTGAGGCTAGAGCCGAAGGTAAAAAAGCCCGTGTTAGAAATGGAGCAATACAAATTGAAAGCATCTGGTATACAATGGATGAACAAACAGGCCAGCTGAAACAACGTGATAGTCGTTCAACAGTAAATAAAGAAGCAAAAAACGATTAACATCTCAACTTTCAATCGCGTTTTGGAATATGCATGGCTTAAAAAATCTGAGTAATGTGGAGGACGCTGATCAGGATCCCTTCAGGGAGGTATCAATTCTGGCACTTTCCGAAACTTGGAGCACCGCTCAGACCGTCAATCCTCCTGCTCACTGGACCTTAACCGATAGTATTGTATCGCCGGCAATAAAGGAACGCAGCACAGGACGAGCTTCAGGAGGCCTTGCGGTAATGGTTAAACCAAATTTCAAGGTAAAAATTGTAAATAAATGTGCTCATTGGATTTTTGTAAAACTCTATACTAATAATTTTAGTTTTGTGCTCGGCTCTTTGTATTTTAAACCTTCTCTCGAATTTGAAATTATACTTAAATTGTTTCAAATGTTAATAGATGAAATAAATTGTAAATATAAACACTTGCCAATTTTAATAGGAGGCGATTTTAATGCAAGACTTGGCACGTTATCTGATTTTGAACAAATTAAAACTTTTAATTCCGAATTAAATGTAAAAAGACAATCCTGTGATAAAGTTGTAAATACACGCGGGTTAGAACTAAATGAATTTATGTGTAAAAATGGATTTATGGTACTAAATGGTCGCACGAGGGGTGATGAGAGAGGCAATTTCACTTTTTCCAGTGGAGGTGGCAGCAGCGTTGTAGATTTTATTTGGATTGACATTGCACATGTAGGATTAATAGAAGATTTTACAGTAAAAATGTCGGTAATCGATTCCGACCATTTTCCAATACTAATTAAATTTAAAAATGTTTGTCAATTAAATTCAGAGAATAATGGCGCTGCCGTAGCTTTCCCTCACACATATTTTTACAACCTGAGATGGGACTCGAGTAAAAACGATGATTATATTAGAATATTAGATAGCCTTATGCTTACATCTCCTGATACGAAGTCACCCACGTTATCCATTAATGAGCAAAACTTAATAATTACAAGTAATATTTCGTCTGCGGCAAATCAAACGGGTATGTCAAAGAAGTGCACAATAAACCATAAAAGAAAATATAAAAAACCTTGGTTTGACAAGGAGTTGTTTGACTGCAAAAAAGAAATTAAAAGGTCAGCTGAGACGTGGAAAAACGCGAATTTTGATAACAACGGTAGGCTTCTTTTAAACATGTCAAAAAAAAAATATAAATCGCTGGCTAAAAATAAACGCTTAGAATATGAACGCAATATTAAAGAAAAATTTACAAATATAAAAGATGCGAAAAATTTCTGGGCAACTGTGAGAGCCTGTCGAATAGAAAAAAATTTTAACGCAAATCCGATAACCATAAAAGAAAGGGAAGAATTCTACGCCTCAGTTTACCCAAGAAGAATGAATATAGATATGTCGTTCATTAGCACTGTCATCAGCGTCCCTGAGCTGGATGAAGAATTCTCGTTAATAGAGTTAAAAGCTGCGTTAGATAAGAGTAAGATTGGCAAGGCCCCGGGAACAGATAGAGTTAATGCGGAATTTTATAAAAATTTGCCGATATCAGTGGTGGGGTTTATGCAGACTCTTTTTAATAATATCTTTGAGTCAGGGGAGGTTCCTGAGACCCGGTCTCAGTCTCTGCTGACATTAATTTATAAAAAGGGAGATAAAACTGATCCTATGAATTACCGGGGTATTGCACTTTGCAATAACATTGCAAAAATATTTACTCAAATATTAGCATCTAGACTTTCGCATTGGGCTGAAAAAAATTCCTTGCTACCTGAATCACAGAATGGCTTCAGATCGGAGAGAAGTTGTATAGACAGTATTTACACCCTTCAGTCGGCCTTGCACCTGCGATTGAAAACAAAGAAAGCATCGGCTTATGCCTTATTTATTGATTTTCGTCGTGCCTTTGATTCGATATCACACCATTTGTTGTGGCAAAAGCTATACAGTATAGGAGTAAGTACGAAACTGATTAGAGTCATTAAAGCTATGTACGATCATGCTTCCTTTGTGATCAAAGTGGGAGGTGGAATATCTAAGCCAATTGATGTGACAGAGGGCATACTGCAGGGTGAGATACTTAGTCCCCTATTATTCATCTTGTTTATCGCGGATTTTGAAAAAAAGCTCAGGGAAGCGGACTGTGAGGGAATCAACTTGAACGGACTCATAGATCTTCTCTTATTATTGTATGCAGACGATGCTGTAGCCCTAGCAAATACTCCGACTAGATTACGTAGATTGTTAAAAGCTATCGAGAACTATTGTACAATAAACAATTTGAATATAAATACTATGAAAACGGAGATAATCCACTTCCGTAGAGCAGGTAAAGCGACGTCAGAAAAATTCTACATTTATGGAAAGCCACTTAAAATTGTAAACTCGTATACTTATTTAGGGGTTGAATTCTCTAGTTCCGCTTTAGGTAGAATTGCAACCGAAAATGTGATTTCTAGATCTGACCAGGCTCTCTAACTCAAAGATACATAAAATAATCAGAACTTTAGAGGATTCAACTGTTCCATACATTCTTAAAAAGCGTAAATGCTTCTTAACAAAAATTTTTGTACAACTAAGGTTAGGTTCAAGATATCTTGTAAGATTCTCTTATAAGGGCTGTTTGTACACTTGGGATCAAAGCGCGATCTGCACACTGTGCAATTCAGATGAATCTGAATCTATTGAGCATTTTTTGTTTGTATGCCTGATTTATAGAGAATATAGAAATTTTTATTTGGGAAGACTAAATCTGGAAATGATACACTGGGACAGAGTAACCGCACTTTGCAATGTCACGGACGAAAAGAGCATTGAGAATGTTTGCTATTATATTATAAACAGCCTATTGCTGCGTGCTTTTATTTTAAATGAATAATAAATATTATTTTAACTACCATTATTATATGTATAAGCGGAAATTCCTGCTACAAAATGTAAACATTTTATAAAGCAGAAATAAATTATTATATATTATTAATATTTTTTAAATCTTATATTGATTGTTCTATTTTTTTCCTAGTTTGTAATTTTTGGTATATTATTGAACAAAAAAAAAAAAATTTGTAGAAATGAATCAAACCAATAATACTTTTTTCTGAACTTTTATTTAGAGTGCCTAAGGAATACTAAAAAAAATTAAATTTATAGTTGAAAAAGAATGAAACAATAATAACCATAATTTGTTTAAACAATATTTAATGTGCATGTACTAATAAATCTTTTTTTGTTTGTTTGTTTAATAATACACGAAATTACAAATTCAGAAGAAAAAAAGTTATGAAAAAATACCAATAATTTGTTTAACAATGTCTAATATAATTATATACCAATACATTTTTTTTATTCGAATAAATATAGACAGTTTTAAATTAAGGTAGTTTCCCTCGCAGTTATAGTTAAAAAAATAGATTTTCTATGTATTTTCTTTAAATTTTGAGAGAACGTAATTTTATATGTGCCTTCTATCTAGTTAAAATTTCAGTACCCCTTGCGATGCTTAAAATTACGTTTATATTACACAGTAAAAAAAATTCATTTAATATTTACCACTGCTGCTGAGATCTTGAAAATTAACATTTAATTCTAACGGAAAAATTCATTTTTTCGAAAATTTGCTTAAAAAATCTATAAAAGTTGATATTATATTATTCAAACAGCAAATTGTCTATCTCTTCAAAATTGTCCAAAAATAAAAATCGATGCTTTATATATTAATAAATTATTGTAATTATTTTTAATAACGTCCCAAACTCCTCCCCCTTAAGACTTCACATTTTTGTAAACTGAATTATGTTTTTCTTTTTACAATGGGTTAGAGCACTTATTCACAGAGGGAATTTTTAATAAATAAAAGATTATTAATTAACATTGTAAAAATTATTTATATGAAATGACAGTACTGATTCTACAATAATCAACTTACGAGTAAAGTGAATGTTCAGTTGATAAAATACGTCTCATCTTATTTAGGGCGCTTCAGAGAAGAATATTGATAAGAAATGTACAAATATAATGCATGAGTGAAGAATGTGTATGCAAAAACACTAATGTTTTTCAAAAAAGATTTCAAAATAATAATAGGAATACCTGCGCACAATGTAAGTGAAACGAAAACAGCGCAACGCGATTTCGCATTGCTTGTGGATGTGCCGCGCAGACAGGTAGAGATACGCGCCTCCCGTCACAAAAAACACAATAACTTTGCTTCTAATTGCGGGCCACGAAATTTTAAAAAATGTATTTAATCGACACAAAATATCCTATGCAATAAAATTTGAACGAACCTTCTAGGACGTTGAGAACATTGTTAATTTTTCAATTAAACAATTAATTTTGCAATAAGAATTACTAAATATTAACAATTAAAAATTTTTTTATTTAAATTAAAACTTCAATACTTACTACACACTCATACTAAATTTCATTAAAATCCGACCATTATATCCTGAGATATTAATTTTTCAATTAAGCACTATAAAAAACTTCAATTGTTTATAACTAACGTAAATTTAATTTTTTCGAAAAATCCTTTGGACCATTTAATAAGTTCATAATGACGTTTAGATTTTTCATAAAGCCAAATAAATACAATAAATTTGAAAATTGGCTGTTACACTTCAGGAATTTTGACTTAATATTTTTTTTTAATCAACTTTTTACATCTATAAAAATATTCTAATACATATGGGACATTTCTTATTATCTAAGGTAAAAGTAAAATATTTATTTTATTAACATCTTATTAAATTAATTATAGCATATTATTAAATATATTATACAAATACTGAAACAAAACACTTTATTTGTCATTTATTTTTGACTTTCTTTATTTTTTTGTCATACAATTTCGTAATGAGATGAGCAATCATTCTAAAAAAAAAATTCTTATGTGCTCGTTTTGTGAGTAGCGAATCAGGAAATCCGGGAAAGTGCCGGAAATTTAGTATATCATAAAAGACATCGGGAATTTGGTGGAAGATCATAAAACTTTTAAAATAATCTGCGAATTTTTAATAATTCAAAGTTATTTTACTTCAAATAAATTCCAAGCGCCAATTATTGTTACAGTTTTATTAACAATATATTTAATTTTGAAATAAATTTTATTATAGTTTCAAATTTATTCACAATTGTTCTTAATTTTGGAAAGGAATTGTTTTAAAAATTTATTTTTAACTTATTATTTTTTACATTTTCTTATTTTATTCTTTCTATGTTCTTTTTTTTCACTTTATTTTTCTACAATTTGTATCCTTTCTACTGGTCTTTGCTTTAAATTTTTTTTATAATCTTTCACATTTTAATTCCTTTTTTTTTAACTTTTTTCATTGTTCAAAATATTCATTTATTATTTCATGTAATTGGTCTAATTTTTCAGTACGTATTTCTAAAGTAAAATATATGTAGTTACATATAAAAATTATTATAAAATAATTATTTCTTAACTATTTTGTGAATTATGTGCTTCTTAGTAATGAGGAACTTGTATTTTATTCTAAAATTTGTAATATTTCCATGAATATTTGTAGGTGTTTATAAATTGTCAATAATATTATTTTTATTTTTTATAACTAATTAAATAAATTTTTCAATTACATCAAACTTATAGATATTGTTTCTAAGGAAGTACTCTATTGCTTAAAATAATATTCATTAATATAATTGCGTTTCTATAAAAATTGTACTTAAATAAAAAAAATTTTTTTTTTCATTTTTAAAGTTGAATAAAAAAATTGTTTAAATATTTTTAAAAATTTGGCTCTCACAGATCTGTGCGAAATTTTATAGCCTTTCATTTAAAAAAAAACATTAAAAAAGAGTCAAATTTGTGACCTGTAGACTGATTTGTCCACGACCACCTTCATTTGCCCCACTGTGCGACCATTGAGCGCGTGTATTTTGATTTCCTCCCTACGGTGTAAAGTACCTCACTGTTACTATTAAACTAAACATAAAACTTAAAATTATTTAATTTATTTTATTATTTAATTTTAAACACGTATGTATTTAAAGATGTAAATTACAAGAAAATTATGAAAAACTACATTGTTTTACGTACCTATGTCTCATAACATTGTCAAGGAAATAACAAAATTTTTTTAATAAAATCAAATCAGAAAGCAAAAAAATACCCCTCTAGTGGTCAAACTGTTTAATCTAGGGTATTGAAATTTGGTATCCTAATTTATGTTAACGTGAAGATTATAGATAAATTATAACGAACAGTTTTCACATTCATAATCATAACGTTGTCAAATAAAAACTGCAAATCTTGAGAAAGAAATTTTTTTCTCATAACTTTAACATTATTTGAACTAGAGGGATAAAATTTGGAACCTTTATGTGACCAAATTCATTTTAAATCAGTCAGGCTGAACATGGTCGAAACCGAAAATCAATGTTATCTACAAATAGTTTTTTTTCAAAGAATTTTAGATGACACCAATTTTTTTGTTTAGGTGAAAAATTTTTTTTAGTACAGTTATAAAGATTTTCATTTTTAAAGTCGCAACTCTCGTTTATTTCAAATTTAGGGAGAAAAACCTTACTGTGTAATAACTTTATAAATAATTGGGATATCTTATACTTTTTCTATCGTCAGAAAAACTTGTTTGTCCTCTTTAAAAATCCATTAACATTTTTTAAAAATGTTATAAAATAAAAAAATGGCACCCGTTGTACTAAAATGTTTAGAATTACAATTACTGAAAAACCCAAACGTTTCTGTAGTTAAAATTTTTTTTTAACCGTCGTCATAGTGAAGATTATTTTCCATGAAAATTGAACTTGTGTTTAATTTTATTAGAAGAGAAAAAAATTATTTCCTATTTTTGTAAAGGAAAAGTAAATTTTTCTGAAACAAGAAACTAGATATAAAAAAAATTGCTAAATAAAAGTTGTTCCTCTTTATATTTTTCTCTATTTCTTGTTTTTTCTACAAATTTTGTAGAAATTTGATTAATAGCTAATATTTCAAAAACTTTGCAGTGTATCCGGATGCAAATAAGCAAATAATTGTTCGAAAACGTGTAACTTATTAGAAACGTTAGTACTTTAAACATATTAATAGTTTTAAGAGATTTTCTACATTGTTACGTTTCCGTAACGTTGCGTAGTCGAGATTTAAAAAAAGAAGTTTTAAATTCTCTTCGGAGTTTGAGCTTTTTCGCACAAGTTGGTAAGACTTGTGCTTAATTTATTTTTAAGGTAGGTCTGTTATTGCTTCAGCTCTACGGGAGCTGTCATTGCATTGTTTAACAAAAAAAATTAAATAAATATATATATTATATTATTTATAATATAAATATTTAGGAAAAGGAAAGAAAAATAAGAGAGGAAAAGTATTATATATGGAAGAGAATAAAGTTATTTTATTTTTAAACGACAGTAAAATAGTGTACAAAGAAAGAGGGTTGCAAATAATTCTTACCGATTATTCGGTTTATCAGATCGATGTTCACAATTATCAGGTTGAAAATGTTTGTTGGTTGGGAGTCAACACGAGTATAATCGTTTCGTTTATTTAAAAATTTACAATTAAATTTCGCGTTTTGACTAAAGCTTTACATCGATGCCCGATTATTGATTTTTGAGTATTCCGGACAATCGATGTTACTTAATCAAGTTTTTAATCTAGTACCAGTTCAACAAATAAAACAAAAGGGCGTTAACCGATGGGACTTAGCAAAAGTTGAACTTCACTCTTCGCAGGTTAGAAGTTAAATCTCGCAGAGGTCGAATAGTGGTGGAAAACTGACTTCCTTATGTAGAGATGACCAGTGATTTAGTGTTGGATTTTCTTATTCATATCCAAATCATCGTTGTATTTTACACAGCGATGAGGTGGGGATGAATAAAGCTCAGGTCATTTCCCTTAAAGAAGAGTGTATAGGGGGTGGAGGGAAGCTTCTAGGAAGAGTGAGATCATCAGATAGTTTCGAAGAAAGTGTTATTTTCAGCGATTGAATAATCTCAATATTGTGATGTCAAAATAATAATTTATATTAACAATGGTAACAATAATAATAATAACCGTTGTTATTGTCATCCTTATTATTACTACAATAATGTCCCTTTAGTGTTGTATTTGGATACTTATTTATTTGTTTATTCGTCTATTCGAGCATTCATTCATTTAATTTGTTTAATTTGGTTAAAGCTTATGGTTAACAAGGCCAAATCTCAAGTCAAAGAGGTTTGATTACATCAAAATAATGAGGAATGTAAATCGGAGTAACAAATATTCGATCTTTTGCTCTCTTTTTCATTTCTCTTTCGTAAGTTCGACTACTTTATTTTTGTTTATGTTACGTGCGTGACTTGACTCCGAGTCAGAAGTGCAAGGATCTCGAATTCCGTAGATCCATGTAATTGGTAATAAGGAACTATTTTGCCACATTGCAATAACATATCATGTTTGAGTTTTATTCTCCACAAATGACACTAATTTTGTAAATTAAAATAAAATGGTTCAAGAATAAAA